>JAVJGJ010000037.1:45442548-45476280 GCA_035590215.1 Microhierax caerulescens | reverse complement strand
GCAGGGTGTGAAGGACTGTGCCCCTGGGAAGGGCTCGCGGTGCAGAAGTTCACGGAGGACCGTGTCCCGTGGGAGGGTCTCCATGCCAGAGCCAGGGCAGAGTGTGGGGAGGACAGAGCGGCAGAAGCAGCGTGTGAGGGACTGACCCCAGCCCCATCCCAGTCCCCCTGGGCTGCCCAGAAAGCAGGAAGGGAGGGGAAGGTGTCAAGTCTGTTTTGCCCATGACAGTAATTGCTGAGTGATCTCCCTGTCCTTATCTCCGCCCATGAACCTTTTGTTATATTTTCTCTCCCAGGTGCAGCTGGGGAGGGGAGCAATAGAGTGGCTTTGGTGGGCACCTGGCATCCAGCCAGGGTCAACCCAGCAAAAGTTGACACATCCAGCACTTGTAGTCTGCCACAGCACCACCAAGGACTGTGAGGTTGTGGTGGGTCTGTCTTCTTGGCAAAGGAAATAGGGAAAGTGGGTGGCTCTGCAGGTTCCTTCCCAAGTTAGTTTTCCGTAGTGTTTGACTGCAACAACAGAAGCTGAGATGAAATAGATGGATGGGGCTATGCTATTTTTTCCTAGTTTCTTAAGGTGTCTGCATTGACCAAGAGCTCTGCTTTGGACTCCGATGCTCACTATTTGATATTACTGGCAAGAGAAAAGGGTTTTCTAGTGAGAGGAGGTTAATGATTTTACCCACTTTCAGAGCATTCTAGTAGTTTGACGAGTAGAAATGGGACTCAGCCTTTAATTTAACTTATTCTGTTTTCCATCTGTCAGGTTGGAACTTTCAGTATTTCAGGTTTTCAAATATGTTGCATCACACACACCATTAAAAAAAAACAGTTTCATATCTATGGTTTTAGACTAGCAGAAATATCATAGAATCACTGAATAGTTTAGGTTGGAAGGGACCTTAAAGATCACCTAGTTTCAATGCCCCTGCCATGGGCAGGGACACCTCCTACAAGATCATGTTGCTCAAAGCCTCATCCAGACTGGCCATGAACCAGGTTGCATGGCTCCAAGGAGGGGCATCCACAACTTCTCTGGGCAACCTATTCCATTCTCTTGCCGCCCTCACAGTAAATGATTTCTTCTTGATATCTAATTGAAATCTACCCTCTTTCAGCTTAAAACCATTAGCCCTTGTTCTATTACTAGAGTTCCTCATAAAAAGTCCCTCCCCATCTTTCCTGTAGGCCCCCCTTAGGTACTAGAAAGCTGTTGTAAGGTCTCCCTGAAGCCTTCTCTTCTCCAAGGCTGAACAACTCCAACTGTTTCTTTCATCTTCCTTTTTTGTCCTATGTACCTGAAGAAATCCTTTTTGTAATTTTTTATGTCCCTAGCTAAGTTCAGCTTCAGCTGTACCTTGGCTTTCCTGATGTTCTCCCTGCACTCTTGGGCCACATCCCAATAATCTCCTGAGGGTATGCATCCCTGCCTCCACTGTTTATGCATTTTTGTTCTGTATTTTAGTCTGGCTAAAATGTCTTGATTTAGCCAAGCTAAATTCACTCCTTTATGTCTGAGAGCAGTTTCTCAAGAGATCCTACGGACTAGTGCCCTAAACTTGTTTAAAGTTAAATTTGGAAGTTTACTTGTCTGATTTTAGGATCCCAAATCTACTTTTCACCTGCCTGTACCTCTCAAGGTTGAGAATTCCACTGGGGCATGATCACTGCATCCCAGGCTACCTCCAGTCTTGACCTCTCCAGTAAGTTCTTCCACATTAGTGACAAAGAGGTGCAGCAGTGCCTTTCCTCTGGTTGGGCTCCCCATCACCTGTACTAGGAATTTGTCCTCAACACTTTCCCATTGGTTTCCTGGACTACTTGCAGTTCTCTGCATTGCTTTTCCAGCAGATGCCTGGGTGGTTGAAGTCCCCTATCAGGATCAGTGTCTGTGAGCTTGATGCTTTCTGCAGTTGAAGAAAGAACTTTTCATCAATCTCCTCTCCTTGATCTGGTGACCTGTAGTAGACATAAACCACAAATTTTCCTTTCTTGGCTTGGTCTCTAATTTTCACCCATAAGCTCTCAACCTGCACTTTGCTGTTCAAACATAGCTCTGTGCCATCATTCCTGGTTTTGGCATAGAGGGCAACTCCCCCACCTCTCCTTCCTTGCCTGTCCCTTCTGAGTAGCTTATAGCCACTCCAGTCATGGGATTCATCCCACCAAGTTTCTGTGACAGCAATCAGGTTGTAGTTTTCCATCTGGGCAGCAGCTTCCAGCTCCTCCTGTTTGTTTCTTGTACTATGCGTATTGGTATAGAGGCACTTCAGCTGGGCTGTCAGCTGCATCACCTTTTTAGAGGAGTTTTCCCTAATCCCCTTGAGGCAACTCACAGGTGTTTCCCTGTTGCTTTCTAATGCCTCAGCAGCCCCTGACTCCTCTTAACTGTTTAGAACTCCATCTCCTTGCACTGCTAAATCTATTTTAAAGCTCTGTTTGTAAGTCCAGCCAGCTTGTTGCCCAGGACAGTCCCAGGAAAATATACCCCTGCAAGGAAGACAAAAATCATAGCTGGTTCCAGATCTCACAATTACCAGGCTTTGCTTAACCCTGCTAGCCCAGCACCACCTGTGGATCGGGTAAGGAAAGGGGCTGGTGTTGGATGCTAGAGAAAAACTGTAGAAAAAACTCATGGTAAATGGTTATGAAACAATTTGCAGAAAAGGAAACTTTCTTCCCTGCTCCTAACCTTCAAGTTGGGTTTGGCAGGAGTTAGAGCAGGCTGCATGACCCAACCTTTTCCACAGTGACTCAGCGTTATGTTGCCTACAGTTCTTTGTAAAGCAGCCATAAGGTGAAGTCTGTTTTCTTTTCTGTAGAAACAGGGACAGCAGATGGCTTGTGGAAGAAACTGAACTGCACTTCAAGTCCTCCTGGGGCTTGTTTAACTCAACCTTCCACATAAATAGTCAGATTGTGTTTACTTGCCAATGAAGAAAGTCTATTAGTTCTTTACTTTCACAAGACATAAATGTCAGCAAAGGTTGAGACAACGTTTAAGCAGTTTTAGTAAATGAGTAAAACCAAAATCTAAAATGCAGAGGAAAGATAACAATATTAGCACTTCTATTGTGACAGGCTAAAATAAAGGTAAAAAATCCATTTCATAAACTTTCTGAGATTTTACAATAACAAATCTCAGTCTGACATATGCAGCAACCAGACCTTTACTTTCAGGCTCTCTGATCAATTTGCTTAGTCCTTCTGTAACTGACACATTTTTATAATAATTTTCTTTGGCATTTGTAACAGTAATTTCCAAAAAAATTATCTCTACAGACTTTCCCTGTCTTCCTAATGGTGAACTGAACTTGCTAGAGTGTCAGAAATTTGTTGTTTCGGTGTCTACTTGTAGTATACAATTAAGGCATGAGAAATAGCCTGCGATTTGCAATTTGGCCTGATACAAATTATAAGTCTTCTCAAACAATAAAATAGGTTTATACACATTTTCATCTAATGTCATGTTAGAAATTTATCTGACAGGACTATCGAGTTAACTTATCTTCCAAAGGGTCATTCAAAGGGGTGTATATAAAAAAACATCCCAAAGGAGATGGGGATCTTCCAAAAAATTTTATCTCCTATTATTTAAGGATTGTGTACATCTTGTCATTGAAACATTGAAATTTAACTCAAAGATCTCCTTAGTCAGGATTAAAGAGATTTTTCTTGTTTCCTATTTCTGCTATACCTTTTTCATTTTTTTAATGAACTTTGCAAAAAACTTCATAGTAGAAATAAGGATACAAAGCCCATAACGTGGAATGAGAACCTAATCAAATACCATGTAATGACATTACTGAGCTTCTCAAGCAAAAATACCCACCCAAAATTAACAAGAAATTATGTGAATGATGGCGCCTACTGCAAAACCCCCACCATAATACATTGTCTGGCTATCCTAAGGTAGTTGGGAAGAAGTGTCCTGAGACTGTGCCCCAGAGCTGCTGTCCTCCTTGCTGGTATGGTAGGGTGCATGTGGGGTTTATGGCCATGTGCCAGGGAGCACTTAATGATTTACTCAACAGCAATCTCAAGAGCACTTGTGTAACATCTGTCTTTACTGGAACAGCCTTGACATGTCAAGTAATTCTTATCTTTGCTAGAAAAAAAGCCTATGGACTCCAGCTCCCTGTCCTGCATCTTGAGTAATGAACTAACAAGACATAGGCATAACCAACTGCCAGATTTTAGCTCATAATACAGCCCTGGTATGGAGGTATTGTTACTGAGGACACAAGCTTTGAGAAATGCTTTGACTAGCTCTATTAGGTTATTAGTTCACTGTTAATGCTATTTATACAGTGCTTCTTTCTATTGCTAGATTAAATATACCCATAATGGATGGAATGACATCCCAGAAAGAAAACATTTCTTATAGTTTTGGAGAGCAACTTCACACTTCAGTTTGTTTCTGGGGAAAAATGCTAGATAAATTGGTGCTATTTCATTTGGCCTTTGGGGATATAATGTCCTCCAAGAAGTAATATGGGACCTAGCTAATAGCAAACACCTTTTCTGAAGGGAAAAATACAGAAATATTGCTATAAATCAATAACAAGAGTGTAAAAGAGAAAGGTGCTTTCAGTTTGAGAAGACTGAAAGGAGGGCAAGATACCAATGAAAACACTATCTAGGAATGGATAGCAAAACTTAATGAAAAAATACTGCATTCAAACAGTCCTGTCTGGAAACTTAAGAAAAGTGTAAATATGAAGAAGGAGAAGAAACCTTTAGAGTGATCATTGGAGACATCATCTGAGAAAAAATTTAGAAGCTGAAAAAGAAACATTCTAGAAAGTGAATATATCAAAGTTCGTGGTAACCTATGAAACTCTTACAGATGTTTTTATCTTGAGATTTCTGCTTGAATTCTTTCCCAGATAAATCTCACATTTCACAAGAGGTGATGGAAGGAAAATACTTCTGCAGAGAAAGCAAGAGGAGCACAGCACTGGGGCACAAACCATCCCCAGTGCCAGGGGACTGCCTGGAGCTGGGAAAGATGGGAATTTCAAAGCATCTAGACCCCTATTACGGCCTCCAGCAGTTATCTCTAGGTTCAGTCCTCAACATATTTCAACCCCCTTCAGAGTTCCCTGGCTAGAGCTATTGGATCTGTTTTCAGATGTGCTCTTTTTGCCCTCTCCTCTTCTAGTGTCTAAAGGGAATTTCAGTATAGCTTTTGTAAATTGTTGGTGAGGGAATCCGCTCTTGGGCTGCTGGGAGCAGGTGGTTTCTTCAGAGCTGTCAACAAGCTTTTAGGAGGTTTTGCACACCTGTTATTTATCATTTCTGAAGCCACATGATTCTCATCCCCTGGGGTGAGGCTGGATACACGGGTGTTTTAAGTTATGCTTGAAAATTAATATACAACTAGATACTTACAAGAATCTTAACCTTGGAGCTTTTGTTACTGCTGTGTAACCCTTCTTTAGGTAGGTATGATTGCCTCTCTTCAGGAAAAATCATCCCAGTTACCTGAGGGATAATTCCCACATGGCAAATTTATAAAGGAAGAAAAGTTAGAGAACATCCTCTTTGAAGTGGGAAACGGTGAGTCATGGTGATGACAAAGAGAAGTATGATTCATGTTGTCACATTTTCAGGTATTTCAATTCCTCAAATATCATAAGTAATGATTCATCTATTCTTTACAGATTTCCAAATGCCTCTAATGTTTCGTTCTAACAGCTGCTTTGTGATGGCTGTCAGCTTTAGGAGCCTTACTCTAAAAACTAGTGAAGCCTTAAAAGCATGCACTTAAGGGTTTTACAGAGAGTACAGGCCCCTTGCCTTTGAAAGCAACCCTAAAACTCCTCAAACAAAATTACTGAGACTTTGGCTTAGACATTTGAAGTGTTCATTGCAGTTTGCATCAGAAAGTAAAGTGATGTGAGGGGAAAACCACTGAGCGAGAGGTGGAAATTGAACACAGAATCTGTATGTGAGTTAGGATGGGCAGTCATCCTAGCTTTTACAAGCAGGGTGAAATCTTGGTCGGTATGGGTACTAGTTACTTTTATACTGCCCCCAGAGAATTATTCCAAACTTCTTATTGATCTTTTAGGAGGCTGGAGGGGTCTCCACAGCACCTGGCTTTCTGTTCTCATTTCCTCTTTGCTTCAGGCTTTTTATAGAATGATCCCTTTACCCTATAAACTGCCAGTGAATCTAAATGTAAAATGAACCAGGCAGAATGCAGCATTCGCCTCCCCGCCTCAACACCCCACTGCCAGGAATTTCCCTCTGTGCTCAGAGATTTTTATAGCAGCACTATTGCTCATGTAGCAACTGCAGCAATAGCAATCATGGCAATAGCAATCTCATTTCTAACTTCATTTTTTGCGACTGTGTGGTTGAGACCCTATCTTGCAGCATTCACTATTCCAGTAACAATGAGACTGTTCCTGCTGAATATACGGAATATATTTTATGAAGCATTTGCCTTTGTTTTTTATCCTTGTGTGGAATTGCTCTCTCACTGACAGTATTTAGTAATTCACAAATCTAGTATTTCTGGGGAAAATTAGCATGTTTTCCTATAGTCAAATCACAATTTTATAGTCCACTGACATGGACTTTTAATGTCTATTCCTGTGAACTCTTTTTTTTTTTTAGTACATATTATCAATTTTCCTGCCACTTTCCCTACTCTGAATTTTAATAGACATTTTGGCTTGCATTAGATGCTCAACTTGGAATTGGCCCCTTCTCCATATGCAGCATTCCTACCTCCTTACCTTTCCAGCCATGCATCTTCTGATTCTCTCACCTCCTTTCACATAGTGCATTTATTCCTGTTCACTTTAGTTTTTGTTTTAATCTTTTTTCCTCTGATGCTTTGAGCACCTTTGATACCCCTTTTCCATGTTTACTTGTCTACCCATCCTGCTCTCTTGCCATAGACATGTGAGACCCTACAGTCCAGAGGGGCTGATTCCCCCTGTTCTTCACTGCAAAGCAGTTGCATGGCAAGCCATTGCAGTGCACCAAAGTATCTCATCACACTCTTTTACAGCATGGTACCACATCTTATTTTCCTCTAAGGAAAGGAAGCAATTCGAGGAGTTGTCCAAGGACTGCACTTCATCAGCCCTGAGGAAAGGCTTACTCAGGTGCTGGGTGAGGGCTGGGGTGCCACCAAAGGGTTGTGTGTGGAAGAAACAACTGGCTGTCAGAGGGGTGCTCTTGCCAGTTAGTTGTTAAAGTTCTTTCAGTACATAATGAGCAGATATAAACTGAGAGTTTTAGAAAATGATAACTTGCTGTATTCAAAAGGATTCCAACGAGCAATAGCATAAGCCCTTGTTGCTTCTCATCTAGTCTGATCATCTGTACCACATGCCATTGATGCTTACCCATGTACTAGTCTACTGGATCTAATGGCCTTTGTGTTTTGAATAGCACATCTTCAAAGAAAATTGTATTACTCTGATTCAAGGGTGATGAGAGTTTAGGATATGGTGGATTTTCTAAGTAGTTAACTTCAGGAAATAATCTGTTGGAGTGTTACTGTGTTTTGTATCTTATTTGCCATTAGAATTTATCTGATTCAATTTCTTAAGGTTTCTTATGCCTGTCTCACTAAATAAAAGAATATGTACTCCCCTCTGTTTTATCCTCGTGAAGGCATTATATTCTGTAATCAAATCACTCCTCAATCTTCTCTTTTAATAAGCTAACCAGATTTGAGCAGTAACCTCTTAACAGCAAGATGTTTTCTCCAGAAAATAGAATAACTATTGTGGTTATCTTCAGAGCTCTCTTGAGGCTTCTAAACCCCTCTATAAATGCAGCCACCAAAACTGCGTGCTGTATTTCAGTACTAACCTCACCTATGTTTCACACAGGGATAAAATTACTTCTACTTCATGGATTACAGGGTTCAAACAGTCCTTTTTCACTAATGCATGTCACTCAGAGGTATTAATGAGGTTGTCTCCCCTGCTGTGTATTTTAATTCTTTTCAGAGTCTCTGCTTTCCTGGGTACAGTCCTGCATTCTGTTGGCATTTCCCATCTGCTAAGAGATATTTTTGTTGTGTGGCTTCCCTGTCTTCATTATTATTTACCAGCTTCTCAAAGCCCCTAAATTTTAGCAGAAGCACTTTTTCTTTTTACTTCATAACATCCATTGTTAAGCAACCATGAGAGAGTCATGGGGCCCCACACAAATCCCTCATGAAAGGTTCCCTGGACTGATGACATTCATAATATGATTTTTTTCCCCTCATATTACTGAAGTGCTTATTAAGTACCTTGCTCTGGTTTGTAGTTTACAAAATGTTACACTGATTTTATTAGTGAACCATAAGTGATCCATGAACCCTATGTTCCCTGTATTACTAATAACTCCAAGGCAACTAAGGTTGTATTGAGGGTTCCACACAGCACTGTTCTGCCTTTTTTCCCTCTTTCTCTCTCTTAAACAAGTTACATCTGATTTTTATTTCAAGCATATGGAGTTTCCCACAAGCTTTTAGTACTGTAGCTTAGTAGCCTATTATTTTTTTCTTCCTGAGAAGGTAAATTTTCTGTTAATCTTACACATTTCATCTCTTCATATCCATGCAAGTCATTGTACACTTGATTAGATGGGGGAAAGGTTCTCACATTAGTAGTCCCTTCCTTCCATCTCTTACCTATGAGGCTTATCTCATGAGTAAAATGGCCCCCTGTTCCAACAAGACAAGTCACGTCTATGCTAGTAACAACTTGTCATTTATCTTCCCTTACCTATGAGCTGAGAATAAGCAGAGGCAGCCATGCAGCCTTTCTTCCAAAGCTCACTCCCAAAGTTTATTACACCCCACAAAGTCCCTTGTGATACCCTGTCTTTGGCTCAGTCAATGACATGTTGGTGTCTGTTATCCGACTTTATTATCCCATCCAGTCCTGCAGTCAAATTTCACGTTTTTGTGCCAGAGGGTCAACTCACCACCATGCTGTGATGAATTTCTTTGTCTGCACTGAATTCACAAGTCAATGCTGATGATTTTTTTATGATCTCAGAAAGTCTGGAAGGATCATTAATGGTGGCTTATTGTATACTGAAAGGTTCCCTATAATTATATATATATATATTTTTAATAAAAAAAATGACGAACACAAAGCATAGCACAAACTGTGACATAGAGAGACCTGTGTATAATTGAAATAGTCTTAGAAGGAAAGTGCCAGACAGCTGTGTCTAGTCGATGCTGTCAACCACACATAAAATATATACTCTATAAACCGTGACTTAGTGTGATGATATTAAATCTACATTTATTTATCATGCACAGCCCTCTTCCAAACAATTAATTTCCTCTTGTTAATAAAAAGTTTTAAAGAATCTTGAAATAATTGATGTCTAAAATGAGATGGGAAAACCTGGGTGCTGTTTCTGTGTTTCCAAAGGGGGAATGTATCCCAAATCATTCTTGCTTAATATTTGGCAAAGATGACATTTAAGGAAGAGGAGTGCACAAGTATTATGAATTGTTCTGTCTTTAAGGGCTGGGTGTTTCCATTTTATTCTTGTAACCAAGAGGAAGGGTTTTTTAAGGATCAGAGCTGTTGCGTCCATTTTTCTGTGGGAGAGTAATTTCTAAAATGTTAATATAATATTATTTCAATGTTTTCCAGTGTTTCTAGAAGACATGCTCTCACTTGGGTATTTCTCGCCTTTTTCATGGAAATTAAACGTATCCTGCCTTGCTGAGACACTATATGCAAATTCCATGTTTTTGTTAGTTGTCTTAATCATTTCAGGCATCTTAAATCACTGGAAGGCCTTGAAATAAGTTCTTTTTTACTGAAATCAGAAGAAATTTTGCTATTTATTTCAACTGGGGTACAACATGTGCTGGTTTTCAACCAAGTGGTTGCCCTTTTAAAGGCACACAAGGAGTATTTATGACAACACAATGAATAATGGATAGGCCTCTCTTTACATTGTAAAAGATTTCCCTATCCCTTCAATCAAATCCAGGCTGATACTTTATTTAGTTCATTGTAGGTGGATTTGTTTGGGCATCTCTTCATTATAACCTACTTTCTTAAGATGTCAAAATAAATGTAATTCGTGATATTATTTAAGTTCTAGGAACTTCAAAGTGTTTAGAAAATGTGCTGTAAATTAACCTTTTTCAAAAACACTTGCTTCTCAGAAAAACTCCTTATGTATATATTTAAATTGAGAACATCCTTTATTATTATCTTTCAACGTGAGCTGCCAGGTGGTGGATCTGTTGTTTGGTTTTTTTGTTTTGTTTTTTTTTAATTTGCTTTAATTTAATTTTATTTATTGGTTAGGTGATTAATTTTCATATGACACAATCAAAAAAGTGCAGACAATAATTGTAAATATCAATTATGTCACCTCTCAGATGAACCATTTCAACAGAATTGTTAAGAACCCATCTATTTTCTCCATGCCAAGCAGTAATTTCTTTCAAATATTATGCTACACATGAATAAATTATATTGATGTTCTCTAACAGAGCTGTATCTTCAAAGACACAAACAAAGAGAAGATCAGGAGAGAAAAAGACTGATGGTTCTAGATAAATTGTGAAAGGCATAAATGGAAAAATAGTTTAACTTCACATCAGAAATACATATGCTCCTAAAGCTCAGCAACAAAACAGCTAACTCATATAAATTGGATCTCTAAATTTAATTCAGTTCTGACCCTGAAATACTGTTCTGTCTACAGTGTTAGTTTCCAAGGGATGCTGAATAGTTTTTTCCTGTGTAATTTCAGATCAAAGCTTTAAAAATATGCCCAGATCATCAGACAATAAAACAAGAAAACCCAAAATATTAAGGTCTTTCCTTAAGGGAAGAATATACAGAGTTTCAAGGCTTACATATAGCCTTTTCAATAAAATAAAGACAATAATGTCTGAAAATACTTCAGAGAGAATATAAAATATTTTAGCATACAGGGAAGATAATCATACAACGGAGCCATCCTGGTTTCCATATATTTTCCTCATTGTCACTAAACTTTTGACAAGTTTGCAGCAGTATGAGATTAACGAGAAGCAACCTTAATACAATTATTTCACTTTCCAAACGTGGTAGAGAGTTTTCAGTGACACTATGTTGTAGAATCCAAAGCATGGGTGGAAACTAATACATATAGAAGATAAAAGGATGCTTAAACTTTTGATTTTCAGGGAAAATAAGCAGAGAAGGCTGTGCATGCAGATGCAACAGTTTGTATCTGAAGTGACCTTGTGTTCACAGCCTGCCCCTTGGCTCTGTCTCGAAAAGAGTCAGACCTTGGACACAGGGATTTGAAGCAAGAGATAGTTTATGCTGTCATCAGAGCTTGGCCATCTATGGCTTTATGCCCCATCCTAAAGCTACAGTTGCCAAAAATACAAAAGCTAAATCAATATATTAGGCAGCTTTTCCCCCCTTTAACTTCCATTAAAGTGTCAAACAGCTAAGAACCTCTTCACATGGAAGAACTGCCCTGCCAGATTGTTGTGCACATCTTGGACAGTAAAAGATCTGAAAGACGCTGACAATTGCCTGTCTTAGTCTTAACATTATGATGAATAGCAGTGTCCAACAAGACCAGTAGGATGAAAATATCCTTAATTTTATTGTAGGTCCTGATTAAAAAACCAACCAAACAAACAAAAAATTGTTTTGGTTTGCTTTTTATTTAAAAAGCTAATAGATGTTCCTGCAAGCCTTAATCCAATGTTCACAGAGCCAAAAGTGGATCAATTTAAGTTTGCTTCCTAAGTTACTATCTTGGAAGCAAATTCATCCTTATAATGCACATCATCATTAGTTTAAGTGGAAGTACTCTTAAGAGTAAAAAAAGAAAGGGTTTCATACCCTTTCAGTGCCTGGAAAAAATAAAATAGACCTTAGTGCATGACAGTCATATGTTATAACTCAGTTATGAAATGAGTTTATTTATAAATAGTGTCTTAACCTACGGTGTTCACTACTTCCTTTGTTATCTGAAAAATATATATAAATGGTTTTGGTTTTATATGGTTTGTCAACACTAATAACACTCTGCAGCTTTCACAATTGGTTCTAGTACCTCATTTTTCTCATGTTAATGTATAATACATGTGGAAATTTCTGAACTGAGTTACATTATTAGAACTAGTGGGTCATGAAGCACAACTATTTTTCATAGAATGCATGTTATGAGAGTATAACATTCGTTCTCTAGATAATTTCTTTTCTTTAAATGCCTTGAACTGTTTTTTGAAATAGACTTTTTTGTTGAAAAGGAATTATAGTCATATACGAGCTTGAGATATTTCTGTCTTCTTTAGGTGTTTTCTATTATTAAATACGATGTTTTTTAGCTTTTAAAAGCAGTGTTTCTTTTTTCATTGCTTTTGTGTGAAGGCCAGCATGATGAGGAGTTTCCTGTATTATAAGAGTACAGCATGTGTCCAGGACTGAAATATGATCGCATTCAGCCAGGGCTCTTTGTTATGCTCTTGTAAAAGTTTTTTCTCAGTCATTACTCTGCTGTCTTGTCATTGACTATTTGCACTTGAACTTTTTTAAGCTGGATGGGGAATTTTATCTCATCCTGTTCTTTCTACATTTCTCTTCTAAATATTTATAGTAAAAATGAGCTAAATAAATAAATCTTCCTCATCTCCAGGATATTTTAACGTTTTTAGTGACTTTTCATCTCTCCTTTAGTCCTGCTGGATTGGAATGCAGAAAGATGATGGTGGGATTTTCAAGGTGCACTGATGTTGTTGCAGCATTTGTGTAGGCTTTCGAGGTTGTCCTCTACAAAAAAAGAAGTCATTGATAAATTGTACTCCTGTCACTTGACTAGCCGTTATCATTATTCATAAAGTCCTCCTTTGAAAAAATAATTTCAAAATCTATTAAAGGACTGGATGTGAAAATTGGTCTTCAGCAAGATGACAGATAGGCTGAAGCTGCTAATTGACCTGTGCTGTAGGTAGTCCTATGTTTTCTTAATGAAGCTGCTAATTGTCCATAAGATGTTTGGTTTTAAAAGCCAGGCTATTACTTTTTCAAACATTTTTTGGTTTAAAGCTTTTTGTTTTCATTCTTGACTGTTTGAAAAAGAGTTTATTCTATTTTCTATTTTCCTTTCCCTGGACATTTCAAACACTGCAAATGTGAAAAGCAAAACAGAAATAAGATGTTGGATGCCTAAATTCTGGACGAAGTTGCAATTCTGTATTGTGCACAAGTGGAGTCTGTGCCTCCAGCCTGTGCTGTATAGTATTTGTCACAAAATGAGCAGCTGTTAGGGGATGCTGTAAGACAATGTGGATTCCGCGCTTAACCAAAATTAGTCCGTAGGCAGACAGTGGTTTGCAATCTACATCACATACGGGCTACCACTACTGCCAGTGTGACCCATTGCTTGGATAAGTTCAGTCTGTGGATGAAAAGAAACCAAGGATTTAAAATGAAGCTAAAGTTTGTGCTAGAAGTAAAGGAGAGAGTTCTGGCAAGGTTGTGGCCATGTAACACCATCTCTACAGTGCAGATATAAATCCCTACATCAATCGACTCAGCATATAGATTCAGGAGTTTTCACAGATTTGTTTGCCACATTGAAGAGGCACCTGTGAATAAACGTCTGATATTTTTGGTTGTCCAGTTTTTGGTTGTCCAAAAACCTGTCCCATTATAGATGCTGTAGATACTTCCCAGTCAGACTGCAATGTTGTAGTGTAACTCTGCCGGGCATCCCCAAAAGTCCCTAGCTCACATGGATTGCTGCAGAAGATCCCACAACTTCTCCTTAACAACATATCTATACATAACAGAAAACTCATTTCTGTGTTGCACATACAGTTTATTCTGGAGAGTGAATGAGAAAATGATTCATGTGTCAGAGATTAGGTAACACGCTTCTAACACGCTAGTAAAGAAGGCAGTAAAACAACTTTTACAGAGTAAAGGACAATTTGTATTTCTGTAGATAGTATAACCCCAAATGCTTTTTTGTCCTCAGGATGTAAGTCATGGATTGCAGCAATGATGCTGACACATAGATTTTGAGCAGCTCCCACAGCAGCTTGACAGTCCCAGAATGCAAGTACTTATATGAAATATAGTTGCTCCATCTGCTACTCCTCTGGCATGAGACGCTCTTCTTGCTTGCACGCCAGTGTGGTGGGAGAAACACTCCTACTCACACTAGCTATAAAATACACATACCAGAATTATATTTCTGACACTGTTGCTCCTTCTCTTTGGTGCTTTACTTGGCATCATTGTAATTCTCCTTCCACTTCTTATTGTCTCATCTGCTAACTGTACTACAATGAGTCTGGAAGAAACTTGACTAGAAGCACGCTGCTGAAGTCCACCTGTGCTTTTCTTGCTTCTGTCTCAGTAAGGAATAGGTCATTCCTGCAACTTTGTACAGATGGATAGATGGATTTCAAAGATTTTTAAAATTAAAACACGTCTTATTTTAATGACAAAAGAGGTTTCTAAGACCAAGCCCCTCAATCTCTGAACTGTTCACAGCTGGCCATATCCCAAGTCTGTTGAGCCTTTTATCTTTGTACGCTGACGGGCAGCAATATATGAAAAGCTATCTAAAGCCTATAGACTCCTTCAGCTGTGTTTGACCCAGGTACTGCTGTTCTAGCAACCATGCAGTGAGAGTTGTGCTTACCAAAGCTGTCTCAACTTCATAAAGCACAATACTCAGGCATGCATGTCTTTTCTGTAAATTGCACAATCCAATCGATGTATTTAGAGTCTGCGGAAATTCAAGCCTTTCAAATACAGCTCTACCCATAATTGTAGCAGAACTCTTCATATTGAGAAGGATCAAGAATTATAAGCTGATGCACTTTTTAGTTGCATAGCCATCATTGCTGAGTCCTCATCCCGTTATTCAACCAGAGCCATTCTGATTTCACTGACTCATTTTTTGCTATTCAATTTTGAATCTCTCTCAGATTAGACCTCTGTGAACCAAGTGATTCACAACATCATACAAGGCTCATTTTTCTCCTTCTTAACACATAAAGTCACTGCAATATAATGTGTTTGACTGATAGGCAGGTTGGTTGCTAAGTAGGTAGGTAGGTAAGTACACAGGTAGGCAGATAGATTGATAGATGGATTATCAAAGATTTTTAAAATTAAAACACGTCTTATTTTAATGACAAAAGAGGTTTCTAAGACCAAGCCCCTCAATCTCTGAACTGTTCACAGCTGGCCATATCCCAAGTCTGTTGAGCCTTTTATCTTGTAACTTTTTCATATATGTTACTTCAGAGAACTGGAGCTATCTTGTCTCTTGATGGAATTGTAGTTGTTAAACTAGATTTTGACTATAAGGTCTTTTTGGGACCAAGATCTTGACATGTTCAGGAAACACAGCCCAAAGTGTATATAACAAAGACATTAGCCAACACCTGAGCTGACCCTGCAACTGGAAGTAGTTTTACACTGCACCCAAGCCAGGAAGGGATGATAATGTGGTTTTACAAAGCTTACCATCTATTCAGAGCTCGGCCAGAGCACCTAGGTTCATCTTCTGCTGCATGCGTGGGAATGCAATGCTCCACTAAGAACGAGGACTGTCATGTTCAGATGACAGATGTGCATCTGGATACAAAAACCTGCCTTCCCCTCATCTGTAAGTGACAAATATGTTGATGACTGGTCAGATCTTCCCTGGGGAAAAGGAAGAAAGCTGTGTTCTCCCTCTCTGTCATTCTCTGGTGGTACAGATTTAAACAGAAGCCATAACCAGTCTATGACTTTGTTATCCTTAAAGCACAGGTAGCAGGCACTTTTTATAATGAAAGAAAAAGATCAGTCTTCTTATTCTTACTTCTACCTCTTTGACCAGCCTCACTCTTGCCCACACTACTTCAAGACAATTTTTCACTTCATTCCAGATTGACTGTAGATTTTTTCACATCTTCTTTTCCTATGAAAGCATGGGTGTTCAGTGTGGACACTGCAGCTGCATGTGCTTTTCTCCCTGAGCACCTTCCCCTCCTTCACCACTCTACTGCTAACATTCATGCCTAGATCTCAAGGCATACATTTGAAGTCCCTGCTCAGAACTGAGCACATCATATTCCTCTATGGCCCAGTATCCTGTGGAAGGAAAACTGAGCAGAAGGGAGCCACAGGAAATTGTGACCAGATCCCAGTTTGCATGACTGGGGACCAGGACTTAAAACATATCTGCTTAAGATAAATATCTTCATCTGCAATTTGTGAAAAAAGACAGCACAAAGAGCTCTTCAATTTCTAACTGTAATTCCTAAAGTGAGAACCCCCCACAAGTTATCCTGCGAAGAAAGGCTGTAAAATGAGCTTTCTTAGACACCTGAGAATCCAGCTGAGAGGAGGATTTAATCAATATTCAAATATGGAGAAACTTCAATTGGACTTTTACACCTTTTAGACACTGAGAACAATCAATGAGGTTGCACAAACACAGAAAGAACTGGAAAGAATCTGTTCCTGTGGACACAGACCAGATAATCCTACCATTATTTATGTATTTATTTATTTATTTATGCAGCAGTCTTTTATGAGCTACTCCATGCAAAAAGACCCATTATTTTCAAGAGGTGATGCACTGTTACACATGCTTCACTTAACGATAGAGGTATCAAGGCTAGCAGTTAAATGGAAGTGTGGTTATCAACAACAAAAATATGTTGGTGCAGGTAAAGGGTGGCAGACAATGGAAACAAGGACAGCAGACAGACAAACAAAACAAAACAAAACCTTCTACAAAATTTAAGATCATTTCTATGTCATACAACTGATTTTAAAAAGCCCAAGATAAAACATTTCTCCATTCAAAGTGAACTGAAGAATATTGTAAGTTTTTTTCTATGTCTCCACTCCAAAGGAAAATGTAGTATTAAACAATGATATGTAGATCCAAAGCTTGTCTACAAAGTAGTATTTCAGCTCCATGATCGGCCAAGCAGATCAGCCACCAGAATGTAATGTGTTTTAAATAAGGAGTTTGTGTCTCTCAGGATGTTCTTTCCTGAGTGGAAGAACATTTGTTTTAAGACACACATTGCACAGTATTTAGGAAGAAGAAAAAAAGCAAAACCTAAACCAACAAACTAAAACCTAAACCACCAGATCAAAATAGCCTATTGATTAGGAATCACTCCAGTCAAGACAGCAAAATTAAAAAGAAAGAAAATTAAGCCACATAATCTGTATTTCCCCTGAACCAGAAAGGTGCTTGCCTTGTACTGTTTCCCATCCTGCCTGGATTTAGAAGTCTGCTTTTGTAATTGTTTCTATGTATGGGGGAAACACACATGCAGGAAATAAATGGATGATATGAAATGGCCGGTACTACCCTTTAGGACAATTGTCTTGGAGTTCTTAGTGTTCACAAGATGTAAGGCCAGAATTTACAAATACAGCTTTATGTTCTGGTATCTTTTTTTTCTGAAGTGAAGCATAACTATCAAATGACACCTGGTGTGGCAGCCATTAGTCTCCCAGGTGGTCATTTGGACACCCTTTTACAGCTGATGTAGAGAAACGCACTGGCAGGGCACAAACCCTCTCTTCTGCAGGTATATACTTAAAATGGATCAGATACATTACACTTTCAAAGTGCCTCATTCTGACATTGAATTTAGGCCCAAATGTTTGGTCAAAACAGTAGCCTCTTCAAGTCCATCTAAGAAACCAGCTCTGTCTTAACTCTGTCCACTGGTTAATCCCATTCCCTTTCTTTTTTTAAAAGGGAAATTTAAATAATGACACAAGACCCAAAATAAAATTCTGTCTTGTTTTCTTTCATTCTGTGACACCCCTTTACTGGAAAACCTCTGTCCCATGTAAGCATGGCAGCGTGACTAGTCACAGCTTTTCATCCTCAATTTCCTAATCTTTGTACCCCCAAAACTTTTGCTGTTGGTTATCCCATCCAATCCTTCAGTCATTCTTTTAGGGAGTCTTTTTCAGTCTCCAGTTTTTCAGTACTTATCTCTCATGTGGGTACATGTCCTCAACAGTTTCCATTAGTTTTTCATCCCACTAAATGTATTTTGATGCTACATGAGCACTCTTGGACCAGCGCCTCATGCAGATGCTAGTGTTAAGCTGACTGGTTAAACTTTTTGGTATCAATGATTAGTGTTTCAGCTAAGTCTCTTACAATCAATTATGAGTTCCTCTGGATAAAGACTTCTATAGTGAAGAGTATGCAGGACACTTCTCATTTTTATCTTTTCACTCTTTCAAATTCTCTTGTTACTCCATTTTCTGCTTAATATAATATATACCTAGTATGGACCAATGTTTCTCTTGTACTGCATGGCTATTACAGTGCAGAGCTAATATATTTGGGTGAGTGAGAACAGTGGCAGTATGTGATTCTTCACTCAGGGCCCCTTTTTTAGTTAGCATTCTGGTCAAATTTGATCCCACCCAAAGACCAAAAAATACACTCTTCAGAAAAAAGCAAGTTGGCTAAAACTGTCTTGTCAGGGATGCTAGCTTGGCTGTCAGAGAAGGAAGGTAATTGCATCACAGGCAGAGAAACTGACCCATTAGTTTGATGTGTCACTGACGAAGCTTGAGAGAGGCATCACAACAAGCATGTCTTGTTTTCAGATTTTAGAATGTCATGCTACTGTTAAACAGCAGATATAATTTATCAAATATGTGCATATGTTAGGTTATTTTAAAAGAAAAAAAAAAAAAAACAACAAACCAAAGCAGCAGGATTGCTCTGCTGTATAATCATTCATCAACATCTGCAACTTTTTCTTTATTTAGGAGACAGCCCATGGCTTGGGTGACTTATTGAACCCTGCACCTTTTTTTGCTCTTATGTTTTGTTTTGAAAACCTGAAGAGAATCATTTAGTATCACCCCAATAATACTTGTACATATGCAGACATTTCCACAGAAAAGCCCAGGATTCAGGTCATGTTTGCCATCCCCCTAGCTGGAATTGCCAGGAAACTGATTTGCTAAAGCTGCAGGCAAAACGTTCTCTGAATTCTGCAGTACTGACCTCCCAGGTTGTTAGGTTTTAGGGACTGTTTTCTTCCTCTATTGAGCTGAGAATCTAGACTGCTTCTGTCAAGGTGTGGGAATAAAGTCTGTTCTGGATATTTTTCCCTTAGTACAACTGAAGTCAAGCTGCTAACTGTTTAATTGATTGTTTTGTTAATACCTTTAAATGCTTTAATTTATTTCTGTTACCATCAAAGATAATTTCTTTAGCTTGAGTATTGTATCTGCCCAGTCTACAGAAATATTATTTGGGACCCAGATGTCCATATGTTTCTCTACCTGCATTGCATTGTCCAGCACAGCTGCTTTTTGAAAGACATAACTTCCAGCTTTTCAAGTATTTACAGCTTAGGCTGTGATTTTATGAAGGCCCTAAGTCAACTCAAGTGGAGCCTGTCTCACCTAACCTTGGTCTTGCATTCCCAGTTCTCCTTTTTTGCCACCTCTACTACTCATTCTGGTGCTCAATAAATCGGTGCAGTAAAGTGATCTCCTTGAAAACCAGTGCAAAAGTGAGAAAACCTGATGGGTTTCTCTACTGGACTAACTCGCTGATTCATTCATGTCATACAGGCACTAGCACAGGAGACTCGTGATGGGAACATGTAGCTGGAGATAATCAGGAGACACTAATCTCTCTGACAGTGCCAGCCCACCCTTTAGGTGGATTCAATAGGAGCTTGTACCTAGTATTTGCCTCATCTCTGGTTGATCCACCCCTCCTATCTTCCTTGCAATCTGTGACTGTGTTTCTTAAATAAATGTATCTGCCGTTTCCCAGGATTTCCACTACTTCAGCTCTTACTGTTTTATTGTCCTTCATGAAGAGGCCAAGGCGGCAGGTCTGAATTGTGGGTCCGGCATAAGCACTGCAGCTTTTTACTGACCTTTTCATAATGGATTACAAGCAAGCTGGTAAAAGCTTTAGTCCAAAGAAACATCTGCTGCCTTTATTGGTACCTAACATAAAGCCTGTACATATATCCCTCTTGACATTTGCAGTTTAGGCATTAGAGTTCTCTTGAATCACTTTGCTCTTTCGCTAGGGAGGAAGTCAGAGACTGAGGAGCAGTTTCAGCAAAGGCTCTGGGCAAAGCCAGCGTTGCAAGGAGCCCCTTCATTGCTGGCTTCTTATACAGTGTGTGCTTGCTCTCAGGTCTGTGTCTGTGCTCGGCTTTCCAGGGACTTGATGACTTTTAAATCCATTGTTCGACATTTTGGAATGCTCAGCCAAGTTTGGAAAAGGCTGAAATTCTCAAAGAGAGCATCAAAATCCCTGTGTAATTCACAGAAGGAAAAGAATGACTGTAAAGAAGAAAAGTGAGTGCTGGTTAGGGGAAGCTTTTCTCCTATGAAACATACGTGCTGCTAAATGCCAGGGGAGGTTTAGAGGACAAAACCCTAGTAAACAGCACAACCCCCCAAGAATCTTTAATCAGAATCCGAACTCTCTAAGAAATCAACATCAGTCTGTTAACAAAGATACATCAAAAATCAGAAACCGTTACCTCTAGAGCCCACTGATTTATTATATATCAAGATAGCTTGCACTGCATTTTTATTTCTTTAGGAAAGTAGATTATCCACGTTCTTCTTCTTTCAGAAAGCTCTCAGTGACAGTGTCTACCTAACGTTAACGCAGAAGTTTATTCATTCCTCTTGCATCGGTATTCATCAACGATACAGAGCCAGTCTGAGGTTAGCAGTGACTCAAGGGCAAGCAGTCATTTTTCTAATCAATGCACCTTCAAAAAAGTCATTTACCATCCAAGTCTAGACACACAGCAGAAACCTGCTCTGCTTTGCTCTACTTAACAGCCAATCTATTCTCTAGAAATCTGAGAGCAACTTGAATTTCCATTGCCTCACGCAGATTTGGCAGGGTGCCATATGGATTGTTAAGCTTAACAAACACTATCTCTAGAGCTCTGTATAAATAGTCTCCAAAACCTCTGAATGGCAGAATAGGCTGGCTTGCACCTGACCAATTCATGTCAGTCCTCTTTAGGATTCACTCTGAGTACTGAGAACTCTGTCTTTTAACATACACAAGCACCTTTCACCTATTGTTCTAAATATTATCCACTATTGGAGTCAGGTTTTCTTTTATACCAATGCTCTCTGGCCATGTCCCAGGTCTTTTATCAGCCTGTGTTTATATGATCATTTCCAGTGAGCTCTGTGAAGACTGACACAGACTTGTTTTGTAAGGATGACATCTCAGTTCAAAAATCACTTCAATAATGCTTGCACAGCTCTACAGAACTTAATGGTCAAACTCACAACACAAATAAGGTTTTTCCACAGGTATCAGAAGTACTGGATGCTGAAGTACGTGTGAAGACTTATTTTTTCTTCTTTTTGCTGGCAATGGGGTCATTTATCACCCTCAAAACATACTTTCACTGTATAGGATATTGCCACTTTGAAAGCACTCACTGGGTGAGTCATCACTTCCTATTGATAGCACTACAGACTTGTCTAATTCTGCTGTGTCTCCTGCTCCTGATAAAATTGCTCTGTGATGCAGCCATAATGCATGCTACAGCACAGTTAATTTTGGACCTCAGGGACTTAAATCTTATCAGTCAGGGAGTGCAAGAGCTCTAAAAGGCCACTGGGCCACTGTATAATTTAAAACCTAAAAGATTTATATGGCAAAAAAGGCCTATTCTTAAAGCCATTATGGCATCATTATTTTAGATTAATTCTAAGGATAGATATGCAATCTGACACACTCAGACTAAATAAACTGAACCAGTACAAAAAAGTATATGATGGAAAAGGAGTTTAATAACCCTCAGGTGTTCCAGAAGACTCCATTGATTCAAGTTGCCCAACAGATTTATGGAAAACAGACTAAGAGATTGCTCTTAGGAGGATCTGTTGCTCCTTTCTCCATCAGCACTGAATGCAAGATGTACTCAGAGAGCATGTTTAACTTTTTCCTTGTCACTTTTTTTCTTTCTTCCAGTAGAAATATTGATTTAATGACAAACGTCTGCAATATTTCCAATATGCATTCTTTTAAGCCTATATCCAAGGGATTTTCTTAATGGCTGTGTCTTTCTTCAGTTTCCTAATACTTGTTTATGCATCTGTAAATGTGGGAGAACAAACAGATCTCTCATGGTCAGCCTGCAGAGATCACCACAGACTATGTATGCATTTTAAGGCATAACGGTGAAACTGTTCCCTACCTCTCCTTTGGGTCATCGCTTCTACAGCTGCAAAAGAAACGTGGCCTGCCTTGTTATCTTGTGCAGGACAGTCACCCAGTAGTAAAACAACCTGCAGCTCCTTGTGAGGCTTTCTCTATCTGGCTTTAAAGTATTTGAGTTAGTTGCAGGCAGCAGTGTCACGGTGTGGCTGTCTAACCAGCTGACTTGCCTGTGTCCAAGCGCTTTGTGAAATGACATGCTATTTTTGATAACAGAGCTCTTTAAAATTGAAATTGAAGCCTGGACTGCAGATATGTTTGTCACAAAGTATTCTAGTCATGTGTCAGAGGTAGAGATTATCTGCTGTGACAGAAAGTGGTGGGTAATGATCAAAACTACATGGTGGCTCATTCCCAGAGACCACATAATCAGCCTTTTTATTTGACCATTTGAACTGTTCTGTAATAGTATATCTGATTTCTTTCATTGTTAATAGTACCTATTCCTCATTTTCCTTTTTTTTTTTTCCTGAGACCCAGTAGCTGCCACACCACTCTTCAAATGATATTTTTCTTTTTCTAAATTCCTTCTTCAGGTTGGAGTACCTAAAACAGTCACACATTATCAGGCCTCCAGGCAGATGTGACTTGTTGATTGCCTTTGTGGGAAGACATGGCACCAAGGGTGCCCTTTGGAGGGTTTGGGGCTGGTTTCTTGCTGAAAAGCAATAAAGTGTGTGTGCTGGATGTTAGCACCTCTTGATTGCTGGCCCGTGGGTAATTTTGAGCAGATGTTGGCCAGTCTGATCCTGCTTTTTCTTGGTCACATCTGCCAAGTTTCCTGCTTGAATCAGACATATTCCATGTTAAGGAACATTTTCCCCTGGTGCTCCCTTTCGACATCATGCTTCTCCTTGACTTAGTGTGGTCTTTCCTAGTACTGAACAGTTCAGAGAAGTCCATGTATTTCTTGGCAGAAGAGGTCTGCAGTGAAAATGTGTGCAGAGCCCAGTTGTAGTGTGGAGCCACAGGAAAGAAAACCCACCACAACCAGACAATCAAAATACAACTTGGCACTGTGGAGTCCCTGTCAGGGAAGCCAAAACAAAAAATGGGAAAAGTGGCAAGGGAAGGGAAAAAAGGGAATGGGAAACAAAGACAGAGAGGAAAAAGGTAGAAGAGGTAGAAATGTGAATTAGGAAAAGTGTGGTGTGAAGGGGACAGACTAAAGGGTGGAGATTCTGTGATCACCTGAGAAAGAGGCAAATGAGTTGTCTCTATCTCTGATGACTGCCTTGCCACGAAATTGCACTCTTTTCTTCTCCCTCCCCCTCAGAAAGCTCTGGGTACTGCAGTCCTCTTCATCCCCCTCTGCACCCTAACTCGACTGACACACAGGCTGAGCAGACAGACAAATATTTGAAGCCCTTCAGTCAATGTTGCGTGTTGTTATTGATCTGAGCCACAGCAAGGGTTTGCAGGAGTAGGAGAAGGAAGCTCATTGATGAGCACAAGGTCCTCTGCATCATTTGCTCATCAGGTAGCTGTCATGAGATGTTGTCCTCCTGCTTTGCTGACTTTAATATCAACTTCAGTCAAGTCTGCTGCAAAATTATGTCCTATCCTTTATTGCCTGCCTCCAGAGGAACCGGTCTCTGTCGTCTTTTTTAAACATTTTACACATAGAAAGAAAATGGTGTAACTGCTTTCCCAGATACCTCTATCGTATGCTCCCTTTTCCTCAAAACTTCATCTCTCCATTCTCCTTTTCATTCTTGTCCATCTCCTCTTTATTCTCTGATTTGTTATGTCCTTCCTGAGAGGCGGTGAACAAACCGGTAGAAGATCCTACATATCATTTCAAATCTCCAAGGCAGGCAGCAGAGCCTGTTATTCCCCATTTTGTATTTGTACATTTGATTTCTCCTCAAGAAGCATAGCACGTTGCATCTGTCTTCAACCAATTTAATCTGAAAGATCCCAGACCACATCTCCCTGGATTCATCACGAATGAGCTGAACTTGGCAAAGCTCCTGAGTTTGCTTTTGCTCAGGAAGTTCAGATACATATTTTCTGTTGAAGCAGCAAGTTCTTACGAAGAAAATGCAAGGTAACTGTTAGTTACGGAGGCCTTCTGCAGCTTTCAGTGTGAGATCGATGTCCTTCAGTTTGAAGTGTACTGTTGACAACTTCATCTTGAGGTTTGTGCCCTGTTACTCTACAGGTGTCTATAAAGGCATTGGGTTTTGGGAATTTCTCCTGGGTATAAAAATTAGTCTGACTGTCCTGTAATTCCTGTCCTCTTCCTTTCCATTTTTTTATGACTATGTCCTATGATACCTGCCCTGCTGTCCCTGGTCTGTGTGAGATCTCAAATCATTGCCAACCACTTTGTTCCTTGAGTACCCTTGGAATGGATTTCGTCAGGCACTGCTGACTCAAATACATCTGTATGGTCTAAATATTCTTCAATTTACTCTTTACCCTGCTCTGGTCTGTGTTGCCCCATTTCCTTATTTACTTTATTTCAGCGTCTGGTGAAGACTAATCTCCTCCCTGCAGCCTGAAAGAAAGCAGGCACCCAATACTTCAGCTTTCACTGCATCACCTAACTTCTGAGCTTTTCTGTTAAGTAACAGATTTTCTTTCTTTCTCTGTCTTCCTTTTCTACTTGCTGCAGTTACTGAACTCTTTCTTACTGTCTTCTTGCTTCTATCCTTGCTTCTAGTGGATTGAATTTTGGACCAAAAAAAAAAAAAAAAAAAAAGAAAAAAGGCTTGCATTTTCTGTTCGTTTGGGATTTTTCTTTATCTTTATCATTATTTTCTTTACAGTCATCCTTTATTGTATACCTTTATTTCCCCCGCTACATTTGACATTTACCTTTTTTTTTTCCCTTGGGGGAAGGATTATCCTCATAATTTAGTGTGGCAGTTTATCCTTATTGCTTTTTATTTATTATTTGTTTGTTTTGCTCCTTTTAATCACGTAGAATAAGGATGGCTAACTGGTGGTATTTCAGATGTTGTGACTACTTTGCTGGACTCATAGCTCCTTATTCTGCTGTTTTCATTCCCTTCTTTCTCATACTAATTAAATTCTGTTGTGGCCACTTCTGCCTACATTTCACCACCAGATTTCCAGCCAGCTCCTCTTTGCTATTCAGAATCAAATTTAAAATTTGCCTGCAATGCTAGCAACTTTGAAACCCTCTCTAAAACAAACTTGGGGTGAATACATTGCCGGAAGGGTCAGTGTTGTTTTTTGGACAGATGGATAATTAAATCGCCCATTGCCCAGTTTTGCAGCAGTGCTTCTCCCAGCCACTGGTCCTACCCGCATCCTCTGATGAACCTACATGGTGGAGTTGACTCTCTTCCTCTTAGTACTCAACCTACTTAATCTACCTCTTACTCTTATCTATCTTCTAGAAGCAGAATATACTTCTTGATAAGTTGTGTAAGGTGTCCTGTGCCTACTCTGAAAAAGAAGTTGATGCCTTTTTTGCTGTTACTTGTCCTGTCAAATTTCAGGTGCCAGTTAATACTTAGGTCTAACCCTGACTTACGCTCTCCTGTTCGCATCTCATGTCCCTGCATATAAACATCTCATATACTCATCATATTGCTGCATTATCTTCCTTTTTTGCAATTTACCATCCAATACCTTTCATTTGATTCCCTCCCATTTTTTTGCTATTGCCTGTAAGCTTCTGTCACTAGCTCCTTTTAATCTACCATTAAATTATTTAACGACTAGATGATAATGTGCATAAGTACACTTGCAACTATACCCACCAAATTAAAAATGTCAGTACTGTTTCTGGTTAGTGGTATGTAGCCACATCTAAATGAGATGATTCATCTCTGAGCAGATCACAGCTGTACGCTGGAGAACAAGCTCTGCAGATGTGAGATGTTGTCCTCGAAATATCATTTCAGAAACAGGGAATCTTTGTGATGGGTTTCAATCATATTCATGTGGGAAACATTGAACATCATGATTTAAAAGCAGTTATCCTGCTACAAAATACCTGCCTAAAATTGTAGAGTCTGGTGATGTGAATCATAGATAACAAGGTGATAAGCATATTGTAGTTTATTACCCACCCCCCACCACCCGAGTCCTAGCACAGGCCATAGGGTATTTCAGCCAACCCTCCCCCACACACACAACCTCATTAAAAATCTGTTATTTTTTTCCTTTTATTTAATATAAAGCAACAGTGGCAGAAGCCTTGTTTTTGTAACTCATGAGATTTTTACCAGCGGATATACCCAATTTTTTATTATAATGTGGTGTAGCAAACATTCTACAAATCAAAGCAAACAACCGCTGGGAGTTTTCAGGCCTGTTATTATCTTAGCTCTAGCAAATACAAACTCCAGGCTGCACATTTGGTCAGCTATAAAATGACTGCAGATGTGGACCATATTTCATCAGAGCTCTGTTTATCAGGTTGTCATATTTCTGCAGGGAAACCCCCGGAGAGGAGGTTTCAGAGTTTTTCCCCTTTTGAAATGGAGGTTTGTGGGTTCCTTCACCAGAGGAAGCGAAGTTTCCCACAGAGGGCACACAGGACCCAGCATCCACAGCAGGGACCCGCTCAGCTGCCCAGTGTTTGCACTTCCCAGCTTCATCTCCACCAGCTCGTCAGACCATCAGCTGCTCAGGGGGGCCCAGCTGGTGCTGCACACTCTTCAGGGTAGGCAGCCCCAGCGTATTTGGGGCAGTCAGGATAACACAGTTTTGCCCTGAGGCCACCACACTGTGTCCTCTTGCCACTGTTGGTGATTCTGTGTCAGGAACCTGAAGAAGTTTTAAGTAGACTTACATTTTAGGAAGACTTACTTAAACTTGGTTGTTTGGGGTTTTTTTTATCCCCATTTATTTCTACTTCGAAACTAGAACATTCACAACTACTTCCTTTAAAGAGCTCAAAGTTCGTTTTGTTTCTTGCGTCATGCTATCCAGCTTAACTAATGATATCAATCCATTTCAATTCTCACTCCTTTGCTTAAATTACTTTGTATTTCTGGTAATAGGAATTCTCATCTGCTAATCAATACACCGGAGATATTCCTATTGATTTTTTTCTGTCTTTTTCAGAGAATCTGTTCTAGTAAATTATCAGCTGCTGCTATCTAAATAGTTTCACTGGATGCATTTATCTGCAGTAAAACAGTTTCTTACTGGTTAACATGGGGGGGGGGGCGGAACAGCTGTATTTTATCAGATCTGAAAGATATACAGACTTGTGACCTGTTCCTGGGGGAATTGCCCCCATCCCACTCGAACCAGTGTGGCACAGCATATGCAGTCACTGGAGACTTTGTTGAGATGCTCTACCACTCTGGTTCCTCCACTGTGTGGGTAATGACTTTGCTAGTCTTGCCATCATACTTAGCAGCCCATAATAGACCATGTGCGATAGTCTAAAATAGGAGTAGTAGAGAGCAAATTAGCTCTTAATTGGAGAAATTACTTTTGGACTATGAAAGCAATTTGTCCAGAAGGACTAGCACCTTACAAGGAGGGGAGATTAGACTTGGAAGACTTGCTTTTGGGTCACCTCCTGACTCGGGCACTAACTCAAAAGCCTCAATGTACTGTGGTGCTGCACAGCCTATCTGACTGCAGAGCAAAGCTTGAGCATTAGTGACAGCCTGGTATCGGGGTAGTAGATCATGAAAACAAAGAGAAACTATTCAGGAATAACTGAACTGTTCTAATGTCTCCCTTGTGTCTCTTCCTGTCTATTTATAAGATAAAACCACTTAATATAAAATCTTACATAAAACGTGAAAGCTTTGCACTGGCAGAACTAGTCTGAGTGGATTTCCTCTCTTTTTTCATAGTAGCTCTGTTTCAGTGGGACATTAATTTGCCATGCCAGTTTTCTGTTTCAGTCAGTGAGAGATGGAAGAAATGTTAGCTCGACTGCTCACCTGCTTGCTTTATGCAGATACAGTGGCAGAGAGGTATTTCCTAGTGCTGCACTGTATTGCTGCCATCCAGAATTCAGAAAAGCTGAAAAAAACTACTGCAGCTCTCTCAGTAGGATTATTTGGGGTGGGAGAGAAATAAATTTGCTCTTACTTCCCTTCCTGTTACTGAAATCTTTTCATTCAGCTGTTTCATCTTTCCAAACTCTCCTTGGCAGCTGTGAGGCCTTGGAATTTTCCAGGTTTGGAGATTCCTGCATCCAGTTCATAAGACTATAAGAAAAACATTTAATAATTCAAGGACTGGTAGTATTTAGAGTGTACTCAGGTGCTTCATCCTGTTGAAAAAAGCAAACAGCTGATGTTGCATAGAACCTACTAAATAAAGCCAAAATGTACATCTGAGTTTGGGGATTTCTGTTTCACTCATATCTTTCTGTATTATTAATCAGATTAAGCTCAAACTGTGAAGATGCATCACACAGCATTAGCAAGAGGCTTGCAATAATCCTTTTCCTGCTTTTCCGATTCACCTGTTTGTTTGTATAGACATACCTATTCCACTTCTTGCTGCCACATTTTCTGTTGGTCAGTAATTTTACTTCTATACAGAAACCAGATGATATGCAAAAGTCCATAATTAAGGAATGCAATGTAGCATCATTATTAAGCTTTTTCTTCACCACTGAAAATATTCTCAGATCTGGTGAAGTATTAGGCTCGCTTAATGCCACCATCAAGTGGGGAAGTCTGCCTTCCCTGAGAAACACAGGCAGGTACCTTTGGTGGGTAATCTCTAAGGTAGCACATGGGAACTTGGCCACTTGCACATCAGAGCATGGCAAAGCTGGGGTCAGCACAGTGCAGGTTTTTACCTGGCCTAGGAAGGTTTTCTGGAAAGTTATCTGTGTAAGTTTTCTTTTCCCAATAGGAAATAGCTCCCTCTAAAAGTTATCACAAAGCTCCATAAAGCCTGCAGGTCTCCTTAAACTTTTCAAAACTGCCTTTTTTTTTCCTGAAAAATGAGAAGTCTGGGAAGTTTCATAAGCCCCCAAAGCCTTGCCAGCCAGAAAACTCTTGGCAGCTTTCCTACTTTTTCAGTGATCCTAAAGCAAATACTTGTAGAGTGTATGAGGATCCCTACAGAATAATGATCATGCTACATTTGTTCATTGCCAATTAAGTTCAGTAGTAAAATTATTTGGATTGCAGAAGGAATAAGACTATATTGATTGCAATCTGCTGATGCTGTCTAAAATAAAAGCTTCAGTAGGCATATATCACCATCACCTTCATAAATAAAGGGATGCTAATACTGGGTGAAATGCCAATAGCAACGCATACTAGCAGATCAGTGGAGCTGAAAATATCATAATTTGCGTAATGAGTGCAGAAAAGATGGCAATTGCTCTTTATATTTCTATTAAAATTACATAGATGCCATTGATAGCGTTTTAGTAGCTAGTATGCCCTTTAATATTCCCATGATGCAAGTTAGATTTATCCTTCTAAATGGGAATGGGAAGCCTGAGATAAACATTCATAGCGGTTTGGGCAACATGTATGAAAATCACATCAGAAGTGTGAGAAATCGAGATCTTCTGGAATGTGACATTTACTTAACGGTCTTCATGCAGGCATATCACAGGCAGCTATTTCTTAGAGCTTAATAGCCAGATTTCACCTGATCTTTTTCTACCTGGTTATTGTTGTATAGATAGTATACAGTGTGAGAGGACTATACAGAGAAGACAGACACTCTTAAATGTTCAAACATACATGTATTTCTTACGTGTAAGATCCACTGCTCAGTCAACCTTTTTTGGATTGAAGATATGTTAGCTAACTTTTAAAAATCCTCATTCAAGAAGAACAGGATAACATCTTCATTAAACCCTTCCTGATCCACTGAAAAGATGTCTAGTTCTGGTGAAACAGTAAGGACAGGTAATGTTTCTCTTAGTAATGGTTATTTCGTGTTTCACATCAAATATATTCAGTTAAGAATAATGGCAGAGGCTTTGTAGCAGATACACTTTGGAGAAGTTACCATAATACTAAAACCTGAAGTGCTTATCATATGTAAGTGCTGATTAAGATAATTTTATTTAATCTGGAACCTTTCAAGTGAAAATATGTAGACTGGATAATGCAAAAATGTAACATGAATTTCACTGAACTTCCTTCTGGGTTTTGGGGGTGATATTTTTTGGATGCACACCTTTTGCAAAAGCGGAAAGTTGTTTCAAATTGAAACAGCAAAACTGAACAGCAAAATGTTTCCATTTAATCTACATCAACTTTTTTTTTTTTTTTTTGTAAATAACAATGCAAATACAATTTAGTTGGATTCCAGACAAAACTCCCTCTCTGCTTTCCCACTCCTGCCTTTATTGAGAACTATCAATGAACCAAAAACACACAGTATTCAGATGGTTCGGGGTTCTTGGATGGTAAAGAAATAACAGTTATTAAAGGGCTTTTTAAGGGATCAGAGAAAGGCACAATGGGAACCTAAGCATGGAAATCAAAGCCAAATAAAATCAAATAGAAGTACAACACAAATGTTTAATAGCGAGGTTGATTTTTGCTGGAACCAGCTACAGAGAAAAGTGGTAGATTCAAGACTGTAAACCTTCCAGGCACACACTTTAGCCAAATGTCAGCCATTGGGCTCCATACAGAAGTATCTGGAAGAAATTTTATGGCCTGTGATATATAAGAGATCTGACTGTGTGACCTAATATTCCCCTTCTGTCCTGAAGATCTATTAAAAATAAGCTTTAGTGCCCCCCAACAGGGAAAATTAATCTCAAACATTAGGATAAGACCTCACATTTTTGGTATGAATTTTGATGGGCGATTTTTGTTAAGTTTAAGAGAAGCTCTAGAGAAAGCAGCACTCATTCAAAGTGTATAAATAACTCTCTTGCTGAGACTGAAACAATGACTCTGTTTATCCTATTGGCAGTGCAAACCCAATGCAATCTTTTTGAAAGAATGAACTATTTCTGCAGTGTTTGCCAGCTGGAGAAGATTTATTCTCATATGTTAAGTGTTTGCCTTGTACTTAATTCAAAATATATCTTTGGTTCATCTTCTTTACTAAGAGCCCTTTTGTTTACAGTAACTGTTAACTCACTGTCATAGCAGGGTCTGTAGACAATACTACATTGTTTTACATAGCTTGATGTTATCAGGCAGAACTAGACATTACTGGGAAATCTATAACCACTATCATGGCAGTCCACTTTATTAAAAAAAAAAAAAAAAAGGAAGGAGATAAATGTGTGGTTAAGAAACACAGCAATAATTGGTATTTTTCACTGAAACAAAAGTGTATCCACTTTGTCCTTTGATCATTTGGCAGATTATATACCCAGGATATTATCATTCCTATTACAGCAAGGACTGAGTGCCTCATATGACCTGGGGGTCTTGTTTTGCTTAACACTGGACAAACAGAGAAGACAGAGTACCAAGGAAGGGAGAGGGAAAGAGAAGTGCAATTTTTTTGCCAACTGTGGCAGGATCAACTACATGACTTGAAATGCAGTAAAGGCTAGGTCCCATGTTTTCTGGTCCTGCACTCTGTCCCATAAGCAGTGTCTTCTTCACAAAGCAGTCTAGTACATGCTATTTCATTTTTTTGCCATTTTTCTGAGTCCCCAGGTCTGGAACCACATAGCAGCAGGGGTGGCAGTCTGGGCAGCTGTTGCTTCTGCAAAAGCACTGAGCAGCTTCAGTCAGGGATGCAGTATGTTTGCTCCCTCTGTGGATTGAGTATGATGGTGGCATGTAGGGTATGCAGTTAGCATCATCCTAGCTCACAAATATTACCAACCTAAGGTGCAGCAGGTTTTTGTGTATGTCCTTCCTGCTGTCCCCTTTATACAGATTAAAACCGTATTCCACCAAATTTGCTGAGGTTTGCAGTTTTGAATCAACCAGTCCCCAGTACAAAACTGCTTTCTGACCAGGGAGGTCTTTTTTATTACCATGAAATGTTCTTTCCCATGCATGGTCTGGCTTTCTCGTGAGTTCAGTTATGCCAAAATGGACAACTTTATGTCAATTGTAAAATGGGGCCAAGCAAGTGCTCTCAGACAGTTTTGCTTCCCCTGGAATCTGTTACTGAATCTGCCCCTGTCTTTTCATTAGGATTTTCGCTTGTGTGGCAATCCATTTTCCAGGTTTGCCAGTGCTGGAAGACAGTGAGAAAAATCTCACTGTGTGTGGATGCAATTTTCTACTTGGAGGTTAAGAAGATCAAGAGGTAAATGCACTGGGAAGAAGCAAGTTATTTCAATAAGCTCCAGAAAAAAGACACCCTTTTAATCCATACGCAAAATAATTTCTAAAAGGGAACACGATGCCTTTATGTTAGGCAATCCCTTCCACCAGTATTCTTCAGACCTAAGTTCTTGTCAATTTCTTCCCAGTCGGATGCCTTTGAAACCAGCCTCAATGAATTTATCCTGATTACTGGCATTTCACACAGAAGGAGGTCAAACACTGGAACAGCACATAGAGGCTGTGAGATCTCAGTCCATGGAAATACTCAAAACTCGACTGGACACAACACTAAGGAGCCTTTGCTATCTTCAGGGTTTGGTCCTGCTTTGCTGAGGGGTGGGATGACTGTCAGAGGTCCCTTCCAGCCTCAGTTCAGCATTTGCCTCCAAGAAAGAGAGTTAATTTTTCTGTGCCTTTGCTTGAACTTGATCTATATGTTGCATTGCCTCTTTAGGTGACCATTAGGCATTTTTTGTTAAGGCAGCTGGTCACATTTTTCTGAAATGGCTATCTTTCTTTGAGGCCATGTGAAATACTGTTTACTAATATTAGATATTCTGTATAAGGTCTTTAACATCTTCTTTGTGGCTATTTACCACTGTAAGCTGGGCTTACAGTCCAGTGGTTATTTGCTGCAACCCACAGCAACATGAGCTATTTGTCCTCTAACACCACTATCTTTGTCCTTACTGACTATCAAAAATGTTTGCCAAAAACTTGCTATTAGTTTCACTGCCTCCTTTTGAAGTAGAGCTTATAAATCATCTTGTCTTTTTGTTAGCTTTAACTGTTTCTGCTTAATCTACCATGTGATGCAATTGTAAAAGTTCTTTTAAACATTTTGTTTCCTATTCCTACAGGTCCTGATCCAGGTCTCAGACTTGTTACCATTCTTATAATACTTTCTTCAATTCAGCATTCATAAAAAACCCCGTTATGTTCTAAAGACTTGTATCCATTTCCTTCTGAGGTAAGGAAAATAAATTCTTCAGAAGGTGGTATGATTGTACGGTGCTGGCTGTGAAAGAACGGCCTCAGCTTTTAGTAGCTCCTTTCCACCCTTGTCCCCATGCAGCACCAACACAGTGTCAATTTCGTGTTTATTTTCCCCCATCTGGTCACATTTTTTCTAAGAGATAAAAAGTCTTTCCTTCTTTTCCTCCCCCTTCCTTCCTTCCTTCCTTCCTTCCTTCCTCCCTTCCTTCCTTCCTTCCTTCATTCCTTCCTTCCTTCCTCCTTCCTTCCTTCCTTCCTTCCTTCCTTCCTTCCTTCCTTCCTTCCTTCCTTCCTTCCTTCCTTCCTTCCTT
>JAVJGJ010000037.1:45398992-45434767 GCA_035590215.1 Microhierax caerulescens | reverse complement strand
CTTTTTTCTTTTTTCTTTTTTCTTTTTTCTTTTTTCTTTTTTCTTTTTTCTTTTTTTTTCTTTTTTTCTTTTTTCTTTTTCTTTTCCTTTATTTTCTTACAGAGTTTAAGCATAGTACTAACAGTTGTCATAGAACAAGGAAAGAAGCTTTGCCTCTAAAAATTGAGGGACCTAATACTCTTTCCAAAAGGTATGTACATCAAGCACAAAGAGACCAACACGTGTGTCATGCTGGTGTGTCGCAGGTCCAGCAATTAACAGGACAAACCCAAAATGTGATGTGATCCCTTGTAACGTTCAAGACACAAGAAAAAAAAAAAAAACAACCCTGCAATATCCCATGTTGTTGGCATGAGGTGTTGTCACCAGGTGTTCACAGAAAGTCATGAGACAGCTTGCCAAGCTGCAACCAGAAGTGTACTTGACTCAGTTGTGTGGAGTTTCAATGCCCTGTATTTTTGTAAAATATTACTGGAGGCAATTGTTGCTTTCAGTTTTGGGTTAACACACAGCTGAAACTCAGTGATGCTCAGCCAAAACCCACAAGTCTTGCCTAGTTTTGCATCAAAATGCTAAAAAACCACAGTGTTTATCATGGTTTCTACATGAAGTCATAATTAACCCCAGGTTTGCTCAAAACTTTGTCCAAGTTAACTAAAAATTCTGTAAACTGTGGGGAACCTGGCTGAAGTACTGGGTAAGTATGAAAACATGAGCTGATACTTGAGTTTGGTCTGATTCTAGTTTTTGCTGAAAAAAGTTTCAAATGACTGTAGCTGCAATCTGATTACTTTATCCCAGAGGGTAGATGTTAATAGAGATGAATTTAACTTCTGAACTACAGTAATCCTTTAAAGGTTCACAGTTATCCAGGACTCCAGATTTACAACAAATATACTAAAATACCTTCTCTCTAAAGAATTTTTATTTGCAAAATACTCTTTTTACTGAACTTGCTGACTTTGCTAATTAGAAAATCAAGTTTGGGAGGTGTGGTGGAGTGTTGGGGTTTTGGTGGAGGGGGTGGGGATGGTATTGCAAGCGATGCGTGTTCTTAAGTAGTTTCAAGTAGATACAGTTATTTCTGTTCTCTGATCTGCTGTCCAAAGCATTCTGCCAGGGTATTAGTAGGAAATGTTCACTCATGTATATTTGGAGCCATTCAAAAGGAAAAAGAGAGAGATAGGGAGAAAATGAGGCAGAACAGCAGAGAGACGGAATGACAGGCAGAGAGAGAAAGAAAGGTTTGTTTGGCCTCAGGAGGGCCCTTTGTTTGAAAACCATGAAAAAAATTCTGTGGCTGAAAATACTGTTGGAAAATGTGTTACTTTGACAAAGGATTGTTCTAAAGTGAATTCCTGACCTCACTGGGACCTCTGGAATTTTATTTTATCTATATTGTACTTAAGCTCAATTGGAAGCAGGGTTTCATCATGGATGAAAAAGGGATGTTTATTATCACATTATTTTTATTTTCTACAACAGATTTTGATCTAACTACAGTTCCTGGACTTTGCTGGGAAGTCCCATGTTGGTAAATGCTCAGCACTGAAGAAGTCCACATGAAAGGTCAGGACATGTCAAACATTAACACATGCTAAAGTCCCACATATGAATACACAGACTAACAAATGTAGAGAAGAGAGCTAAAACTAGATAGTAATTTCAAGTAAGTAAAGTCTATTTTTCCAGAAAACTCTCCTTGGGGAAAAAAAAACAACCAAAAATTCAAAACAACACTTTCCTAATTGTAATAGATTGTTGCTGTTACAAAAAGCTATAAAAATTATGCAAGGGCTAAGAACAGCATCAAGCCTAAGTCAACAGCATTGTTTAGCATTACATTTTTGTAGCTATTTATTGTCACTTAAGAACAGCAAATACCAGAGATAAAGTATTTGATTTCAGTTTGAATTTGAAACCAATAACTTTAGCCCCAAGTGTGCTATATAGTCACAACCCTATAACTTTAGAACAATTTTAGTATTACGTACAGATGGAGCATATATATACATGGTTTTATTAATAACCACATACATCTATGCCTTAATTATTTAAAAGTTAATTACTATGTAAAGATTTTGCACTAGCTTAACCCTGCTTTAGTAAAACAGATTCTCTAAATAGGAACTAAGCAACTGCCAGGAGTTTCACTATTTGCATCATTAATTCCGACCCTGTATTTGCAAGGCTTTCTCTCCCAAAAGTAATACGTCTCAGTTATCATATCACACCAGAACTTCACACCCACTGCCAGGTTTCCAATGATTTCTCCCCATATGGCAACTTCCTCAGCTACATTATGTGTAGTTGCTGTGCAGCAGTCTCAGGGAAGTGCGCCTTTTGCATAACCAGCTTCACTAATGAGCTGATCACCAATATATTTCTGGAAGAAGAGCAATGATTCTTCATTAGTGGCGTGAATATGTTTAAGCTTGAAGTAGAAAAACTGTATTTCCATTAGGAATTCCTGGATCCTCAGGATCTGATTCTAACAGCTAAGTTTCATGTTTCCATTTCAATTAGTAGAGAAGGGCACTGCACATGTAAGTTCAGACACTTCAAACAATTTGCGCATTCACAGATTTATTTCTGTAGATACTAATTTCTTGTTATGTGCCTGTTCTTTCTAATGTGTATTAGATATTGAACTCTAAATACATAAATAGTCCTGCTATCTGCAACTCCCATCTTTCTTTGATTGCAGAATTAGGGGGTTGGGTAGTTTGAAACCAGAAGGAACACTAAGAAAGCCTTCCTTTTTTCCTATAGACAGTCTCTCTGGGTTCGCAGACTATGGACTGGAAATCTCCCCTTTAGGTATTAAGACACAGGATACATTTGGCATCATCCAGCAGCACTGTCCTGGTTTAGGGAAATCAAATTCCTTTTTTCTCTGCGACTATGAGGATGGTACATATAACTTACACTTCAGATGATGACGGATCTACACTAGAGGAGCAGGGAAAGCAATAATTCTCAGCACTGAAATGTGGAAAATCCTCCACACGAGGAAGTAACCTGAAGCACTCATGTAAAATGTGTTCACAGTTTACATGATCAGAGGGAAAGAAGATGATCAGATTGCACAAGAGGTACAGCCCACTGCAGCTCAAAATCGTTTAGCCTGTAGGGTTATCACACTGAGGAAGCCAACTCTTAATTGTGTTACTGGATATTCAAACTGCTAACAAGTGCATTATAGAAGCTTTTTTAACTGGAAAGCTTTTTTAACTAGATTTTATCATGTATCTCCACATTTTCATAGAGAATACAAACACACACTTTCATAGAATCATAAAATCATAGAATCAGTGAACCACAGCATGGTTGGGTTAGGAAGGGACCTTAAAGATCACCTAGTTCCCACCCCCTGCCATGGGCAGACACACCTCCCACTAGCTCAGGTTGCTCACAGCCCCATCCAGCCTGGCCTTGAGCACTGCCAGGGATGGGGCATCCACAGCTGCTCTGGGAAACCTGTTCCAGGGCCTCACCACCCTCACAGTAAAGGATTTCTTCCTAATATCTAGTCTAAATCTAATGTCTTTTAGTTTAAAACCATTACCCCTTGTTCTATCACTAGAGTCCCTGATAAAAAGTCCCTCCCCACTTTCCTGTAGGCCCCCTTTAAATACTGGAAGGCTGCTGTAAGTTCTCCTCAGAGCCTTCTCTTCTCTAGGCTAAACAACCCCAGCTCTCTCACCTTATCCTCATAGGAGAGGTGCTCCAGACCCCGATCATCTTCATAGCCCTCCTCTGGACACACTCAAGCATGTCTATGTCCATCTTATGCTGGGGACCCCAGAGCTGGACACATTACAGCAGGTGGGGTCTCATGAGAGCCAAGCAGAGGGGAGAAACACCCGCCTCGACCTGCCGGCTACAATTCTTTTGATGCAGCCCAGGATGTGATTGCCTTTCTGGGCTGCCAGTGCACATTGCTGGCTCATACTCAGTTTTTCACCCTCCAATACCCACAAATCCTTCTCCTCAGGAGTGCTCTCAACCCACTCACCACCCGGCCTGTATCCATATTTGGGATTGCTCTCATCCAGGTGCAGGACCTTGTATTTCGTGAGGTTCACACAGGCCCACCTCTCTAGCCTGTCAGCATCCCTCTGGATGGCATCCCTTCCCTCTACAATATCAAACACACCACTCAGCCTGGCGTCATCTGCAAACTTGCTGAGGGTGCACTAAATCCCACAGTCCATGCCCCCGACAAAGATGTTAAATAATACTGGTCACAACACAGATCCCTGAGGGACACCACTTGTCCGTAGTCTCCTCTGGCCATCGAGCTGTTGACTGCAATCCTGTGAATGTGGCCATCCAGCCAATTCCTTATCCACCAAGTGGTCCGAAATGGAGGATGCAGACACTGATCCTGCTACATCTGACATGCTAAGTGAGAGTTTACCGTTTGAGCTAATTCTCCCTATTTTCAATGACATCAGTTATATAGGCTGTAGCACAGTGTCTTTTCAAACCAAATTACTCAAGTATGATGGTGAAAAAAGTAATAATAATTTTTAAAAATGTAATAAAAATTAAAAAGTTGATTGACAGAGGGAAGGAAAGATTATAAACTAAACAAAATAATGGCAGCTCCTTGAATCAGTGTCCTGGCTGGGGACGGGTCTTAGCTTTGGACATCTTACAGATCTGGGCCCTGGACAAACAGATTGAAAAGCCAAATAAGAGTTTCTACCCCATCAGTTGACAGAAGCTGGAGCTAAAATTCATGGACATCCTTTTGCAAGTAAGAATAAAATTTGGCACAATACTTTCAATTGTGTTCACCCTCCTCACATGGATCATAGTTGTCGTAAACCATTAATACAACACTTTTAAAAAATACCACTGAAAGATGTTCTTTTTACAGTTTTCTTCCTTGATCAAATGCTTTCTCTGTGTTTGAATGCTTATATGAAGAGAAAGTATTTTTTTCTTGAGCAGCATCTTTAAATTACTGGTTATGGACCTTCTTGACTTTGTCTACAGGGAAATGCCCCTTGTAATTTGAATGGTAACCAAAAGCGATCATGAAAAGAAAGAAGAGGTGCCTGCCTCACAAATAGAGACTTTTCTCACCTGTAACTACACCTTGGTTGCAGCTAACTCCTTTTTATCCATGCTTTTCCTTCATCTCCTCACAGGTGTCTTATGTTAAACCTTCTAAAGGACTTGCTTCTGAAATGTTACCTCAAAGAAGAAATTAATGGACTCAGAGAATCACATGATAATTCAGGTTGGGAGGGACTCAGAGAGTCTCTAGTCCATCCTTCTGTTTCATGCAGCGTCAGCTGTAAGGGCAGGCCAGGTCTCTCAGGGCTTGGTACAGCTGGGTCTGCAGTGATGGGGATGGCACAGCCTTGCTGGGAACCTGCTGCAATTCAGGTTTCTCCTGGCAGTGAAACAGTTTTTCTCTACATTCAGTGCAAACTGCTCTTGTTTCAGTTCACGCCCACCAAACTCAGCAAAAGCACTTAACAACACAAGACTGAAAAGAACTGAGATCTTCAGCCCTGGCAACCCTGTAAGCAGCCATTTAGCCCAGAAGGATCTTTTCCCACACGTACCAAATCTCTTCTCCTGTATTCCCTGAAATATCTCCCAAGGCTGCCCATCAAACTGGTATGAAAGATGAAAAGTCATGGAAGTATCCTGTACCACATAAACAGAACATACCAATTATCTTAGTATCTTAGTTTCAAGATCTTGCAAGGATTTTAAATGTATGCTGCAGCTTGTGTCTTTTCTGAAGTAGCAGTGTCATATCCGTCATGTAAATCATGTAGTTCCTCAATATAATGTTATCCTAAATTGTTCATTAATCTATACAACTGTGTGGCTGCATTTTTCCTTTTGATCTGCCAATTGACTAGATGCAAACCAACAAGTAAATTTGGTAAGTAGCCAGTACTAGGGTAATTTTGCTACAGGATGGCCTGACCATCTAAATTCGATTCACTGTAAGCAGCTTAAAACAATATTGCAAGTTAGCTGTATTGCTCTGATGTATTCCCTTGGTTCAAAACATAACAGCACAAACAAGTGTGAGCAGCCACATGCAACTATACGGCCACATACACGAGGGACAAAACCTGAAGTGATAGTAAGAGAGATTTGTTATTCCCTGAAGACAGATCATCTGGCGCTTGGAAGTAGTAAACAAGATTCCTTAACAAACCCACCAAAGCAGTAGCAACCAAACTGAGGAATGAGGGAGGCAGACTGCTAAAGCTACACTGCCAAAGCCATACAAATAAAAGCAGTCATGTGCATCTGGAGCGCTCTCCCAGCATCGCATCCTGGTTCTCAAAAGGAAATGGCTGCCAAGCGTTCGCTGAATGATGCTGTAGCCTTGCTTACAGCCTCCATTTATTTTGTGCTCCTAAGGCTGCAGGATTATAGATTCCCAGCCGTACAATTTAACGCTTTGTGCCCATGTACATTATTTTATATTAAGGTGCTCCCAAGTACCCAGTTTCCAGGTTTTCAGCCGCTTTAGGCTAATATTCCCTTTCCCTATTCCAGTCACTAGGCAGTCTTAAAGTTGCTGTGCCTGGCCTCAGGGAGATCCTGAGGGCAACTTGTGGAAAGAAAGAGCAGGAGTAATCATACCTGTACCCCTTCCCTCTCTATTTATGTTTGGTTCCCCCTTCATGGTAAGTACAGTCTGTGAGAAATGAGAATATTGCCCTCCATACAGAAGTGTAAGTATCCCCTCGTTACAGATAGAGATGATTTAAAGCCAGTGCAAGGTTCAGTTAACCCTTCAGAAGAAAATGTAAAACTCAGCAGGGAGTGGTAATAGAAATAATGACGTACAGTGAAGGGAAAGACAACTCTTTTACTGTCCTATGAGGTTCATTTCAGGAATAACCAAACTTTTGCAGAATATTTCACACATAGCTTATTTTTTTGGAGTTGCAAACTCCATTTTCGGACTAAAGCTGAAATAAATTTTGGGCGAAGTTGTGCAAGACTGCACTGAATGGACAGCCGAGCATGTGAGGCTGTGCAGAACAATTTGTCTAGTTGTAAATGTGCCGTTTCCAAGGCGGATGGCTAAGGTCTGCATATTTTATATGTCTTTACACATTCAAAATACATGTTTGAGTACACAGTGGAAAATATGGATGGGATTCAGTTATCTGAAGTGAAGTTCACATCCAGCTGGTATGCTCCAAGGTTTGCAGCCTCATGTCCAGCTGCCACTCCAGAAAGACACAGGTCTCCCAGAAGCCCTGAGTGATACCTGCTGCTCCCACATGAATATCTTTATCTGTCTATCTCCAGAGAGCTAAACCCCCATACTTTCAAAAAAAAATGCCTGACAGTTAATCATGGGTATATGCGTGCTAGGGGGTGGTCTAGGCCTTCAGATTTCAGTTGAGGTGGCTTCCAGTTGAATGAATGGTATTTTTTTTTGTCAGGGTCAGACCTTCAGTACATGGAGAACATGCAACCACTTCTGCCACTTCAGTCTGCGACCAGCATTTGGTCATTGTTTAGAAATGGCTTCTGTGAACTGCTGCATCTTTGCAAATCCCAGGCTTCTAATGGAAGATATGAGTCTTCAGCACCTTTCCATGTCAGAAACTAACTCCATTCATTTTCACTCAGCCAAGAAAATGTTTTTGTCCATAATTAGTCACTAAATGATGACTAAATTACACACACAAGTGAAGGGGACCCCTGGTTAGCCATTAATAGCAGATAAGTGCCAACTGTCAGAGGTGTTTCAATACCCATAGGTGATTATTACTTTTGAAATTTAAATATTATAAAAATACCAAGTAGGACATACAAAGCCTGATCTGCAGATGGTGAAACTGAGACTATTTTCATTGCTGACTCTAGCCCTTAATTCTGATTTAATAGGGCAGACACATAATTAAATTGTGATTATTTAGGATTAAGAAGCATGTGTATGCTGAATATGAAATATATAAGCTTCTAATGACCAGCTGCTGCTTAACTGTATTGTCTTTTTTATCATGAACCCCAATGAATGATATCCCAAACAAAATGTATTTCAGACTGAAATTGTCACAGAGAAACACCAAAATGAACGTTAGTTCATTAACTAGATTAAAAAGAAGAATTATTTATAAATATGTTATGACGGAAGGTAATGTAAAAGATGGACTACGAAGCATGATTTGAATGACTAAACATATGAAATATTGAATTATCATTGTAGTCCTCCTCTCTGTAGACCAATTATCTGAGCTTGTGTGTCTGTGTGCACTGAGCTGGAACTCTACTCTGTTAGAGCTGCCAATAGCCTGGCATGAATGCAAAATGAGTGAAGTAGTCTTACCCTATAGATCTAATCTCATATATGGGTACATGTACAGCCTTTCTCTTACACATTCTGTTTGGTTTTGGTTTGGTTTTTTTTGTTGGTTTTCTTTTTTCGTTTGGTTGCTTATTTATTTATTTATTAATATTTTTTATTTATTTGACAAATACAAACGCTTCTTACCGCTAAAGGGGATGCTCAACAGTGTGTGTCAGAGGTGGCATCATGGTTCTGCCCTCTTCTTGACCAGTGTTGAATCATCACCAGTTCAGAGAAATATAGGGTATTGCTGTTTGCTTGAAGTAGTACATCGTTGGTGCTGGTACTTCTTTGGTACTAGTTTGGGGGTTTATACAGAAGAGGGAGGAAGTGTCTGTCCCCTAAACCTCTACCCCTGTGGGAAAAAAAGCGTTTGAAACCCAAGTTAATAGCCTATTTTCTTTTTAATGAGTTTAAACGAAAAAAAGCTATTTTACATGCTTTGAAATGAATCACAGCAATCACGGCTCTTGTTATCTGAAAATGTATTACAGATCCAGGTCCATCTTTGTTATTCAGTAGCTGATACTTGGTGGGAGCTAGTGTGCATACTGCCCGATCATAGCGGTACACACACTTGAAAGAATGCCATTTACCATCCAAGTTTTTGCAACAGAGCCAAATAAATGAGTGGCAGGAGACCACCAACTGAGTGTGATGAAAAGCACTGAGGCTAAAGATTTCTGGGTGACTGTTATACTTGGCTGCCCTTGTGGAAACACAACCACATTGCTACTAATGTCCAGCTATTTAATTTCTACAAACAGTATTTCTCTCTCTAAATATCTATTTATTATTTTGTAAGTGAAAGTTGCTGAATTTGGGTATTAAATTATCACCTCTGCTTGCAACCTAAACAAGCAGAGAGTTGCCTTCCCCACCTCCAAGCACATCACGAGGCAGAGGCTGGAATGCACCCCCAGCCTCTAATCAACCGTGTTTGCACATCAAGGATTGCTACCTTGGGGAACCTGCTGAGAACAACAGGCAAATCACTCAGACAGTTTTTCCTTTACCAAAGACTACAAATAAACTTGTTATAAAACCTGTTCTTTTTCCCCACATAAGAATAATATTAGCAGAAATTGACAGTTTGTTTCAGGAAAACATGCAAAAATTGCTGTTCCTACACATAATAAGTGGTAGCTGTCTAGTAGTCACCATACCAGGACAGAACAGATGATCCCTGATCCAAAAAAAAATTCAGTCAAGTATAGGTCATGACACAATAAGTAGATCAACAAACTGAGAAACGGTGAAGCAATATTGGTCCATGCCAGTAGCCCTACCATAGCAGAAGCACTGTTTTACAGGGCTTTTTTCCAAAACTACCTAGCAAATGAATGTTTTAAACTGGCTTTTAGAGGAAAATTAATTTTCTTTGCACTTATTTATAGATTGCCTCTGTTGAGTGTAAGGGGCTGCTTAGTAGACAGCATAGAAATGTTAATTTCAAAATTGAACAAGCAGATAATTAAGTGGCCAGTGCTCAGAGCTGATCAGAAGCAAAACCAAACAAGTAGGATGACAGCAGGCTGAATGAATACTTAAGAAGTGTGCAGAAGAGGGAGACAGAGATGGCAACCAGGTAAGGGTTTGCACAGAAAGAACTCTGCACCAGGGAAATGATCATCTGCTCCAGCTGGGTGATGATAGGCATTTGCTTAAGAAAGTGTCATTGAACTGACTGATACAAGTGTTTGTGTTGGATCGTCGAGTAAGAGTCAATATCTCAAATGATAGAGGATGTACATTTTTAATATATATATCTTATAATAAATAGATCATATTTATTCTGAAATGCCAGAGAGCTTGCATCTCAGCTGGGAAGTAAACCTAGAAGCATGTGCAAGCTTAAATCTAGTTCTAAAAATACTTAGACTTTTAATTCCCAGCAAAATTAAATTGTAATATGTGTAACCAATAATAAATGAATGCTGCAAAGTATACCAGGAACCAGCTGGAAGTGGGAGCTAACAGACATTGCACTGACTGAGAGAAAAATAGTGAAGTTATTCCTAATTATGAGACTTCAGGGAACAGACATGTTTGCTGCAGAGCAAACTCACAAACAGGATTAACAGAATTGCAGCTAATGAGAATTTGGGGCTACAATGATACTTAGCTAAGATTTTACAGGAGAGGTCTTGGGCAGGGGAAGAGATTTCTAGGTAATCTGTATTGAGAGGGTAATTGAATTGTTGCTCTGTTGATGAGATTAACCACAGGTAAGATATAAAGATGAGTGAGAATGGAAACAAGGAAATACACAATTTAAAGAAAAAGACTAGGGTTGCCCCTGATGAGAATGACTGGCATATCTAAGGATGGAGTATTTGTCTCTAAAATTTTGATTAGAAGACCTCGTTAAGTGTGGCTGCAGACAAATGCAAGAGGAAGAAGTCAGCTTGGAGATTCAAGGATGGAGCTGAGATGTGTTATCTGAAGATTATGCAGTGAACTTAGAGGTAAAAGGAAGAAAAAAAATCCAGCAGTAGCTGGAGGAACAAGGGGAATTCAAGAGTGCTTTCAATAGAGGAAAGACAATAAAATTTGCAGTAGGATGGGGGAAAGCAATAGGAAGGTGAAAATAACATGACAAAAAGGAAAACAAAAAGCCTAAGGAGACTGGGATATGACATGAAATAGAGCTCCTGTGACAGTGCAGGTATGAGGAGAAAAGAGCGGGAAAGAAACTTGGGATGGGAAGGAGGAAGAGTTGTGAGAAGGAATGGAAGTAAGATGAGGACGATCATGTTGTGTTACTACTTTTTCTCTTGAAGGTGTTGGGAACCTTCATGAAAAGAGGAACAGCAGTTTTCAGAAAAAAATCAAAGATGGCAAAAAAGGAAGGGCACTAACATTAAGTGTCACTAAATATGAAAGGAAGCAAAAAGACAGTGTTGATCTGGGGAATAGATTGTTCTAAATGGAAGGACAGGGAGATGAGGATGAAAAGAATTGAAGAGCTAGTGAAGCTGGAGGTAACTGCACAGGAGGAGAAGAGCTCAGAGGGGAAAGAATAACAAGAAGGAAGATAAATACTGAAATCAAAGGGAATGAAAGCCATTGGCAGTGGACAAGAAGGGAAAAAACACCGTCTGTGTTATGAACATATTGTATTGTGCCCGTCATGACCCAGAAACCAAGTCTGTCTCTGTGCATGTTTCTGTCAGACAATTATAATGAAGTTTTTGTGTTTCCCTATCAAGGCTAAAGTGGTGTTGTGATGTTGTCATCTGGGTTCTTAAGAAATGTGCTGACACCATTTTTTCTTTTGGCACGGGCTCAGCTGAGCCCTTCTGGCACCACTGGTAAGGACCACTTTTCACCAATAGGAATGAGGCAGCAGTTTGTTTATATAGGATGGTTGTCCAGGGGATAAAGCAAAAAGGCAGGATCTTTTCTCCTGTGCTAGGATTAGCTCCACAGCAACAGAGTGGCAGAGACTGCAGCTAGAACTGCTTAATTCCTACCACATAAGGGTCTTTGTTATTGGCACACTAGGTGTTTATGTGGAGGGAAAAATACTCTATTAAATGTTCCCATAGAGGGAGAAGTCATGGCCCCAAATGTTGCTGGTTACATGTATTTCCCACAGTTTGAATTGACAATGTCATTTGGAGAATAAAACTGCTGTAGGTTGCAGAAAGCAGACTTTGCTGTTTATCTAGAGATGCCTGTTTCAGCAGGACTTCCATCTACCAGGGACCCACCGCTGTGCCTCATCACATGGCCCTTCTGCTCTTTTGTGTGGTTTCAGTCACCTTTATTGCAAGTCCCTTTGTTCCTAAAGTTCCTCAAATGGGACATCAATGACCAAAAAGCAAGAGTGGATCGTTCAGGAAGTCCTGAGGTGAACTCAGTACCACAGACATTCAACAGTCCTAAAGCAGGTCATTTATGTAGGCACTTTTGTTCAAAGGAATTAACTGTAGAGACCCAAACAAAAAATTCTGGAGTAAGGGTGTCATTGAGATCACTTAGATGAGTGATACAAACAAGAGAGCAAATCAGGCCCTCTTATATCAGTGTGTTGACAGGGTGCCTCAGGTGACAGCAGATGGCTCAGGACTTAATGATGAACAGCCACAGTGTTTTGTGTGGCAAGAAGTTCTCAGGAACATGTTTCTGGAAAAGTATTGTAGGTATTGTAGTGATGATCTGAAGAATATAACAGTTTAATCCCTACTAATGCAAGGATCTGATCTGAGTTAACATCGACTGAGAAAATTGGTCTTCATCTCTTTGCTTTACTTCTGGCTTTTGAAAAGGGCATAATGATGCCTAATTTCTTTGGACAGGTGGGCCAAGTGCTAATTCACTCTCAGGTCTGTACTACTTTCTGATGTTACTGTAGACTGCTATTAAGAGGAAGAATTAGTCTAGACAATTACATATTTTGAAATGCACATCTTTGTATCTCTGTCAGTGTAGAATGCAGTATCACTGTTAGTTTGCCCCAGGCAAATTCAGTAAAACAATAGCAATTGCTTAACAGCATCAACAGCTCTGGATTGTTTCTCAGAAAAAACACAATGCAGGTAGTTTTTTGTGTCAGGTGACTTTCACTGCTGGTCTGAACAGTGGTATCACCTGCATGTTAGGTACTGTTAGGTGTCACGTGAGCTCCACCACATTCATCTAACCACTCAGATTTTGCTGTCTTTGCTTTAGAAAACACAAAGCCCATCCAGACCCGTACATTCACACAGAGCAGCACAGTGCAACGTGCAAACACTGGGTCCATGTAATGCAAAACTTCAGGCATGCTTAAAATGTGAGAAGCTTTTGGGGCAGGGCCGTGCTGTGGTACGCTGCAGCACAACCTGGCTCAGTCCTGAGCCTGTGTAAAGGAAAGCTGGCTGCTCGCAGCTCCCTCGTGAAAATGTGTGTCTTTCCCATGGCTATTTGTGGGCCAAGGGGAGACATTCTGCATGCCATCACATTACCAGATGGACAGGTAGATGCAGGAAGGGAAACTACAGGTATCTAGGCCATGGCATGGACATGCAGCCTCATACCAGGGCTGTACGATGAACCAAGCCAGACATACTATTTAAGCCATTTGTGAAATCAGCAGATGGAAACTTCTAACAAAAGCAAATAAGGTGAAAAACTGTCATGAGAAGATTCCACAATGTCTAGCAAATTTAAAATTATCTTTTCACGTTACATCCACGAATTATTGAAATAATAAAACAAGCAAGTGTTTCCGATAGCCAGCTACCAAAGTACAACACAGACCTGCAACCATTACACAGACAAGCAGTCCCACTGCCTTTCCTGGGACCAATTCATATGACCAGAGGACACTCTTTTATACAGAAGACAATTCAACAGCATACTGATAAACCACTGATAAACATCAGAATGGTCCCTTATTTTGACTATCACATTTTCTGTGTATGTATTAATTTGGTACATATATTTCATCTTCTATTTGAAGTTGTTTTCCAGAAATTACAGATGGTAATTTTTTAATGTGTTCTGCCTCACAGCAGATCTTCAAATCTTTGGTACTGAGTGCATTAACATATATGTTTCTGGCAGAAACAAAGGGAGAAGTGTGGATCATTCACAGCTTGTGACTTCCTTTGCTCTTTCACCTTCCCTGTTCTTACCCCTGTCCCCTTGAGTCTATTTCATAGAATCATACAACCATTTAGGTTTGAAAAGAGCTTTAAGATCATCAAGTCCAACTGTAAACCTACCACTGCCAAGTCCACCACTAAACCAGATGTCCCCAAGTGCCACATCTACACATCTTTTAAATACCTCCAGGAATGGTGACTCAGACACCGGGGCAGCCTGTTCCAATGCTTCATCACCCTTTCAGTGAAGAAATTTTCCTTAATGAAAGGTGAAGAAACTTTTCCTAATATCCAATCTAAACCTCCCCTGGTGCAACTTGAAGACATTTCCTCATGTCCTACCACTTGTTACCTGGGAGAAGAAACCGAGAGCCACCTCGCTCCAACCTCCTTCCAGGCAGCTGTAGAGAGCGATAGGGTCCCCCCTGAGCCTTCTTTTCTCCAGGCTAAACAACCCCACTTCCCTCAGCCCCTCCTCACAACACTTGTGCTCCAGACCCTCCACCAGCTTCGCTGCCCGTGTCTGGACACATTCACTGTGTCAATGAGCTGTTTTCAGGTTGTCACCTAGAAAACAGGTAGCAAAACAGCCAGACTTGCCTTGCACTGAATGACTCAGGGGCAGGTGTGTTTGGTGCCAGGACACAGCAAGTGCTATACAGCTGCTCCTGGTTTATAAACATCCCCTTTCCCCTGCTTTTGACCTGAGCACAGACACTTGTTTGATTCTGTGTCATCCCACACTGTCCCCCTACTGGGCAGCTTTCCTCAGATCAAAGTGTCATTAAATCAATGCTTTCTTGTTCCTTGCTTCTACACTCTGTTAGATCTCATAGAAAGTGTCGGTCCTGCCTCCAGCCTGACGGTGCGGGTAGGTCACTTAGGGCCTCACTTTAAATAACAGCAGGTCCTGCCCTGCTAAACTTCTCCTGTTCCCAGCAGCAGCATGAACCACTGCAGCAAAGAAGTTGGAAGAACTTCTTATAGCCAAGGAGCTTACGGGGAGAGCACAGGCATAGCTCACGCCAGGTCATTTGGTTTAGATTCGCTCAGGAAGGGGAGGTATTTCTGAGACATTTGCACAGGACCACCAAGGTCCTTTATAAGCAACTATAAATGAAGGCAAATGACCTCACATTTGGGCACCGTTCAGTGTCTTGCGGCTCCTAGATGAAAAGATGAGGATGAACAGTTGGCATAAGCCTATGCTGCAGCCAGTGTGAAATAGCTTCCAAATAGCTCCATGGGCTAGTAGCAGCTTGAGTGCAAATCAGAACAGCCTGAAGGCAGCCCCAATTTACAGCAATCCAGTCAAGTGATGGAAAGATGGGAAAAGAAATCCAAGGAAAGTGCTGGTGATAATCCCTCGGACAGAAAAATTTGGGTCAAACTCAAAACTACGGAACTGGGCAGAATCTAGTTCATTTTGTTTAGTATGACAGGCCTCTATCTCCTTCTGTGTATCTCAGTGCTTTTTGGTAAACTAGCATAAAAGACATAAGGTGCAAGATTAAAACATACCTGTAAAGGATCCTTGAAAGACGTTAGGGATGAATAATGCTGGAGAGAATTCTGAGAGCTAAGATGGGTGACAGGAAATAAATTACAATGGAAGGTGGGGAAGGATGCTTGGCTTGAATCTCTTGTGAAAGTCAAAAGGAAAAAATGAAAATGGAGAAGTAAGAGGTAGTAAGGCAGAACGGGGCCTTGAAATAAAGTCTTTCAGAGCAGGTATGGATTGTTTGAATAATGCATCACTAATTACAAAGACATAAGTGCAGACATACATCTCATCCCAGACATGTCAACTGGAATTTAAAGGGAAATAAGAAATGTGATTATATGTCTATCTCTATCAGAAACCACGTGCATTGCTGCTGTTACCAGTGAGAGTTTTCTTTCCTAGAAATCAATGCCTTCTCTTTCTGTAGCAGTGAAGAAAGCCATAAACCCATGCCTGTGAACTGGTAATCTGTTTCCATGGAAATTAATGGGATGTCACAAATGTAATGCTATGACTTCACTTCAAGATCCAGTGCAAGAAGATAGTCAGCAAAGGAGAGATCTCAGGTTATTTCAGGCTCTTATGACTGCCCGCTGTAAATCTTACCTGTCTGGGCAGACAATGGGGATGAGGGAGAAGGTTGGACTGAGTCATCCTTGGGGTTGCTTGGGTGGGGGATGAAGGCTGTGGTGATGATTGTTCCTTGTGGGATGGCTCCTTTTATGAAAGAAAGGCAATTGGCTTATCATTATTTGTGTCTTACCTGGGTGGTGTTTTCAATTTGTTGCAAGAGCTATGTATTCTCTCGTATTACAGAGAACAAAAAAAAAAAAAAAAAAAAAAAAAAGTGAATAAATTGATTGTGGCAAGAGAATGAAGAAACTAAATGTAAAAAAGATTCCTTTTTTATGACACTAGAATATTTTTTACTTTGTATATACACCAGTCTTTCAAGCTGTAAGTCATGAAGTAAAAGATCATCCAATTTCACACAGAGGGCTGAGCCTTCCTTTGAAAAGCAGTGAATAACTGGTTTACCAACAAATCCAGATTTTTATACAAGCCATTTTTGTTCAGTTGTACTTTATCTGGTTTCTTATTAGACTTTATCTGACCTGGCTCTTACATTTGAAGCCAAGATGAAATTCTGCAGTTCCTCTGCTCCTGCTTCAGTGTCCTGTTTATTGGTTGTGTTTACACAGCACATTGGACTATGTTTGCCCTGGCAGTTCTTTTGGAAGTCAGAGGCAAGGGTTATTCAATAAATAAAAAGGTTTTTTTAACAGTCAAAGAGTATTTATTTTGATAAAATCTTCTTTTTGAAGTCTGTCAGGTTTTTTCCCTTGGTTTTGTTGAGTTTTGGGGTTTTTTTAGATCTTTGTATCCCCAGGCATTTTCCTGTCCTGGCATTGTATTTTAACAATTGTTAAGTGTTTGCTGAGGGGTGGCTTATCTCAGCCCATTCTTCCCTTTCTGCTTGGGGTTTGGGTTTTTTTACTCTTTTCTCTTCACACTTCCAGGTAAACTAAGCCAATGCAGTCCTACAGTGAGCATGGAGAGAACTAGGTCAACACACAGTATTTGTAAACCAGTACAAAACACTTCTAATTTTGTCATAGACATGGGAAAGGCTTGCTGTTTACCTTCTTCCTCTTTAACTTGTTAAAAAGCCATCTAGAATATTAGGCTGTGACACTACAAAACAAGTCTTTTAAATGTTTTCTTGTACCATGTAGGCAAGGCAACAGAGCAAGGCAATGTGCTTACTTACCCAGCCACAGCCCAGTCTAAATAAGAAGGAAAAAACTATGACCTCTTCACCGATGACTTTTTCCTCAGATCTTTGAGATTAATCAGATCTTCCAAAAAAAAAGGTAACTATTTTGTCCATTGGCAAGGATAAGCAGCTATTTGACATGCCGGGTTTGTTTCTGTGATTAGAAGAAACCATGAAACTGATCAGGTATTTGGCTTTGCCAGTGTAGTACTGCACTGTGCAAAAGCTTTGAAGTACAAATCAGTCAGGCAGCAGCTATCACATTTTAGAAGTACCAATGTTCACCTGGACAGAAATGTAGTTACTCTCTGACAAAGATATATTCAACCTTCCTGACCTTCTTGATGAGAATTCCATTTTGGTAGGGACATTTTGGCTGTATGTTGTTGGAAGAGAACTTAGAACATTAATTATCTTCAGTGAAGAGGTATTACAATGCTATGACTTGCTAAAAATGAACTAATAACAGGGAAGAGATTTCTCTTTTTTTCTGTAGCTGTCTGGAGCATGCATTTTCTTGACCCAGTGACAATTAGTTGTATCCTAATTGGCTCAAAAGTAGGTTTTTCTGCTTGTGTATAACCATTGCAGATGTATACAGGATGGTAACAAAAAGGAACAGCAAAACCAAAGCAGGTCTTCTGAATAGCAATAGATATTTCAGACTCCCATTTCAGACTCCCAGGTGATTACTTATACCCATGGTGAGCCACATATTATTCACAAATAAGAAAGGAACCGAAGAGATCACAAATATTACTGAGGAGATGCTAGAGCTTCATGAAAATATTTGAAGATGACCTTGAGGAGTAGTTTGAGACAGACGCCTGAATTATTCCCAGGCAGTCCTACTGCCAGGCAAGCACTGTACACTCAATCCCAGAGCACTGGTATAGATCAGAAGGTGCCCTTCCCTTCTGGCACCCTGATAATTTGAGGATCTTGTGCATCTAAAATCCTATAGCACCTTTAATGGGAATTAGAGCTGGCACCGCCAAGTGTGCAGATGCATCTATACCCTAGCCCTTCAAAAAGGACAGGAACTGGATGGATGCAGACCATTAGAGACCTAAGTGCAGCTGTACTCCCTGAACACCCATTAGGTCAACAAATTAAACCCAAAAATAAGGCAGTGACCAAGCACTCCTATTTTGTATGCATGCAACACACAGAGTAATGTCTCATGCTTCCCAGTCACTGACTCCTACTTCTGTCTTTTTTTCTTGATTCACCAGTTTGTTTGCAGACCCCATTTTCTTTCTTTGGAGTTACTCTGTTACATTTTGACAGAAGAAAATGTCTGCTGTCACACTGTATTTGTGATTGAAACCCTTGGCTTGAAAACTGATGAGCTGCTTTCCTTGCATAATTTCCCTCCTATGGTCTGTGCTGTAAATAGAAGGAAAAATAGCAATCTATGTCCCATGGTCATGGGAGCCATTATTTTTCTTTATTTTGCAGAATATCTGCAGATAAACAGCAGGAAGTCTTTTACCATGTAAACATTTAAAATGACATCAATTTAAATATGACAACATGTTTTGTTTAACAGCCAGCTGCAATTAAACATTGTGCATCTTCTATTGCTCAGATTTCTGGGGTTGCAACAATGTATGGAATCTGTCCAAATTTAGGGAGTACTCCATCTTACAAGACAGTTACGAATCATCTTACCCTGCCTGCGATCAATTTTAAATTTGAGTCCACCCCATAGTGAATTTTAATGCTGACAAAAGTCTTACAACATTCTGACTGCAATTTGCTCTCTAACCTCCTTTCTATCTGGTTTTTGATTCTCTTCAGTCTGTAGAAGCATCCTTCATTCCTTAATTTAGTGCTTAACTTCCAGGTTGATGTAATAATGCTTCTTACAGCCTAGGAGTATCCTACCAAATTCTCCAGCCTTCATTTCCATAAACCCAACTGATGTGGTAGGTGGCAACTGAAGCTTGCTTTGCATGTAAAAAAGGGCTTAATCATTTGCCAAAGAACTGTAAAACCAGAATAAGATGTGAAAGAATATACTGAAATGATCACTGCTGTGTAAACACACCTAAAAAACTACTTCTTAAGAGCTAAATTAAGATTTTTTTAAAAGCTTCTGGATCAGTTTTTGTTCTTTTACATTACTAAGGAGAAAGACAGTAACTTTAGCAATAATTTAGTAGGTAAATTATTCTACAGCCTTCCACAGATGTCTCTACTTCATGCAGTGATGGTCCCAATCCTCCAATGTGTGCAAACTGTCATTTTTCCACTGAAACAAAAGATAGATCTGGGCAACAGAAAGAGGTTGAATAGGCTACCCATCATCTGATTGAAAAAGTGACTATAAAATTACCCAACCATTACACAGGATTAAAAAAAGAATTAATGCAAATTGAGTAAGAGAAGAAGGGCATCATCATACTGCCCTCAGGTTGGGCACATGATCTGAGCACAAAAACTAGAAGGCTGTTCCCTATTGATGACCTTGCAATGTAGTGGAAAGAGACCCAGTTCACAGAGTGAGTCAGAGTAGACTCATGACTTTGCAGCTCTAAATGCCTCTTAGAAGTAACCAGAAATAGATATCTTGACCAAATTAGATGCCAAATATTCATACTCCCCAGAGAGATTTAAATTCTGCCTGTGGAGCCTACACTGTGTTCATTTGGCATCGAACAACTTTAGCAGTAAAAGATATAAATTTCTTCACAATCTTAAAAAGACAGCTTCTCAGCTTTTTTATTTAAATAATCCTACAGAACTGTCAGACTAACTCTCCTGGAAGTTTTGAATTAATAAGAGCTGAGATACCAAAGGAAACTTCTCTGAGTTATTTATTCAAAACTTAAACAAAGAAAAAATATCAACAGCCAGGAGATGCCCAAGCTGTTGTTGCCACATGTGCAACCACCGTAAATCCTGACTGCCTGCAGATTTGAATGATTAAATGTTTGTTTCCCCTCTCTCTCTTTCTTTTTTCTTTCTTTCATTTTTTGCCTGGAGGAAAACATTCTTTGCTGCACGGGAAGTTCTTGGAGGCTGTAAGCGACCAATGTTGATAGGAATCACCAGCTGTGTGAACAGTTTTAGGCTGAAACTCAGGATATCAGGGGTTTCTTTTAATTTCATATTTTATAGCATTTAACTCTGTGTTTGGGGCATTGTACAATAGCCTTTACCTACCTTGGGCAACAGAGAACTGGCTGTAAAGCAGAAATCTACATTACAAAGGAAAAATTTCAGATAACTCTTTGTTTTTCTATATCTGACTCCATGTTAATAAATTACCTTAAATTTGCATTCTGGGTGAAGAGCTCAGCAGCTCTATTTGCTCTGCAATTTGAAAATCAGATCCAAAAGTAGCAAGCATAACTCTGTTGTTGTTGCTCATGATTAAGTGGCTGCTGTCCGAAAGTAATCTCACTCTGACTTGAATGTGTTGGGATTCAGTTTGCAAAGACAGCAGAATACCTTCCAGGGAAACTGCAGAGGCTTTATTTATTGATCTAGAAGCAGAAACAGTCCAGCAGGTCATTTCCTGCTGGCACTGCTTTCTTCCTCACAGCTAGTGGGAACAGGCAGCAGAGAATCCCTGTGCAAGATCATTTCCCCTGGTCATTGCCGGCTCCTCTGTTGACATCACCTGCGCCCCCCTCCTCATCCTCCTGGCTCCTTTTAAGAAAGGTGCCACTGGATGCCTCTTTAAAAACCGAAAGTGTAAAGAAGAGAAGCAAGAATCACTTCAAGCCTTCTGGGGTTGGTAGGCTATAAAGCAGGAATAGGCCAGAAAGCAGATTTCATGATCCAACAGCCACATTACTCATGCTCTTTAATCTATGCCTAGCCACGAGCTTTTAGATACTGATAGGAAAGCATAAGAGCTCTACTGACTTTTTGGAGAAGTTCCTATGTTTCCATACCTCCTTTCCCATATCCTTAGGAGCTGGAGATTAGTGGTGTTTTTGTATCCCTCATGACTGTGTTAAGGACTGGTGGGCCTGAGGGGAACCATGGCAGGAGACCTAGGAGTAATTAGAAGTGTAAATGAAGCTCCAGACTGAAGCTGAAAGCACTGAAGCCAACACAACCTAATGGACCCAGAGAGGCCAAACCACTACGCATGGTCTTGAAAATCTTTCTTGTTTCAGATTTTCAGGTGTTCAGTTATTTCTTTAGACCTTGTTATTCTCAAAAGATGACTAGAAAGCTGCAAATATTGCCTGTTCCAAACATCTATAACCATGAGGCAAATGCTTTACTTGTCTTTTTTACTTGCATTCCAGTTTTATAACTTTAATGATTTGGGTGATGTTGAGCTTTGAATTTCTCTTTAGAAGAGCAAACTAGAAACATTTGGTTTTAGAAGAAAGTTGAAGGCCTCTTGAATATATGACTGGATAAGCTGGATTTGATTGACAGGACTTGAGATGGAAAGCCTTGCTGTGAGCCTGTGGTGGCCGCCCACCGGAGGTCACAGGAAAAGGCCAGCTCAGTTGTGTAAGTCACATCCCCCTTTCCCTTCTGCAAAAAAAGATAATCATTAACAAGGGCTAAAATTTAAAAAGCCAAGGTACCATTTTGCCCAAAATGAAGTTTCTGAGGACCAAGTTTTCTGACAAGGCCATTGCAGAAGGAGGTTTAAGGCCTTCTCTGAAGGGCTGAAATCATCCTTCCAGCACTCGGCCTGAACATCTGCAGAGGGGATTTGCTGGAATTGCCGCAAACGAGAGGCAGCTGGGGGTGGCCGGCCTGCCTTGCTGTGAGACACTAGGGAGCAAGTATCTGCAGGGAGGTGTGATTCTGAACTTCCCAAATCTGCTCCATGAGTGCATTGTCCTCTGCCTCTGGCTCTCGAGGGGCTTCTGGCAATGCGTGCTGGCTCTGTGACCCACTCAAAATGGGCTAGGTTGTGGCATCTGAACTTCAGGGGGAAGATGGTCTACATAATAAAAAACACCATCAGTCTTATTGGCAATTTCAGTGGAGATTCAAAGAAGACCAGGGACAATTGATGATTGTAGGATGCTGCTCATCACATCCTATGAAACAAGAATCTGGTCCTCCATGGCAAAACAGACATTTTCACAGAAATAAAAGAGTTGTCTCAAAGCTGAGAAAACGTCAGGGAGAAAGAACACTAACATCATAAATACTGAAGAATTCAGGCACTGATTTTATCTGTGATACCTGTGAAATCTTACTGCTTTTAATAGTCACGCAACTACAATTGATTGGGAATATCCATCCTGTTGACAAGGAACAGAAGGACAAATTTTACATTACTCAAATCTGCCAGAGCTGTCAGAAGTTAAAGAAAGTGACACCTTTTTTTTTTTTTTCATTGATACCATGCACTAATGTCACCACAATACTTAAAGACAATAATAAAATTGAACCCTTACTATGCTTGCTCCCACACAGACAATTCCGAAGACACAGCTCCTGCTGGAACAGTATATATGGTAAATGTTAACATGTAAGGTTTACATAAAGTTTCTTGATTTCCATGGTGGTTGCACTTTGTGCTGTTTCTTGTGATACAGAAATAGTATTCATCCTGTACGCACGCACCTGGAAAGTAATTGCTAAATTTGTAGAACAAATTCTTAATAACCCTTTCCAACCACATGTAACAAGTACATTTGTTTATATTTTTAAGCAGGGATTTGCAAAGGTGAAGCCAAAAGCCGATATGTTTTGTTGCCTTCTGCAACAAGACTAATCTAAACCATGTTAATCTAAAATGTGTTTTCATCAAAGTGTAAATAAATAAAAAGACCCTTAAGTTTGTGTTATTATTAGAAAGCCTATAGGACCTATATGTTGGATATGGATATCCAACATACACTGAAAAAGGAAATGTTCTTTAATGCACTTTAGCATGGTATAAACCATTGGAGCAAAACAAGAACCAGCAATGGAAGTTTCGACGACCTTCGTTGACCAAGTACATTCTGGTGTAGTGTGCCTGTACCTCCTCCAGTGTTACAGAGGAAAATAAAAATGACACATTCTGCAGCACAAATAACTTCTTGTTTGTAATATATCTTCTTTATGTTCTCAGTATTTGGTTTGCATAAACATCTGCCACAGCTCAGCAACCATGAAACACAGAAGATATGGATTTGCTGAAGACATTTATTGCCATATGATACTGATGAGCTTTTGAATAACATAACAAGTGTTATAAAACAAGCAAGAAACTGGAGCAAAAAAGAAAAACCTACAAACAAAAAATGCATATTTTTAATTTCACCAGCTCTACTAAATAAATTAATTTAAATCTACCCAGTCAAGAACCTTCAAGAAACAGAGGTGCCCAGAACTAAAGTAGAAACAAGAAAAGAGCCTGTCTCACTAGAGCTACACTTTTTGTGAGTTGATGTCAACCTAGCAAATAGTGCTAGTTAAATTGTTTTAAACCTCCAAATATTATGGCTTCTATTTCTGAAGGCTTTGCTTGGAATATTGCCCAAATGTAATTTTTAAATGCAGAGTGGAACAAAATGCTTAGGTACCAAACATTTCAGTACCTGAGTAATCAAAAAAATGCCCAGGATTCATACAGCTCTATAAGCAAGATGAACAATTTAAACATGTATATAGATTTTGAGAAGGCTTTGGAAAAAATAAAACCTACAGGGTCTAGGTCATGTAGTTTGACCATGATGAGAGACATGACTTGAAGATGTAGATCCAGATTTGATAGGAAAGAAGGAAATTGCTCTCATCATTCTATATCTAGTAGTTGTGACTTTGTTGTCAAACTCACTCCTTTTACCATCTCTTCGCTCCTGAGGACAGGGAAAAAAACAGCTAGGTGGAGCAAAGAAGCAAGTAGCTGTAATTATGAGACACTTGGGGTGTTAAGAGCAATTTAGTGTGCTACTCCAGGAGTTAAAGCTGTTCATTTATGCATCTCATTGACCAGCCTTGAAGTTCTGTCCATAACAACTGCCCTGGGCTTGGGCAGGGCTCATTAGTGCATCCCTGAACATCTAGGGGCATTGCAGGGGCAGAGAAATCCCACTGCACCGAGCTAAAATTTGGTAGGAAAAACTTGATCAAACAAGGTTATTATGGGCCTGCCTCTGCTGTCTATGAAGTTAAAGCCCTATTGACATCAGTGGAAAGAGGATCAAATATTCTGTATTCTCTATGGAGTGAAGAGCTCCCAACAAAGAGTGTCATGGTGCTGTAGCTAAGCAGCAGGAAATTTGCATTTTGTCATAGATGCCTGAGGGTTCAAGATTCTGCCTTTATCATGTTTAATTTAGCACTGTAACAGAAAAACAGATAAAGCTACACAGTATCTCTGCAAAAATAAATAAGTTCTTCAGTGCCAAGCCTTGAGCTCAGTTTATAGTATTTCCTGAGAAACTGAGATGGTTATCAACAACAGCAGTGATTATCAACTCAAGGAATTATAACCATCATGCAACAACAGCGTGAACTCTGTCGTGCTGTGCAGTTTCCCTTAGGCCAGTAGGACTAACCTTTTCTCAGCTTTGGACCCTGGAATGAGGAAAATTACTGGCTGATGGATAACTTATTATTCTCACAAATGCCATTACAGGGCCTGCACTGTCTCTGATGTCCACAGCCTATGCCTGCAGGGCAAACGTCACACTGGAGGTTTAGAGGATTTGCAGCAAACACTCATTCCAGACTGAATGGACCTTATATTGTGATCCACTGAAAGACAGCTTTGGTGAATAAAAGATGCAATTTGGGGTGGGGGTGGGGGTGAGAAATGTGTCCTGCTTTTTTGTCATGTTCATCAGTTATCTTCAGTTACAATGGTACCTGAGAAATTTTCCTCAGTAACATTTGGTGCATGAGAAAATTGTTGGCTGCTGTTTTTATTAACAAGGCTGGAGTGTGCAAGACACTGCACAGTCCCAAACACTGTGCTGTAAAGGCAGGTCAGGCAAAAGCACTGTTACTGGTACTATCATTTCTATGCATCCTTTGGAGAACTCAGGCACGCACTGATTATGGAAATCTAGGATCGATACAGGAACTGATTCAAAGTCTCCCGCAGTCCAATCCAATACGTCAAATGAGACCAACTTCTGCTATCAGGGCTTCTGTGATAAATGTGGTGGCAGTTTGGGTGGAAACCAGACACAGAAAATGCAAGCAAGCAACATTTTTTGTAATCAAATTGACAACACAATCTGCTATCTGTCCATTATTAAATTAGGGCTTTAAAAGTTTTTTTGTTTTGGGTTATTTATGTAATTTTAATACTTGTATTTCAAAACAGCTTCTCTTCAAAACATAAGGGGCTAAACTGAACCTTTACACTGTACACCACCAGGTATTATATGCCCCCCTCAATTTCCTTGTGTGCGTACTCTCCCTTGCCTACGTTTTGTTTCCATGTGCTAATCACAAGATGCCCTTTCCTCTTGTGTGGCATTATGATTCTTAGCTTTTCTTTGTGATCAGCTGGAAAAGAGGCTTATGTAAAATAAAATTTTTAAAAAATGTGCACTTTCTAATATGCCAGTGGGTGTTTTTGGAATGCAGGAAGAACATCCTTGGACAGTAACATAAGGGCAAATTATTGCCCAAAATGTCAAGGGTTTGACATTGTTCCTTTTTGCCATTTATCTTGGTACAAGACTAATGATTTGATTTTTACTGTATAAATTTTCAGTTTGCTCCAGCTGAAAGCCTGTATGTTTCTGTCCAAAGCATACTTTGAAAATGTTACCTAAGCCATGCACCACCTGACTGGAACTCAATCACGATTTTTTTCATTTGTGAGAACTGCCAACATCCTCAGTCCGTCACACAGTACAGTCTGTTCTTGGCCATAATAGGGTTTCATTCCACAGCATCCTGCAATTGCAGCCCCGCCATGTAGGGGATCACACTTCTGCTGCTTCCAATTCAAATAAAGACAAAATCCAGCAGACAGCTGGATGAAAAGAAAAATATGACTTCTAAAGAACTTGGAAATCTCTTTTAAAATCTTAACTCACTCTTCCTTCTTGCTGTGGTTATACTCAACAAATGTAATTTTCCTGAATATTCTTGCATGCCTTGTGAAACTGATGATGCAGGTACTGGCAGACACAGAGATCCTGGCACCTACATAGTGGGATTAGAGGATCATGGTGAGCAGAAGTTTGGATACTTCATTTTACTGTAGAAATAGCATCTCCAACCTTTATCCAGGCCCCTTTACCCAGGTCCATGCCCCATCCTGGGTTTGGAATAATTATTTTCTTACTGCTGCAGAAATACAGCACATGGAGACTGAGGACACCTTTGAAGTGTTTTTCTGCCCAGTAAAGCAAGTCTCCAGAAATAAGAGAAAGAAACCTCAGAACCGTTGATGGATCATTTGGGTGGTGCTTTTCCCAGGGAAGGTGCCGAAAAGACTGGACCATGACTTCCCTCAGGCAGCTTACAGTGTGTATGGCCTCTGTGTGTCTTGTAATAAGCACTTGTAAAAAAGTGCTTATGAATGAAATCCCACCATTTTCCCTTATCTCTAGGGTTTCCACCTCCCCATACAGACTTTCATCATCTGCAGATCACAATACAAAGTCAATGTGGTGAAACCAATGCCTATGCAAAAGATACCTTTGAGAACAGGAAGAAGGGTGGAAAAGGTGTACGCGTGCCGTGATGCAGAGGTGGGAGTCATTGCCTAACAGCTGGGACTCTACTTTCAGGACACACTGCAAAATGTTGTGTCCAGCTTCAGCATTTCTGTTCCAAAACTTTCACTATGAAAGCAACAATAATAGAAATTGCTAACAAGATAAAGTCTGATGTTCCAGGGTGGAAAATTGGCCATCTCTATGAGGTACTATCTTTCTTCTACAAGTAATGTCATTCTCACCTGTCACACTACTTTCCAGCTTTGGGGGGAAAAATGCTCTACAGAGCAGTCTTCTTTACTAAACAATCCTAGTTCCATTGAAGAAGAAGGTAGAAAAGATGTGGTAGATATCACTGGAAAATGAGTCTTATATTTTTCAATGCATTCCACTCATTCACTGAACCACCACCTCGTTCACAGTTCAGCTCAAATGAAGCATAGGGCTATAATTCACAGAATCACAGAATGGATGAGGTTGAATGGGACCTCCTGCAAGGCACCTGGTCCAATCCCCCTGATCAAGCAGGGCCACCTTCAGACAGTTGCCCAGGACCACGTTCAGACAGACAGCTTTTGAATATCTCCAAGGATGGAGATTCCACAAGCTCTCTGCGCAACCTCTGCCAGTGCTCAGTCACCCTTACAATGAAAAAGTGCTTCCTGATGTTCAGAGGGAGCCTCCTGATTTTCAGTTTGTGTCCATTGCCTCTGGTTCTATCACTGGGCACCACAGAAAAAAAGCCTGGCTCCGTCCTCTTTTCACCCCCCACCCCCCCCACCCCCCTTCAGGTACTTATATGCATTGATAAGGTCCCCTCTCAGTCTTCTCTCCTCCAGGCTGAACAGTCCCAGCTCCCTCAGCCTTTCCTCATCAGGAAGATGCTCCAGTCTCTTGATCATAATTTGTGGCTCTTTGTTGGACTGTGTCCAGTAGCTCTGTATCTCCTTTGTACTGGGGTGCCCAGAACTGAGCACACTTCTATCTGTACACCTAATTAAATGTTAATACCCAATAATTAGAAATTCGAGTTTGTCGTGCTTTTCCTTGCTGTTCAGTCATGATTTCTGTACATACTTCATGTCTTAACAGTGTCTTATCTATTGTCAGATTCAATGACATTTTCTCAAGGAAGAGTTAGGAGTACAGCCATTAACTGTTACTTTTTAGTGATTATTATCTGAACAGATGTAGATATCTTATCTTCTGAGAGGTTGAATTTGTATGCAGGCCAGACTGAATCTGGGTTACTTGTATCCCTGTCAACTTATATGAATCTCTTTACTTCCATTAAAGCCTACAGCCTCTTTCATTGCCACAGTTCTTTGTTGCGGTTGCAACACCACAGGGAACACCCACTGAATTATGTATCTTTTAGGTTTTCTGGGTCAAATAGGAGCAAGAAAGTTGTAAAAAGAAGAGCATGCACTGAAGGAATACTCTAATTGCATAAAGGTTCCTTAATTTTGTAGAGTTCACTGTATCTTTGAAAGTGCTTTCTTTTCTATTCACTTTAAAAAGAAGAAATATTTGATCTCCTTTTCCCTACAGAAATAATCATTTTCAATGCTGTTTATTCCACACGTGGTATAATCCACCCCAAGTTATACTCAATTTTTTTGCTGGAAGATGGTCAAATAAGGATTTGTTTAAAACACAGCTCTCCTTTGTTTTTGCTGACTGTGATCCCACCTTCCATTCCCTCTCCCAGAGAGCGCTTCTACACACAAATCCTTCCCATGGCCTCTAACAAGGAGAAGGAGGGACAGCACTTTCTTTCTTTCTCCTGCTCCTATTGAAGTCTTGGCACACACTTAGAGATACACCTAGGAGAACCAGAACCTGGTGAGCCAACTAGAGGGACTGGGGAGAAAGCAGGAACTCCTTTTGGCTCCTGTGGGCCCTTTGACATTACACATATGCAAGACATGATGCAGTTCCAGCATCCCTCACCCCACCCCCTTCCCTCCCAGAGCACCCACAACGAGTGTAACATGGGAACAGAGAGACACAGGAATTTGTGGAGTCCCTGCTATCTGTCTTCTTTTGAAGCTTTTGATATGGATAGGCCTATATTTCTGCAGAACTTCCACCATCTTCATGGAAAAACTTAAAGACCTATCCAGAAAAGGGCCTTATTAAGCCTGATGCAAAGCATAAGACATTATAGGACATATAAGACATGTCCTCAAGGCATCCTGCTGTTACACACAGTAATTTGGGATATAGTTCATACTTCATTTCCTATCAAAGTAGTCCCTGCTTTTCCACAGGAAGGACAGAAAATGAAATAGGTAACTTTTCTGCAGAGACATGTACCCATTAAAGCCTGCCCCATAGGACTGGATTATTTGAAGTCATATCATTAAGTAAACACAATGAAGTAGAACAAACAGATGTGTTTATTGTGTTGTCCACCAACTGTAGAAGTAGAACATGAGAAAAGCTTCCAAGGCAACGATTAGAAAAGAATCTGTAAGGGGATGATGCAGAAAGAAAACAAAAAGATGGAAATCATGTAAATCCAAACCTTTTTATTATTAGAATAATTGTGTACTAACTCAAGTGCAATCTCAGCTCTGGGTGGTCCCTGGGAAACAACTGGTCTTCTTTTCATTCCCATTTGCATGCTTGATGCAATGAAGCTGGCCAAAATTTTTTGCATGCAGCACCCTTGCAGTCCTAATATCTTCTGTTCTGCACTCCCAAGGCCCTGCTGAGCTGCTACAACCTCTTTGCTGTTGGCAGCCTAAGAAGTATGAAAAGTCTTACTGAGCAGGGAAAATCGGGTGGTGAAATTTGAGGTGAATAACCATCAAATAACAAGCCAAAATAAGGAACCAGAGCTAAATGTCAGAAGGAAAAAGGGCAGGTAAGGACAAGATTGAAAGAAAAAAGGAAAATGGGTTTGTCTTTTGTCTTCATTGCCAGCAGAAGGGACATAAAGAGTTACTAGAGAGGAGATTTTGGCTATATAACCTGGTGATTTTAGAATCTTTTGTTCAGTTAATTGGCAAAGTAAATCCAGGAACATCAGGATTTAAATTCCTTTTCTTAGAAGGGACATTTATCATAGTGAAAAATAAATTGAGAAGCCAAAACTCATGAAAAAAATCAGCATTTCTTCACGTTAAAACAGTAAGCCTTTAATTCTTACCAAAGCCTGAATATATGAACAGGGAACATTACAACCTCCATCTTGGTTGCTTAAAGTAAGAAATTAAAGGCTGGCTTTTTTAAATCTGAAGAAATCATCTAGTTTACTGAAGACTGCTACTTCTTTTTGGAAGAGAACTGTCAAAAAAACCCACTGATGCAGTAATAGGCCATCATCTAATTCTGCACTGCAACTTTACCTCTTGTTCTGCTTTTATTTTTGCAGGATTACATCAACAGGACTATTCTCAGGTTTGTTGAGCAGCCTCAGGAACAGGAGTGACAGCCCAAGGAAACGCTCAGCAAAATGCCAATGGTGCCGGGATTAGGTCACTTCTGTAAAAGATACGAGCTCACTTTCCTTACAGCTGAGAAATGTTGAATTGGGTTTAGTGCACCCTGGGCCAGCATACAGTAAAATCAGCACAGCATTAGTAACTTTACAGCTAGTTCCCCCCTAACCCAGTCTTTTCCTAGCTACATGGGGAAATGTAGGTAAATTCACAAATACTGAAGTTTTCACTGGGAAAACTTAATCTGGAATTAATTACATCATTTACCCACACACTCACAACCCTAATTACTGTTTTTTTAAACAGCAGCTTTTAGTTCATGTTCATGAGATTAATTAAATAAACATATCCAGAGTCCATTTAGTAATCTCAAGTCCTTTGCAAATTCCAGTAAACTAGATTGCAAATTTTAGTACATTCATTTTCAGGCATAAACTGTGCAAGCTGTCCCCTGGTGCAAATAGGTAGTCAGTGTTTCAATTCAGATTGCAATATATCACCTTCAAGAGCAGAGCAGAGAGGCTGGTTTCAGCTCCCTCCCTCATCTCATCTGCTTTGTTCATACCTCACTTTCCTCAACCTGGACCTGCAGAGCAGCTGTTGAGGCTGTTATCTGCTATCCATACTCCAGGCAACTGCTTCCCAGTACTAGGCAAGAGCTGCCCGCGGGTTCCTCTGGACCTACGAACATCTGGAAGACTCAAATTATTGCCATATTTTGGAGAAGCCCTCCCTGGAAGGCCAGAGAAAGGCATGAGCACTTGAAGCATCTTGAATGGTATCTGAGACCAGTTCCATGGGGAGGGAGAGCATAAAAATACCTTGGGCATGGAGGAAGAGTGTGCTCTTCAAATTGCTGCACGGTACCCAGGTCTAGAGCAGCTGCCCCTGAGGGCTGTGGCAAGTATTCTTCCTCAGAGCAGGAGCAGGGAAGCAGTCATCACTAAGATATATTGCCCAAAGCTATTCATTAGAGCTGTAAAACTTTTTTTTTTGTTCTGCACAAAGTTTTCTCCTTGTTTGCTGGTTTCCTGCTGAATTATTGGATTACAAGCAAATAAGCAACATGTCTTTTAAGGGCTTTTGGTAGAAATGGCTTGGAATTTATTCATTCACATAAGATCTTGATTAAATAACACAAACTTAGAGGCAATTTCCATAAGAAGCTGTTTCACAGAAAAATTCCCCATCCTCGTATTCATTATGGTGAATCCAGATTATTCTATAGAAGCAAATAACATCGATCTGGATTTGTACCATTGTATCCGAGATGAGAATTTAGGTCATAGTATACCTTAAATGATGATGAATATACTATGTATGTTTTTTATGCAAACACGTTTACTCTCTTACCTATTCTTCCTCTCATATGAAGTTTATTTCTATATTATTATTTAAATCAAATAGACTGTTAGCATAAAAGTTACAAAGTTGAGCTCCTCTAAAATGCCAGAAATAAATACCATTTTAATTCGTTTCATTATGCTTTTCACAATGATGCAGTCAGTGCAGGAACCCTATCCCATCCAGTTATCTGCTGGATGCTCTAACAGATTCAGTATTCAGCCCTTATGCCCTGCTTAGTTTGTTCTCACCAGTTCACTTAGTGGCTGAGGGGGGAGTATAGCAAAACCAGAAAAACAATCCTTGAGAGGAAAACATCTTTGAAAAAGGCAAAGTCCTGGGGGAATTGCTGGAACAATTACTGTATTTGTTTCTCTCTTTACTGGTAGGCAGATGTACAGTCAGCTACTTAGTCCTTGTAAGTGAAGCATCTCATGACAAAGCTCTACCTCTTTTTTTTTTTTTTTTTTTAATTCCCAATTATTTGAACAAGTTCAGAATCTGTCCCCAAATGCCTTTCCCTCTCTGGACTTTCTCAGTTTTCTCTGTTTGTTTGTTGTTGTCCTTTTTTTTAAAGTAAGTGAAGCAAAGTGTCCTTAAAAGTCAGCCAAACAGAGGCTATCATAAGAACTGCACACAAACAGCACTATAGCAGGTTGTTAGGAGGAGGGGAGAGGGGTCTGTGTTTCAAGGGCTTCTGGAGCATGCCTGAGAGGCTTTAAATAGTGTCTTTTTAGAATCCTTGCTAAACTCCCCATGGTTGTCATCGGACATTTTTTTTTTTTTCCAAAATACATTGGTCACCATCATAAAGAACTGGAGCTTCTAAAAATCCTGTATTATGATCCAAAAGGTCATTCAGACATGTCAGGCCACATTCTTGCACACCCACTTGTGCTTTAGGTTTCAGTGGCTTTTCAAGGGTAAGAACTACTAAATGGGAGTAAAAGTCCTTATGCATTTCCATTCAAAGACCAATTCAGACAGGAAAATCTGGTATGAGAGTGGAAGCCAGGTTGATGCAGCCCTTCACAGCACAAGGTATTTGAGCTCTTTGGTTGTTCTGATTATTTTTCATTTTGGGAAGTACCACATGATAGCAAAAAAGCTCCAGCTAGCATTTTGCCCTCCAGCACATTGGCTGAATGCTGACATACTTACTGGTAAGAATATATAAAAAATAGGACAAATATTTCAAGGGAGGAATGCAGCACAAGGTCTTGTTACCCAGCAACCATGTGTTTAAAAGGACGGCTGACAGTTGTTGCCACTGAGAACTTGATGGCCTTTAATTACCCATTGATAGAGAGGTCAGTGAGGTATCATGAGACTTATAAAGGACTGTGAAAACAGCAGTAACAACATGATAAAAAATGGATACTTAAAAAAGATTTTTCTAAAACAACAACCTAATTTTGATTTCTGTCCTGTGTTCCGTACAAGATGTTCATGAAAGTGACCAGCCTTTTTAATGGACACTGGCAAAATGAAATTCAAAGGAGAAAATATCAACATATGTTCTTATTTGTTCTTATCTTGCCCTCAGCCATAGGAGAGAGGAATCCACAGTAAGCAGGCACATTAATATTTCCAATTGTTTTCATTCATCCAACTTTCAGATGTTAAGGAATAACTTCTTGATTGCTGTACTGTGAAATATTCCAGCTGCAACTACTCATGGTTGCCCAGGGTCAAATTCTGAGGTGAAGTTTGGAGTGTGGTCAGCTTTTTGCATTCAAACTCCCTAAAACATTTTACCACTGTATATGATTAACAAGACTCCTATATCACACAGTTCAAAGGGAGAAGTACAAATAGAGGTCAATTAAACTTAATTTTTTGTACCTTCTTGAAATATTTATTGTTTTCTTTATTACTGTGTATGGCAAGATCCCAAACATGTCAGTTGCTGTGGTCTCTTCTGGCCTTATAAAATTATTTGGTTTTGCATTTCAACGATACCTAGATGCCTTTCCAAAAAGAAAATATCCACTGGTAGAGTCTGTCTGGGTAAACGCACTGTAAGAGACTATCACGTTTACAGTCTCATCACAAGAGGTGAAAAAATGAGGCCAGAGACTTGCTCCAGGTCATTAAAGTAAGTTTCACATCTAAGTCTTGAGTCACTGTCTCTGTCAATACTTTTATTCTCTGGGCTGCACCACTTACTCTCTTATTATAAATTAATCATGCCTGACCGAGGACTTTTAGGGCTTGAAAGTCTTCCCCAGGGCATCTGACGGTGGCAATAGCAACAGGGGCCATAATCAGAGCCATGGCAGAAAGGCAGTAGTAGGAAATGGCTGGGGAGAAGATAACCTCAACCCTAGCACAACCTGAAATAAAAAAAAGGGATAACATGAAACTGTCACCCTTGGCCACAAGATGTACGCTAAGCATGAGGTTAGGGAAGAAAAAGGAGAATGGCCTGGGACACTAGAAATAAACACCATTTCTCCTGTCCCTTCTGCCGGCCCAGACTGGTGGCTTCCTGGTGTCAGTAGCTTCTTCAGCTGCTGTCGGAAGAGCTAAAGACACAACCCACAGAGAGCAATAGGCATTGTACTGTGAACACTGTGCATAATCCCACCTAGGTGAGGAGGATCAAGGGGCTAGGAAGCTTGGAGCCCAGTGTAGGTGGCTATGGAGTCCAGGAGCCAGCCTGCAACCACCCAGCTTCTAAGTCAGCACCCTGTTAGCACACACCGTTGGTGGGTGCCAGGCAAGCACATGCTCCCATGCCCACAGAGCCTGCTGAAAAGTCAAGGAATAAGCACTGAGGAAAACCAGCATGAAAACAGACTGTGGGAGCAGCCGAACTTTCCAGTGAGCACTCTGCCACCAACACTGAGCTCCAGCCCAAGAGGTGTGAACAGGCTCTTGTCCTGCAACATCTCTAGGTGCTCTCAGCTACTCCAGGAGGTGACAGCTTTTTGCCACTGGTGTGAAACAGACTTCTTGCCTCCTTAGATAAAAGTGTTGCTTCCATCTACTTCAGCATAAACAAACAAGAGCCCTGTAATCTCACGGGCACCATTTTTTGTTACGGCATGCTTCTGAATCTGCTCCAAATGCTTTCTCCTTATACATTCACAGTCTACTACGGACATGGAAGTGTGGGAAACGTAGCAGTATCTCACTGTCAGAGAAAATAGCTGCTGACAGTTTCTGTTGTTTTTCAGAAAGTTTTTTTCTTGTAATTTATTTAAGATACAGTTCCAGTGAAATATATACCAGACACTTTTAGCTGAACCAGAAATACATGTCCATACGGAGAATGGCAGAAATACAACATCTTGTCCTGTGTATCAAAAGAAACTCTGATCCCTGCAGATCTTCCTTTTGAATAAAAAAGACTTTGCTATTCCTGCAATATTGTTTCCATACTACAACTGGACCCTGTTATTCCTGCTCCTGACTAGTGTAGAGGAAAGACTGGACCTGGAGGGAGAGTGACCAGGTAAGATGCTGCTCCCATTTGGCCCTTTGGAGAATTCCAGGAGAAGGGAACCTCTGATGGTGCTAGCTCTCCTAGAACTCCCCTACACGTGTCTCCTCACTGGCCCTCGAGGTTGTGATGACCACAGTTAGACTCTGTGATGTGGCAGTAGAAGGTTTCTGCTACAGTACCGGAGACGTGAGGAGAATTTTAGAATCACAGAATAGAACAGAATCATTTAGGTTGGAAAAGACCTTTAAAATCATCAAGTCCAACCATTAGCCTAGCACTGCCAAGTTCACCACTAAACCATGTCCCTAAGGACCACATCTACATATCTTTTAAATTCCTCCAGGAATGGTGACTCCATCATTTATCTGGGAAGCCTGTCCAATGTTTTACAAGCCTTCTGGTGAAAAAACTTTTCCTGATATCCAAACTAAACCTGCCCTGGTGTAACTTCATACGGTTTCCTCATGTCCTATCACTTGTTACCTGAGAGAAGAGTCCGACAGCCACCTCGCTCCAACCCCCTTCCAGGCAGCTGTAGAGAGCAGTAAGGTCTCCCCTGAGCCTCCCTTTCTTCAGACTAAACACCCCCATTTCCCTCAGCCCCTCCTCATAACACTTGTGCTCCAGACCCTCCACCAGCTTCGCTGCCCGTCTCTGGACACGCTCCAGCCCCTCAATGTCCCTCCTGCCGT
>JAVJGJ010000037.1:45386803-45398956 GCA_035590215.1 Microhierax caerulescens | reverse complement strand
GCCTCACCAGTGCCCAGTGCAGGGGGACGGTCACTGCCCTGGTCCTGCTGCCCACACGGTTTCTGACACAAGCCAGGATACTAGTGGCCTTCTTGGCCACCTGGGCACACTGCAGAGGCAGGAGCTACAGCCTTTTCCATGGGTTGCAGACAACACAGTTCCCGTCTAATTTTATACTGTTAGCCACAGCTCACATAAGATGGAAGATTTAAACCAGTCAGTGCTATCATACATAAAAGTCTTTAAAGACCCTTAGTGAACTGCTGGAGTCTCGACAGTGGCCACAGTTGTCATCTAACCCACCTTGTTGGTGTTTTGGTCAGTGAGGGCACTGTGTGTGTACAAAACACACAACTTGGGCCACAGTATTCAACTTCCAGGCTGAAAAATGAATGACCTAGGCAAAGTATTCCATAGGATTTGCCACAAACCTAGCTCAGTTTCTGTTCAGTCTCTGTTTCCTCACAATCTAGGTCACTGCTTTTCTACCAACTTACCCATTGCTTGGGGGACTTTTGTGATTCTTGTGACCACAGAAGGATAGTTCTTGAACTGTCTTGTGGCTTTTCACTGATACCTGAATTTTGCAAGGGTAAAGGCTGGTGTCTGCACGGCATCAGCTGGCACCATAAACCCCAAACCAGGACTGGTGCATAGCCCTCTTCTGACTTTCTGTTCAAGGGCATGTTCTAACTTCTGACATCTGTGATTAGGAAACAAAACAATGCTTGTTTTAGTTTGACCCACAGTGTTAAGCAGTCAATCCAAACCTAATTTTGCTCTGTCAGGTTAAGGGATATGCATATCAATTAATAATCTTGGCTTTGGTTTGACATTTGATGTTCAAAAATGTTCACAGGAGCACAGCTTGGTTCAAACAAAAGGAAAGAGCTAAGAAAACATTATCTGAATATGTTTAGTCCAGCTGCAACTCAAAATTCACTACTTGTAGTTTTTTAATGATATTTTCCTTTCTTTGCCATTGTCTCTTCTCTCAGGTCAGAATTGGGGCATGCAAGTAGAAGCAGCAGGGATTACTTCTTACTTACATATTAACCTTTCCAGCACCCCATGTCCTCCCTTTTTCCATTGCACAGCAACAGGCTTCTGCTGATACAAACTGTCTGTTTTGGTAATTGAGCAAGATTTGAGTTCTAGAAGGAGGGTGAGCATCTAATAAGTGACATCATCTAATACGACTGTTGAAAGAGTCCTCCTTAGGAAAGGGAGTGTTTTGAAAGGATTGATAACCAAAGAACTAATGAAGTCCACCTGGAAATCACATTATCCCCAACAGACCAATCTTCATTTTATTAAGCCTCCTCAAGGCTGGGCTACAAATGCCCCTGGCTATGCAGAACAGTGCTGTATAAAACTCTCCAAATTTTTGTCACCATCTCACAGTACCACATAATGACCACAAGCCTATGTCCTTAATGGTTCTATTGTCTGCAGGGACTGTGTGTGCACCAACACGCCTTAACGGACTCATCGGAGACCTACATCCCCACCACTGTCTGTGGGTCCAGGAGCCCCATTTCAGCTCAGGTCTGGTCTTGCTTCTGGCCCAGTCTCCTGGGTAGACCTTGGATCTGTGTTGTAGCCCTGTTTCCAGTCCTGCCTTTGGTCCCTTCTCCTGCTGATCCCAACTGGCCTTCCTGGATGGATCCTGGATGTGGCTTATCACTTGTTTTGGGGGGAGCTGTTGATGGATCCTGTTCCCAGCACCCAGCTCTGCCTGCTAGAGGACAGTACCCTGGCCAGTGAGGGCACTGTGCACACAGGGTTTGCCCTCAGCTCCTGGGTCATCCCCCTGATGATAGCTAACCATCCCTATAGGTGGCTAACACCCATAGCATATAGGATCTGGGTCACACAATCTGTGTAGCTGACAATCTGCATGTACTGCTTGTATGTGTGGAGAGCACATTTAATGTTCACCGATTTCCACCTGTCCTGCTGCTAGCAGTCTTGCTTTTGAAGACTCCCTTTCTCCCTTGTTCCCTTTCTGCCTTAGGTGTTTATGCTCTCTCTTTACTTGATCTTATTTCCATTTTTTTTTTTTTCTGCAAAATCTCTTACTGGAAATGTTGAGGGATAGCAGCCCAACCTCGTGAGAGATCTGTGGGCATGCTGGGGGAAAACAGTTGATGGGACTTATCATTTGTATGTGTAAGCCACCTCCCCTACTCTACATTACCTGGGTTGTTCAAAACATGACAGACAGTGATGTTGAAAGGGTAAAATGCTATGATAAACTAAAGCACTGCTATTCAAAGAACCATATTTTAACCTATGCTTCCTCCCCCTGCTCCAAAAGTATGAACATAAATCATGTTGCTGGTTACATTATCACCAGACTCTGCAATCAGGCATTCATAAAATTCAAATCCACTGAAGTCATCAGCAGTCTTTGAGTTAACACATCCAAGAAGGTCCAAGAAGCATTTTGCAGTACTTGGTTTTCTGGTTTTGCAACATAGTTTGGTTTTATGGAAATGAGGGTCAGCAGAGAGCAGGCTGAGTTGAAGATAAGAAACTGGCATATTTTGGTATGCTGGAACTGACTACACCCGTTTGAACATTGTTTGCTACATGCCCCTTTTGCCATGATTCAAACTTCACCTCCTGTCACTGGTATTCATTCCTAATACGACAGAATGTTACTGTTACATAATATTTATAGCAAGCCTTCCTAAATCCTCTAAATTACCTAAAGTATGCAAAAATTCAAGCTATGCATCAAGGACCAAATACAACAGCTTTCAGCTGTGGGAAACAGTGAGAAGTTCAACTCTCAGTTTCCTGGTTTTGACAAGCTTAATCCTAACCCAGAACATTTGTTTTAATGCATTTCTCTGTGTTCTGGGAAATAAAGGAGCATTTGTCTCCATTGCATGTGCACACAAAACCAACTTAAGTGTCTGTAACCATCATCTATAATATCTTGTCTGGAAACATCAGACTTGTTTAGCAGACGCATGATCTTCAGGTGTCTTAGTTTTTCCCCAGAGTATCCTGAGAGTCCCTGATACATGCTAATTCAGTTTTCTAGTCAGGAAGCACTGGACCAGATAAAATAGCTTGAAAGTCACCATAAAATCAGAAAAAGAGCCTGGCATGAGCCTTCAGAGTCCCAGCCCTCTGCACAAGAGGATAATCCAGACTCTTCTTGATAGTTTGTCTCTGCTTTATACTTGAAGACCTCAGTGCTGCCAATTGTCTCCTCCCTGCATATGTCAGGACATAGGTACTTGCTCCCAGCAGAAACATTTCATAGTCTCTGACTTAAATCTTCCTTGATACAATCTTATTTTATTCCCTCTTATCTGATTCACTGTGGCTATAGAGACAATTTATGCCTTTTCTCTTTTCATCTTTACTTGAAGGCTATTATTTTGTCTTCTCCTTAATCTTTTCTACAATAAACAAGTCCAAGTCTTTTAATCTTTGCTCATAGGTCATGTTTTCTAGATCTCTCTCTGTTGGCCTTCTCTGCCCTATCTCCAACTGTTCCACATATCAAATACCAAACATCTTCACATGCCTTTAGATAGGACAGCCCTGCTAAAACATCCTGGTGTTACCCATCCTATGTGCCTAAGACACAGCAGTTGGGCAGATGCCATCGAGCTGAATGTATCTGCTTTTTGCAAATACAGGCTGACAAATTGAAGTTTTTCCTACTGCCAGCATAGCTGACCTAAAGAGAGATTACAGTAGCAGAAATGTACAAGCTTACTTACTGCCTTACAGTTCTGATCAACACTAAGCCATATTTTTGTACATCTAGTTCAACATCTGTAGGCATTTTAAATGCATATATGTACTTCTAAGCATGTATATATTATATATATGTTCATACACACATACGCATATCCCAGAATATGTATGTGCATATATATATCTACACACACACATATACATACATATAACATAGTGTTATATATAAGCACATGCATCTCTATCTGGCAAGCCGTTCTTCCTTCACTTCCCTTTGTTAAACGTGGAAGGGAGCACAATCTCATTCACAGCAAAAGAGCCTGTGCAGCACAGGACAGATGCCACTAGTCAGCAGATTGGTTTTGCCTGGGGGAAATTGGTGAAATTTTACACTAAAGGGCAGGGAACTTTACTGGACCTTTTGATGATGTCCTTCTGTAATGTCACAGAATCTTGTTAGGACAAAGACAATAAAGCAGGCTTGTTTAAATAACCCATTACTGTTCATCTCTTATTCAGACCACATCACCAAATAGATGACTGCTGTGTCTGTTTTTTGATCAATCCTTCTTTGTTTCAGGCTGCCACAGAGGTTTTCCGGATTAACTCCCAAGTAAATTAACTAGTTCCTGCTGAATGGACCACACTGAATAGGGCACCCATCCAGAAAAACTACACACCTGACAGGGACTGAGAATCTGGTTCTTGTTGAGCAGTACTAAAACCAAGATGCAGATATGTAAATATTAGTGTTGAAATACGTATAAAGTGATTGGAAATCGTGCATGAATAAACTGTTCTTCACTGACATATGAAGGTGGTGAATGAGTAGGTCTTGAGTGTCAAACAGTTTTTCTCAAATTTATCTTAATATTTCACATGAGTCAAAAAGTGATTAGCTGAGATGGGCTGAGCCCGGTTGGAGAGACTGGTGTTGCTGAAGGGGACAGCCCTCCCCCTTCTTCCTCCTCTTTCTTCTCCTCTCCATTCTCACCTTGCTATGACCTCCCAGGGAACTGGCTCAACTCACTAAATCAGCAGAAAACCAAGGGAAATAACAGAGCAGGCTTCTGCTGGCTTAGTGAGCTGCACTGGATCACCCTGGGGCTATCCAGCTAGACTGGCTCCTCTCAATTATATGCTTATGGGCCAGGGCCTTCTACAGCATTTGTGCACCACCTTACTACATGCCAGAAGTTGACCAAGGCCCATAGATGCCACCATAAAGCAAATGAAGATTAACCAGCTGCTCTGTTTTCTTATCCTTTTGGTAATCTCCTGGAAAGCGCAGCTGAGTTTACCTTGGTATCAACAGAGAAAGATGGACTTTTGGGAGCAAGGTTCAGAGCAGAAGTCCAACTCTGCTCTCCTCAATCAGCTTTTGGAGAATCAGCCATGTGTCCCAGGGAGACACACGAGTACTAGGCTAAATACTCCCTCACAGCGCTAGGCGAAGGCTAGTTATGAGCACTCCTCCCGCCACCCCAGTGACGTTATCAAAGGCTGAGGGAAGATGATAGAACCCCAAAACCTGACTTATAGATATTTCATCTAAAATATTTTGCAACCCAATCCCCCCAAACCCCAAGAGAAGATGGGTTTTTTAAACTGAATTTCCCATTAGGAGAAGTACTTGTTCATTGAAGTGATAATATGAAAGTGCGTCTCTTCATCTGTGATAAACAAATAGCAGCTCTAGAAATTATACTTTGTTATTGATGTTCAGGCCTACTTCACTAATGCTAAATGGAAAATTTGCCTTAAAACTATGGCATGGATGAAACCCTTTTGTAAACTGTAATAAATAATGTCAGTAATATTTATCGTATGTTGCTATTTATTGAAAAAACAGAAAATTAAAGATAATAGATAGATAGATAGACAGACAGATAGATAAATAGATAGATAGATAGATAGATAGATAGATAGATATTTGCAGAAATAGCAATTGAAAGCCACAGATAATAGCCTGGAATATTATTCATTTGTGAAGGCAAGCAAATCTTTACTGTTATTTTTACGCAGGCAAGATTAAAGCCCTAGTTTTTCACTATAGTCAGAAAAGCATCTGGAAATTAATTTGCATGTTTAAGCTACATGGGCTTTTGAGGTCTAAATGTGGTATCCTCTTTGGATAAGTGAGGACCATATCTCTGGAAGTTAATGGAATTATTCTATCAGAAAAGAGATAAAAGTTAGACCAAAAAGAACTGACCTAAAGATTTCCTGCTACTGAGGTTAGGGCACTGTAACAGAAAGCTTGGAAATATTTGTGTGTGTGTCTGTGTCTGTTATCATTTTTGTGTGATTCTGGAGCTTCCATTTCTATTACTGGTTGGAATATTTGTATCATAACAATTGAGACTCACATTTCAGAGGAGCAGAATCTGTTTATGTTCATTGCATATAAAGGACTCCTCCAAAGACTGAACTGTGGCATGTCAGTATTCAGATTCAATCTGTGACTCCACTATGCTCAGTGGAAATTTTAATAGAGCCGTGTATCACCTGAAAATCTGTGTGGAAACCAAAGCCTACAAAAATCCAGTTCTCTGGGCTTTTCTGTATGAGTAAACTTCACTCCAGTGTATGAGACTGTACCTCTTCCAATCCGTGGTTAAAATCACCACTGTTTCCTGTCATATGAACATTAGTGTGTTACTTTACTGTGTCTTTTAGTGGACCTTCAGTCTCTGGTGCAAAAACGTTCATCCCTTTAAAGTTGAGCTGTATTGTACACCATCTTGTTTTACTGTGGGGCTTTTTTCCTTTAAAAGGACCAAGGCAACAGCAAAAGAGAAAGATGATTCAGCAGGCTACTGCTGATATCAGCAGAATCATCATTCAAAAATGTGAGGCTGGACAACAAAACTATTCCTTTTCTGGCATTCCAGAGAGCAAGCTGATTTTCCTCTTCTCCTCAGTGTATAATCTGATAGCGGTGAGCAGAACTGATATTCTGAAAAGCCAGACCGATATGGATGATACAGAGACTTCCTGACCCTTCTTGCTTTGCTGAGCCGCAGCTGCACTGAATCTTGGCTGAGGTTCTGGCAGAGTCAGATCAGTTCTTTCATTGCACATTTGTTTTCCATGTCCCTTGAATTTCTGGATTCAAAACACCATAATACCAAGGAAAAGACATCTTTTTTCTCCATGCTTTTGATTTTCCAGGATGGAAATGGAAGCAGGAAAGTTAAAAACTTTGCAAACTTGCAAAAAGCGTCTCAGAAGATGCCAAATTTCCTCCATTTCTAATGATGCACTTGGAAGAGGGAAGTTCAAGTCTTGAATTTACACAGGAACTGATATTGTCCTGTTAAGATAACATCCTCTTCATGAGGTGCCACCCTGGGCAAAGACAGTCCCTCAGGCATTGGCATCACAGAACCATTGTCATTTCAGCTCAGTGAAGCTCTGGAACCCCAGGTCGACCTGGAATGAGTAGAATGTACCCTTTGTACTTTCCGTACTGTTAAAAACAAACTTTGGTTTATATGCCAATGAAGTTCATAATGTCAATTTTGCCACTGGCAGAATGTGTTCTGTGTCCACATAGCTCCTCTCGCAGCCTTGCTTTCTGCAAAATAGCTCTGCAGAACAAGTTAAATGAGAACACTTCCTTCAGGTTTTAAAGCAGAGGTATTGTGAAAAAACATCTTGTATTGTATTGAGATCTCAGGCTGGGAACTAGTGATGGCCTTTTTTTAGCAGAACGCTCAGCTAGCCGAAGTGTGTTGTCAGGACCTGCTGACATGTCTGGAAAAAAGGGGTAATGTGGCTCTTCTACAGTTATGTATCACAGCTCTGTACAAAGTTAGCATCAACATACACAGTACTGTCAATTTTTGTGCTGATGTGAAACTTCTTTTCTAGGAATCGGCACTCAGTGCCACTGCGCTCATGCATAAGGCAAATTTTTCTTCTACCGTAAGCAAGTGCTTACCTAAGGATTGGATTCTTCCTTTCTTTCACTTAAACCAGCTTGAAAACATCAAATGTAAAGAAAAAGAAGAAACACAACACTTCTCAAAAACATATTTTCACAAATCGCACTGTGGAACATAAAAATGGATTCACAAAAACACACAGAAAGTTCATTGTTCAGGGAAACTTATTTTCCTAACTGTTACTGCTCACTCTGGGGCATCTGTCCTTTAGTTTATACCTGCATCTGTCTTAGAGATATAATCCTAACACATACTGTTCACTCCTACAAGCTCTGGATGAAATCCTATTCTCTCTGAAATCAATGGCAAAACGTATTCAGTGCAGCCAAATTTTTTTCTGTAATTATAACTACAGTTTATTCCCTGTCTCTAGTGTAAGTTTCTCTCTGCATGACATTGGCGTACTCCTTCCATCTGGCTCCTAAGATATTAAATATCCTACTTGTTTTTACAAATGTATAGCCAATGGCTTCCAGAACTTAATTTCTAGATCACCAACTTGCACACAATTTGTCAAAACTTAGTTAAAATATTCAGTGTCCCCACTGGCCTAAGGATGATAAATGGGATGTCTGTTCCTCATATTTCTTTCCTTAGGAAGCACTAGAAACTCCATTTATGTGAACTGAAATCCACTGTCAGACACTAACCAAGAGAAACTTGCCTGGTAAGTGATACTTCGGTGCATTTGCTGATGTAGTCAATTAAAGTAATAACCTAATAACTGTGTGCTGGCACCGTTTCAAAATCTTCCCTAGTCTTCTCCCATGTATGACTGACTAAGGAATCTGGATACAACACTGGCATGAACGTTACAGATGTTTTTTCTACATATTTGGCAGAGATGTATTTAATCATTGCTGATTAAAACTATAAGCTAACTAATTATTATCTCTAACTGCACCCCAAGCATAACAGGATGTGTTTTTGAGATATCCCTGCCACATGTCGTGCAGACACTGAGTGGCCTTAGGTTTCTGCTCAGTGGGAAGAACTATAAATGTAGACAGCACAAAGACTGCTTCGGCTCTTGCCCTGTGCCTGCATACAAGCAGTATAGCATGCTGCTAGAAGAATTACACTTGAATTGATACTATAGTGGTGAATAACATTTGCTTTACCTCCATTACAGCTCTGCTGTAATGTTTTAAAGACAACAACAAAAAAAATATCATTTTTATGATGTGATTTGTTGGATTCAGGCTGGAATTTGTGCCACCAGCTCTCTAGCTTCATTCCTTCATGCTTCATCTGCCCAATTATCAAATCCCCTGTTGTACAAAGACACAATTCAGCTGTTCTGAGGGCTTAACTGTGCCCTCAGATACAGGGATGTGCAGTGCCCTGCATCTTGCAGCATCAAAATGCACAGCAGCCAGTTTTCGCTGAGTACACAGAGACACATCCACATCTAAGTACTGAAGTAAACAAGTAAACACAGTCTGAAAGATCATTTAAGGAGACAAACACGCATTCAGATGCAATGAACTGCTGACCTCCTCAAACCAGGAACATACACCAAAACACTGAAACATGAATGCTGGGAAAACAGATGCTCTGATTTACTTGCACTGTTCTGCAAGAGTAGATATTCTGGATGTGCAAGTGCACAGTAAACTAGACTTTTATCCAACTTGCCAAATATCTGACATTCTCCTTCATTTTGGGTAATCAGCTATTCCTTTTCCTCTGAAAGATTTGTGTCATGGCCTTACTTCCACATTGACTATCTCCCTGTCAGTTCATCTCCTCGATTATCAGTCACTTCTAAGAAAATCTCTGTGATCTAAGGTGTTTTATGTGTGCTTGCAGCTTTTATATCACACGTTACAAATAAGGCTGGAATGACCAACATGCTGATGCCAAGAAAATGTTTAAAGAGAAATACTACAGAACAAGAGGATGCAGGCAGAGATCCACTCCAGAATGATGCACCAAAACCTGCTTTTGACCAGTACTGAGCCATGGGTTTGTCCACTCTTTCCAGAGGTTTATGGCTAATTGCACCTTTTTACTATGCAAAATAATAGAGGTATCATTATCACTCATAGAAATTCACTGAGGCCAGTCAAAGGATAATTTTTGGTCCTGAAAAAGGAAGGAACAGTATCAGTCCTACTTCCTGCCATCATAGAGCCCCACACAGCATAACCAGCGCTAGCTGGCACCCATGGCAGTGGCATGGATCACTTGACAACCACGGGCTGAGTGACAGCTGAGAAAGAGTCATCATCTGTCCCCATTGGTACCTTCCCCAAGAGACCCACGCAGATGAGGGAGGGAGGACTTCACTGCCCTGGCATTGCCTCTGTGGGCAAGCATGTGGTTTCTGAAAAACAGCCCATTTCATGGTGCTGAGGATTGTTTCCACCCCATCTCCTTTTGGCATCTGCAATTCCAAGAAAACGGAGAAGTGTCCTCTCCCTCAGCTTGTCAGTGAAAAGAGAAAGAAACCTCCAGGAAGCCATTCAGAGCACTTGCATTAAGTTCTACAATAGCCTGTAATAGGCAATGTCTGTCCCTCCACCACGTGCACATATTGACCCTAAAGAACGCAGCCACGGAGAAGAAGCTCATGAAAGGTCAAGATGGGAACATTTGGCTATCAACAGGTAAAGCGGGGACTCCGTTCCTTGTTCAGCACTTCAAACTACTTCACCCTACAAAATGTTATAATAAAGCAAAGTTAAGAAATGGAGACAGATTCAAAGGCTTCCTCTCCCTGATGAAACTGTTAGACTTCTGTAGCATCTTTGGCTGGGAAGTACCCAAGCAGACCAATTCTTTAAAAGCCACCTTCATTTTTATTGACAGGCTGAGCTGTCAGAATTCATTATGCACACACAGGTAAAATCAAAATGCAGATCTCTGCAGGAATAAATATCTACACAGCCAAGGTGTTGCTTTGCTATGATTACTACTCAAAAATATGCCAGACATGAGTTCATGGAAAAGCTTCCATTAAAACAATAAATGAAAAATAATGGACATGTGGCACTGAAACCTTCTTAAAAGGTTGCATGAAAGACTTTATCATTTCAGAAGCATTGCATTTTCCCTTGGAGCATAGTGAGAGGTTGCTAGGCTCCTGAGTGAATAAATAAAATGGAGACGTTCATTTTTCATTCTCAGTAAAATATTGATGAAGCACCTTTGTCAAAATCTATTTGGCAAACTGCATGGTGTGTCTTGAATTACTACTTTTTATGTTTCTGGACACGAAGAACATCATCTTTCAAGATGCTCCAAAATAATAGTTGTCGTGAAACAAGAATATTGAATTTTGGTTTATTACAATCCACTAGGTAATAAAACTGTCACTGTTACATTTGGACAATTTTACTGAGTGGAATAAATACTCATACAGGTCAGTGTTTTTCACACTGTTTTCTAGATGCTCACTGACCATTTTCTGATTTTAGCATAGATTTTGGCTTCATCGTCATAAAAACAATTGCCTTGAGAAAGCTGCAGGCTTCTAAATATTAACATGTATTTTCTGTTTGGACTAATAGGACTGACAGGTCAGTCAGTAGGTAGGTCAGTGTCCCAGACAAAGACTAATGAATCTTCTTTAAAAAAGAAACAAACCACTTGGGTCATTTGAGAGTGATGCAAGTATACTAATGATTGAACCGTATCTGCATTTGATGAATACAAGGTGGGTAAGTAGGAGACAGGAGATTCCCCTCAATGAAGGGGAAAAAACAGAACCAGGGGGGGAAAAAAATATCGATTAAGACTCCTGAGAAGTACAAATACAAGGGAACTCCATCTATATCCCCATGCAGACTCCCACCACACATATATCTATGAATTTACATATATGTGTATGGCCATTTGAAAGATTGTTACCCTCACTGCATTTCACCAGTAAAAAGAAGACAAAGAGCTTCCCACCTTCAGACCAGGCTTTACAAGCCCCTAAGCTACAGCCCAGCTTAGAGCTCAGGAGACTCTACAGCTGGCTGAAAGGTTCAGGGAGCCATGTGCCTGCCTGTCTCAGTCATTTCTGCATTTGTTCTCTCTTTCACTCAAGGCTCAGACACAGGGAGTCCCAAGGACTTTGTGCAAGTCTCACAGGTCTGTTAGCAGGTCAGGCTATCGACCGGCAGAGTCAGATGGTCTGATTTGGGACCCTGGTTGTGAGGCAAAAGCACTGTGCATAGAAGAATAGGGACGTTCTCCTTCACAATTAGGTATTTCTATGAAGAATAACCTCGTTTGTGAGAATGATCATGAATAGCAAATAAAAGGAGGTATGAACAGGATCACACTGAACAGCTGCTCAGAACTGGAACAAATGTTGGCGAATACTCATTTGCAGTATTCTTCTAGCTCTGGATTTTCTTTTCTCCTTTGAAATATGGTATCTACTTGAGTGGCTTAGCAAAATAAAGACAGATGGCAATGGATTATCTCTAACACTTCATTAATTGCAGTGCAGCCATTACAGTATTTCTAAAGCACTCACTAGAGC
>JAVJGJ010000037.1:45355898-45386703 GCA_035590215.1 Microhierax caerulescens | reverse complement strand
TAAAGCACTCACTAGAGCTTTGCCTGATGGTTTCCTTTTAACAGAGCTGCATGCCACTTAGTGAGTAGGGACCTAATAAGAAATCATGGCTTATTAATTGAGAATGCCTATGTTAGTCATAACAGCATATAAATACATTATAAAACTTCATGGCTGAATATATTGTGTATTTAGGAGAACTCTTCCAGTGTATGATAAGAAGCAACAAATTCTTGCAGAAGCATGGCTGCCTTATACTGCCTTGCAGTCATGGCACAGATAGCAAACGGAATCAAGCCAGATTTTAGAGCCTAATTCACTCTGATGTCATTCAGCTTTCAAAATTAGGACCCTAATTTCCTTTTTCAAAATTGGCTTAGGCACATACAGTCAAACTGAGAGATGATTCAAAGCCTAAAGATGCAGATAAACCACAGTGAAATTACTAATGTGACCAGGTACTTAGTACCAATGACCTCAGAGGCTATCTGGAAATCTCTTGGATATATCTCCCTCTGTTTATAAAAGTGTGATTCATCCAATCCTGGAACAGAAGTAATAGCAGGTGACTTAAGTAATCCACTACCCTGATACCTGAGGATATGTAACAGCACATCTCATTTCTTTAATTCTCTTTCAGATAAGTAGTAAGTTGAAATACAAGTGAAGAAAACATCTGTTGAACAATTTTAAACAATCTTGTTTAAAAAAAGCAGGGATAATGTGCAGAAAGAGAAAGGACTGTAATTGTAAAGGATCTACCAGTTCTGAGAGCAGCCTTAGGTAGTAACTGATAGGTACTTCCTTAAAACATTGTCACTCTTCCCTTTTTTTCTTAAAATTATGAGCTCACTTACCTTGTCACTGCACATCAGACAGGAATTTTGCAACACCGACATTCATAATTCAATAGACTTACCAAAATTCACAGACAGTCCTGTAGTGAAAAGCCGACTGTTTCCAGCAGCTACACAGCCAGCACGGCTTGCATGTCCAGAGAGGATACCTGCAGCAGTCAGAAGGATGAGAACCATGTGTCACATGCATGTACTTAGACAGGAGAGATGGAGAAAACTTGTAAGCAAGTGAGAGGTGACACAGGGTCACTAATATGAAGTGTTTCTGAGGATGCTCCCTTTGCACTCCCGGTGCACAGTCATCCCTGGGGAGACGACAGTAGTGCAGGCCAGCTCAAGACACTCTGAAGGTCCAGCACCACCTGAGATGTGTCCTCATGGTTCTTTCAGTCAAAACCTACTGTGCTGTCCTGCTCTCCTTCCCCAGGCTTTCACAGGCAGCAGATCCCATGGCACAGTAATAGTAAGTGCCCAGACACCCCTGGCAATAAATGGCCTTGCCCTCTGCATATAGGACACTATCACCAGCCCTCTTCCAGAGGGAGCAGCAGCTTTTTCTCCTGTACTGGCATGAGCAAACTTCCATCCCTTCCCTCCCTTTCTGAGGTGGCACCACCCTGCCAAACTCAGCATAGGCTAAAGAGAAACTGTTCAATGTGCCAGACAGGATCTTCGGGTTAATAGGCAGCTGCAGCAGAGAGGAATTACCGCTGTGTACGAGACCATAAAGTCCACCGGTGGAACAGTCCAATCCTGGTGTCACAAAGAAAACAGCAGATAAAAGGGAGGTCAGAAAGACCAAGAAAAATAATCTGTGCTTTGGAAAGTCTGACTTAGATACTGAAATCTGAGGTGCTCAGCCTTAATTTGGCTATGCAATAAGAGCCTTAGTTTGGCTAAGCACTAATTCAGTCACAGTCTAATAGTGCCAACATGAGGAAGAAGATTACTGACTATGTCTGGCTCTTTAGTTTTGCAAAGAGAGAAGAAAACAAGAAAGGGAGGCTGGGGGTGGGGTGGAGGCAGAGGAAAAAATAAAGAAAATTAGGTGAAATAGGAGGAGAAGCTAAACAAAATCAAACCAGAAATAGCACATTCCCAGCAGCAAGGGTGTATAATCAGCCACTGGGACAGTTTGCCACTGTATGTGGTGAAGACATTCAGTCTTCGCATCAAGGTTGGATCTGTTGTTCTCTCTCCAAACAGAACTTTTGATCCTTACATGAAAATCACTGAGTTTTTTTCTGACATATGTTATCCTGAACGTTGGACCGTATGAGCTTTATATTTCCTTCTGGTCTATCAGACTATTTATGAACTACAAGATCTTCATATACCGGTAAAAAATGCAAGTGATACTATGTTGACTTTTGGTTCTACTTTTGTAGATATTCTACTTACTGATTAAGAGGGTCCTCAGGAACCCAAGTAAGTGCCAGGCTCCCCTTGGGTTCTCCCCAGCTGAGTTAGAGGACGAAATGAAGTTGTGCCCCTGAGGGGGTGTAGCAATGCACAGTGTACCTGCCTCCCCAAGAGGAAGCTGCTCCCCTGGGTGGGACATCACAGCTCATCAGCTGCCTCAGCTGGGATTCACGCCAGGCAGCCCACCGAGTGGGGACGTATGTAAAGGAGCTCTTAGAAAAAAATGCTGAGAGGCTGATGTTTATTTCTCCCTCTGCTTGGCCTAATTCTGAGATGCAAGGGAGTAACCAATGCTACACCAGGACTCACAGATCAAAACCTGCTCTCAAATCAGACAGCCAGGTATTGCTTTCAAAACCAAGCTAGACTCACGCTGGGCTTTTAAAATGAAGGAACTGACAGTTCTGCTTATCATCAGCAATTATCCATCAGAGGGAACTTGGCCAAACACAGGTCATCTTCAGGCCCTGGAACATGGTTTTAAACCCGGCCTGGTTTAGACAGTAGGCAACACCGTGAATGTGAGCACTTTCCAAACCTTGCATTGAATACATGGTGTCAAAAGTCTCACTGGACCATGAGAAGGAAAATTAATGAGAAATAGATGAAGTTTGGCTTTTGATTACAACAGGAGTAGAATTAGATAATTTAGGTTTTAAAGTACATGTATAGAACAAATTTATCATCATTTCCCTTCCTAATGGCTATCATTATTTTTATTATGTTTTTTCTTGAATCTAGGACGTTTTACACATCAGGTGCTCTCCATCATTGTGTTCAAGTCACATTTTAAAAGTCCTATTTCAAATGAATATTTGTGGGTTATTAACTACAATGTATTTGTATCTCTTTAGTTTTAATCATCATATGCAATTTTTGCAAAATCTTCTCAAAGTGAGACACCAACTAGCCACATGCTTTGAAAAGGTTGAATAACAATGGTAAATAGCAATAATTATTTCTGCTAGTGGTGGGAAAATGGTCAGGGTTAACAACCTATTAGAACAGAGACACAGAAGTGTCTGATTTTGTAGCAGCACAAGACTACTTTTCTGAGGTTAGCATTCAGAGGTTGGTCTCACACAGATCTTTTGACGAAAAGAATCTTTTTTGATTTATGGCTGAACAAGCACAAAGAAAGCATGTGCTAAGTAACTTTCCACAGAAATTCAAGGGATCTTAGAAAAATAAATTTTAGGACTTTTTGCAGGTAAAGTTATGAGCAACTATATTAGTGACTCTGTCCTGCTCTTTCCTCTTTAATTTCAACCAATATAAGAGTGTAGGAATTGTTATACTAGAAATTCATGCCAGTACTCTCAACTAGTACACAGAGGATGTTTTGATGTAAGATTTAAGAATTTCTTAGTAAGTGCAGGTGGGGTAGTTGACCCTCATCATTATATCTCCTCCTGATCCAATAAAGATTAGCCTATGCATGAGATTTTCTAGCTGTTTCACAAAGCTGTTGTCATTCTTTATAATCGCTGTAAAATATTTTTTAAATTCCTGATTTCATTGACTTGCTGTTGTGAGTTCCACTGTGCAGGTCAGTTGTCTCACCACTTTTTTCTGAACTTGCTCTTTTCCTCTCCTCAGTACTGTTCATTGTATTTTAGATGAAGCTGCACACTTGGTTAGAGCATTGTAACTTCTGCAGGGCTTATCACCCCATTCTTATCTCTGCGACATATCCTGTCTTTTATTGACTGAATTCAGCAGAGCCCTCATGGCGCTGTGGTGAGAACCCGGCCTCTTTGCTGGGCTGATAAGGTTAATTGAGAATTCTCTAATGTCTGGGTGCTTCATACTTTTCAACAGGCATGATTTTACATTGCTTAACACTGAAATTGACTTGCCATCATTCATCTGGATAAGTGAGGTCTGAATTCCTCCTCAGCCCTCTGGTTCTTCTAAGTCACCTTGACTCATCTTTTCCCCAGTGATCGCTCCTCCTTCCAAGTCGTATATATGTGTATATAATAAACACTATATACCTAAGCAAGCTGATGTATCATATCCTAATCTTAACCACTCTTTATCACTGATTCTCCACCTTTCTTCTTGAAAACAGGTCACAAGAGGCTGCAGAAGACTATAGCCAGCTTTGCTGGGGATGATGCCCAGTCACCAGCACTTCACAGCCACCTCAAAGCAAGGCAGCCTGAAGGGAGCCAAGGATGAGCAACACAGGCTGCAAGTAAGGTAAGGTGCTACCTATTATCAAAATGTGCTGCTTCACAGCATCATTGTGTCTCCAGTTTACATCACAGGTATTGACAAATCAACAAAACAAACCCGTGCACTCCTACAGATGCTTTCATATGCTTTGGAGGCTTTGAGTGTGGGATTGAGGTTGATAATATTATACGTTGTCCACATCCATCTGATTTGATAAAATGCCAGGAAGCAGTGTAATAGAAACTTTATTTAAATCTCTGCTATGACTGTTTCAGTCTTTATCAGGCATTTCATAACAATAAAAAATGCATCACCATTTTTCTCACAGCACTGACTGAAACTTTACCATTATTTTGTAAGGCCTGTGGTTTTTGTTCAAGCGTAAAACAGCTCATGTTTCCCTCTTACCTAACACTGACCTTAAACTGCATCCTGCACTATTGAACAGTTTGAGTGTTTCCTGTAAGACCTGGGAAACCTACATGAAGCTGGTAAATCTGCCTTTAATCTTCCACGTGGAATAAAGTTCCTGGGAATCATAGCAGATGGGTTTACATGGAAATGTAATTGCCTGAGGAACAGCCCTCGTTTTCCAATACAATCAGCCATTCAGAAATATACAGCTATGAATTTGTTCAAGTTTGTCCAAGCTAAAGATATGTCTTTATAGAAAAGTCACTAATAGAGCTATTGCTGTGTTACTCTTATGAAGGGCAAGTGAAAAAAGTTTAACAAAAAAATGCTCTGATAGATCTCACCCAACAGACAAACACTCATTATACATGTTCACAAACATTTTCACACAAAGTTCAGTTAATTCCCTGTTACATTTAAGCTGTTTACATACAAGGGTGCTTTCTGCTTTTATCCTGTCCTTTTTCCAGATGCATGACTATCACAGAATTGCTATGCACAAGAGCTGCAGACTCACTGGAGGAAGGGAAGTTTATTCTCTCAGTAGTTTCAATCCAGTTTTTCACATGAGAGTTGTGATAAACTCCAGACGCATCTAAAACATATTGGCACTGTATTAGTTCCAGTGGCCAGACTGTTTGGATTTGTAATGGATGGTCTGTGCTGGAGATGCAGAAGCTGTTGCTAGTCTGGGTAGTGTTTTGTACTGAGCTTTAGATCAGAGCGAGTGATTAACTCACAGTGAGCTTACTCCTGCTTTCTTTGGCAGAGCAGCCTTAATTTTCATCTGAATCACAACAGTTCCGTTTAGGCACCTTAAAAACAGCAAATTGTAGAGGCTGGCAAGGCCCCTGCTGTAAGGAGTGAATCTGGGGCAGCCAACAGTGATTCTCACTCCTGCCTTCTCCTGCCTTTGCAGTCTGACACCTGGGTCCTTTCAGCAGGCAGGGATAGCTATGCAGTGACTAAGCTGGGAAATACTTAATTGGTGTAATACTGTCTGGCAATACTAGCAAAGGGTAGGAACCTATCTGGGACATCTGAACACAGAATCTTTTCAAAATACCAAATGACCCATACCAACAGATTCACTTTATTACAATATTTTATTAAGACAAAAGAATTAAAATGGTCTTCTTGTTCTGGGAAACTGCTGAGTTTTTAAAAATTAATTTTCACTCCCAAACCAGGCCTAACATTCAATTAGGAAAAGTTCCTCAACTTTGTCACCATTAATAATGAGAAGGAATGGGATTTATTGAAACATTTCAGCACAGAAGTGTTTCATTTTTGTTTTAACATTGTATAATTCTTGTTTCTTTCCTAGAAGTTAAATCAATCGTCCTCAACAGCCATCACAGCATGAACAGGCTGAATTTTTTGGTTTGAAAATAGAATTAATTTTTATGAATTCAGAACATTTTTACAAAACCAAATCCCAAATAAGAAATTCATTAAAATCAGTCCTTTTTCACAAATACACTTGAGTCTTTCAGAGTAAAAGCTGTTGATAAAAAATAAATCCAATTTTGCTTTGCTTTTTGAACAGGAATGATACTCACTGTTCTTCACATCTTTCTTTTGCAAATATGAGAGAGCTCCAACTTTTATAACATGATTAAATCTGTTATTTTTTCATTTGCATAAATATTTTAGCAACTGCAATAGACTTCAGTATCAATGTTTTTGTCTCAGTGAAGGAACAACTCATCCTTGGGAATCTCTTCTCCTCATTTTTATAAGCTTTGGGTAGATATGCGTAAACCAGACACAGTAGGAAATGTGCCATCAATGCATTTCACGACCATAGCAGTTTTACTGCTTTTGCATTTGATTAGGCTGCTTTATTCATTCCACTTATATTCTCCAAGGTCAAAAAAAATCAGTCCTTCAACAGCTGTTTTCAGTGTACTTTTCCTGTATACTAACTCATACCCTCCCAATAACACTAGGTCAAATAAAGTGATTAACCGCTCATAAACAAAATGATGATGTATTATAAACACAGAAAGAAAAAGAAGTTACTACTTCCTGTAAATGTAAAGAGACATGATTTTCAATTGAGTGAAGGGAAAATGGCACCATTCCCAGTTTTTCAAGGCTGTACATATATGAATCCATTTATCACCTCAGTGACAGAAGTTCTGGAACTCCTGTCATTAATGCTGAAGCAAAACACATTTGAATGTCATGTCAATAAATCATTTGCCAACTAGAGGGTTGAAGGGGTTTACAGTTGTTAATCTGGGCAGCTTGGGAATAGAATTTACACACTATTTTCATTCATTACTAGGAACAAAATAAATCCAGATTATTGAAATCATAGAATAAAAGAGGGAGCCTCAGTTTCAAAGATAATTAAAAATACAAAATTGCATTGTTTAATATGAGAAACATAATATATTTTGATAAGGAATATTCTGATACACTACCTAAAAAGTGTGCAAACCCCAATTGTTTGCTACCTACTTAACAGAAAGCTGGATCCCTGTCCCTCAATTGATTGTACTGTGTTTTGTCAAGAAACAGACAAAACAAATTGGCACTGAAGCACAATCTGAAATTGAGCTAATCAAAGCTATTCTGGGTAAAGGACAGGGAAACATTGCAGATTTGCAAGCCTGTAAGGTCAACATCTGTCAGCAGTTCACTTTGTCCTATGAAATGGAGGTCAAACATCAACATCTTGCCTGCCTGTAACCGTGTCAATGAATCAAGAAGGGCATATGTGATGCGATCTGTCAGGCAACCACAACCTGGTTATTCAGTCATTGCTAGATTAGTTTATGCTCCATTTATGTCTTTCAGTGGCTAAAACACAACTTTATATAGTGGAAGGCACTATCAGAGCAATAAGGTAGAAGCCAAAGAAGCTTCTGCAACAAACATTTTTATAACACTTGTGTTCTAATTAAAAGTAACAATCACCCAAATCTTCAAACTGTAAGAGATGCAAAATCCTCTTCCACCACTACCTTAACCAAGTTACTCTCTTGTGGTTTTGGAGTCATGAAAAGTTTAATCAAAACAAGAGTTGTTCACACAGAAGTTTTCAATTTGTAATATTTCATATTTTTCATGAGCTAAATAAGCCAATAGACCTGAATGAAGGCATGGTGGACAGACAAAAAAAAAAAAAAAAAAAAAAAGAAAGTGTGAATGCCTGTAGAGCAATACTGTGGCTGTGTGGTATAGAGGTGAGTAGTGTAAGCTCAATTCTGAGAGTGTTACTTGCCATTTACAAATCCCTTGAACAATGTCATCTTTTTTTGACCTCACACCAGGGATTAGGAGGTTAGTCAAAGCATAAATGTGCACATAGCGTCCAGTGGAGAAAGAGAGGAGGCCACTATACCACAGGGGTCTCATATATTCTGGTATTTTCAACCCAGATATTGGGGAGGCTCTGCTTTTGTGTCAGCCCTATTTGAAGGCAAAACACCAAGGTAGGATGTTGGTCTTGAACTAAAATATGATACAGAAAATGTACAAAATACCATCGAGTTGTAAAGTAATATAGATGAGTCTGATATATGCCAGCTTCATAAAGAAAACGTTTTGGGAAAAAAGTGGGTTCCCCAAGGTTAGCATATTAGACTCAACTGTATAGTTCAATTGGGTGCAGAAAACTAAATCTTTGGACCAGATAAATGGTTTTGGAATATTTATGAGTAGTCTTAATGCTGTGCAAAGGAACAGGTCAGGACTAGAAAAATATTGGAGTACCAGCCAAGCCTTTATGAGCCATGCCACTTCCACACAAGGCCTTCACAGACAGAAGGCGTCCACTGCAGCCAAAGCAACATGACATTCAGGGGCTGAATAGGATTTCATGAATGAGCAAGGACCACTTATCCCCAGGGAAGAGGTGAGCTGCTGGAAGACATGAAATGCCTCCTAGAGAATCTGGAGCTACTGAAGAGCATGGAGAGCTACCACCCCTCATGGATTGTGCTCTTTGCTCTTCAAGCACACGTGTACAGCTTTGCTGGCCATGGCAGGGAACAGCCTTGACAACCCACTTGTCAGTGATCCCAGAAGTACTGAAAGAAGTTGACAGCTTCTTTGGCTTAGTTTCTCCTGCCTGTTTAAGTATAGGGCACAGTTTCAACCAAATTTAGTTCATGAGATGTGGGGAAATTATTGCAGAAGGTATTCTAAAAATAAGGACTCATTAATTACTAATTCATGAGATCTTCAGAGGGGAGTATGTCAGAATGGCTTACTGAAGAGAGAACATCTTAAACACTGAAAACATTAAAGATAAATAAACATTATATTATACATATTAATTACTTTGTTGGTATACTATTTTTATTAAGAGACCATAGGAGAGAGCAATGACTCTTGAAGGGACAATTAAATGCGAGGTAAGTTGTTACCAGATGTACATACCTTGTTTAACATACCTTTGATAGCCAAACATGCTTGAAAAATATAGTGAGTAGCTCTTCTGCTGATTTCTTAGTACTTCTGCCATGGAGATCATTGAAAATTCCTGTTGTGCTGCAGAGATTAGGCTGTGCATAATTGTCCTAACTGAAACTTCAGTTACACATTTGCAACATTAAAGGCTATGCTAGAGTTTCACAAATACAGCAGGGAGCAGGTCTATTCTTCAGTAGTAAGAAAATTTAACTTGCAGCACCCAGAAGATTTTGCGAAGCAGAATTCTGGAGAAGTTTCCTTTTTTCCTAAGTGTACTCAGTGAGTAATTTCTTGAATAGATTGGCATAAGGTGGAGTTAATCTGCCTGAAATTATAGGCAGTTTCAGTTTGAGTTACATCTTATAGTAATGGAAATTCTGAGAAAACACTGCCATATTTTAAATGTTTACTGCAATTGGTATCCAAGGGGATGTTAATGATCTGAAAAGTGTAAAATGTTCATTTTGAGACAGAAATTAACTTTTTAGTTGAATATTAATACATGCTTGGTTTATGAGAGAAATTTCTCTTCCAGATTACCCAGTTAAAATGCTGTTGTAAGAACCCCTGGCAGAATTTTTACATTCAGAGCAAGGTCCTGATCCATGGGTTTGGCAGTAGGCCAAAACACCCCCCACAAAATGCGTTCCTTGTAATCTGGGGGAACATAGTAACATCACCAACAGTTAGACTCTGCCCATATGTTGCAAAATTAATGTAGGATCTATTTGATGATTAAAAGGCACAAACCTCAGTTTCCCTGTTTCAAGAGCACACACCAGCCCCACCATCTCTTTGAGCTTTTTAACACATTGCTTTCCTTTAGCTCTGCCCGGGAACGCCAGTGCCCAGTCAGTCATTTTGCGATGCTGGTAGCAGGGGTTGGAAGGGAACCGCTAATTAAGCAATTAAGTCTGAGGAGTGAAGGTCTGTTGAAGAGACCTTGAGGAGGGATACAAGGTCTGGGTGTATATCCACAGAAGTCCAAGAGACAGATGGTCAATGCATAGGAAAGCTGTGGAAGTGGAGTTAGCTCCTGCTGTCGGCCTCTCGCTTGCCCGGAGGCCCTCCCGCAAGCAGCAAGCAGCTCCAAGGCAGGATGGGTGCAATGGCAGCAGCCCTGGGAAGGCATGAAGCATTTTAGGACCTAGATTTAGCTAAAAGCTTTTTGAAAGACACTTAGTACGATGCTTCTCAGCCGGCTGTAATGGCCTTTGTCAGGTGGATGTTCACCGCTGAGGTTTTCGTTCTAGGCTCTGTCAAAAAGAAAGAGAACTGGGCAGTCTTAGGCAGCAGTTCATCTGACCTATTTTAATGTATTGCTGCAGGAGGGGGTGAATTGCACAGAACTGGATATATCTGGTCAGATGAATTTGTCAACTGGTCAGATGAAACACACCTTTACCCTGAGCTTTGGGAAGAAGACATTTCTATAGAGAAGTCCAGCATGGAAGGAGTGTGGATGGCTGTGGATTGATTGCATTTGTTTTAGCTGCTGTGACCACCATTTAAGCCTGTGCAGAGCCGTAAGCAAGTATTATGTTTAATGATGACAGAAAGTGTCAGATTCCCCATGTGTGCTGCACAGATGGTCCACAGTAACCCCGATTGTGTATTTACTGTGCGCAGAGAAACCACTTGTACCACACATATGTAGGAGGTTCGAAGCCTTCCAGAAATGTCAGCCTCATTGCACACATGGTGAAAAGCTGATCCTCACATAGCAGGAAACCTGTGATGAAGAAACTATTCCAGCTTGGTTTTTTGTTATCTCTAAATCCCAGGCAAATGTACACATTCCTCACATGCCACCATGCAGCTCTTCCAGACAGCCAACTGGACCTATGTGGGGAAATTCAGATACCAGATAGCCCTATCATTAATGTCATTAGGACAGTGATCCCTCAAAGGGATCAGTGAGCTAAACTACCATGACGGCAGACACTTGGTGTAGGAGAGCTGCAGACGGCTGTGTCATTTCAGGAAAGTACTTTTCAGGGTTGATTTAGTTCAGCTTCTAACAAAGAACAAGCTGTAAAGTCATATAGGAATCCTATACGAGACTGAAATTTCACCTCATATTTGTCCCAAAAGAATCACGTCTTTAGAAAGATCTGCTGTTATCATTGAACTTAAATATCTTTTTTGTTAACTAACTGATTTTTAGTGTCTAAATCTGGTTGCTTTTCCTAGTTCAGCTAATATCTTGGATCAGTTCTGAGAAAAAAAAGCATGGCACTATATTTTATGTACAGAGCTGCTATTTTAGCTTCATACTTCAGAAGCAGCACTGTTCTTTTTTTTCCAAAATTACAATTTGTCCTCATCTCTCAACCAGCTGCCACTGATATTATGACACCAGAAGATTTTCTGTTTTCTACACTTTTGTGCACTTTGGGCAATGCATACAGCGGTAAATCAGCGTGAGGCTCCCCAAAACGCTAGACTTGTTCCTGTTTAAATTACACCCAAATCAGGTATTTTGGGCCATCAGGTGTTGCATGACATGCTAATGTATGACTGTAAGATATTAATCGGATCTCCTCTGAAATTCTCTGTTTTGGTCAACCACCAGAAGACTAGAGCTTTAAAACCAATTTATTGAATTAAAGCAATGCAAGCTTGTTCATCCTAAAGCTAGTCATACACTTAAAGTGAATTTTGCCCATGTTCATGACTAGATTTAGAAATGAGAGGTAAAGGAATCCTCACTGAGCAGCTAATGGCTTGGGACACTCTCTCTGGGCCTGAAAATCCTGAATTTGATGTTTTCTCCTGCTATAAAAGCACTTCAGGAGACTGTGTTATCTACCCCACCAGTAAATAAGATATGGTGCAGAAAGAAAACTATTAAAACTGCGTTAGGTTTTGTGCAAAGTCCTTAAAGACTTATTGAAACAAGGTAACAATTTTTTTTATTCAGCCAGGGAATTGGGCTTTGGCTTGCCTGAAGCAGAGGGAATTAAATTTCCCACTTTATTCTGTAAATGGTTCTCGGAGCTACCTCTCTATATTTTCTAATTTCTATTGTATTTCTTAATGTTGCCCTGATTGAAAATGAATTGTTGTAATTTTAGCATGCCTTGTTCTTCCTTGTGAAAAAAGGGAACAAAACACTCTCATTTGTGTTCCAAATGTTCTTTTTATTTCTTTGATTTGATAGTGCCAAAAATTTAACCAAAATTAGTCAAGGAAACCAGAAAAATGAATTATCCACTCAATCTTCTAACTGGAAAAAATGAAGGAAAAACCCTGTAATAATTATTTTATGATGGAGTTTGATAGATTTACACATGGGATCTTACGATATGCTTGTGACAGCAGTAGCCTTGCGTGGAATGGTCAAAGTGGGTCTTCACACTCCCGTGTTTCTTTAAAGTTTCTCTTTGGGGTTTCTTGCTGCCAGTGTGAATAACAGGAGGAAGCTGAAATTCAACTTGCAGTGCCCAAAGATACGGGAGGGATTTTTTTTTTCCTTTTTTTTTTTTTTTTTTTTTTTTTTTTATGAGAGCAGCTGAAAACTCTGTACTGAGGAGAGATTGAGGAGCTGGTAGCCATGGGAACCAGGCTGATGCTGGTGTCTTTGTCTAAAGGAATTAAACCTCTCAAAACTCCCAAAAACATCTTTATAAGAGCAACAGCAGCAGAACTGACAACAGGAAGGAAATCTATTGATGCTCTGCCATGTAGAAAGTGGGAATATCATGATTTTGGAGGACCATGACCATGATTCAACAAGAAATTCATAGTATATGCAGGAAAATTCCAGCAAAAAAAACCCAAAAAGCTACAGAAAGACACTATGTAGCAGCTGTCAGGAGCATGGGTTTGAATGTAGGAGGGAATGACTCAGTCCTCAATTAAGTGAGATGTGCAGGCATGAGTGTCTCTTGCATGCGTACAGGATGGAACTGGGGCCCCAGCTCAAAAAAGGGGTCAGCAGCTTTTAAACCTTGCACTGGAAAGTGAACTGTACAGTATTTTTTTCCCCATGTGATAGGAACAGAGACGATCTTTGGAATCCTATGTGGTTCCTCGTCAGAACTGCCAGCCTCCTCAAAGCCTGAACACAGTGGCACCACAGAAATACCTGCTCATAACTAAAACTGAGGAATTCCAAGCAGCACATTGTCCATCACCACAGCAAGATGGAAAATGTTTTCATAATTGATGTGGGAAAAGAGCATCTCTAGGCAAATGGGATTTGGCCAGCTCACAGGAGGCTGATCTCAGAGCACCGTCCTGCAACACCTCCCCTTGAACAGGGCAGAAGAGATACACCAGCACCTCTCCCCACACATGTGAGAAGTAACACCTTTCCTAACACTAGACCCCACTGGTGCCCAAAGCTACTTCTGGCCTGGCAGCAAGTACAGATCAGGTTGTTTAAAAATGAGAACATAAACCCAAAGTTGCCTGCTAAAAGCCTAACAGTGGTCTGGTCGGTGAAGAGGCTGAACCTCTGATCCTGCAGATCTAAGGGACTATCTCGGCTGCACAGAGCTTTGCTGACTCCCGGCCAGCACGCTCAGGACATTGCAGAGCTCAGCTTTTTGTGCTCCTCTTCGACAGTGGAATGTGTGAGAAAATCCCCTGGTTTGCTCCCAGCCTGTACATTATGTAATATTTAAATGCAGCAATGGGATATCTGGAGGAAAAAGATCTACATTTATACATGTGCTGTTCCATAAAACACATTAAACCCTCAGGAGCTGCTAGCAATAGTCTAATAGGCATTCACCCAGCCAGACACCTTATGGGAATCTGTTTTTAATGCTGATCAATAGAAAAAATTCTAGGAAGTGACCTTGAGAGCTATTGTCTCAATGTCATACATACTTTGAAACAGCGGAGGCTTTAGATGTTTTAATGCAGCAGTTTCTGGAAGAGGGTATCTGGAAGGAGTGGTGAAGATATGTGAAGGTGGCATTTGTCAAAAGCAGATATCCAAAAAGGGGGAATTTCTGGGAGGAAAAAACTGGTTAAAAACCAAGAGTCTGAGCCAAGCTGCATTCACGGCTCCTCTGTGAGTCTGTTGAACAGTTGCTATATGATCAAGTCAGGAAACTTCCCTTCCCTGAGGAAGTGGTAAGTATTTCTCATCACAGCCAAATTGTGAAGCTTTATTCATTAATATTGGAAATCCTGACTTGTAAATGTTTAAAAGAGTGAAAAAGAGTTGCTTTTATCTATAAAGAAAAGTTTCTCTCCTTTGTAAGCTTAAAATTTATTATGTGCATATAAATTCTACTCCGTATTTCAAGTACTCCTCCTATGCTGCCTAGTATTTTAAGGGTACATCCATTTTTTTAGTACCAGATAAATAACATGTCTTTTTTCTCTCCTTTTCTATAAGCATTTGGCCTTTTTGGTTTGGCTCCAGACACAAAGCAATTAGACTTTGCAGTAGTTGCACCATTACTAATGCTATAATGACTTGGAGTAGTACCTGGGAAAGAACACCGATCTTTTGACAATAAATACTTTATGGCATATATTGTTACATTTCCATACCCATTTATCCATATCTTTATTTCTGAGGAAGTCTGTATTCATTAACAGGAATACATTTTACAGCATGTCATTATGGTAAACCATTTTTTATGTGAGGTAGAGAAGAAACTGCAATCAATATCATCCTCAGGTGTTAGTATAAGGAGATTTCACATTTTTTTAACATACTTTTTTTTTTTTTATCTGAGAGCTTCCACAAAAGTTGGCAGACTGATGTCTCAGTCTGTAAAAGAAAGTTAATGTCTCAGCTAAAAATATTTTAAAACCTGAAAAATATGCTTAATATCAGTATCTTGCTAAATATATGTTTCTTTAAATTATTTCTTTTATGTCTTGAATGAAAAATGAATGTAATAAACCACCTAAGCTAGCTTAAAGCACAAATTCAGTAGAATAATTATTTGTGTGCTTAATTGCAAGTATATGAGGTGTGCAATTCTGGTATCTACAGTGAGGTCACTCACAAGTCTGAGCAAAAGCATGTGTTTAAGTACTTTGCTGGATCAAGACTTTAAGAAAATTGTTGTTGCAACAGAGAAATTAAAGTCTCACTGATGGAGCTTGACTGTAGTGAATTTAGCATAGGTAATACTACTTACAGAAATCCTTTGTGGTACCTCATACAACAACAGACAAAAAGCAATGTATTTTCTTCTTGTTTTGAAATGCAGTGAATAGCTTTTTTCCCCTCCTTTTGAGCTGTAAATATCAGGCAGAAGTCAAAGGCATACATCTGACTGGTTTTGTGTTTTGGTTTTGTGCTTAACAGTTGATTACAACATAAAGTAATTTTTTTTTTGTATTTTTAGAGGACTGAAGTGAAAAGAGAAAGCCAGCAAAAAAGGAAGGAAAAATAAACTTGCTTGGAAAGTACCAGGAAGAAGAAGGATGAAGGTAAATCTTAGCAATATATATAGAGAGACGAGGAGAGTAGAGAGAAAATACAGAGGAGATATTGCCAGATAAAAGCTGCAAAGAACCTTAAAAATGAGGGAAAGGAAGCATGAATTTTATGAGGAAGATATATGGGGACTCTGTTGAGTGAATCTGAGTGTTGGGTAAAGTTTATTTGAAATGGCATACATTGTATACGTTAAAGCAAGGCCAGTTACGGAGAGTAATAGGAAGTAGTTAATGCCAGTTACGAGACAATCACTGTTGGATCTTTTTTTTATCACATACTTACCAAAATGCGTTGTTATTTTGAACGGTCCAGAATAAGCAAAAAGATTTAGTGAAAGTCTTAATGTAAGGAGGAGAATAAAGTGAAAAATACCGAAGCTAATACTGAGCTTCAGCATTGCAGAGAAAACTGGTGGTAGAGCAATGGGCGAGGGAAGGCATTTTAGGAAGAGAAGCTCCATTTTAGAGCTGCTTGATTTTGAGAAGCAAGAGGAGATCCAAGAGCAAGGAGTGGAGAAACAGATGTAGGGACAACGTGTTCAGAGGGAAAAAAGAGGTTTTAGATCTGAGAATCAGAAACACTGTGGTGAGAAAGAGGTGTCAGGCAAGGAGTTGTGAGCAATAGAGCGTGGGAATCAGGAGATGTCCAGGGAGCCACTGAAGCCCCCAGAGAGGCTTCTTGGAAAATTTAGTTATTGGGTGAACACGGCTGAAAACAAGCAGCACATTTTTGGTGGGGCAGGGCTGGGGGATGCTGTCAAAACTTCAGTTCTCTCTCTCCCAAATGAGGCTGCAAGTAGAGATGAATGAAGAGAAGCAGGATTCGGGAAAAGTGGGAGCTGAGACAAATAAAGGCAGCAAATTACATTTGGATCAGATGTTACTCAGGATGAGTAATACAGAAGAATGAAGAAGAAAATGAGAGAACTGAAATATAAGGCCACTGCTAAAAAATCTGAAACAACCAGAAACACTCTGAAGGATGGACTTTTTTAAAGTTGCCTCCGAAGAATTATACCCTCTGCAAGATAAGGGTGTATTCATCTGAAATTATGGCTTTTTGTTACATGTCTCAAATGGTATTCGGCGGGTATTTGATGGGATGCACTGCAGTTCAGCCGCAGGTATAAAGCAAATGATGCATTTCTTTGCTTCAGGCCCTCATTATGTTCTGTAAACAATCAGAATGGAGATTTATTCTCCACTCACTGATTTTCTGCTCTCGGGGAAAAGCACAAGGGGCACATTAGAAAGAAAGCGCTAAGATACTGATTATCTGTTTCTCCAAGTCAAATTGGTTTAGGTTTCTCCTGGCCTCCTAGCAACAGCTTTATTATTATGGAGTTATTTCCCCCCAAATACTTCTAAAACAAGTATCAGATTAATGTTTCAGATAAGAAGAAAGTATATTCATTAACTCCCAGAGCTGGTCTATTGAAACAGGATCTCCCAATGAAACATGCAAGTATGGTTTCGTTTTGATATGCTGATTTTTCTTGGGTTTTATGTTATTTAAGAGTGAATGGCTAATGATGATCAATATACAATACACTCAGCCCATTAATGAGAAAAAATGCTTCCTGTTAGCAAATATTTTTATGCATTATTAGCATATTTAATTTATTATCTTTTAATCTAGCTGTAGATATGAATCATCATACATATGTGCATTACTTTACTTACAAACCAGCTATACTGCATATTCTGTTGCAAGTAAGCACATACACAAAGAATTTATTTAGCTCTACAATAACTGCAGTTTTTGTTATTTACAACATTATGGAATTCAGATTTCTTATAATTTCCCAGGAGAACTGCACTATGTTATGAGAAGTGAATTAATCTCATAAATATGTATTTTTTGTTTAATGGTAAAATTTTCAGTCTTCATGTTACTTAGATTTGTACTTCCTAATAACTATTTTTTTATCCCCAAGTAGAAAATCTATTACGCAGTCACATTTTCAGAAGTAGCTTAAGCACCGAGTCAGTGAGACGTGGGCTTACATGACAGTTCCTGAAAAAATATTTCTTCAATCTTTCAAAGACAATAAAAAATGTGTATATTTACTGCTGTTAAGCAGATCATTACTTACAATTTAATGAAGAAAACATAGAGAGGAGCACTTTTCTCATTTCCTGATTTTCCTGCCTTGGTACAAATGCAATTTTTCAGGAAAGAGAGAGGGTTGTTTTGGTGCTGTCTCATGCCTTAACCACAGGTATAACCTTCCCAATTGCTCCTCAGAGGAAGGGAGACTGAAATTGTTTCCCCCCCTTTCATTATTTTGCTTTGTAGTGAGCTGCCATAGTAATCAGGTCTCCAGTGGGGCCAGCAGCTGGCTTCACAGTGTCACTTTGTTTGACCCCACCATGAATTGCGAAGGACTCGTGTGAGATGATGCTGAAGACACTTTTGCCAGCATGGATGCGCTCTGCTGCTGGGGGAATGTGGGAAACTCCTTACAGGTTGTCCTTAAAAAGGGATACTCTTAAGAGAGAGGAAACAAAGAGGAAATCGATGTATCTGCAGTGTTTCTAGAGGACAGGACTAAAGAAATAGGAGCTGTCACATCCATATTGCAACACCGAGGTGCTGCTTTGGATAAAATGCAGAAGGCCGACACTGGCCTGCAAAGTCTTTTTAGCATTTGAAATCTTGCTGGTAATTACAGAGCGTGACTCTCTTGAAGGCAGAGTTAGTTTATATCTGATTAACTGTGCTCCTAGAGATCATAGTTCTAGTCCTTCCTTCAAGAACAACTCTGGTGATATGCTAAAGTAGTGCTGGATTAATTGTAGCCCATTTTGGGCAAGTGAGACTGAGCAGGAAAAATTAACACAAAAATCATACTGACCTATGTAAAATTTAAATGGGGTTTGCTTGTTATTGAAAACATTGTGTTGCAAGCAGTTTCGCATTTAGCACCTTTTTATGATTGAACTTAAATTCAGGTGGAGACAGTTTCTATCACTATTCCTGTTAGTGGTACATGCAGTGATGAATAATTGATATTAGAAATATGGAATATTTAAAGTCAGCAAACCTTCTTATACAGCCAATGGTGCAATATTATGGAATTCATAGTTTTACAGAAGAAACCCTTCAAAACATCAAGATCACCATCTGGCAAGAAGGTTGAGAGAATACACAGAGGGAATAGATGCTTTCATTTAAACTCACCTGAGGCTGAGGAGGACAGTTGTTTATAATACAAGATTTCTTATGAACAGTAGCAATTTGTAGCATAGTGTAGGACAGTGATTCAGATTCATGTGATTCAGACAAGAGTAGTTCTAACTTCAGACTATGTTTTGAGCATTCAGTATCATTAGCAAAAGCATACTTTGAGTTCAATACACTTCATATTTACAATATAATAAAAAGAAAAAAAAATTAAAAAATGGTCTTAGATTTTTTTAAAAAAACTGTACTGACTGTTTTCTTCCAGTCAATGTATTCAAAAAATGGCAAAGCCTAAAAAGTGTCATGGAAGAGAAGGAAAGGTATTAGCTACAGTGCTGAAGTCAATGGCCAATTTCATTATTTTTATTCTTTTTCACCGGTGCCACAGCTACAGGAACAATTAAACCCTGTCCCTGCCAAGCAGGCTTCCCCTGCACAGTGCCCACCCAGAGTCATGGAGTGGGGGGCAAGAAATCCCTTGAGGACTGGGCTACCCCATAGCACTGAAGCAGAAACACGTTTGATGCTTGTAAATCCTTTAATTCTTGGGATGTCTGCCTCTGGTTTGACCAAAGCAACTAAATTCCATTGACTCCAGGATGGAGGCTGGAGCTTTCTGATTCTTTAACACTTGTGTAAGTTCCCCTCTGGCCAGCTCTCTGGCTGTCTGGGAGATGGATGCAGTTCTGCATCCAGCACATCACTCTGGGCTGTCCCAGCACTGTGAAACACTGAAAATTTATGGCTAATGTTACTTGAAAGAGATAAATTCACACAAAGCAAAAAATATGTTGATAGTATAAAATATCAAAAAAGGGGAGCTTTGTCCTTTTTAAAAGGTATCTATTTAGCCATATAGCACTGTTACAGAACCAAAAAGTTTTTAGACAGTAATCTTTTTTTCCATTTATTTTTTTTTATGACTTCTAGCTTCTTCTCTGTCTTCTGACCAGCAAGAGACTGGTGATTATAACTGAGTGTTGCATCTGGTTCACAATGAGATCTGGACCTGCGCTTTGTAACTCAGACCTGTACCTTCACTAAACAACTTTGTTTTGTTTTAATGGGGTGTCAAGGAAGCCACATGAAGGCACAAAACACTGCAATATTTAAATGTTAATTCTTTTTTGATTAAGAAAGGGAATCACTAAAGCACCAGCAAGTGTTTGGGGCCTGCTTATTATCCAATCTAATATTATATGCTCCATGCTTCTCAAAACTTCAGCAGGGACTAAACCACAGTTGTAAGTTGACAGTTGTACCAAAGCTTCCTGCCTAGTATACCCAAATTCCTTTCGGTGAAACAAAGTAGATGTTGCTACAAATCAACCACAAATTTAATGAAAACGCAAACGGCAACAGAATGTCTTGTTCCCCACAGCCTTGATTTTGTGGGTACAAAACCAAGCTCTCCTTTGCTGGCATGATGACCCTGCACAGCAATGCAGAGTGCAAAGGGTGCAGCTTGGCACCTGCAAAGCCTACACATGAAATCCCAAAAAGTTTTCAAAGTGCTAGGGATTTTAGAAAGATTTTGGATCGCTTTTTGCCAAACAACAGTTGTTTTACATGGAAACTTTTATTACCTAAGGATCCAAGTTTGTTTCTGCATTATTGAAAATACATGTTATAGTACAGCCAGTAAGTAATGATTTATTATGAAGTCAGGAGGATTAGCAACATAGTTTTGTCACTTTTATGAATAAAATATATTAATAACAGCTTTGTAAAACTAAGTGAGGTAAAGCATAATACATTAAGGCATATAATAAATAAAAGTCAGAAACCTCAATAGGCAAGAGTATTTGTTTATCTCTCTCCTTGAAATCAGCTGTGTGCAGCCTTCTTAACTATTTTACATATCTCTGAAGGAACTTTCCTTAGTGTAGCGCTGAACCTATTTAAAGTTGAACGCACCTCCTAAATATATGCTTATATTTAAATCTGCAGCATTAACAACAAACAAATAATTCCCAAAAGGGTAACAGTGTTCTATCCGTATTTTTTAATAGGCTGTGAACATTATGTATACCTTGCCAAAATTCAGGGAAAAGCTTGGGTGGTAGTTGAAGTCTATCACTGAAAGTATGAACTAAACATAAATTGAGGTATTCCTTAAAAGGAATGTTTCTGCACTCCAGTTGTGCTTTTGTAATAGACACTCTAAAATTAGGAATTAAGATTGTAAGTAAAGTTCCATATATATGTGACAATATGCCATGAAATATTGCACAGTGGTTTTGCTGCAGCTATGAATTGTATGAGGGCTCTTTTAATGGGGTATAAAATGCAAGAACCTGATCTGTCTTCACATGCACCAACAGTTCCCATCACCTCATTCACATAAAATCTCCTTGTTGCTAGTGAAAAATGGTTGATGAGTAAAGTAGAATGTATTGCAGTATATGGTAACTTTAATAAAACATCTCCCACTTGAACAGCTGGGTATTACTTCAGGAGTAATTCCAAAAATTTGGGGAAAAAAAAGCATAAATAAAAATTAAAAATTAAAATGTTTATTTAAAGAATAAATACACTTTTTATGACCAAGTCTTTGCTGTAAGTTATACTTTCAGTTTCTCTAATGTTGCTATAATGCTATACCATGCCTTTGCAGACCATTCTTTTTCTCACAAAAACCTCTTTCATAGTTTTAAAGATAACTCCTTAAGACATTGCCATTTCCACAAAACATCTACAACAAATCTGTTTGGTGTAAAATAAATACTTGCATTGCTTCACATAGCAATCAACTAAGGAATATATTATTCCTTTAGTTAATCTATTATATAATAAAGGTACTATATGCCTAGCTGCATGTCATCACTTCTAGCCAAGATCTCCTGGCTATTTATACACTTTATCCTATCATTTTGCAGAGGCCCTGTGAAATGAGGAAATAACAAATATTTATTCAATTCCAGAAACAGAAGCACAGAAAGTGTTTTTTCTAAGGTAGTGTCTCAGTTCACAGCAGACATTTGGACACTGTTCAGCACCTGTGGCTGCTCTGGAACTGGAGGCGAGTACAGTCCCTTCCCTACTGTACCCTGTCTTAGCTCCATCCCTTTCTAAAAACTTAATGTACGGCTTTTCTGCTGTAATTAAGTCCTATTAACAGCCAAGTACAGAAAGGAGGCAGTTGGTGCTCCACTTCTGTAATACCATATTAAAATGCTGATTTATTTTTTCTCATGGATGGACAACGTGTCTCTTCCATGATTTATGATGTTTAAACATGCTGACTTGCATACTTTTTGTGTTATTATGTTTTGGATGTTGAACAAGTGTGTTGAATGATGTGAAATTTTATCTGACAACTCTTCTGTATAAAAGTGTTCTTTGAGTGTGATGATGAGACCACCACGTAGGAGTTGATACTCAGCTTCAGTCTGGAAGCCTCTCATCTCTCTTTCTTCTTTTTTTCTGATGTAAAATGTTTCCTTTTGGAAAATACTTTAATGATTTTAAACATTTGTTTCCTGATAGATTATACCTGCTCCTGCTTTCAAAGAAAATAATGGGAAGTATGTGAATAAAGAATCAGCAAAAGTACATATCACCTTATAGCTTACTGCTCTCATTGCCATTTCTAGTCTACAGATAATTAACAAAGAAAAGCAAAAAGGCTGAATGAAAATACAGTCGTCAGCTTCACTGGAGTCACTGAAAGAGCTCCACAAGTTCATTCAGATGACTTCCCTTGCATAACTCATTTCTTGCTGAAATAGCTGCTTGTTCCTATGGGGGTTAAACATAATATTTGTTTTACAGCGCGACTTCATCACCATCCAAATTGCCTCTACACTACACAAACCCACTGCCCCACCCACTCCTGCTGTATATTTTAAGTAACTTTACAGAATCCTTTTTAACTTGCAAACTAGTGTGTCTCACAATCAATGGGAGTTAACACATGTTTTTTTTACAAAAGTACCCATATTTCATAGGGTGATGGGGTCATTATTGACTATATATAGGAATTCACTTTCTTCGTAGTTTTATTCCCCCTGATCTGTTACACTGTGATTTCTTTAATCTTCAATTTTTCTCCTGCTTTTTTGCAATTTTATATTAGTTTTGATCCATTCGTATGTCTATATTTTCTCTTTTAATATCCCCCACTCCCTTTTCTTTTTATTAGCTTATTTCTGCTTGCTTTTTCTCCTTTTTTTTTTTTTTTCCTTATTCATGTCTCTCTTCTGTATTTGCCCTCATCCACTTTCCTTCCTTTCAAGCTAACAAATGTAGACTGTATTTACAGACTGGATTTTTTTTAAGAATAACATACCAAAGTCAGACTACAAATATTACTTATGCCTGATGTCAGTTATTCACTGCTTGTCACTTCCAATGCACGCGTCCCCAAAGAGCCTCCACTGACACTCTGGTCTGAAGTATAAAACCTCTACCACTACATTTCAAAAAATAACAAATCTTTTCATGTATGAGCTGTTAAAAGAAGCTTTTGGATTAGCCAGCAGAGGAGGGGACACAGTCACTGCCCGCACACACTATATAAGTATGAGCCACGCAACTACTAGCAGCAAGAGCTGATAACTCTGGGGGCTGGCCAGCACCTTCTGAGCAGTTCCAATGTCGTAATATGGGTTGACTTCTTTTTTTTTTTTTTTTTTTAAAATCTGCCCTTGCCAAGGTATTTGGTGCACACTTGAAAGCAGGTCTAGGGGGGAAGCAGTGCCTGGAATACAGCTGCGGCTCCAGTGGAGGAACACCGTGGGTGAGTACCAGGGTGGCATTGCACATCTGGTGTTAGACAATGAATAAGGCCACGCTGTGCGGCCTGCTGAGCTGTTCCCAGCGGCGAGGCCAAGTGAGAAAGAAAAAGCAAGCTATGGAAGGTCGACTAGTTTCATATTCTGCAAAAGTGCTTTAAATAACGTCTCTCTGATAGCCTCACCATAGAGGGACATTAATTCTACTCACCCTGTACTCTGGTAGGATCCTGTGCTCGCTGGGGTGTGCAGGGTGTGAGAGTGTTGCTGCCAGCTCTACTCCAAAGGGGAAGTGAAACCTTTCATGCAACTTAAAACCGTCAGCCTTCTGGTCCCCTCTTCATATAGACTGGAAAAAAAATGAGAAAGAGCTGGTTTAGAACAGCAAGTCTCACAGATGAAGTTCATGAGAAAGTGGCATCTGTTCCTTCTAGCAGAATGCTTTAATGAAAAGGAGAAAAAAATGCATCTATCTATCTATCAAGCCAATACAAGGTTTCATGTGTTAACCTTACACTTCAGCCTTTGATTAAGAATTTTGCTTGTCACATTAGTGTGTTACTTTGATTGCAAAGTACTTCAGTATAACTGACCTGTCCTCATACTCAGGAAACTGTACAAATACAATAGATACCATGAAATAAACATTATGATTAACTTATCTTGATGTGTCATAGCTGTTTAATTAACAAATTATTGATTTCTATATATAACTCACTTCACACTCATCTTGTAATATTCCTTCCTTTTCCTTAACTGTTCCCAAGATCCTTGTAAAGCTGATCCTCTTTTACAAGAAAAAAATAAGTACAGACATCTTCAGAAAGCGCTATAGCAAGCTTTCTTTCAGAAAAACAAACACCACTGTCTGGATTAATAAAGCTTTATCATTCCAAACTTTTTTTAGTTCTTGAGAACTAGGTGTGATGTTCTGTCCCTTTCCCCATGCATTTCTGAGCCAGTTCTGCACCTCACACAACACCTGAAATAAAAATACATCTGCTTTAATAATGGTGAGACCCTGAAGTCAGAACTCACAGCTTCTGGTTTTATTGACACTCTGAAATCCACACAGCAGCTCAGCTGGCTTGAACAGTACTCAGTCACACTTGGTAATATTGACCCATCTCTCCCTATCTTGAATTTTCTGTCTCCTGGTAATTAAAGGAGAAAGCCATGCAACAAGCAATAAATGACTCCCATCGTGACTCCCTCCTAGTGTTTACTGTGTATTATAGGAACTGCTAGATCTTTCTTATCTCCCCTTCTGATCCAGCCTTCCACGATAGCATCACTCCCCATGCTGGCTTGATTAGAGAAGAAATGTCTGCTCTGGTGTTTGAGAGCTATGTAGCATCCAGAGAGCTGCAGGGTGATGCGAACACAGAAGTAGGGTGGGTGCTTTTTCCATGGATAAATTTTGCTTCGCAGTTCAGTGTCATCGCATTTGCTATCTGTTACTGATTCCTTTATTACATGTCTTACCCTAATGTGGTCATGAGTGTGTTCTTACATTCCTCTGGTACAGTAACGAGAAATGTGATGCTCTGTGGTTTTAGTCCCTGTAATGAGAACAAGGCAGTTCTCCTCACACACAAAATTTGTAATTATATAAGACTATGTTGTGTTACTGGCAACTAATTAGAACTCTCTGTTGAAATGACATTACTTTATTACATATCATTAATGTAAAATGTCAAAATTAGCATGATAGATGCTTTTATTTGAAAAATGGGCCTACTTTTGTAAGTGAATGAAATTACAGCACTTTAGATATCAGTATTTTAACATATATTATTATTAAAAAGGTTTTTTTTTTAATTATGGTCACAGGTTTTGCCATATAAAAATCATAAAATGGGAATTATCTCTTTTAAAAATGCCAGTGACTAAGAATTTTGTCCTCTGCATGTATTATGCAGATTAAATAAAATCAGAAAAACATGAAATACCAAATGGGGGGGCTGACATGATATTAAGCTCATATTTCACTCTATATTCTTAGAGTACAGGGCACACATTAACTAATTTGCTTTCCTCCTCTTTGAAGTAAATAATATTATTATCGTTTTACATACAGTTAAACTGGCACAAGGTATCAAAGTGAATTCCTCCTGGCCAGCAATTAATTAAAATGCTGGTACTGGAACAAGGACACAGGGCTCTGCATTTCAGAGCAGGCTGAATATCAGGATATCACATACACTTCTCAGTCATGGATTTAACTGAGAACAGGGACAATAAACTACCTGTTGTTAGTGGAAAGGTGTTTTGCAATGACAGGTACACACACAGAAAGCAAATAGGATATTCAGAGATGTAACTAAATGTTTCTTACTACCTATAACAGGTTTAGGACCAAAACAAGTATATAATCACTTACTATAAGGTTGTGTGATTCCTGTTTATTAGAGTAATCAAGCAATCACTCTTGGAGTACATTTACATGTTAGGTTTGAAGGTTTGCAAACCAGATAATAAACGCGTTTTTCATCAGGGGTCTGTAGGAGACATTAGTGAATTCAAGCCGTAGTTCCCAAGTTCTTGACAATATAATGATGTTGGTAATGTATAAGAGTTACGTGAGGGTAACATTCCCCTGGCAGCATACTAAATATGCCACAACACACATAACCAATGGATATCATTTGCAAATGCGTATGGTGAGTCGGTCATGACAGTTTTGTTTACAAAGGCAGGCAGCTATTTGCTGAGAACAGATACGACATGCTATTCATCTCACTGCTAGTAAGCCAAAGGGATCGCAACTATGATAACAAACTGTTAGATCTGATTGTTGGAATGCTTATGCAATGTTAGTAATAAAGGGTGTTTAAAAGCATATCTCATTTGTTCTTGGGCAATCGTATGGTATTATAATAATTTTCCTAGGGCACTTAAAAGGACAAGCCTAATTAAAGAACTGATATCTGTCTGGCTCAGCTTTAATGGGTCTATGTTCTCTATTTAGGTGTATGCAGGGAAAACTAGCAGACGCGCCTTTATTCCTCTGCTTGCATGGGTTGAGGCAGGCTGTCAAATGATGTAGTCATGGCCTCTCACCTTTCAGTTCCCCTGTTTCAGCTGGGGTTACCTCCACACAGTTTCTGAAACTGGAAAGTAAACACAACTGTAATAGCCTTGTAAGTAAAGCCCAAAGTGATAGTAGAGAAAAGCAGGAACACAACTAATGCCTTGTGATGGATCCTAAATATAACCAAAGTCAAGTTGACGGGGAGAATGCACTGACTGAGGGAAAGCAACAGCGAGTCCTTGTATGTAGTGCTGAGACCTTCAGGGAGCTGAGAAGGGGGTTTCTGGCTTGGTTCTAGTGGCATTTGAGCATCAGAAGAGCGGGTCAGCGTGACTCACACCTCTCCTTTGTCATGAGCCTCCTGCTTCAAACAATACCGAGAAAATACTTTTCCCAACACTTCCAAATACCTGCACCATTTACAGCCGCCACTAACTTGTTCCTCTCACATTTTTTACAGAGCTTATTATTAAAGTAAAAAAAAAAATAATAATGTAATACTGCTCAGTGCACAAATACAGGAATAAAGCATCCTGTACCACTTTGATTGTGCAAGCAGCTGCACATACATGAGGGGTGGGAATGGAGAACTCAGCCTTTTTTTTTGTGAAAAACTGCTCAGTGAGCTACGTTGAATGTGCAATGCCAGCTCAGTGATGTGCAGGCATGGGCTGACCCCGCTGTGGTGGCTGAAGCGGTGCTTTTCTTTGGCCATCTCACTCCCACCTCAGCAGGTGTGGCTGAGGTGATGCCTAGATGGGCTGAGCAGGCAGACCAGGCTGGCCATCAGAAATCACGCACGTGCCTCACTCACAGATTTAACCAAGGAGGAGCACGCTAGAATACTTGGTGGTGGTGTAGCTGCTGCAGGTTACAGCTCGGTCCGTTAAGGCAGGCTGTTGCTGACCTCGGCTCACACCTCCTGGTCAGTAGCCTGGAACAACTTGGGAGTACATACACCCGGCTTATGTAGGGGCAGGGAGGACATTCAGTATCGGAGCTGCTGTGGTTACTTCAGCCTGAGTGCCACGGTAATTCTGGGAGCAGTCTGCATTTTGAAATGTATTTTGATCATTATACACAAATATACAAGCAGGACAGATCCCAAACCCAAACATGCTGCAGCCAGGCCTCTAGAGCTGAGCAGGGTGAGATGAGTGGCTTTGTTCTCAGTTGTTCTTATCACTGTTACAGGTGACTTTGTGAATAGCATATGCAATGCCAAAATACAACTGAAATTCTCTTTGAATGCAAGCAGGCCTTAGGTTTAGAAGCAGCTGTGAGATGGAGACTTACTGTTAATGGCAGATTCAAGTAGCATGAACAATAACAACATGTTGTTTACAGTGGACAGAGCTTGTCTTCACCATTGTGCTGTGCTGCATTAGAACAGGACCTTGAGAACCTGGGTTAATTAACACAATTTTAAGTAGTATCAGCTGTTTCTGAATAAACATACTGATTAAAGCAACAAATGCTTTATTCCTGGCCTTGTAAAAATATGGATTTATGAAGACAGTTATGATCAATAGGTGTGTTTGTAAATATTTGTATCCCAAAACCTTTTGAAAGTTGTGACATACTTTAATGGGCTGACAAGATCAATGCATTTTATAATAATCTGTTCTTAGGAAAGTGTAAAAAAGAAATATGTCTGGAATGGGGTAATTTTATGTTAATTCCCAGAGGTTCTTAGCTTAGTTCCAGACAATGCCATTTCTCCTTTTACATTTTATTTTACTCCTATTAAGCAGTCTTATTGAATTAGATGAGCTTAATCAGGTATATGCATGTTTATAGAATTAGTTTCTTGCCTTAGATATTATTTATAAATCAGGAGTTATGGCAATTCAAAATGCAAAGATCTGTGTACAAGGATAATGATTTAAGGTACCCTTAAACATCATCTGGGGCCAGGGTGCTGGTTTCATTAAAGGGATTTGGAACATGATGAAGTCATGGGTGTTCATGATCAGTTCAGGTCTACAGCTTGCCTTGCAGCTGGGTGGTCTCTAGCCATTGATTCAACAGGCTGGTCATCTGTCTGAGGCAGAGGCTAGGCTGCCACTGGTCTTGATGGTGGGAATGAAGATCATATTTTAGTAGCTATATTAAAATTAAAAGGTGAGACATTAATTGTATTGTTCCATAGTTCTTCCCGGAGGCAACAGCTGCACAGTGTGGCATAATTTAATAAAGCTATCCATCATGTAATGCCCGGGTACGAAAAACTTACTAGTGCAGGGAACAACTCCATAGCCCATGTTTCATCAGTAAGGACACAACAGAAGTGCTATATATGTGCCTAGGCTTTAGCAAATGTTTGTATACTGATCTGAAATTAAAATGTGGTAAGCCTCTGTTTTGACCAGGAATGGAGAAATCTTTGGCCGGAACGGGTCATCTGATTTTTCACATAAAAGGAGGTGAGCTGCATTTGCCTGCTTCTCCCCCTATCACAGACATCTACCCTAAAGAACGAAGGGCAAAACACACCTCCTGTAAAAGGGGGTCATACAAAGTGGGTGTCTGTGTGTTGAACACATGACAAATGAGCACCCTGTTGTATAGCAGGGGCCCCCTTCAGTGCAGGCTATGGGGCTGGGGGTTGGCTTCTGTTCCCAGTGAATAATGCAGCAAGTAGGTCTTGGCAGTACCTAGGATATATGATGTAGTTTATGCCTCTAGCACATTGGCTTAAGGCTGCCTGATGGCTTAGACAGGCTTCTCTGCATTTATTACATTGTTTTATATTTTCAGACTTTTCCTCCCAACACTCAAGAGGATATCAATTCCACTTCTTATTTTAATTTTGAAATAAAAACAAAAATTTATCCTCCCCTCCAGCTACTGGAGTTGTGGTTCAAACTTTTCTTTCCCATTCTCAAACACGGCCATGCTAACATGCAGGAAGGAGAAGGTCCTTGTTAATGATGTGGAAAAGCCCAAGTCCCGCACATTCCCCTCCATCCTCACACACCTATACCTTGTAAGAGGCACCTCCTAGGCCTCACAGATAATTTCTAGACAATAGCTAGAGGAACTGATCAAGCACCTGTTTCTGAAGAGCACACCAAAGCAACTTGGTGTAGTACTAAACTCAAGGAGCTGGCTTAGCGTCAAAAGGCTTGTGCTACCCTGCCCCTCACAGCCTAGAACGCAGAGCTCTGGGCAAATAACGAGGGCTCCCAGGTGGGATCTTTTAACTGCTGGGGCTTAACAAACTTTAAGCAAGGGAAGAGCTTTTAAGGGAGGCTGCTTGATCAAGGAGCTTCTCAGTTTATGCCTGGTCTTAACAACCTAGTCTACTTCCATTACTGCCTTCCTAAAAGGTTGCTTGTATGATGGTCCTGTAGGCTGAGTTGTTTTGCTCATTCCATCGCTATACAAAGGACTGAAGGCTGACTGCTCTTCAGGGAAGGCCTCATACAGGACCATTTGTAAGTTGTGTCAGTCTCTTCTAGGTGGGATGTGAAAGGTGGCAAATTCTTATCTTCCTGCTATTTTAGTTGGTGGGACAGGACTGCATGTGTTCACTTAAGTACCTGAAAGACTGAAATTGGGAAGGTTGGAGCAGGTTTATAGGATAAGCAATAAAGTACTGTGGAGCAACTGGATGCGTAAAACGAGTGGCGATGTTTAGAAGAAAATCTGGGAACTCCCACAGGCAATGGAATAAAGGTGTGCCTGAAATTCATTTTCTGATAGTTCTTGGTGGCTGCCAAACACAGACTATGAAGAAACCAGTCTTTACAATCCCACCTACCCTCTGCAATAAACCCCACCGAAACCACACCCACAAACAAACAAAGAAAACCCCAAACAACAAAAGCCACCACAAAACCCCTCCATCCAAACCCCCCCAACCTTAAATTAACAGGAGTCACCCGTCAGCTCCTGGGGCATGACCAGGCACTGAGGTGCCCTGTGTAGGCTGACTTCAACGCCGGATGCCGAGCAGCGCTTGGCACAGCTGGAGAGGGTTTTCAGCACAGACCCAAATTAACTTCAGCGAAGGTACCGCGCCTGCCGGGGCCGGAGGAGCGATCCTCGGTGGCCGAAGCGCCCCGTTCGCCGCCTCCCCGCTCCCGGGCGCTGCCCGGCCGAACAAAGGCGGCAGCGGCGGGCGCCCTTCGTGCAGTGCGGGCCC
>JAVJGJ010000037.1:45343872-45355433 GCA_035590215.1 Microhierax caerulescens | reverse complement strand
CCCGGCCCCGGCAGGCGGCGGCTGGCGGCGGGGCTGGCGGCGTCGCGCTGCTCCGGGGTCGGGCGGGGGGCTCTCCGCTGCGGCAGGAGCCGCCAAGACCAGCCCAGCCCTGCCCCGCCACCGGGGGTCGGCGCGGCTGGTGGCTGCCTCCGGTGACAGGGAGCAGCCCCCGGGGTGGGTGGCCCGCGCGGAAGCGGGACCGAACCGGCTTCGTCCCCTCGCCCCCGGGGGCGGTGACCCCCCTCCCTCCCCATCCTGTGTGCGGGTCCGTGGCGGGGCGGCCAGCGCCGTTTGCCTCCTCCGAAGTGTCTCGCTCACGTCAGGGGAGAGCATCTGTCCCGGGGGAAAGCAGCGGGAAGCGGTGGCTGTCGCACCGCGCCGGGCCGGTGCGGGGTGCGAGTGCCGCCCCGGGATATGCGGGCGGGGGATGCGGGGCTGAGCACATGGCTGCTCCCCGGGGCCGGCGCTCGCCCTGCGCGGGGTCTGCGCCGCAGCTGTCACAACACCGCCTGAAACCGGGCCTGCCGGCGCCTGGTGTCCTTTCAAAGTGCTAATCTGACCTAAAGAAAACTTTAGTAGGGAGAAGGGAGGAGGCTTATCCGACCGAAAGGTAATTTACTTGAATACGTGTTTTTCTTCCCCCCTCCTCCTTCCCTGCATCTGTGAAGAGAGGGGAAATCAATGGAGTTGTGTGTGTCCTAGGGCCCGGTACATGTGGCCGCTCGATACATGTGGCCTCTCGTAGGGCAGAGAAAAGGTTAAAACTTTCAGAGACCTGGTGCTGACAAATTAACGTCCCCATTGAACCACAGTATTAACTTCTTTAAACTTGAATTTTATGGCCGTTTGTGTGTTGATCCTTGCTTGGATTTAAAGTCTGCACTTAATGCCTTCAGATATTTAAGGGTGAAACATCCCCTTTTGTGCTTAAAATGACAATGCTATTGTGTTCTGTAAGCAGCAAGACAACTTTTATCTTTAACAACTAGACCTTTTTATCACTTAGCTGTAAATACTTGCTGTGTCTGTAAATCTGCCGCTGGTTGGTTGGGTGGCTCTGCAAAGGTCACTTCAGCTCAACCTCCTTTTTTTTTTTGTAAAACGCCTGTATCAGTTTAATATGATACTGGGTCAGATTTATTTATAATTTACCTCACATTTGTACTTAAGTGCTGTAAGAGTTGTGCCTTATAAAGCAACATGTCCTTGGTTCTGCCCGTAAAGCGTGCTGGCTGATGTTGGTGCGTGGTGTACAGGAGGTGCACAGCTTGGCTGTGTCTAGTGTTAAGTGTCCTACTTATTTAAAAATGTTGAGAGCTCTAAAAGGGTCAGTGTAATCCACACCACACGTGCGCTCAACTGACCTAGAATTAACAAGATAAAACACTTTTAAGCACTTCTGGAGTGAAAGGTGGCATGTTATTTCCTCATGTGTGACTAACAATTAATTGCTTTTTCAAAGTGTCCAGCACTGTGCCCCTCGGTTCAGAGGGTGTCTGAACACCCTACTTCCACAAACACTTGGCTCGAGCTGGTCGTGAGAGCAGAAGGCACCAAAGCGTTAACGTGCCCCCGGGGGAGATGGGCCTGTTGTTGATGATGGCCGGGGGAGGTGGGTGCAGAGACCACCACCAGTCCTGCAGAGATGGCGGGCAGCCCTTGCCACACCTGGGGGCTGTTAGAGCTGGCAGAGCTCTATGCCCTGCCAGGGCCCTCATGTTATGTGCGTTAATAACTTATCATGTCAGTTGCTATTTCATGCCGTGGTACTTATTTTCATTTCCCCTCTGTGGGCAGGAGGTAGCAGGGGGTGCCGGGGTGCCGCAGCGTAGATGCAGGTATACCAGGAATGTGGTGGTTAGTGGGATTTCCCTCCTCGATGGAACTGACAGCCTATGCCAGCAAGTTCACTCTGTTGCACAGAAGGCCTGACTTGCCCTCATGCCAGTGCAGCCACGTTAAGAAAATCCTGTCACAAGCTAAATTTAAGAGAAAAAGAGTGTTTTCCAGATTCATATGGAGATTGTTTGCTGACATTGCCAGAGTGGTTCTGTGTCCTGCTGTAGCACTTGGCCATCAGTGCCCTCCTTCCCTGCTCCCCTTAGGCTTGTGGTGTGCACACTGGAGACAATCAGGTCTGAAATTGTTGCTGGAGGCATATCATATGGGAGCAGTCTTCCAGTGGATGAGGGATGGTTTTCTGTTAAAGGTTCATGTCATGCTCCAAAATCTGGAGGGATAATGTCGATCTAGTGAATCAAAACTGAGTCAAATTATAGAACATGGCCTTGCAAACATGTTCTGGTCACTCAGAGCTACAGAGCACGTTTGAGGCGCTGTGCTAGTGTGTAAAAGGAGGGTATTTCTCAAACATACTTTTTGTAAGTATGTTTCCCAGTGGTGACATAGTTAGATTGGAAATCAGTACACTGAAATATCATAGGGTGGATTTTGGCCATTAATTTTAGTGGAATGCAGAGTAAATGAAATCTCATGTTTACAGCCTGCCCAGAACTAGAGGGCGTATCTTTGAACTCTGGGTAAGGAATGTCTCTGGTCTCTCTGTGGCTGATGCTGGGTCTTGCTTTCCGCTTCTAGGTTATGGCTCAGTTTCACAAGGCCTTAAGCACATGTGTTGATTAGCCACAAGTTAATAATTTGAAATTAAACTGAAGGATAAGTATATGTCAGCTACAAAGTGTTTTTATTTCAAGGAAGTTTTAGCAGGCAAGTTCTGAGAACTTAAGAGGAACTAGTTTGTGAAGTCCACAGGACTAAAGACCTGTAGGAGGTAGAGGTTTAAAAAAAAAAAAAAAAAAAGCTTGGACTGTTGTAAGTGGAAGGTACAACAGCTACTTCGAAACTGCATTTTAAGGAGGAGGAAAAGCTTGCCAAGTGGAGCTGTGGACCTTGCTGCAAGAATAAGATACTGCAGGTTTCTGGAAAGCCTGTAAGGAATGAAATAAAGGAGGGGGTCGATCATCAGAGAGCAGAAATTGTAGGGATAGCATGTGAATTGCAAAAACTAGAGTACAAACAAATTTAAGATGAAGAGGAAAAAAAAATAAAAAGCAGAGAACTTGGCTATGATGTAGTGAGGACCAGAGTATGGTTGAAAAATACGTCTAATGCCTCCAAAATTAGCAGTTGCAACCAGTTTTAGATAGGGATGAGGATCTGAACAGGGGAGAAAGAAAGAGTGCCAAACAAATGTCCAGAATATATGTCTTATGCCTGCTTCCACATTTAACACAGTCAAACTAAGGAAGCAAAGGGTCTGTGCTTTAAGGGTCTGAGAGAGTTGGTGCAGGACACTGGAGCCAGGTTAAGAAAGATTGGTTGTTTTCTGTCAATTTGAATGTAGCAGTTGTGTTAACAATATAGCAAAAGTGTGCTTGTATTATTTTAAAAGGAGAAGAGAATGAAATTGTCACATGTTTTACTGTGGTCTCAATAGCATTCAAGGATTTAGAACAATTTTAGAATGGAAATAGTAATTAAGTATACGAAGATAAGTGGAAAACAGGATAAAATGCATCATGGATTTGCCACAATTAGGTCATGGAAGACTAAAGTAGTATTATTACTGGTTAAATACTGAAAATTGGAGATGAAGGGAGCAGAAGGCTTCAGTTTGGTATGTGCATACCATGGTGGGCACAACAATGAAAGCCACTAAAATAAGAAGTATGGGGCTTGGCTAAAGAATGGTGAGGTGTTTCTTGAAGGAGAAATTGTGACTGTGTCTGCACAAATAAAGGAATTGGTGCTCTGGATTGTTATTAGTGAGGTGCTCGTCTTTTTACTTCGCCATACTGGCTGAGATAACTGTATGCAAAGGACGACTGCTGATGAAGCAAAGTTAGGAAATGTAGTCGGCACTAAACAGGGTTGGATTATTGCAGAGGAAGAATGTCTGTGATGACTGAAGCAATAGGAATGAGAGGAAGTTAAATAGCTCTAAAAGGAAAGTTATCTACTGAGTGATTATTAACAACACATCTGCTATCAGCTGGCAGGTCATCCCTTAAAGCAGGCCAGGAGGAAAAGGCCTGAATACCATAGTCAAACAGGGGTGAGACTGTTCGATGGTGAGCATGAAATGAAAGCAAATGTGGTACTCGGTGCGATCTCTTCAGTGGAGACAGGCAATTTATTATGCAAGGCATTAGGGAGACTTCATGTCAAATACTGTACATAGTTCTGGTCACTTGTGTACAGAAAAATATTAAATTCTAGCGGAACACGTACAAGGGCGTGCAGACTACAAAGATGATGGGGCGTGAACAGTCTGGAGTTAGATGAGAGACCAAAACTTCAGCTACACTGGCTTTGGTACCTTACTAATGGCAGAGATGGGATATAGCAGCTGCTTATAAATTCCCTGGGGCAAATTCTTGGAGCAGAGGAAGGGTCATAAACTGAAGGCTCATCTGTAATTTTGGATTAAAAACTTGACATACGGGAGGATGATTTGATGGCTTGTTGAATGAATGTTAGAATACTGTACATGGGGAATTCAGAATGAGTTTTCTAACTCAGATTTTGGATGCCCTTCCAGCTGGGTGTGTCAAGTCCCAGTTCAGTGTTTTAAGTTTGCATGTGACTGTTGAGGGAATGGGCAGTTCAGGTAACTCAAGCTACTATAACTTTCATGCTTTGGTCTTCACTAATCAACACAAATGGAAAGCACTTCAGTGAAGGAGGTATGATGAGCAGAAATACTTATTTTTGGGGAGTGTGTGTTTTCCAATTGCTTGATAGTGAATGGAATTTATAACAAGGAAAGCCCCTCATCTATGGCATTAGTAGCTGCTGCTTTTTCTTCTTTTTAATGTATAATGGACTGGAATAAAGTATAACTCGTAAAATATTAAAGATAACCACAAATCAACATGCATGGGACAGAAAATGAATAAATGGAGGTTCAGGCTGAAGGTCAGGATGGCTGACTGGAACCCATAAATAAATAAAAGGATTATGCTCTCCTGTTGAGTGTGTGCCCGTATCTGTCCTTTGCCTGATGTCATGCTTTCTGGTCTAGGAGTGCTCTGTGGCACTGGCTGCATCCTCTTGTTTGAGGACTGTGCTCCTGGGAACAGGAATTGGAGGCATTGCCTCGGGGAGGACTTGGGCAGAGCCTTGCACAGGAGGTAAACTGCAGGACTGCTGAAGACCCAGGGTGGGGGCTCCCAGCTGGGAGGATGTGTGCTTGTCTACGGCTTTGTTTTGAAGTGTAGTACTTGATCTAGGCACCGATGCAGAGATATACAAAAGCCAACACAACCTAACTGCTGGGAATAAAATGAGGTGTGAGATATGCCAGTTCAGACACTTTCTCTGGTGAAGACATGTCTTAACACACTGAAGAGACATGTGCCTCACAGAAAGCGTAATGATGGTGTGTGTGGTTTGAATGCTACACCATGTTGACTTAATTTGATCTTTGCTATAGCATCAGGTCTCCCGTAGCTGGGTTTTGTGTGCCAGGTCAAACTTCTGGAAGTTTTGAGATGACTTTTCAAAAAGGAAGACTGTGTGTCATCTGCGTGGAGCTATCTTGAGAAGAATCATTGAGAAAATAAGGTGCTTTGAGTGTGTTTGTACATCAAAGCAAGATCAGTGCCTTGATATTGCTTTATGTCTGTTTGTTTTGAATTTATAAGGCAGGTGTTTTACTTCCTTTAGGAATAATCCAGTTGCAAACTCCTTTCCAGCATAGTTTATTAAAAATCGGAACTACTAAATTTTAGGCGTTTGCCTTAAATGCATGTGTATGTCTGTGTTTCTTCTCTAAAGAGGAGCTGTGTAATGAGCTCAATGTGTCAACATCCCCCATAGGAAATAAACGTGAAGAGATTGTGTTGAGCCATCAAAAGAATAATTTAACAATCCCAGGGAAAAATTGAATTTATTGTCTTGGTAGCTTTTAGCATGTATTATTAGGCTATTCTCTTATTGTGATTTTTCATTTGCTCCTATTGCTCTTTTATACGTGTTGAAAGTATTAAAAAAGATAACACCAGGGCTATGCTTTACATCTGTATAGTGTCTTTCACTTGACGGCCTTTGAGTTCCAAATATTAATGGATGAGGTGGAAAAGTTATTTCAGATTTACAAAGGAGAGGTTCAACCTAAATTCAGACAGTCTCTAGCAAATCAGAGAGCAGAACACTTGTCTCCTGATGCTTTGCTGTGTTCTTTAAAAACAGAATCACTCAAATAATTTCCTGTTACAACTTGAGGTCTTGGAAAAGTCTGCACTAAGAAATGGGAGGAAATGTTTTAAGACTTTATTTGTCAGGGAAGATAACAGCAGCATCCAGTATTGTCTGCAGCTCAAGCAAGTAGAAAGGAATATGATCCTTGTTAATAGGTCAAGGAACTGTGTGTTTGTGGTGAGCGTGGTCAGTCTGGGAAGCAGAGAAGTGGACTGGAGTAAAAAGCAAGTGGTATACAAGACCCAGGTAAAACGTGAAACACGCACACCTGAAAGAATACAAGAGAGAAGATGTAATTGAGGAAATGAGAGTTATGGAAAGACTGTGAATGAACAAACTGATGAACAGGGAAATGAAGGAGAAATGCTTATATATTACACATTAACTCACTATGCATGTTAACTTGTCCAAATTACATTGGAAAGCTGATGTTTTAATCATTGGTGTGATGTAACTGGGGTATCTCTTCACTGATGGGAGTTGTGCTGTTTAGAAAAGCACATTTTGAATGATGAGAGGTTACAGTGAAGAAGGAACAAAGCAGAACTTAAACTGCAGGAGAACCTTTTAGATGTGAGTACCTGTAAATTACAGTGGCTTGCATAGTTCAAAAACAAAGCAAAGAAAAAGAGAAAATTTGTGGACAGAAGAATGGGTGAAGAAAGGTTGTTCTGCAGCCTTCTAGTGGTTTATCTTTCAGATTTCCACATGGTGGTTTTTTGCACAAACAGGAGTGTCCTTCTGTTGTGAAAACATCATTGGTAACAGAGTCTTCCTCCTCTTTGTCCAGTACCTCTATACAGTATTAGACAAGTCACTTAAAATAAACTACCCAAATTCAGGAGTGAGTCCAGACCTTTGGATTTGTAATGACCTTTGTATGTTGTATTTCTCTATTTGACAAGTTCATCGGTCCGTGTTACCATTTGGAAGGTCGGGGGCCACTAGAAACAAAACTTTCTTGTGTGTATATGTGCATGTATAGATAGATACAGCTTAAACTAGGATGGAGGAGAATCAATTAAGTAATGGTTGGGTAAACCACTTTTCAGTTTATGATGATAATATAGATTTTATTTGTACTTTATATATATAAAAAGAATGTTGCTGTGACGTTTGACAGACTGTTACTTCTCCTCCTGTCCACCTCCAATGGTTTTAGAGTATTTTTTAATCTCTTAATTAAGAACATCTTGCCATTTCCCATGCATGCACGTACTTCAAGACTACATTTAGAAAAATTCAAATTTAATACTAACATTTGTAAATTAGTCATGTAAGTACAAGTAGTTAAAATGTGATAATTTCACTTGCATGTTGTATTTAATTGCAAGATTCTTATTATCTGTGTTGTTTTGCCTTTCTGAGCTGTGATATTACTGAAGTATATTACTGTTGAGTTTTCCCAATGTGTTAGTTTTACATGTTGAATGGTAATTGCTGTGAGTGACAATCCTGAATGAATTTAAATGGTAGGCAGCATGAATATGACTTCATGGATTGCTTTTGCTGCATTTAGGTAGACAATATTTTCTAACTGAAAATCACTTGTGGCTGTCAGATTTCTCTCCACATAATAAGATGTGATACAATATTGTAAGCATTTACTTAGAAATCAGTAAATTCCATTAATTAATATCTGCTAATCAGAAACCAGAATCCCAGTTCTGCAATACATGAGATTTCTGCAATGTGTTTTTATAAATGCTTGGGCAACACTTGCAGACATGAAGGTCTGCTCACTCAGATTTCCTGCAAGACTGTGGCACATGCTTTGCTGAAGGATTTCAGATGTATTTAGTTTTTCCTTTATTTATTGTTGCTGTGTTGTCCTCATCTTGCAACATTTGCTGTGCAAGTTCAGGGGGTTACTCCTGTTGTAGTATTGGATCCTATTGCAGTAAATGAAATTATGCGTATTAGGTTAAGCTTTAGAAGTTCTAGCTGGAGTGAGTCCCCCAAATGTTTGTATATTTAAAGCCACACATTTCAAGTTGGTTTGTTGTTCCTCCCCTTCTTTTTTCCTGTTTGCTTGACTGTGGGGAAAAGGAGAAACTGAGTAATGAAGCACAGCATACAGGAATGCACTTGAATTTGGAGAGAAAATGTTGTTTTCCTCTGATCTTTGCTGTAATGGTTTGAGGTGTTCACCTGTGATTGAAATAAATGAATATGTTTGTTTAAAAAAATATCTGAACTTGATTTTTTTTTTTCTGGTGGCCTGTTCATTATAGCAAGTTTGTGCTATCACAGAATTTCTATTTTAGGAATGAGGTATTGCTTTTTTGTTTTGTTTTGTTTGTTTAATTGAAAGATGATCAGTGTCATTTCTCTGTTCCTTCCCCCTCCATCCCCCTTAAAACAAAACAAAACAAAACCTTCAGTCCTTAAACAAAAGTGTCTTTGTTTTTACATTTGTTTTATGAAATTGCTTAAATCCTTTGGGAAAAGCTTTCCTTTCACAGGAAAGGGGGGTGGTGGTGAAAAAAAACCCTACTAAAGCCAAAACCAGCAAGCCTGCTACCAGACATCACAGTGTTTTGCTATCTGACTGGTAACAGATTGCATAAAAGAAGCAATTTCTCATCTTAATGAATGAAAAGTACATTGCAGAAATGCACACAAATAGACATATGGCTTTCACTTGGCAAGTGTATAATTGGTAGCATTCAGGGCAAAAACTTGCTGTGTACCTTTCTTGGAGCTTCTTTGGACTGTCACTGTCGGAAATAGAATTTTAAATGGGATATTTCAAAGCTCTGAGAGAGGAAAAAATCAGCTGCTCTCTGCTGGGCTTTTGTTTGTTTTCTATTTTATTGTATTTTTGTTTGTGTATTTGTTTTGTTTTTGGGGTTTTTTTTAGCCATTTATTCCTAAGAATCTCTTGGTTCTATGTTTTTCGGGCTGTTCTGATGCTGTGGCTCCAGTTGTGAAGCCATCCATCCTGGTACACTAGGCAGATGTGTGAATTACTCTCTCTTGATGTAGGAATCTTGCAACTGACAGCAAACAAGTGTTAAGTGAGAGGGTGAACCATAAAGGCTGAGAACTATGTAGAATACCAACCTGCTGAGTTGTCTGCGTGGGCTTTGTCCAGAAAATATACTAAAAAACAGGAATGCTGATGAGAGAGAACAAAATTTTTGCAGCAGACTTTCTCCCAATTGTCAGAAAAATGCAAAATTGAGTCAGTGGCCTACTATTATCAATCACCTGTATTATGTGGGCTGAGGGGACCAGGGATAAAAGAAAATTTTCCAAGGAAATGATGAATGTGAATGGAAAAAATAAGGAGGCCTCCCTTAATGCCAGGAGGTAAGTGCTTGTTACTTAAGTGTTACACTAAAGTGTTACTTAAGTGTTACACTAAAAGTGGAGTAGGAAGTCAGGCACTAGACTGAAACAGTGGTTATAGGACCATCCTGGAGGACACCTTTGTAAGCATTATATGGAGAATTTGGAGTATCGTGGCCTCCCTGGGATCCAGTAACATCTCACATATCATCTCCTTGCATGTCAGGCAGCTCTTGGACTTTGCCTGACATCCCCTCTGTGCTCTGTGTTGCCTCTGTCTCCCTTCTGTCCCCAAAGGTTGTGCTGTGGGAACATTTGCAGTGTCTGCTGGGCTTCAGTGTGTTTACAGCCTGTGCAATCGCTGTGACTTCGATACCGTGCAGCCATGAAACAGCCACATTCTCATGACTGGCTTGTCCATAGCATGATGGTGAAACCTGCATGTTGCTTCCTGGACTTATTTTTATACCTTAACCTTGTAGGTACAGCTGCTTGTCGTTCTGGTGCCCAGGAGGGAAACAGTGTGCTCTGTGGTGTCTTCTGGAGTACCGTCCTCAACACTTGCAGAGAGGCATGTGCAGAGGTGATTATATGGATATTTGCCTTATGTTTGAAACATTTTTAAGTGCTTTTCATGAAGACTAGACCAGAGAATTATAGGCTTTGGGGAGACAGAAGCTGAATTAACTCGTGCTTTGCTGGCTGAGAAGCGTTAGTGTTCTCATTACTTGGCCTAAAATGTTAATAGGCAAAGGCTGTAGGGAGACACCCTGTCCCCTAGATACGTTTGGTTTAATAAAGGATAGGATTTCTCCTAAACTCATTATCCAAGAACTGCTGTGAAGGTATCAAATGATGCTGTTTGGATTGTTGCAATCAACTAATTTGATTGCTGTATTACTTCTGAATGACTGCTACTGAAAAGACTTTTTATAAGGTGCCCTGCCCCAGCATGAAATCAGATCCTTGCACTCCACCTCCTACATACATTTTGCTGCATTGTGTGGGCTGCACTGGTCAGCTAGGGAGTAGAGAGGGATATTCGCCTCCTGTGCTGTCATTACAGTCAGTACTAATCAAGTGTTACTGATGACTTACTTGCTTTATTGCCGAATAGCAGGATGATGTGACATGTTTTGGTCAGAGGGATTGGTGGAGCTGTGGAGTGGAGGAGCTTCCCTCCCTACAAATCCATTCTCATTCTCCCATTACCCTTCATTCCTGTTTTGCTGTGGAGTCAAAACATTTTCCCCGAGAACTCTGTTTCCTGTAGGTGTTGCAGCTGAGGTGGGGGCAAGGTAGAGATTGGAGGGACAACAGGTATCTGGAAAGCCCTGGCAGTATTTGCACCGAAAAATTGTTCTGTGGTTTAGGAGTGGACATGGTTAGTATTGCAGTGCTGCAGGCTGGTGGCATGTCACCTATTGCTGCGGTTTAAGCCTGAAGGTATTGCAGTGTGAGTCTAGCTGGAAGGCAAGGAGCAAGTTCATATTATGAGAGTTGTGTTACAGATACTGTCTAATATGGAGCTGGCTGCTGTGAGGTTCCAGTCTTTCTGCCATGCCTTTCCCATGCCTAGAACTTCCACTAATTTAATGTTGAATTTCTAATGAGAAACAAAACCTGTTCCTTAATCAGTGTGATTTGCTTTCATAGAATACTTCAGTCAACTCAGTGCAAATTGTGAAAGTCATCTAATATTTGAAAATTAAGTCAGCTGTTCTCAATGTTGAACCAGACTGAAGAGTCCTAGCAATCCTTGTGAAGTCCTTCTTCAATGAAGTGTAATTTGGTACTATAACATACTGAGCTGAAGGAAGCAATAAAACAGTTCTGCACTTAGTCCTTTTTACATGACAATTCTGGAGTTGCAACAGTGGATTTACCATTGTTTCCTTAATACCTTTCTCTTCTCATTAGATAATGTATAGAATACTGAACTTCTAAAATTCACTTTAAGTAGTATTAGAATAACTGATGTGTTGGAGTGGAGAAAAATATCTTCTTGTTCTTCTGCGGAACAGTCATGTGGATACAGCTTCCCC
>JAVJGJ010000037.1:45329643-45342107 GCA_035590215.1 Microhierax caerulescens | reverse complement strand
GTGTGGCTGGTCTCTGGGTTGGACCACAGGGTCTACTTAGCCATCCCTCCTCCATCCTTTGGTGTCCCCTACCTCTGGTTCTGTGAGGGATGCTCAGCGGGAGAGCCACAGCTGACTTCAAGGGCTGATGGGCAAGGAGCCCAAAAGTGCAGAGCACTTGCAGGTCACAGTCAAGGTTTTGCATTGTAGGGGGAGAGAGAGAAGGAAACCCTTCATACAAAACACCATGGCAATACACAAAACAACATTCCCAGGAAAGTGAATGTGCATGAGACGGGGAAAAGGAGTTGACTGAGAGCTCTGGTTTACGATTTGCACCACTTGACTGTGGGACCTGCAGCATTCCTCAATATTCAGGAAACATTATGTAGATGTCTGCAGGTAGCGTTGAGTCATCTTGGACATGAAAGACTGAATCCTCCTCCCCATCCATTGGTATTTTTACCATGACATGATGGTGTCCACATGTGTACACACAGAGATAATATTCTTTGTTTAAAAGTCCTAAATGTTTCTGTAGGCACCTGATCTAATCCTCTAGATGAGCTTTGCTTTTCTGCAGCTGGCGTGGGCCAAATCTGGGGAGACAGTTACAGTACATGGTCTGTATCCAAAGGAGAAACGTTGTTCCTTTGAGGACCATAAGGTATGATAGGACTGTAGTCCTTAGCAGCAGGGCTGGGCTCAAACTCATGTCCTGCCCTGGGCTTTGGAGAGGTTCTCCACAAGTCATAAACTGTGGTGTTGCTCCGCTGTATCTTTTGAAGGGCACTGAATGGACTGGTGACAAGGCAGTGTGAGGTGGGAACCTGGTGAAACATATTCCTCGGGTTGCCCTCTCAGGTAACTCTACTAAAATACCTCAAATGCTTTTACTTCTCAGTTACTGCCTGTCACTGTGTTGCTTTGTCTGGAAGTACTTGTAGAAGTTCTTGCTGGTGGTATAAGATAGCTTGGCAACATCTATGAGAAAACAGTTATATGGGGAAGAGGTTATTTTGAGATTTTTATCTTATCTGGAGAACTACCAAAAGCTGGGAAGTGCAAAATATGTGTGGGGTTTTTCCCCCCCCTCTGAAATTTCACACTGCTTTTCAAAATAAATTCTTCTGCCTTGAAGTGGGTGAGTCCTTGCTCAGAAGTACTGTTTCCCAAATGTTCGTATTTGAGCCAAGAATAAAATCTTTTTTTAATGCATTTTTTTCAGAGCCTGCCTTTGAGAAAGAAATAATTTAGTCTTCTTTTAGAGACTTCATTCTCTTTATAGAGCACAATGACTTTGCTTTTCAGAGAAAAAAACTGAGAATTGCAGTGAAGTGCTTTGTTGCATTTTTGGCTTGATTTTACACAAGATAAATCTGTATAGCATTTAATACAGTAAACGGTTTAAAAAGATAAGTTATATAATTACCATGAACTTTTAAATAACTATTAGTATTAGTACTTGGTTGTCAGTAACATCACACTGTAATAATATTCAGAAATTAGCAGATACAAAATAACTGTCTGAACCTTTCCTCTTACTAAGCTGAAAATCAAGGATGTGACTTTGTAAGTAGGAAAGTGGTTGCAGATATAGTCAGATCTTTCAAAGATGTTTCTTGCTTTTCTTCTTGTTTATCCTTATTTACATATCTTAATTATGTAAAAGTCTTCAGTTTGGAAGCTGAAGTGCTATTTCTCCACATCTTTTAGTATCAGCTCAACGAGTGCCAGTTTTTAGGAGTGCAAGTTTTTAACTTGCCTGTGACAGTTTCTTCATAGCTCAAATATGGCAGCTGATGCCTGATGCTTTAAAATAATAATGAACACCATACAATTCTTTGTATATTAGTAACATGATCCTGTAGCTTCATTTCAAACAAGCAGGGATGGGTGCAGTGTATGGAAATAAGTTAGAACTCCCTTGCTCTGTGATACCTGTTGGTGGACCACAGTTGAGTCTTCAGACGAGTGAAGTGGTACAAAACCTGCCCTGATGGCAGTTGGCTTGTCATGTATGCTTAAGGGAGAAGAGTCAGAAAACAGCCTGCAAACATTTCCACTTTTCAGTGATAAATTGTGGTTTTATTATGTCAGTGTTGGCTACAAAAGGGTTAGGAGTTGAAGCCAGTTTATGGACAAATCTTGCCAAATTAAGTACTACTCCACTTCAAGAGAAGCAGCACCAAATGTAAACAAAAAGTCCCTTGCTGCTTTGGTATTTAAAATTCTATGACAAGACAGTTTAGGAAGGAAGGCAGTAGTATCAGTCCCAGTAGAAAATGGAGACTTCTTAAAGCTGCTGCACTGGAAAGTGTATTATTCTCTGTGGTTCTCCATTTTTATTGTGCTCTATGCTAAGCCTATAATCACAGGATTTAGAAACCCCTCACCATGCACTTTTTAATAGTGACCCATATCTTTCCATGAAACAAAATGGGTCCCTAGACTTCTGAATGGCTGACATTCATTTAGCTTCCAGGTGCACCAGGAGATCCCTCAGTCAGAGACAGCAGAAATTCCTGAGTCCGGAGCCCAGCTGGAAGTTTCCAGCTGTAGCACCTAATGCAACTTTGCTTTACATTGTAGTATAAAAGTATCAGAAAAAATTGTGTGAGGCAAAAGGAGATGGCATTTAAAGATGAACCTTGCTCTTTACTAGTCTTTTTGCAGCACCAGATAAATGATACTATGTTTTAAGATTATTTCATTGTTAGCGGAGTTCCATTTTGTTTGAAGGATCCCTCCTCCCCTCCTCAGTTTGTGAAGACCTCTAGCAAGTGCTTAGACTTCCTCACTTAATCCAGGAATTTACTGAAAGGTAATGCAAAGTTCACAGAGTAGTGGTGTGGTATGACTCTGTCAGTTTGAATTATTTAGTATGTCCGCAACAAGAGGTTTTTCTTCTGTTTTCTTGAGCTTTTTTCTCACTGTCAAGTCCGTTCCCAGGAATGATGGGTTGAGTGTGCATGTGTCGCATCCAGGTATCATTCTGGCAGAATTACTGACAAGCTACTGTGTGTGGTTATTGTTTGTTTTTGAGGAAGGCAGATAGTCCACTTCCTAAATCGAACAGAAACTTTTCTCAGGCAAAGCTTGATCTTTCTGTAAGTATTTTAAATCCTGCCTGTGTATTGCAGGTGCATGCCCAAACCACATGCTGCCTGGTGACTGCTACCTCTGTGGACAGAAGGATTAGAGTAGAGTTTCAGCCCTAATCCTGGGTTTCCTGTGCAGATTCACTTTACAGTCTTATTCTTGTTTAGTTGCCTCTGTGTTAAAGAGCAAGTTTTTATTTATACTTGCTCTCAAAAAAACTCAAAAACCAACAAACCCAAACCAAAAGGCACTAAAAATAGTATTTTGATTTTTATTGTATTGATGAGCTATGTAAAGATTTATGCCTTTATTTTATTTTTTTTTTTCCCTTAAGACTCTTCACAGAATAGTAATTAGCCATGTGCTATGCAGATTGTTGCAGTAAAAGGATTTGGTTATCTGGTAATTAAAACTAAATGACGGCAATTTTAGACTTAGGTTATTTCAAAGTATCTCAATTATTTAGGATCTGAAGTCTTAATTTTTTTCAATGAATTCCTTAGTCAACTTTTGCTTACTTTTAAACTCTACAGTAAATATATGTTTTCTTATGTACAGTTGATATCCTATAATAAAAACCCCACGGTTTTTGTTTGCCTCAGGGCTTGAACTGACCTGCAGAATTTTGTGAAATGTGAAAAATAACTTGATCACTTTTTTTAGTGGTTTTTCTTTTTGTACTCTTTAGGATCCCTGCAGTTTTAAATGTGGTTTGCACAAATTAAACTGAATCTAAAATTTAATATTGGTCAAGGCAAAATCCTGCAGCTAAATTGTTCACCAATATGTTTAATTGATCAAGAAGTTGGTGAAAGACTGTGGGTTTTTTTCTTACACAATTCCTTTTTGTTTTTCCTCAGAAGTTTTGTATTTATGGATCTATTAAATAATCTGTCATCATTAATTAAAACTATATCTAGCATACAAGCTGGTTTAAGCAATAAGAAAATGAGTTTCTTGGTGCTCTTAAGAAACTTAAAGGAACTGTTTTCAAATTGTGTAGTAATGGCATGTGATGTCTTTTTGCTTAAAGAAAAAAACAACTAGAAGCATATGTTTGTGGTGTGGTGTTTTTTTTTGTTTGTTTGTTTTTTTGGCCAGGTTTTTATTCCTTAATTTCAGTTTCTTTACCAGTTTATTGAAAGACTGGGCTTCATGCAGTGGTGAGACCGTGTTGGTGTGAAAATACAGAAAATCTAAAAACTTCAGAGGTTTCAAAGCCTGTTAGTCAGTAAGATTTTTGACATGGAGATGGAGTTAATTTAGATTTGTAATAGCACTCACTATAGTAGATGCTATAGAAACATAAATCTGTGCTAAGACATGCAGGAAAATGTATGGAAGTAAGTGTAGTTATACGGCAGCTGTGGAAATTTCAGATATTGACAATTTTACTAATGTGTTTCTGCAGAATGATGGCCAGTGTTCCCTTATTCTCACTACTCAAAAAGGTGGTTAAAGTGAGAATTAAGCCTGTTTGGAGATCCTGTTAAGTAGCTGATGTGTCCCACATTGAGGGAGTCCTGAGCTTCCATCTCTGATCCATATATTTTTAATCTCCTACTGTTATTACTCAGAGGCCTAAAAATATACTGGATTCTGTTTTTTTTAAAAAAGATTGAATAAATGTTAATGTAGCAACAATGTTTTAGGTAGTTTAGGCAAGAAAATAGCTGTTGTATAAAAATGCCTGCATAATTGTAGAGTCTTCCATTGGCATGCCTTTGAGACAAATAAATTTGTTTTCTGTGCGATTGAGTGCTGGGTGGTTTTTTTTGATTCTCATAGAAGCTCAGCAATAAGCCTTGAGCACAGAATAAATTCTTTATCCTGTGTGATTTGTGTATATTTGTCTTTTAAATCTGTTTAACAAAGTAGTGCAACAAATTTGGGATTAGTGACGTGCTAGTTAGCTCCGCTGAAGGAGGCTGGGACAGAAAAATGGGGAAATTCACGTTTTTTGCATTAGATATGATTAGCTGGCACAAAGATTAGCTGTATCATGCATTTCTTTTCAAATGGTTCCTGACCTCATGGGCGCAAGGAAGTTGTGATCCAGCTGTAGCTGTATAAAATTGGCAAAGAAAATAAGCAGGGGTTTTGTGCAGATTTGTATGTTGGCAGTAAAATATTCTCAGCTCATGGGCTTTCCTTTTACCTCTCACAAATTTAAAAATAATGTTGATTTAGTGCCAAGTGTCTGTTGTTACATATGCCTGTTTGTATTTTAGTGCTCTTTACTGGTTTTAGTGCCTTTATTTTTTTCTCTGGATCCACTTCAACCCCAATGATATGAAGGGCTGTTAATACCAGCTTAAATCAGGTATTGCTTGCAAAAGTTTCTGATACATTATAAAATATGAATATTAAAATTCAGTAACATGAAGTCTGCACTGTAAAATCCTACTTTTAATCTAGGCTTATTTGTTTAGGCTGTGTTAAATCCATTCCTAAAAGTACTCAAGGGTTTGGTTGGTGGGTTTTTTCTTGGGTTTGTTTTTTTTAATTTTCATTTGAGATCAAATCTCTTTGAACTGTGTAGACACGCACCTGTGCTCATTTTAATCCCTGTGTAGTTTTCATCAATTATCACAGCAGGCAAAAAGAAAATCAAATTGTAAAATGCTTTTGAAAAGTAAATACATTCAACCTGGGGTTCAGGTTTCTGTTTTAATCAAACATCATCTGTATTCATGTTCCTACACAAAGCTGGGTAAGGGAGTGGCATGAAGAGCGTTTTTTTGTTTTCATTATGAAATATCTGTTTAGAAGTGCTCTGGTGTATGATGAGTATTGTATGTTAGTGCTTGCAGAGGAAGGCTGTGGTGTGTGTGTGTAGGGATTTTTTTTTTTTTTTTAAAGCTGGAAGAAATCTAGGCCAAGAGATTTCATTCTTATTAATAACTTAAGGCTTTATTAAAAAAAAAAAAAAGTCTTCCATGGCTAGAAAGCTTCCTGACAGGGGAATCGCTGGTGGGTAAGGAACCTGCTGCCCTCAGACACCAGTGGGAGCATTTCCCTTTCTGTTGGGGTGTTAAAACACTCACATTCCCTGTCTGTGTTTGATTGCCACTCTAAAAGCTCGCAGGGCCATGCTTGGGGCCGAGGACCCTGGGTGTTCACCCACGCTGTGTGCCTGCTGTCCAGCCTAGGCCCTGTGCCAAGGCCCCAGCCCCCGGCGCCGCCTCGGCCTCCTGGCTGTGGGTGATCGCCTTCCACCCAGAACAGGACTTGTGGTGTTGCTGTAACAAATTCTGGCCTCAGGACTGAATTTTTTTTTTTTTTTTGTGAAAACATCCCTGTCAGCAAAATAAATAAATACAAAAGCTTGCCAATTCTTGTTTTAATTCCATGGGAGATACTGAAACATGAAGTCTCTGCCTGGGCCTTGTTTAGCTTTCCTGCTGCTCTTCCTCGGCAGTCACTGCCCTAGCTCCACAGGGCCTCAACCCAGTGTTAAATATGTAAACTGGGAAAACTGGGAGAAGTGCTGTTAAATATGTAAACTGGAACAATAGGAAAATTCTTGGCTCATTCAGCTGCAGTAATCTACTGCATTAGAGGTTTAAACAAACTTGGGGAAAATAGTTGTTATGAAGCCTTTAATTTTCCCTTAAGCTTCTGTGTCACCCTAGAACCAAAAGCAAAGGTAGTAAAATTAGAGTAATTAATCTTGGAAGAACTGACACAGGGGATGTAATGAATTTTCCATCAGTTTGCAAGTTGTGTAAATCAAGATAAGAGGCTGCTCTAAAACATTCTGTTTGTAAGCTATGGCTGCTATACTTGACAAAAATTTAGGTTGTTAGATGCCATCTGTGTTGGTACCTTGAGGTTGTTTCTGGAGTAGTCCCTTCAAACGTGGAGGTTTAGAGAATAGTCTGCATTCCCCTGTGTAATGCTTTATCAAGGAATGCAAAACTGAAAGAGAAAAGGTCATTTTAAGTTAAGAAGTTTGTGTTCAGAACTCCTGTATTGACACTTCCCTTTTCTCCTGTTCCTGCCCAAGATCTTGCAGATGTGGGGGAGGTTGGAAAGCCTGCCTGTCTGCTGCTACAGGACCTGACAATGATACCTTATCTGCCCTGCGAAACTTGGTTTCATGCTAACAAAAGACAAGAAACATTATATTCATTGCTTTCAGGGAAAGTCTTCCAGTGTGTGGAGCTGCAAGTGAGATGTGCAGAAGCCTTAAGACATTGTAGTCAGCCTATGTGACTAACGTAACTGCATCTTTTTCTTGAATAACAACTGTAGATGTGAAGCAGACTTTGAAGCGAGTTAGTTGACACCCACACAGGACTAAATTAAAACATCTTGAATAAATTGCTATGCAGTATAAGTGCTAAAGTATCGTCAATACAAAGAAAGTTTGTTCCCAACAATTCTTGGTATGTTGGAAATCACTTGAAATTTGCTGGATTGAAAAGTTAATTTGCATGGTTAGGTAATTTGAATGTAAAATAAGCAAAAATTATCAAGATCATTAAAAACATACATTAGGAGAGAAAAATGTCAAGTATATTTTAAGTATACCTATAAAATTCTGTTCACTTCCCACATGTTTTATTGTAACTTTTATAGTTAGTGACCAAATGGTGATTTTTGGTATACTACTTTTTCTTTAAAGTGTAATAGAATAATCATTGCCTATTTTGTGGCAAGCAAATTGGAACATATTCTGCCTGAACTGCATCATATGAAACCCTTCAGCGGGGTCTGAGGAGGCATGGTTCTCAAAATTTATCCCCTTTCTTTATTAGCACACAAACATAATAACTTGAAACTTAAATGCATTGTTTGTACAGTATGAAAATGTAGTAGTGGAAATGATAGTGCTGCAATAAAGATCAAGGTAGAAATCTCTTTAGGTGTTGGACTTAATTTTAAAGTTTGTTCCTTTTGTCTTCAGTGCGTTTGATACTTAATTTAATATGTTATGCAAGCATCCTCTTAGATGCCTCATATATTTGAACTTACAATTCATAATGTTCAAATTCAATGTTTGGGGTTTAGTATGTGCTTGGGTGCCTATCTTTGTAGATAACTTGCACAGAATTTTCTGCAGGAACATCAGTGTATCTGCTATAGCAAATGTTTTGGAACTTCTACAGGGAGAATGCTTTTTTGGCATTTTATTAGTCTGCTGGAATCATCAAAATGCGCATCATCAGGTAATGTACTGGAGTACTATCTGTAATCCTGTGTCCAGTTCTGGGTTCCCCAGTTCAACAGAGGAGAACTGCTGGAGATGGTCATGGGGAGGGCTACAAAGATGATGAGGAGACTGCAGCATCTCCCTTATGGGGAAAGGCTGAGAGGGCTGGGACTGTAGCCTCGAGGAGAGAAGACTGAGAGGGGACCTTACCAATACATACAAATATCTCAAGGGCAAGTGTCAGGAGGATGGGACCAGGCTCTTTTCAGTAGTGCCTGGTGGCAGGACAGGGGGCAATGGGCGCAAACTGAAGTGCAGAAGTTCCTTCTGAATATGTGCAACAACTTCTTTCCTTGAAGGTGACAAGAGTCCTGGCACAGGCTGCCCAGAGAGGCTGTGGAGTCTCCTTCTCTGGAGACATTCAAAACCTTCCTGGACACGCTCCTGTGTGACCTGCTGTAGGTGAACCTGCTTTAGCAGGGGCTGGATGATCTCCAGAGGTGCCTTCCAACCCTGACTGTTCTGTGATATGAGTGCCTCCTGTGAAAACTACATGTTTTGATCAACAAAAATGTTGCATGTATTTTTGGAGATCTTTGTGTAACCCAAATGACCAACATTATTTTGTTAACTTTGAGATTGTTTGAAATTCCAAAGATTAACCAGTGCAGGTATTAGTGGTCCACCTCTATTTCTTAGAAAATAATTGCTAGATAGTTTCAGAATGAGTGACAGGGTAGGATGATCTCTTAATTGCCCTTTGGCTTCAGCGTAGAAGAGAGACCTTGCTTTACAGACCAATGACATGCAACTGGCAAGCTGCAACCTCCCATGCGCCCTTTCTCTTCCTTTCTGACTGCTGCTGTGAAATAACTATCAGCTTCATGAATTCTGTTCCTGTTGTGAAAGGTTCTTTTTTAAAAAATATTGTATGCTCTTTCCTTCTTCCCTGACCTCAGCACTGTTAAATGAGGATAAGAGTTATCAAAGGAAGACTATGCACGTGGCAAGCCCTATCAGTTGTTATCCTTTGTGGGACTGCTTGATGTACTACTTGATATTTTTGTTTTTAAGGTATAAGAAAAGTGTCAAAAGTTTATGGTTATGAGTTGTGAGAACAGTGTGAGAATATAGTCTCTTAAGCTTTTTTCCTGGTTTGACATTTGACAAAAAAATCAAGGCCCAAATCAAGGTTAAACTGATGGAGGTATTCTACAGCTGTTGCCACTTTTCTGCCTTACCATAGGGACCTGATGCAAGGTTGATAAATGTTTAGAAAAGAAGCAGTAAGTGGCTGAGTCCTCAGAAAGGAAGTGTAAAACCTGATTTAAACTGTTGATTTATACCACTCTTAACAGTAGTAGTTGGTTTGGCTGCTTGCCCCTTGCCTGTGTTTGCCAGCTTCCCGCTACTTGGAGTGGAGCAGTTGCCTGGATTCGCTTCCTCTGGGATATGAAGTGCTGTAGCACTACATTGAAATTTTGGGTAGTAATAATTTGTTTTTTTCATTAAAATCTTCTAATCAATAACTAGACTTTGATAACTAGGTAAATAATCATGGGATCTTCAGTGTTTTTTACTTCTGTACAGAATAGCCTCAAATGGCCTGTTTCTAAGGTCAAGTTGCATCACTGTATGAAGTTGTTACCTTTTCTGCTTCTCAGAATTGTGGTGTGCAGCACAAGAATCTTATGCCCCTGTGGAAGGTAGACTTTACAGAGCTGGCATGCAGTGTTTAATTCCTGCTTTTTAAAACATCTACTGTGTTTGAGCACTGAGCCTAGGGATGGGCTCCACTTCTTGTGGTCCAGGGAGGAGGGCTCTTGGTAAGACATCCTATCTTCATGCATCGCTGGGCATGATGCAGGGATCTCTTCTGCAGCCTCATTGAACTTAGATCATTGATATCCTATACCCAGCAATCTTTCTCCTGCAAGTGTGATACCATTTTACTATTCTTATCAACAATGATAGTGAAGTAATGAAACAGGTTACAAAGGCAGGCATTAAACTGCTTGTAGTTTTTTGTAGTCCAATATTAGGTATATTTAATAAGTAACAGTCATGCTTTAATGTAGTTTCCAGGAAAAGTTTGTGGTGTGTGTACTCTGAGGAGTGTTGACCTGAGCCTCCCTGAGTCCCCAGGCTGGTCAAAAGTTGCAGCATCCTGGAGTACTCCCCAGTTTCATACTATCCTGGAGAGCTCCCCTCCTTAGGTCTGGTGCAGATGAAACCTGGGTGTGAGAGCCAAAAGTCGAGCCAGGTCCCCAAGCTTGGCTGGTGACAAGGAGTAGGACTGACTGCTGTAGCAGACGGCACATCTGTGCCTGGCTGAGGTCTGTACGGTACTATATATGTCACTCTTGTACCTGGCTTTTCTTCACTGTTGGTATGTTTTTATAAATACTTTGGTGCTTATTTTCTTCTGCTTTGAAAAGGAAGTTTTAGAAATAATCTCTGATTCATGCCCTCTTCATATGTTTGACTTTGTGGCCTGACCCTAAGTCAAAACTCTGCATATCTTCTAATTCCCAGAAAAGTGGACTGTGGGTTTTTTTTATTTTTTGAAGTCAAGCTGTAGGATTAATATTTCCTATCATGGGCAATCTACCTGTTTCATGTCTGTTGTTAGTAACATTTCAACTTTTGACTGATTTAAAGTCTAAAACTGAGTTCACCTGTCTGTATCCTTTGCTCCTTCAGCTGTAAAACATCTGAAGAGGAACAATTACAATTGAATAAGCAGGAATTTAATCTTCCTGGTTACACTCAGTTGTGAAGACAGAATTGACAGTCTGGGTGTGATACAGGGTAAGGAAGTGGCTGTCCTCAAGTGAATATAGATTAAACTCAATTCTTGCTACTTTGAGTTTTTAATAACTTGCTGATGAAAATTCTTTACCTGGAAACTTGCATGTAGAAGTATGGGCTGGAGAGTATTTCAGGCCAGAGGAAAATTTGCCTTTACAGGCTGTGATGTCTGTCTGTATTTCACTCATGCTTAATGAAATGATAATTTAAAATGAAATTACTTTCCATCACCTGATTCCTCCTGCCAGTTCTTTCTTATTTTTTGTGAAGTGCATGACTGTTGTTGTTGTTTTTGTTCTGTTTTAACCTCTGTGTTTGCAAATGTCTCCTTATTAATAATTTGTACTTACTCTAGTTTTCAAGCTTGTTTTGTAAATTCAGTTCTTGTTGTCTTGGCCAGTGAGCAAATGAAGATGACCTGAATGTGTGTATGACTTGGTATTCAGTAACCATCTGGCACTTTCGTACTTCCTGGTTTTCCCATAGATCTGATGGAAATGCCATGCTGCCTCTAAGTCATGCAGGTACTTTGGAGAACCACTCTTGCAGTTCCCAGGCATCATTCCCTGGCAAAATTGCTTGGGGAGGTTTTACCTTGACACCTTAACTGAGTGCTGAAAATAGGAGAGCTGTCTTGATCTGATTATTTAATGGGATTGGGTGTCACTTTTGTTGTTTTGAATGTGGGTCGTTGTCCCTTGATCATACCCTGGGGAGAACTAACAAAACTTGTGTGGTTCAGTACCCAGATAGAAGGCTTAGAACTCCCATATCTCTTGCACAGCTTGTCTTAGATGGAGGGGGGGGGGATTAGAAGCTACAGCAAATTTGTTTTATAATTTCTGTAAAAATCCTATTTCTCTAACTATGGCTTGATTTGCAGCAGAAACATGAGTCCAAATCTGTTGAAGGCATTAAGTAACATCTAACTGTGATGTTGCAAAGACCTTTGAAAGTGTCTATGCGTTCCAGAGTATCTTTCGTAAAACGATAATGGTGTCACTATTTAAAGCCAGAGAGAAGTGTCACCCTTGTCAAGTCTAAAATCTGTCTTATGCACAGTTCATGGTTTTAGTTCTATGCTTTTGTTCTGATTAGTAGAGTTCCAGCTCTACCATTAGGTGCTGCTAATTTTTGGAAAGGTTATTGTGAGAATGCAGGCAGGGTAGTGTAACATACATGATTCCCTCTTCAGCTGCATACAATTATTCACGGAAATATACATGTAAGTGTCTTGTCTTCAGATTTCTCCCAAAGAGCAGGCAAAGATGGTGATAGCATATAGTTGCTTCCTATGTCTGTCCTAAAGTCAAACCAATTCGTTAGTTTTCATCTCATGAACTACAAAGTGGTTATGCTTTCATGGCAACTATGAAAAATGAATAAAGCTTAATTGCAAACTCACTCCCCCCCC
>JAVJGJ010000037.1:45301407-45314290 GCA_035590215.1 Microhierax caerulescens | reverse complement strand
TCACTTGTCTCACAGGTGGCTCTGGGCACTCAATGCTGGAAGCCACACAGATACATAAAGCAGTTTTGTGGCTTTTGCAATGCCTCATGTCAACCTGAATTTCTGCAGTCAGTTTATCTAGAGGAGGTGACTTGAGGGGCAGAGGTGTGTAGATTGCCTCTACTTTTTCTTCTGATTGCTTTTTATGATTAAATTCTTTAAAAAAAAACAAAACAGAACAAAGCCCCAAACCAACCACCAGCAGTTTTATGAACTTCCAGCTACTAGTCAGTATTGATGTGGAGAAATTACTTGGGATGAGTTGCAAGCTTCTTTTGGAAGCTTTTCTTTCAGTTTTGACAATTGTAAAGTTTATTCTCCTAGGAGATGCACAGATCGTCGTGTGTGTCCCCCCCCAATAATTAAAGAAAGTAGGTATTCGTGCTGTTTCTTTATTAGATACATTTTCAAAGATGATGAAATTTTCCGCTACATTAATTGCCAGAAGTATACTGTCAAAATACTAGGTATGTGATTTTATGACTTCCCTGAAAGAGCCATAAACCCCACCAACAACCAAATCCTGGACTTTGTAAAATTTTTAAAAGGAAGACTAACATAGATTTATGAAGAAGGATATTCTAAACCCATGTAACACAGGGCAGAGATTGTTTTCTCTGTTCTGTTCACATTGAATCTTCTCTTTATTGTAAAGGAATTTAACTCCTGTGGTGAATCTAATTTTTGTTTAACACAAAGTTTTTGAGGCCATGTCTGAGAGGGAAAAATTGTAGAATTAAGGTATTAGGTGGAATATCCTTCCTGTTACATCCACCAGATATGGTCGCATAAGAGACTTGACATAAAATGGGGCGAGTAGGTCACAGTAGTCAGTTGACTGCTAGTCTCTGCATTAAATGCCTTCTGTTTTTCACTTACCCCTTGTTAGTGCTGACCAGTAGCGATATGGGGCATTGAGCTTTTCCGAAGGCAGAGGCCGCACTGAAGAGAGCTCTCTGTGGAGGCAGGCAGCTCGCTTTACATGCAGTGTGGTGAGCCTGAAGTGGGCTTCCAGTGGAGTACTTCAGTCCTCCTGAAATTTTACTACCGTGGCTGCAGTTCTGGCGTTGTCTTCCAGTTTACCACAAGTTGCATCATTCCACTAAATGTAGCTTTTCAAGGTAGCCCTATTTGCTTCCAGAAGGGTAGCTACTGTTATGGTAGTTATCATCCTAGGTGATCCAGAATTACCTGCTATGCGATAAAATCAGATGCTTCCACTCAGGCCTGGCTCTTAGAGTTTTGTAGAGTGCATGCTGAGCAAAAATGATGCCTATTTATTTTTTCCTTGGGAACTAGAACTAGGTGCTCTGATTTACTGAACTCCAAAGAGTACAGAGAATAGAAAATAATTTTTCAGTGAATTCATTCATAGATTATTTTACTTTTTCACCGTTGTCCCTGAGTCACCTACTATGGCACCATGGCATGAGAAGAGCTTGTTACCCCCAACAATTAACAAGCTGCTTAATAATAGGCTTCTTAATAGACTTAACAAGTATAAATACTTATACTAGATAAATGCACAATCTGGAACCTAGACCAGCCTTCCCTGATTTGTACATGTCAACATCCTCAAATAGTTTTCTGATCTATATACGGTGTTTTCCAGAAAGAGACATGTTTATGCATAGATCTGTTTAATATTGTTAATATATAAATATATATATATTCCTTTTGTCTTTTTTATTGCTGCTGCCTGTTGCAACCACAATTTGTAATTTATATTAGGCTAGGTGCCGTAATCTTTCAGAGGAGCTTTTCTCATGTGTCATATAAACAGCATTTGATCTGAAGCTCTCTGTGGTGGGCTACTTGAGCAAAGTAAGACTAAGATACGTGACCTCAGCCAGAAGTTAGTCATTTCAGTGTGATTTAAGTTATCTCTATCCAGAATTGCTTGGCACTAAAACATAATAATTTCAATATCCAAACTTGATATACTTGCATCAATTCTAAATGAAATTTTCTGCTACCTGTGGATTATTCCAGTAGGGTTTTGTCTTCTATAGAGATTTCTATTTGTCTTCTGTCTTCTCTTTCTGTGTTCTACTAATAGGAACAGGTTTGAAAAACCGAGTAAACCTATTTATACCATGCTTACTTTGTCACTGTTCCAAGTTATTATCTTGATAACTTATTTCTACAAGAACATGTTCTTCTGCAGTGCACATTCACTTGAGTTTTCACTCTGATAGGCAGCCTGTAATGAAAATGTTGACTAAGCTGAATGATATCTTTGTTTTCTTTATTTTGTAAGTCAGATTGCAAGATAATTTTAAATTAAAAATTCTTGGATGATTGCTTATGATTATGCCAAGTTACTGTACTCACTCACCTATTTCAGTCATAGTTAATGCTATAAATTTCAGAGTTAAGGGAAGCAGAAAAGGTAGAGAGTCCTGATTGATGATAGCTTCATATCTTGTTAGCTTAATATTTTGAATCTCTTCAAATTAATGGTACTTCTTGTGTTAAAGAACTTTATAGAAAGAACTAAATGGATTCATCTTGTAAAATAAAATACAGGTAATTTTGGGGAGGAGGAAGAAAAAGGACTGAAATGTAGCCTGGATATGCACATAATGTAATCTTCCATTCTTTTGTAGATTGCACCCCAGCAGCCTTTAATTTTCAAATGCTTTAATTCTAGTGCAAGTACTCAAATGACTCAGCGGTTATCTAAAGCATCAGGTAACTATACCTATATTTAGCTTTATTCTATCTTCTTATCCTTGTTTCTATCTTCATTTTCTCAGTTGTAAGCTACAGGGAGTTTCATTAAGGTTTAGAAAAACAAAAATCCAAAACTATGCGGGAAGTGTTCTCATGAGTACATCCTCTGCAGGCTCTTCACAGGCTCTTTCATCTGATGGTCAGAGCATGTGGAGGGTAAGTCCTCGGTCTTTCACAGTACCTTCAAACACAAAACACTTAACCCCACCTGCCAACAGGGTACAATTTTCAGTTGGAGGTGATACCATTTTTAAGAAGGAGGTGACTTCTCTTTGCTACATGCTGTGGGGTCCACCTAGTGAGAGTTTCCCTGATGCTGACCACCTCCAGTGATGCCTTCATTGTGGCGGTTGGTCTTTGCCAAGGCATAACCCTGGCCTTAACGGCTTTCCTACTCCATTGAGGAAATGCTGTGTGCCACAGACTGACGTATTTAACTAGGGATTGGGATATCTGCCACCTTAGCTCACTAGATTGAAGTGCTGAATTGCAGGGGGTCAGACAAGAAATCAATACTCTTTTTCCATCTGGCTGCCTTGAAGACTATGTAAATTAAATGTATTTATCTGTAAAAAAAGTTATGTCCACACTGTAAGAAATACAGTTGGCAAGTATGAGCTGCTGCTTATGTTGCTGCTGGGAAGGTTCTTGCCTGGATAATTTTGTTTCTAAAGTAGTTACTGGTAAGTTCCCCTGAGATTTGTGGTAGTGAGATGCAAATAATGTGTACACCAATGGCAGTTTTACTTTTTTCTTCACAAATTTTATAGATTTGCCTCCAGCAGGCTTTGAAAGCTGATGAGGTGAGCAAAGATGTACTGCCACCTGGAAGGCATCCTTTGTTTTCTGGAGTTCTCTGCCTATCAATACCTGCTAGGTGTAGATTTTGTTGCCCCTTTCTTTTGTACACATGCTTTTTTCATTTCCTTTTGGGTTTGTTTTACTTTTTTAATCTCCAGACCGTCTACTGTATCCTAGTTAGTTTGGCTTGGTGCTTTTTCCCCTTGTATTTTTATTTACTTGAAGTTATCTGTAAGTTCTGCCAAACATTAACTCAGATGTCAGCTACAGGAAGGCTGGAGGGATGTTGTGGGTTGTGAGACATGAGGTATTCTAATATTATGACATCATTTGGAAGACTTTAAGGAGTCACTCGTTTTACTCCAAATCCATTCTCTCAGTAGTTTTGGAAGTTGAAAAAATACACGTACAGATACCTAAAAAAATATTATGACTACTGCAAAATGTGAAAGATAATTTTCAGGCTTTTCCTTTATGAGCTTTCAGATCTGTAAAAGTCAATTTAAATCCCAAATTTTGAATGAGTATAGACTTCTCAACATAGTTAATTCTTTACCCTAAGTTATGAAGTAAATTTTAAAAAATAAATCTTAGATTTAATTGCTTTTTGGTCTTATTTTATTGATAAGATTATCGAATCATAGAATGGTTGGGGTAGGAAGAGACCTTAAAGAACATCTATTTCCAACCCCCCTGCCATGGGCAGGGACACCTCCCACTAGACCAGGTTGCTCAGGTTGCCCATCCAGCCTGGTCTTGAGCACTTCTAGGGATGGCGCATCCACAGCTTCTCTGGGCAGCCTGTTCTGTTATCTCGCCACCCTCACAGTAAAGAATTTCTTCCTAATATCTAATTTGTATCTACCTGTTTTTAGTTTAAAGCCATTTCCCCATGTCCTATCACTACATACCTTTGTAAAAAGTCCCTCTCCAGTTTTCTTGCAGGCCCTCTTTAGACACTGGTGGGCTGTTATGAGGTCTCCCTGGAGCCTTCTCTTCTCCAAGCTGAACAACTCTCCAAGTGTTGGGCATAGGCAAAGTGCCCCAGCCCTCTGATCGTCTTCCTGGCCCTCCTCTGGACTCTCCCCAGCAAGTCCATGTCTTTTCTGTATAGAGGACTTCAGAGCTGGATGCAGCACTCCAGGTGGGGTCTCCCAAGAGCAGAGTAGAGGGGGAAGATCACCTCCCTTGACCTGCTGGCCATGTTTCTTTTGATGCAGCCCAGGACATGGTTGGCTTTCTAGGCTGTAAGCGCACATTGTCAGGCTGTGTTGAGTTTTTCATCCGCCAGCACCACCAAGTCTTTCTCCTCAGGGCTGGTTTCAATCCATTCTCCACCCAGCCTGTATTGATACTGGGGGCTGATGCAAAACAATAGTAGAAGCTACTGTTTCCTGATGTAGTGTACTAGTTTACCATAAGAGATTATTACATTCCAAGTACCCAAAGAGAAAATGAGCCTTCTAAATTCTTCTCAACATCAATATTTCAAAGCTATTTCAATTTGGTTTTAATGAAACAGATATGGAATTATATAAATGGGGCAGTTGTAAGTACTCAGAATAGCTTGAATACTTAAGTGAGATAAACGGTTAGATTTTGCGGGTTAGACTTGCAGACACCGTAGCCAATGTGCTGAACTGATCAGTGTGAAAACTCGCTACTATGTGCAGGGTTATTTACATTGCTCCCCCTCGGTCCTTCCAAATACAAATGTTTATGCTAATGGTTGGAATATGGTGGGATTGCATGTGGCAGTCTGAGTTTAGAAGTTATGATGTTTTTTAAGTTATGCAGTGTTTTTATACTTAGGTGTTTCTGTTATAAAATATGAATAATGTGTACAGTGAAGTCAGTATTAAACACTTGTGCAACTTTGAAACTTACTCATGTTTCCCTTCTCTAGCATCCCTTTTACTGTGGTTATGCTGCTTATGTTTTAACTACAGACTGCTGGAATTTGCTTTGAAAGTATCACTGTCTGTTTTATTTGCTGGTTAGCATTGGAGCAGCTTCTTCTTTAGATCTTGATTAAGGCAGAAGTTTGGGGAGCAAGGAAAGACTTTCTTGTTCAGACCACTAAAGACTACATTATTGTAGAGCATGCAGGAGATAGGTGTTTGAGACAGATTGAAAGCTCCAGTTCTCACTTCACTTAATTTTGAGTGCTTACTTTTTGACCTTGTCTTCCTGTGTTTATACCTAATTTCTATAGGGGAAAAAAAAAAAAAAAAGATTATTGTTATATTATTAAGGTTAAATTGTTATGGGATTACTGATTTCCCTTTCCACCTCTGACGTGTTTGGGACTTTAAAACTCACACCACTGAGACATCACCTGCTTGATGTAGTGGGAAACCAATGATCTCAAAAAATGTGCTGTCCTTCACAGGGTACAGTATTAGAAAAGACGAGTTGTACTTGCTACATCTTTTGAGCACAAATGCGCATGTGAGTTCTCAGTGAAGACTTAAATTCAGACCTATAACCATTAGCCTGCTTTATTTCTAATCTTATGTTGATATAAATTCTTGCTGAAATAATAAATGCCCACTAAAATGATGTATGTGTCAGCAGTGTTAAGTTACAGTGCCAGTGGGACAAAGGTTGTTACATACTTGCATTTTGTTTAACATAAAACTGAAGATCCCGATGCCTGTGATTTTAGAAACCTATTTCGGAAGCACTGGGGATTTGCAGCTTGGACAAAGGGATAAAAGGCTTCATCTGATTTGGGATTGATCCTCTGAGCAGTCAGCACTTTGTGAGGATGGCCACCTGAGGAAATTCTGGTTGTTGACATCAGTAGTATTACGCGTGGTGACTTGTTTAAGGCTACTGTGTCATGCAGACATGTGCTGTGGAGAAACTGGGCAACAGTTTTTGCCCCCAGGCCTAAGAAAGGAAGGTGAGGGAAAATGCCTGCTGTTTTGCCTGAAAAAGATTTGAGAATGGAGACCAGTAAGTAATTTGTCCCCAGGACGCGATGGTGTTCCCTTGGTGCATGTTTCCCATCTTTGCTTCAGAGCGCTCCCTAGCTCCTGTGCTGGTGTTGGTAGGAGCATCGCTCTCCCCGTCACTGTAAGAGGAGCACTATGCAGGGTGGGGACTGTCTACACAAATGGTTAGAAAAGAGTGCAAAACAAGGAGTGGGAGTCTCTAGGCTGGAAAGGTGCGTACCTGTCTGACCCCCTTTTTTGGTAGCCCTAGTTATGTGACTTGTGCTCTTATTTTGCATTAGAGGATTGATAAAAACTGCAAACAGTTTTGGAAGAAGGGTCTGGGATCTTATCAGCCCTGTGAACTTTAGCTGCTAGGTCTACAAGCTGCCCAAGATGCAAGTGTGCTCTCCTTCAGGAACATTAAATGGAGTGAGACTCCTGAAGACTTTTTTTATAAAAGGGCTTTTGACTTGCTCTATTAAATAATTAAGCTTCTCTTCCTGGAGAGGCTTTTCATCTGTGCCAGCAAAATGTTTCTGGTTTCTTGTAAGAAGTCTGTGAGACTGGGTTCTAGTATGGCGAGTCGCAGTTGCAAGTCTTATATGGACACATTTTCTAGTCATTAAATTAATAATCTTTCTAAGATTAAAATCTAAATTTACATTTGGCTAAAAAGTTTTGCAGTTCAGTAGGCTTGTTAAAGTTCAAACTTGTTATCCTTGAAATGATAACGAAAGCTATTGAATTCAAAGCTAGTTTTCTTCTGGGATTCATTGTGCTGAATATCTTCAACTCTTGTGTAAAGTAGCAAGATCTGAGAGTTGCTCTGAAACTCTGAATTATGGGTGTGGACTAGAGACTGCAAACCTTTGAGACTTCAAGTCTCCAAGCTCCCAGCGAGGTCGCTGGCAGCCGGGCAGGTTTTCAGTGAGTGCCTGCACGCATTAGCATCTGTGAGGAATCACTTCATGTTCTGACGGTCGCACCTTGACTTGCTTTCTAGTTGTATCTTGCATCTCAACATAAACACCTCACATAGAGAGATGTAAGAGACCCGAAAACAGTCTTTGAAGAATAAAATAACAATGGGCTTTAGAGAGCTTGATGGGTCTTCATTGTCATCACACAAGATCAAAGAAGGCCTTGGAGCTGCGCTTTCTCCTCAGAATTGGAAATAACATTCTTAATTACATAAGTGAGCAAGTCTGACTTTCCTTCAAAGGGAGGAATGCTACACTTCATCCTTCAGCTTTTGTGCTCTTTGCAGCATAGCATTTTAGAAAAATTATACCTGTCCCCTAATGTCAGACTTGCATTTAAAGTTTGCCCAGGCCAACCTATAGATATCTCGGATACGATCTGATGCTGAGTGTATCCCTCACTGCAGTGAGGTGGTCACAGTGAAAATGATGCTAAATAAGGGAAAGAAAGTGCCAGCAGTGGTGATGAAAATTAATGATGTGGAGGTACTGGAAGTATACTTACTATATTGTAAGCTCGTTTTTTCTGCTCTTCCACTGAGGAAAATCTGCACTTGTCTGTCAGCTTTCTGGCTTAAGTGATGCTCTTAGGATCCCTATTTTCCACTGTAAGTACAAAAAAATGTATCTCCATTTCTGAAGCCCTTTTGTGGTTTGTTCTAATGTAGTTTTAACCTCCCATGTCCTTGTGAGTAGTTGACTTTTGCTACCATAATACCTTGTGTTAGGACTTCAGTATCTTACATCAGTCATGTTTCCTTTTTTTTTTTTTTTTTTTCCCCACAATTGCTTTCTCTTTTTAAACTTGTTCGTTATGGTCTGTTAACGTGTCTTTCTAACTTTGTTGTTTGGAAGCAGAGACAGCTTTTTCCATAATATATTTTATAATCTTTGTTTCGCTAGGGTCATGATCATTGATTTTATGTAAGTCAGGCATGCACTGTATGGGGTCCATGGCTTGGATAGGCTATTTAAAGCTATTTCTTATACTTACTGTATTACCCTTTCTGTGGTTCACCTACTTTGTGGCTGCCTAGCTGGTTAGCCAGATGTCTTGAAGTAGTGGATAAGAAGACACGTGTTTTGGTCTTGCTAAGGTCTCAGTTGAGCTGATAGGTGTGTTGCCTTCTAAAATGAACAGTTCATTCTCATCTCTGCTGCTAGCTTTGAGGAAAGGTAGTGGACGAAAAAATAAGTAGGATGGAAAGACAAGAGGACATGAAATATATTTGTATAGTTTGAAGTGATTATTGAAATATGGTGTGGAGGTGGAAGAAAACATTGCACTGAAGGAAAAATGGAAAGAGCTTGAGGAGAAGGGTCAGTGTTGGGATGGAGGTGTGTTGGAGTAGTGTGACAGGAAGCATGTTTCAGAGTGACGTGAAGTCTTTAAAATGACATATTTGAATTTGGGATTTCTGTTTTCTTAAGGATACCAACAAAATAATACAGTGTTCTTACGTGTCTGATTGTGTGGCCAAAGTGCAAGTGCGTCAGCATAGTAAAGCTCCTGCAGCCTTCACGGTCCTTCTTTACTGCATCCATCAGCGGTAGGATGAAACACACCTCACTGACAGCTTAACTGATCCTCCCGTGGTTCTCCAAGGTGGCAGTGATGGACTGCTGTCTTCATTTCAGTCAGTTAGGCCTTTGGTGAAGACCCTGCTAACATGTAGGTCTGTGAAGGTGAGGGATGGTAATGTCCTGTGGAACATGGGGGTGTGGTTTTGTTTTTTTTATGATTCTTAAGAAAAAAAGTGAAATGAATGCTATAAAAAACACTCTGTAGGAATCAATCGTAGTGCTGTTCTGCAGAAAATCTCTGGCTTTAATATTGAGATATCTCTGCCTGCTATTAAGCATCCGGAGGAGTGCCGTCTGGGGTGTTTATGGATATAATTAGCACACTTGAAAAGAAAACCCTGAAGTTGCAGGTTAGCTGACCAACTTCAAAACATGATCAGTAGCACTGAAATGTACACACATGCATATGCACACATGTACAGGCAACTTCTGTCTTACCAGTTGAAACTGGGATCAATCCAAGAAATATCCCTGGGCTCCATAAAATGAACGTAGTTTTTTCGATGCTGAGTGCTGAGTACCTTGAAGCCTGGCATTCGTGACTTCCTGAGAAAAGTTTATATGGCAAACACCAGGCCCGTGTTTCATTTTCCTCTGAATGATGATAGGCTTTGTGGTGGGTTTGCCACCAGTTTGCAGACTTCCCAAACTTGCTAAGAAAGGAAAGGGCCCAACAAAAAACTATTGTGAAGTCAAACGTTGTTTTTGAGAGAAAAAGTAAATGACACTAAAGTTCTTTGTAAAGGAAAGCTATCAGCTTTCCTATCATTTTGATATCCTATATTGAGCTTTCCTATCAGCTCAACTGAGACCTTAGCAAGACCAAATAAAAAAAAAAAAGATAAAGTTCTTTGTAAAGGAAAACTGAAATCTAGACAAATTTATGGAAAACTCTCCTCATCTTTTGATTTCTATAAATGTAAAAAGTACCATACAGAAATCCTAAGATTTTGTTGTTGGGTTTATGTATACATAACCATGGGATAGTTTAGCTTACTTCTGAAGTCTAATGAATGCATCAAGCCAAGTAAAATATTCATTAGAGTAATTGATTCAGTTCAATCTTTCAAGGCTACAGCTTGGAAAAGTACACACTATTGCCTTTAGAAATGCAGCATGTTGATTCACCAGCCTTTTTATTCAACTCACTTTCATTCCATATGTTTACTATACTTTGCAAAATCTAATTAAGTAACTGAGGTAGCAGTTTCCAAACAATATTTGGCGTATGTTTAAGTCAAAGGTTAAGGGATTCTAAACAGTGAAAGTTCTAGACAGGTGAAACCTATATATTTTCAAGACACAGCAGAAAATTTTTATTTTTAGTATTTTTGTATTGAAATCATTGAATAGATGTGTACTTACACAAGTGATTGCAACATAGTAGAAAGTTATTTGTTCCCAAAATAGTCATCTGTCTGTTAATTCACTTAGATATGACTAAATGGAGTGTAAAATTCACCAATGTGCTAGCTAGGCAATTTTTGCTGTAAGATGCTGGATTCAGTACCATACAATGAATTCATCATATCTCCATAGGTTTTCCTCTCCCCTCTGTGATGGGCATCTGCCTCAGACCATATGGCTTCGGAAAGTTTTGATTGAAACTGTTCTGTCAAGGAACAGGGCTAGAGAAAACCTAACGTTGTAGAGACATTCTGTTTCCATGCAGAGGAGCAGGAACTTGAAGCTTAGCACAGGCGGATAACTTGTGCCAGGGACAGGCTTTTGCTTTCGATGAAAGTCTGCCAGATATTGGCCAACTCATGTAGCTTTCACAATTTGTTCACTTCCAACAGAGACTTGCTGGAGTCTCTTGTGACTGTGTCCTCATGAAACCTTTCCTGGCCTCTCTTGCTGGCATGCTTCTACATGGCTGTATCCTATTGCAGGTCTGGTGCATCATCCAGATGCTCATGTGTGATCACCATGGGCAGCAGGGCAGGCTGGTGGAGCTCTGCATTGTTCTCCGTTGGAGTTTTAGCCACCTGCCTTTGCCGAACATGGGCCCTCACAAACGACCGCTGGCTCCAAGTGTCAGACTTATGGCGCTGTTCCACGTGCCTTCCTCACCCAACACATCATCACAATGGTTAGAAGTGATTGTTAAAGTAGAGACAGACATTGGGACTCTCCTGACTGGTCTGCTAAGCTAAACTCAGAGGCTTAGTGAATGTTGGTCCTTGCGGAGACAAGTAGGTGTCTCTTGAAATTCAACTTTGCAGCTGTCAGTGGGTTCCCCAACCACAGTTGCCACCATGGAGCTTTAAGAAAGCAAGCAACTCCTAGAATAAACACCCTGCTGCAAATGTATGTCGAGAGCATGCTGCAAGTGCAGCCCTTGCCGAGGACATGGACTCTACATGCCCTCAGAGCCAGCAGCTCCGTAGGGAGGAGCCAGGAGGCTGACTGCTGGGAAGCGGTGCTGGACCTGCACAGGAGGGAACAACAAGGGCTCTGGGAGCTGCTGGGCAGAGAGGAGGGACATGTAGGCTTAGCAGCTTGCATGGGAGGGAGCTAAAAGTGAGAGTCCCATGGTACCCGATGCCTGCTTAATTCTTCCTTAGGGATTCTTGGTCATTTTGTTGCCTGTTGTAGGTGCCTTGGTGGTCTTTGAACGTGGACTAGATTAAAACAATTATTGAAGTCTCTGATTTTTCTTTATTTTGTCTGTGTGCGTGTCTTTTCCTTTGCCTAGCAAACTTGAGCATTCCAAATAGCTGGATCAGAGGACTAAGGTCAGGACTATTGGTCTTGTTCCCCTTTGCTACCTTTGGCAAAACGTTGTTGGAAGAGTCAATGTGCATCTGATCATCAGATTGTGCACCTCTTCTTCACATGTCTCTTGAACTCTTTTAAAATTAAGTTTTTAACTGTTGTATAACGGCCCCTCCTGCCTTTATTCATGGAATACATAGTGTTCTGGCTTAAAGTAGTAGTGCCGAGAAACTTGGAATATTCTACAGTATTATAAAGAAGCACAGGTTTTATAAACTGATGAGCTCCTTAGATGATGTAATCTGAAAAGGAAGACTTCATAAAACAGCCTCCTTCATTTATTACAATGCAAAACTTGATGTTGACTGAACATTGAATCAAGGAGTAAAACGTCGCTATTCCTGCATTTGATTTTTATTTCTAGCCATATATAGCTTTGAGAATATTTTTTCTTACAGAGATGAAGTCTGCTTCTAGCACAAAGTGACTCTTTATGAGCAATTTTCAGTGGCAGATGAAGAAAGCTGTGACATGGCTATTTACATACTGTCAATAAATGTGGTCTTGCACTGTTACCACATTGAAATCTTGTGCCATTAGGAACATTTTATGTAGTAGCAAACATAATTTTTGTACTGAAGTAAGTATGAAAGATAAAAATGTTTATAAACAACCTTTAATATCCTGCATTTGGACTATGCCTGATGCTGTATGGTGCTGGTAATAAAGAGTAAAGAATTAAGAAAAATGCCAGTGTGGGTATATAGGAACTCATTACTGCAGGGGTGGTTCGGGGTCTTGTAAGTGTAGTGTTTATGGGTGCATTTTATGTGTAACTTAGTGGAACATCTTAGAAATGTGCTGTAAAGTTTGTATATGCATATTTTGGCAATATTGTTAATGAAAAATGTACTGTATCTTGCAAGAGACAGCTGGTACTGGCACTTCTGAGAAGCAAGCTGTGTAATTTAATCGTGTCATTGATGTTTGAAAACCTTTTGGTCAGTGTAGAGCTTGGGTCAGGGGTCCTCAAACTACGGCCTGTGAACCAGATATGGCCCCCCAGGGTCCTCAATCCAGCCA
>JAVJGJ010000037.1:45282625-45301307 GCA_035590215.1 Microhierax caerulescens | reverse complement strand
ACCAGATCTGCCCCCCCAGGGTCCTCAATCCAACCCCCCAGTATTTACAGCCCCCCCAGCCGCCGCCACCCCCCCGCTGGGAGCTGGGGGGGAAACCAAGAAGGCGCAGATGACAGCCTGCCACTTCATCTGCCCGCCGCCCCCCTGGTTAAAAAGTTTGAGGACCCCTGGCTTAGGTGATCATGTGAACCACATAGGAACAGGAGACTTCAGAAGATTGATTCTGATTTGTGCTAATTTATTTTTGAAATTTATTATAAAGAAGACTAGACTACAGGTACCTGTATCTTTTTTTCATGATTGTTCACCTGATATTGTAGAACCTCTCAGCATCTTTCAAATATACAATGGTCTCTCAGATCATAGATCATTCCTTACTTTTGTGGACTTATGTATTTTATAAGGTGCATGTAAGGGTTGCTACAGTGAGTTCCCCGTACTTCTAAGGCGTATTTGCTCATGGTAAGTATTTTCCAAATTAATTCAGTTGTTTTGCATAATGGCGACAGTTTCCCTGGCATTTCCACCATAGCCTCGTAAAGCTTAGTTAGGACTTTATGTGCCAATGCACACTGAAGCTCTTGGGTCATCTGAGTATCTGCCCACATGTAAACATAAAGGACAGAGGGGGGCCTGTTGACTTCTGTTAGGGCTACTGTGTGCTGAAGGCATGTGTATGGTGCCTCACTGGTCTGAGGTCTACATTGTAGATTGTGAAGTACTGTACATAAACCGACCTGAGATCTACTGTGGATGTGACGCTGGTAATGTGTACGTTCAAAGCAAGAATTCCTACTGGTGGAATAAACTGCTGCATTTTATTGTCTCCTAATAGACCCAGCAAACTAGAAGTGGTCGGCTTCTGAAAGAGCACTCCTAAATACATCCTCTTTTCAGAGGCAGCGGCAAACTCCCTCATAGGCAAATCATTTGGAAAAACAACAAAAAGCCCCAAACAGGCATTTTATCTTTCTGCACCCAGCCAAATAACAGTCCCAAATGTTGATGCTTTTGGCTAAAAGGTGTAATCTGTTCAGCTCTTGTTTCCTCGTGCACAGTGCCTCAGCAGCCCTGTGCTATGGCAAATGGCTATAATTAGATTAGCAGCCTGCTAAGCAGTGGTGACAGTCTGCGAGCCGCAGCGAGCATGTGCTGGATTCTGCATGTGCCTGGCGCTTATTGGCGGGCGAGGTTGCTGCCTGCCGGTTTGATAGGTTTCCCCAGTAATCTTTATGCTGCATTACAGACATAGATACAGAGGTACTGTGTGCATGCAACGGGAGAGGTGCTCAGCTTGTAGCGTAAAAGAAAGCCCACAGATGAAAGGCACTGGTCTTTGTTGCAAAACATCAGTAGTTAAGGACCGCTAGCTGCAAGCGGAGAGGTCAGTGAAGGAGTTTTACTTGGTGGTAATTACTTTCGGGTCTTTTATCTCTCCTGTAAAACAGCCCTGCATGAAATGAATGCTGCTAATCGTGTCATCTGTTTAATTTGATCTTGCTTTCATTAATATCATGTGTACTCTGGTGGGAGAGCCATCAGATTACAAAACACATCATCAGAGTGGATTTAGTTCAAAAATAGAGTGTATTTATACAGGAATATTGCTTTAATTTGAAATGTTGAGCCTGTGCATGCGACTGATTTTACTGGTTGCCTTTTGTTGTGCTAACGGAAATATTTCTTTTATTGGGATGTTTTCTGCAAAGCAATTGAATTAGAGCATTTATGACTATTGGCATATGAAGATAAATCTCTATAAATAGTGATTAGTTTAAAGAATAATTTTGTGGAGTGTTCTTTAGTTTGATCACAGCAATTTCTGTCTTGATGTTTCTCCTGTAACAAGGTAGAGGGATGAGGAGTAATAAGCTATTGTTCTTTCAACAAAGATGCTGGAGCCTTCATGTTTGGGTGGATTCTTTGTTTCATCCACTGGGTTTTATTTTAAGTGGCTTTCAGAATGAAACTAAAGCCACCCTGCCTGGTAGATTGCAGTATATCCTTTGCTTGCACACACATGTACTTAATACATGCATACATATATATACACACACACATATGTATTGTTTCAAAGGCTGAATTTTTGGCCCAAAGCCTTGTTTATTGTCAGAACTGCCTTCAGCAGTGGGATGGAATGATATATATGCCAATCTGTCTTATGCGATTCTGAGACTCTTACAGTATTTATAATAGCGTCATACTCGTTTAGGTTCTTTTCGTACTTGACCTACGCATCAATTGATCATAACTTTTCCTATAAAAAGCATGTGTATTTAGTGAGCACATTTTACAGTGAAAGCTGTTCAGAACAGAAAGAAGCAAGCACAAAGTATTAAAAAGAAGTCTCTTAATGTAGTCGTGCCTCATTTGATGGCTTTTGAATACTGAGGCTGACTGTTGAGGCTTCAAAGTTAATGCCCTTGTCTGTGTCAGACTCCAGAGCCCACATGAACTCGTATATTAAGTCACCAGTCATCTGGCTGGCTGGCTGCCACCATGCGTCCGAGGTACACGTAGATTGTCTCGGCCAGGATCAGGAAGGTGTTAGGAATGGGAGCTATTTTGGTACTAGTCTTCGCTCTTCCCTCTGCACCTATCCACGAAGAGGTTTTTCCTACTCTATAAGCCAAAGCAAAATTGAAGTTGTTTACTCTTAAAATATGTGGTATTAAACTGTTATTGCCTTCTGAGTAGATACCCTTCAATGCAAGCATTTATTCAGTTAGTAACTTCGTATTGCTGTGGGTATAACAGATACACATGCTTTATCATTTGTGATAGCATATTCAAAAGGAAAAGTATTTGGAAGGTTTAATCGTTGCTGGTACATACCGGTTTCTTTGAATTTGTGCTGTCAACTAAAATAGTTACCTTACTGCGTACATTCAGCTAGGTTTTACTTCTGAAGTTGTTTTCTTTGATGTAGGCTTGGAAAATGGCTTTTTTGCATGGTAACAGTTAAGCCCGGACAGGGAGGACTCATGATGTGAAGGCGTGTTGTTCTCAAGCTGTTTCATATTCTCTTGCTGCTCCATATTACCAGCCAAAAGTGTCTTAAAGAGGTTTAAGTTAAAGTATGCCTTCATTTTTTAACAGAGGCTTACCTAAAGTAATTTATTTACATCTTTATGACCTTTGCAACAGCATTGCATGGAAGAGTAAATAACGGTGATGCTAGTAATAAAGAAACATAGAAAGTAATATCCCCAGCTGAATTATATTTTTACCATATCCGAACAGTGTATTTTCAAGAGATGAAAGGCTGATATTTTCTACGCCATGTATTGAGCTATTGTTACTTGTAAGTAACATAAAGCAGAGCTAGGAAAGTGTTGTAAAAGTTAGTGTATTTTTGGTGGTGGATACAGGTAATACCACCACTCATCAGAACTGAAATGCTGCACCAGCAGCTATTTAGGTGTGGACAGATTCTCTGCCTCCAAAAAAAAGCTGTGATGATCTATGCAAACATCACCATAAAAATGGCAGTTGTGAAACCAGAACTGGTGTCAGCGTAATTTAAACTTGCAATGCCTTAACCACAAGGATAAAGCTGCTTTGTTATTGATTCTCTTTTTGTTACAACCTCAGTTTTCTTCTGCGTAAACAAAGAAAACAAATTGAAGCAACAGTTCGTGTAGATTACTTTATCAAAAAAGTTGTGATCTTTGTTGCTATAAACATATTTTAACTATAACCAGCGTATTGCTGCCAGAAATGCAGCACACGTCAGATTATTTTCAATGAAATTTTATTTTCAAGTTTTGCTACTAGGTTTCTCAATGTAAAAAAAAATTAACTACTCCTTGTTAGGAGATCCATGCATAGCATGTTTGCTATGCCCCTCTGAACTGTTTTTACTTCTGATATGTTGCCCTATAGGTAAGTCTGCAAGTCCTTTGTCATGTGAAAGGGAGACTTTGCTTTCCAACCAGAGATGCAGTGTGTGTATGTGTATGAGTACGTATGGTAAGGGCACAAAAGTATGTTACAAAAATCAAGGTCTCAAGTGTTCCATTCATATCCCTCTCTCTCTGGGGAAGCATCACTTATACCATCTACCGCTGATATAGGTTTGTGTAGAAATTAATATATTGTAAACAATTTCAGCATCATACTAGTACTCATTTTAATCTAATAGAAATATAAATACTCCTTGAGGATTAGTGTTTTCAGAAACACTAGTTTTGCCTGCTCGTTGGAGATGGCTATATACAGTAAGCTGAGTGCCTGTAATAAATAATGCTACGCTAGCTCTGGTTTATGAAGATATTAAGTCTTTTTACTGCTACACATGTAAGTGAATTTTGCATTACTTAAAACCATACCAAGTCTAAATGAGAAAGATGATACTTAAGGTTAATGCCTGTTTTGGAGGTTGGGTTTTTTTTGGTATGTTAGCAATGAAAGAGATACTCCTGAAAAACAGGCATAGGGATTTAAAGTATTACCACAGTGTTTATTTTGCAGGATTTGTACTTGTACGCTTAACAGTTTTTAAGTCGAGTAGCAGTAAGTGATACATGTGTAAAGATTTACATTAGAATGAGAAAAGTGACACTGTGCCCTAAAGCTTCTTTGTCCTTTTCCTCTGTTTTTGGAACCAGCTCCAATTATTACTTTGCTGGTGAAATGTCTGTCCGTTTAAATGATCAAGACATTCAATAGCCCATCCGTAAATGCTTATTATAACACTTTTGAGAGTTCATGGGAAATCAATAGATTGTTCTCTGTATTTTGTTGAGTGAAAGTGTTTTATTTTAAATCTGAAAACTTGGGCTGGGTGGCGGGGAGGTGCAGGTTAAGCCCTCTTGGTGGAGATTCCCTCTGCAGGCTCAGCGAAGTCTACGCTCAGTTGGGAAGGCCTTATTGCCACGACGCTCTTCCCACGCTGATGCGGCAGCGCTTATTAACGGGGTCAGAAACATGACCAGGTTCTCTGTGTGCAGGTGGCTGCTGCCCCAGTTCAGGGGCAGGGGTGCTCCTCCAGGGACTGGGCAAGGGTGGTGGTGGGGAAGGTCTACCTGTCCTGCCCCTCTTGCAGGGCTCTTGCTCGCCTGGCACGAGTTATTCTGGGGACTAACTACGTGGAGTCAGAAACTCCATGCAGATGGAATATGCCTAGCTCCAGGCATCTGCGTGTCAAACCTTTGCAACGTTTAGAGGAAGGTCGTGTTTTATAGAGCAGGGAATGGAAGCAGCAATGTCTTTTTCTTGCAGTTCTCACAGCTGCAGTGGCGTGGTGAATTGAAATAAAATGGTATTACTGATCTTTTTTTTTTTAACACTATGATTAATTTAAATTTTACTTAACTGTATTACCTGCAGTATGAAGTGTCACTTGATAGATTTAATGTAGAATACAACCGGCAAATAGTAACCTGGATGCTATTGTCTGTGTAATTCTGGGATTCCCGTCTGTCACACGTTGTCTTTCATGGATGTGCTTCAGCCACCTGTAGGCACAACTGCTTGCTACAGCCTTTCCATGAAGTAGTAGTACCTGAAGCTTCCAGCCCAGATCTCACTTTGTAAATATGCTATTTTTAAACTTGACTTGCCCATTCCATGACAGACACTATTTGGTTTTATGCCCTGTCATGCAGTTGTGTCACACTTCTGTAGCGTAGTGGTTTATTCATTCGAAACAGTATATTATTTATACTGCTGATATATGGCCATCTACTTTTTTTGGCTATGTATCTGTTGAGTCTTGTACGATAATTTTACTGTATCCATTCATACCTTCTTAGTATGAATGTGTGTACTGCAAAATCCCAATTAATGGCAAAGAAGGATATTAAATTCTTGCCTCTCTTTTAAGGGAGCTTAGCATTTTCGAAGTTGGTAGACTAGCCCGAAGGTTAGGCTGTTCTGCTCCCTGATTAGGAAATCTGTAGAAACACATTCTATAGGAAAGTTATGCAGTGCATCATACAGCTTGTTTGGGTTGTTAGTACCATTTAACTGGAGAAAAATGTGAATAGCCAGGTTTGCAATGGTATGCACATTTTCACAAGTTTATGAATGTTTAGCTCTTGCATGTGTTTAGGGTCCATGGTTATAATTTATTCTTTTAAGGTCTAGGTACTGGTTTTGTAGGTAATGAAACTAAAGGAGAGATGTGAATACAATGTGGTGTGTTGGTCTATAATTCAGATGCATAATACGACACAGTCCGTGATCTGAAGTGTTCCCTGCCTGTATAATCTAGGCAGAAAAATGCTAAAGAGGAAGGCAGGAACAGAGACAATAAAGATGAAGAATCTTTTATGTGACCACAGACATGGGTTTGCAAGGTAGGCTGAACAGTCTGTGCTTTAGGATTATAAACCATCACTGCAAATGTCTTTAAAAAGAATGAAAAATACTATAAGATCAGAATAATTAATCCTGTCTGTATAAGCACTCGCAGTACAAACTTCACAGGGTAAGGATGATTTCCTTCTATCTCAATGTCATAATTGGCGTTGGGTATTTTGGGCGTTGCAGTCATGTGGAAATGAGTGTGCAGCTTTGTATTTCTACTGTGACATTATAAAAGCGGTCTAGTCAGAAGATGTATGAGGTACTTGATAAATTACACCCCTTCCTCTTCCATTACTGTTACATCAGCCCTACTGCAAGCCATGTTCCTGTCCCGTGTGGCCCCCGTACCCCCCTGCATTTTCTTTTAGCATCTTGCGGAGTGGAGAGATTGCTGTTTTGTCCCCTGCCTCCCCAGGGACTGGGTGAAGTCTGGCAGAGGCAGTATGATTGCAGTTAATTTTATGTGGAAAGTGAGTACCGTGGTGGGTGCAACAGAACAGAACCTCAAAATACAGTGTCATTGTCCTTCAGAGGTTGGTGCTGCTTGTTTCTCTTTCTTACAGTTCTCATCATCTTGACTGCAGCTACCTCCTTTCTAAATTTGTCTGCCCCATTTTCCCATCCAAATCTACTCTCTTTTGGGTTTTATTCTTCTTTCCACTTTCTCCAATCTGTTTCTGTCCATCAGCTTCTATCTGCCATTCAACCACGTGCTCTGCCATCTTTGCAGCAACTGCTCCCTTTGGGGGGGGGGGGTGTAGATATCCAAAAATGCCTTGCAGGCAGAGGTGCCCAAGGATGGCATGCAGGTGAAGAATTTAAGTTCTCTTGCCAAAAATGCTTGACATTTTTTTCAGTTATTATTTATTTATTTGTTGGAGCGAGATGTCCTTAGCTCCTGCTTGGAAAGCTCATTCTGATAGATACAAATCTTAGCTCTGACCTTTCTGAGTCTGACACATCTGCTTTTTTTTTCTCTCAGCCTGTTACCTCTTTACTGAAAGGAAGCATCTCCGTTCATCTTCCTGTCATGTCTAGATCAGGCCTTCTGAAGTGATTAATGAGCTTTGCTGACCACTTTCTGCCAGTGGGGGTCCTTTCCATCATGCCTGCATGCAGGTACCCGACACTAGGCATGCTTCTGTAAGAGCTTGACATGGGGGGCTGCTTCTGCCGCTCCTGCTCTTTGTAGGTGTCTCTGGCAGTGGTGGCACATTACTGACCTGAATCTTGACAGCTTCACTGCTGCCTGCAGGGCTCTGAGTTGTGTGGGTGCTTACTGTATTAAAAGTCACATGTATTTTGCTGTTTTTTTGCTGGCTGCTCAACACATTTGCTGCACTGGGTGCCTGAAGGATCCCACTAGAAGCTCTCCACTGGGAGGAAGTTTTGCAGAGTGCCTTCGTTAAATCTTCACAGAGCAACAGCCAAGCAGATCGTGCCTCTATTTCATGCTGAAGTATACAGGATTTGGGTTCTTTGTCTGTAGTGTGGCTTTATGAGGAGTTTTTCCTATGGTATGTGTAAAAAAACCTCAGTTGCTTCTTCTCTGTTGACTGATTTTTAGCTTTCTAAAGAGCAAGAGTTTTGCAAGTATTTCCTCCTTATGGTACAAAGTAACTTATACTTTCATATTTCACTTCAGCACAACTATGAAGCCTAAATTTGCATCAAAATCATGTCTACAACTAACTCTTAAAACACATCCATTCTTAGAAGACATTTACAAATACTAAATCCATCTGGTGTTGAATTACCATTGATTTTTTTTTTTTTTTTTTTTTTTTTTTGTTGCAAGCTTGCTGAAACTGGATTGACGCATCCCTCATCTCCAAGAAATACGTCCATCTGCCTTTTATAGCAACTCTTACTTGTGGCTTTTGCAGAACATGGTACTGGTAGCATCAGGATCCTACTCAGAGCTCTTTTTTTCTGCTTCTCACTAAAATAAAGTATGGAGTTATCAGCGTATATAAATGCTTGATGGGGAGGAGTAAAGATGGAGCTAGGCTGCTCTTAGTGGTATCCCATGACAGGACAAGAGGCAACAAGCATAAACCAAAATACAGGAAATTCCATTTAAACATAAGAAAGCACTTTTACTCTGAGGATGGCCAAACACTGGCGCAGGTTGCCCAGAGAGGTTGTGGAGTCTCTGTCCTTGGAGATATTCAAAACTCAACCGGGACATGGTCCTGAAAGGCGTCCCTGTTTTCAGCAAGGTGTTGGACTAGACAGTCTCCAGAGGTGCTTTCCTGTCTCAGCTGTTCTGTGGTTCTGTAACCAGAAGTCTCCGAACAAGCAGGCTGTGCAATTTTAGGCAAGTTATGGTTTCTGTATTGGTTCTGCTATCCAAAATTACTTCACATCTTATACCTGTCCTTAGGTATGAATGTGCATGTATATAGATGTGTATACGCCTACATATTTCTGGCTGCTGTGTAAACGTACCTGGAGGCTAGAACAAACTGGAGAGTATCAGCGATTCAAAAGGAAGGAGAAAAATGGTTTTGTGTTTTTTCTTAAATATACCAGTGCCATTTCATACAGGCCACACTGGTTTTCTGTGCTTTATGCAGGCATTGAGATATTTTTTTCCTTCCTTGATAATGTGTTATGTCTGTATAGTTAGAAATGCTAGATAAAATTGCTTTAAAGAAAGCTTTATTTTTCTTAGATGATTTCTGTTGGGTGCTACTCAACTCATACATAGTTACATCTTTGTTGCAGTCCACATTACATCTATGTGGGCACAAATCTCCCAGAAGGAGATCTGCATGAGAAAAAGAGGAGAACAAATGGTTCTGGGTCAGAAGAAGGAGGTGCACCCTCAGCTAGACTCCCTTTTCTCAAAAACATAGCTCCAAAATCAGTAGTAAACATGGAAGAACTGGCCTGAGTTGAGAACTCTCTACAGGCACTTTGTATTTATGTAAATACTTTTTTGGAGTCCTACATATGAATAGTAACTGCTCAGCTGGTATTCAGCCCTGTTCTGCAGCCCACAGGAGCTCTGTATGTCTGACTGTTGCTGAAAACTAGAAGCTGGACAAGACTGACTACTAAAATTGCATGTAGTCTTCTGGCATATACAGATGAAGCACTAGGTGACCTTGGGGGCAGTTTTGGAGGAAGCTGTCTGTGAGCATCCTTTGTAGCATGAATTGGATAACTTTATGGGGAAAAGGGGACACTTGCATAGCTCTTTATCATGTCCCTTCAAGGCCATGAATCTTGCCTTACAGCACTAACATAGTTTCTTTCTCCTTTTCAGCCCCCTTTGAAGTCCATGTTCCCCTTGTTTAAATGGTCACCATTACTAGCATTGCATTGTTTGGGGTTGAAGAGGTGGTCTTTGTTTACATCTTGGCCAAGATAAGTGACAGCACTTGCAGACCTGAGTTTTTATATTTGAAGTTGCAGGAACGATTATCTTTGTTTCCATAAGCGTTTGGATTTATATTGCTTAAACACATGACAATACCATGTTTTCTTTTCTGATGCTCTGTGTTCCAATATGGTGCGGGATTTACTTTTTCCTGCTTGTTCACAGGTCTTGACATGACATCTTAGAATGCTACTTAGACGCTTCTAAGATGGTGAAGCACTTGCAAAAATAATAATAATAAAATCTGTTTTAAAGATGACAGAAAACGATCTCTATTTATGAAAGCTTGTTTAGTTCTATGCTTAACACATCAGTTTCAATCCACAGCCACTAGGAAGACTTGAACTTCTTTGTTGTTGTTGAATTTTCAAAAATTAATGAGAAATCCTTTAATCCTTATGAACTGTGCCCTTTTTTTCCTGTTTGTTTTAGTTTAGTTTAGTAGTCAGGCCTTTTACACTTGACTAGATTACTTTCTTTGGTCCATGCAATTGTCTTTTGAAAATCCTTTAGAGGTAACCTTGTAGTGGAGAAGTTGCCTCGTTGGCAATTACAAACATGCATGAAGAAGGAATGAATTTGTATCGACAGCTTGAGTCTCCTTCCCTGTTCTTCTTTCCCTTCCTGCATGTGTGTTTTTAAACCATCCCTTCCTTTGCCGGTCCTCCAGCTCCTTTTCTTCCCAAGTCTATAATGCTCACGTGCTGTGAATTTCAATTTCAAGGGCTGTTTGGCCATCTGAAACAAGAAGTAGAAGTCCTGTGCCATATTTTAAAGCATGAAACTTGCCTTTTATTTCTTTTTCATTATATATATTTGGAAACATTGCAAACGTTTGATGTGAAATTCTTCAATAAAAGTGGGACCTGCCTGTAAGTCAACCTGCCCCACAAGTCAGAGGCAGGCTCAGCCCTGCCAGCTGTGAGCAAGCAGTAAGCTGTCACTGGTGTGACTATCGCTTTCTTGCATGTTCCTGCCTTCTAAACTCTACAGGGAAGAGGTGATGGAATTGGCAGGAGTTTCTGTTCAGCTGCTTGCAGTATTTACATGGCATTCCCCAGGGAAGAGTTTACTAGCTTTAGGGACTTGATGTCAGATCTTCAAAATGTTTTCAGCAGTATGTAGCTTCTGGAAGCAACATGTATCAGGGTGTGAGTTTCCTGCCTTTTTTTACAGCTGGAAAGGAGTTTTCATTAGCATGATGGTGTTGGATGAGCCACTCTTGTAGGGTGTTTTTTTCGCAAAACCTGCCAGTTGGAGGGTCCCATAACACCCAAGCCCAGTGGTGTTGAAACAGCAATTGCAAGTTGCACAAAGGCAGATCTGCACCAGGCACTTCTGTGCAGGACACTGGGACAGAGATGTGACTTCTTGAGAGCGCTACAATAGCTTCCAATCATTACAATATAATGTTTGTTTTCTTTCATCCAGAAGTACTGACCAAAGTATGACCCTGTACCTTGTACTGCCACATTAGCACTCTTGCTCTGCTATGGAAAAATTTGGAAGCTTTGTGCAGTTTTATAGAGGGGACAGAAACCCAGCTACAGTGATGCTTATGAGGACCCCATTTGCACTTTGTCTTCAAAATCGAGTTGTTTACTGCATTTAGAAAACAAATTGCTAATATTGAGAAACAGGTTGATGAGGTTAATTTTTACTACTGGTTCATTTCAATTCTTTGTACTCAGTTGTGAATGCAGACTGATACAGCCTCAAAAAAAATATTCATTTTTCCTTCTCAAAGAGAAAAAACATAGTAGGTGTAATTCTGTTTGAGTCCCTGTTGTATCTAGCATGATTTTAGCATAGTTTTAGAGTCCAGGGGGACTTTCTTAACATCCTTATTTCACTTGAGCCGTCACCTGGGGTGATTTGTACTTCTTTAAATGTACTCTCCCTTGAAACCAAGTCCTTAAATAGTCTGCATAAGTTCTGAGTGCTTGTATTGCCTCTGATATGGTTAGATTACAACCTTTATTTCTGTATAGATGTGATTTTTGTCTGTATAATTTTTCAGTACATAAAAAGTGCGTTAACATTAGCCTCTATTCTAGGTTGTCCTCTGCTAAGCTGGAATCTGGAATTTGTTCTGGGGTCTTTTAAACTACTAAAGTATCCTAATGTTTCATATTAATAAAGGTCACTTTCTTGTGTAGCTAGTGCAATTGCTATTAAGTTAGCCTACTGAGATCCTTGTGTCTTAAGGAGCCCTTATGATTATCTTTCCAGACAAAGTAGGACTTATACCAGTTTCGTGATTTCTCCCTAAGGTAAAAATTCTGCAATCCACTTGGATCAGAAAATGTCTTTCTCTTCCTGTCTTAAACCTGTTAATCTTTTAAAATAATAATGAAAAATGGATGCTTTAAAAAAAGCAGTCATCAAAACAGTATCAGTAGAATAAAAACTGACCAGTCCTTCCAACCCTGCTTTATTTCTGCCAAGGTCCTTGCAAGGAGGGGAAGCCCGTATCTTGAAGATTTTCTTGGTCTACCATGTCTAAGATGCAGCCTTCCCTATCTGCTGTGAAATCTTCTATCAGTGTCTCTCATACTACTACTGAAGTACTTGTGCCATCACTTTTCCAGCCTGGACGACAGCAGCCTTGTCCCACTTGTATCAGTTCTGAATATTGCTTGAAAGAGCATTTCCCAACCCTGTGGCTTTGATTGTATCATCCCTCTTTACACCTTTTTTGTTGGTTCCTTCTTCTCAGTTGTACCCAGTACTGAAACTCTTGGTAAGATATCTTCGCATTATCTATCATCTCTCATTTATTATTAAAATGTTGGTTTCCTGTCTCCATAATGCCATCCAAAGTCACCTTGTCATTATACTTTCAAACAGTTATCTTTTTGCTTTGTTTTACATCCTTTCCACCTGGGAAGAGCTAATAATGTTAAATCAGTTCAGTGTGCTCTGCTGTGTTATGGTCTTTTAATTTACCTTGTATCACCAGGCAATCTTGGAAAATTAGTAACTTTTCAATTAAGACCGAGAAAAAGGTCTCTTCAGAAGGACCTGCATTTGTACTTGTAACACAACAGAAACTTTCTTCAGTGATTACAGAGAACAGGTGTAGTCCAGCGGCATTTCTAGAGGAGTGGATTTGTATGCAATGAGAATTAAAATTAGTTAGAAAAGGAAGTTGTGCTGGGAAGGAAGATATAGAATAATGTTAATACAAGATAAAGGACAGCTTAAAGAATAAAGTAGTACAAATCCTTATGGTGCTGTTTGGTATTGAAGGTCCTAAACAAACTTGGTATGTATTTTATGGAGCTTCACAAAGTAATTTGTGCAAGTACGGTGGCTGTGGGAGCAAAGATAGCCTTGTCATTTTGGAAGACTTGAACCATTGTGTCATGGCCTTGCAGAGGGGAAGTGGCCTTCCTTCAGGAGCCAGGAGCTGTAATAATTATTGTACTTCTCTTCACCTGACAAGTGCTTTTTTCCTGTATGAAACAGGAGTGACACAAGTCCAACCCGCATTGTGGTTCCAAGCATTAATTCTGTTTTAATGCCATTCTGGAAAGCCGAGAGGGTTTTGTTACTGTCCTTTCAGGTTTGGTGGCTTTATGGTTGTGTTTTTTGGGTTTTTTTAACAGATGCCTGAAAGTCTTAAGTCCAGTTTTGTTGCCATATTACTCAAAACTGTGCTACATTCACTAGCTCCTAGTAAATACAACTGGCAATGCTACTGTGTGGTCACTTCATTAAAAAAACCCCTAAAACAACAAAAAACTCCACACAAAAAAACCCCACCAAACCTGTTTATTGAGGCCTTTACTTTTATTTCCAGTGTTCACATAAAAACACTTGGGAGTGCATGGCTATTAAAATCACTGGGACAGTGTTAAAGAAATCAGAAAACTTCTGAACTTTACCTGGTAGTAGATATTTAGAAGAGATCTGCAATCAGTAGCTTTCTTAAGAGTTTGTATTATTTCTTTTCAGTATACTAAGAACTGTGAGGATAAAAAATGTAATGGGTCCCTCAGAGGTGCCAAGCAAGATGTTTGTGAAACACCATAACAGAGGTCTACTTGGTACCACAGCACTATCATAAATAAAACTCACTGGTGGTAACTTAGAGCAGGTAAGTTTTGAAAAGGTAATGGGTGCTAGTTTAAAGGAGGGAAGAAAAAGACTAAAATTAAGGAATGTCCTGTTTTAAGGATTGGAGCAAGCACAAGAAATGATGCACCTTGAAATTCAAATGTGACTGATGAGCATTTCTGTTTCTTAGAAATACAGTGATGTATTTCTTCTGGGCTTAAGGGGGAGGCAGCGTTTTTGAGAAGCGCATGTGTTTTGTTAAGGTTCACAGAAAATGCACAAAACCACTGGGGAAGGGCAATTTCCCAGCTCTGTCAGTGTCAGCACAGGTGGGAAGCTGGGACATGGAAGGGTCCCTCAGCTGCCCCTGCAGCCCCCTGCACTGGGGCAGCTCACCCCCAGGCTGGGATCCCCTTGGCTGGGCAACACTGATCCTGTTGCCCCCGGTGCCCTTTGCCGTTGGTGGAAAGGGGCAGATGTGGGAGCAGCTTCTCCAGCCAGCTCAGGTGGCAGAGGTACTCCTCCTCCCTTGCTGGCTGTGGAAGGGACAGGACAGATGGCTCAGGCATGGCTGCAGTTCCTTGGCCATGTTGCTGCTCTTGGAAAGCCGTTTCTGAACCTAACTGCTGCAGTGGTTAGAAATGGTTTAATTTCCAGCATAAATTTTCACTTTTCCTTAGCATAATTTTCTATACTGATAACTTAAAACTTGTTGCATTGCAGTGTGGTGTGGTTTCTTTTCCCTCCATATGTACTCATCTGTGGAGTGAAGCATCTGTAAAACAGGATTTTTTACAAGCATAGCTTCCTTGTATCATCTCTTCAAGTTTATATAAATTATTATATGGACCTAATGGCAGTTTACAGCAGAGTGGTGGAAGAATCTTCGTTCCTTGTCAAAATCTGTACATACACATATGTATCAGGTTTGAAAATCTGAAAACACTCGGCATGAGGATGAAGATGTGCGATCACGGAGCCCAGAAGGTTTATGCATTTTGGCCATCACTTCCTACTGAAACTGGTAACAGGCGTGGGAATTGCCGGTAATGGTCTCTGACTATACGTTGCATGGCTTGGGAAGAAACCTGGTCTGTACCACAGGAGGGTTAGTTCAGGGGCAGCTTTTCAATCTCTATTGCTTTTTAAAGCAGTCGTGGTTTGCAGGTGTGTGGTAACAGAGGGAAGGGCATAGCCAGCCTCTTCACAGTTAAAAATAATCTCCTTACCAGCACACAGGCGCTTGCTGTGCCCTTCTGTGGTGCTGGGAGTTTTGGGATGGATGAGTAAGCAGGGGCTGGAAGCAGGTTGGAAAGGTGAGGTGGGACGTGCTGATGTTGGGACTTGGGGGCATCCCGGGGCTGAGATGTCTGACGGCATGGTGGCACTCCTCGTGTCACCGCTGGCATGTGTAGAGGTGTATGTGCCAGTTCATTGACTGAAATCTCTTGTTTTTTTTGTAGCAGTTGCTAAGCAACTGCAGAACACTTCAAACCCGTATTTGTCTTCCTTACCCTGGGACTGTCCTTGCAGCAGGGAGAGGAGGCGGGGAGTGAGGAGCATGGTGGGGTGGCTGCCCAGCAGCCGCTGTCCTTCTGTCGCTGCCAAGGGGACAAGAAAAGCGCCCAGACTTGTACTGCGCCCCCCTTGCAAATTTGTAATTCTTTTACACTGTCACAGCAATTTCATTTTTTTCGTGTGCATAAATATTACCCTTGACAAGAGAAGACGCTCTATTTTAAACATTCCTCTGACAAGGAGTGAAATTTTCCAGTAAAAGTTGGTGTTTTAAGGCAGGCGATCAGACGTGCAGCAAAGGGATGTAAAATGAGAGCTCTGCTGCCGCTGACCCACTGGTGCCCTTCACCCTCCAAGGATGGGTGCACTCTCAGCGTGGACATCAGTGAAAATAACTTTAATTTTTGCACCACCCCAGCAGTTCGCATAGTTTAAAAACAGCCAGGTGTGTGAACCATTTTAGCGGTTGGCATGCCAGCCATTAAGTTATAAATTCTACAGTCGGCATTTCAAATTGTTATTTCCCATAAATTATGACTTACGTGTAAGGATTATGTTCAGTTTAGTGCAGCTTGAAATTGGCTGGTGTTTCATGCATTTTAATCATTAAAATAAGATGTCCTTGCTGGCAGTAATTTAGTTTTGGTGTTCGATTTATTTTTAAGCACCTTAGTTTTGTGATTCTCGTTGTTCGGCAGAAAGACAGCTGCTTGGGATCCAGAGCCACTAGTTTGCAGTAACAACTGTTGGTTCTTGTCCTTATCAGCTTTTTTATTGCAATAAGATGCAGCTGTTAGGACTTTTGGAGTGTTTTGGGCATTATTTTACTTCATAATGTAAATGAGATAATCCTAAAGTAGGGATCTGTCCTTCAAAACAACTGGGAGAAGACCACTTTGTGAGATCTCAAAGTTTAGTGAGAAGTGCCCTGGGCTGTCATTTTTGTGACAATCTACATAAAAAGATCTGGTGCTTGCTTTCTCATGTAAATGGAAGAGAATTAATGTTTCGGAGAAGATTATCCTAAGGTTTTTTCACACTGCGTGTTTTATAACATAATAGGGTAATGTACATTTGCCTTTGAACTTACAGTTTTCTTGTGACATTTGCAGCACTTGCAGATACAGGGCTTTTTTATTTTTTAGTGAACAGTTAGGTTTGTGGGGTGTTATCTTTTTTTCCCTCAGGAACGTGTTCAGTGCTGTATGTGAAAAGTCCCTAAGCCACCTTTTCTTTAGTTATAGCCTATAAATGGTAATCAGCTGGAGAGAAAGCCATACGCACAAATCACTGCAGTGTATCACAGACTGCACAACTGTGCTAAACCAGCTATTTAGAGTTAGGAAGTCAAGCAGGCTGAAGATACTCGGTGCTAGTTTTGAGCTTTATCTGTAATTTCACTTTGGTTGGCTCATTCAGATGTATGTGTTTTTTGAAAGGAATATCATGTACTCTTCCTCCAAATTCCACGCGAACAGCAGAAAGCCCCTCATACCTAAATAAGTGCATCCACACTGGAAATCACACGAGTTAAACTCTAGTACCATAGAGACAGAGAGAGAGCATGTGTACGTGTATGTGCCACTACAGACACACGTATATAGTATGTTTTGACTGATGGATTTACTGGCTGGAAGATCATTTTAACAGGAGAGCAGCTTCTCCTTTGTAACTTCTGGGTGCAATTTTTAGAAAGCTGGTGGTGGAGGAGGACAGGGATCCTGGGTTCCTGGCTCACTCACTGTTGCTTTGTGTGACAAAGGAAGGCAAGGAGCAATCCTGTTCTCACGTAAGTCTTTTTGGAGGGATTTTTGTAGTGTCTTAGGACACCGTTTCCTTCTTTCCATCCATCTTTCTGAAAGGAATATAAATTTTAGCCAGTTGTTCCAGGAGATTAATCAAAAAAGCTTTGGCATTACCTCCCAACTATAAATGATAGCATCATCTAAAGAATAAAAACTAGTCAGCCAGGTCAAAAGTAGAGAAGTTGAATATGTGACATACTTTCTCACTAATAAGAGTAAAAATTCCTATCAATTTTCACAATAAAAAAAAAATCTCAAATTTCACAAATCACTGAACTCAACAATCAACTTAGAACATTAGTGCTATTGGCAAGCAATATTATAAACAAATATATCTAGCTCTGATTGACACAACCATAAACTGATGTCTTTTTTATTTCAACACAGTAAGAATCAGAAAAAGTTTATATCATCTCAGTATTTTTCCAAAGATTTTTATGATTATGATAAGATTGCAGGGATACCCCAAGGAGGTTGTTAGAGCAGGCTTAGGACAAAAAATATGTATATAAAATGAGATGCTGTCTTTTAATAGAAAATAACCAAATACAAGTCTTCCAAATTTGAATTAAAATACTTGATGCTGCTTGAATAAAGACCATTGTGTGAAAACTTGCTGGGATGGATGGGGCTGCTTGTCCTCGATCCTGTGGTAGCTCTTGTACGAAGGTGCTGCATGGTGTGCTGGTTGGTGAGGGCTGGCTGTACTGACAGCATATATTCACAGTGTGGATGGGTTTGGGTTTTGTTTTGGGTTTTTTTTTAAAGATATAAAGAAACTCATATTTTTTTCAGATTTGTGTGAATGTAGGACAGATACTCTGGTCAGTGTGGATGTGACGATGATGTCTTTTGAACATTGAACTTTATATGTGACTGGTTTTAACTTGAATATTCTCAGTTTGAAGATTGTCTGATCAGGGATGGCAGGTTGACTTTTAGGGCATCTAGTGCTATTTAACATGCCCCAGGGTATCTGAGACAGCATGATGGACAGGATCCTGGTGTTTAAGAAGCTCTGAGATTGAGGTTTCACTGCGTTTTAAATAGTATTGGGACATGGAAAGAGTGTGTTCTGCTTGCAAGCAGTCTGCAAAAGTAAAACCAGAGATGGGTTGTTAAAACTTCGAATGCCTGGGAACTGAAACTAGAGACCTTTAGCAAGTGCGAAGAGCTGCTTTTTTCTTGCTGTTGGTGGTGATTCTTTTTTTGCTTACACAGGATCTATTGCTGCAAGGTAAACAAAACACACTCTGTGTGTATCTTAATAATAATTCTAAAACACAGACAACAAAAGACCCCAATAAAACCCCAAACTCCCAAAACTGGAAAAGCAAGAATTCTTATAACTTGCTTGGTCACTAATTTGATTATAGTCGATCTCTAAAAAGTGGTCCATTTTGGTGGTACTTTATGTTACTGTGGTAACATTGGCTTACTAATTTAGAAACCCTTCAGGCTAGTTGTGAGAACATGAACATTGCACTAGTGTACCAAAACACAAAAAGATTTATTGTCAAAGTAACTGCTACATGTTTAGGATGAGCCCTGGCTAGATCCATGTGGAGTGGGGGGGGGGGGGGGGGGGGGGGGGGGG
>JAVJGJ010000037.1:45262367-45281307 GCA_035590215.1 Microhierax caerulescens | reverse complement strand
GCCCCCTCCCCATTTCTTGTGCCCCTCCAGCCCTCTGGCTGGCAGGGCCCGAGAATCTGAAAAGTCCTTGACTTAGTATAAACGTTAACTAGTAATAACCAAAGACATCAGTTTGCTATCAACACTGTTCTCACACCAAATCCAAACCACAGCACTGCACCAGCTACTAGGAAGAAAATAACTCTATACCAGATGAAACCAGGACATGGCCTTTTCACCCAGTCTCATCACGGGGGATTTCTGGTAACGATTCTTCACTCACAATAGAAAATGCCGTATACTTTTCTGTTGCCTATCAATGTATGTGTGCACAACTGGATTTGTCACTTCTTTATCTAACTCAGTTACGCTAAGTAAAGCCAGCCTTAGTATGGAAAATAAGCAGTATTTATTAAATCTCATCTTCAGTCTAACTAAAGATGACTTTTGTCAGAAAAGAAGTGACAAGAAGATTGGAATATCAAGAAATACAGTTAAAACAGAGTTGACTGAACAGTAACCTCCTTTGCAGAAGTGTATTTAACCAAATCTGCTTTGTAGTATTAGTATGCTTCTTGTTTCACGATAATTTCCTTAAATCCTTTATTGAGGGTGGAGGTAGTTCTTAATCTGATTTTTAAGTGGTACTGAATTGACAGGTCTGGAAATCAACAGGTAGGATTAGATCATAACACCAGCTTGCCCAAAATCTAGGCTATTCTAGATTCTGAGCTTTTATAAAAAAAAACCCAAAACAAAACAAAAAAACCCCAAAAAGCCAACCAAAAAAAACCCCAAAAAAACAAAAACCCAAAACATTTCCAGCTCTTCTGGTCATGAGGATTACTGCTAAACCTGCAAGCAGAATACCACCTGAAGCAGCCATATCTTCATGTGTCTCTCCTGCCCAGAGCCTGGAGATGTTTCACCTACCCTACAAGCTTAGGGAGTGTTGACTCTGAAGCAGAACAACTGCAGCCCATGTCTGAAGGCTGTTCTACTCATCCCAACATGCAGCAAGTGTGCCGGTGTGAGTGCTGCTCTGCAAGCGGAGGGCAAAACACCCCAAGCCAAAACAACATGATGCTGTGTTTGTGCCAGGAATTCAAGCTTTCCTATAACCACTAATGCTGTGCAGGTATGAACATAAAAGGAGTAGCCAGCACTGTGAGCAGGGCATGTCAGATGCACACACTTACCTTAATTAAAAGAGTTAACATCAAGATTTAAAGAAAAATTGAACCTACAAGAAAACATCCATGTTTTTCACAATTAAATGCATCCAGAATTGAGCCAGGCTCTAAATGGTTCTTCTTTTCCTTGTTGTCCTCCCCTCCTTTTCTGGGGAGGATGTTGGTTTTGTCCTGGATCAGTTTTCTATCCTGATTTTGCTGCACCCCTAAAACGAGTTGTACTGGTGTAGCTCGAGGGTTGTTTTGGAGGAGAGAGGAAGGTCCCACTGCCATGTGAGAGGTGGGCAGAGCCATGTTCCCACTGGAGTACAGCTCCCTGCAGCCTTATTCAAGTGTAGAAGATGCCTGCAGTGACCTGTCCTTGTCACCATGCCTCTTTAGGCAGCCTGACCCTGCCCAGCTGTTTGATGTACAGCATCATGGTGATGTGCTGCTGAGCCAAAATGACCTCATTTTAGATCAGAGAGGTAACAGATCAGTGTTGGAACAGTACCTCAGGAAGCTGATCTCAGACTAGGATGGGCTCCAGACCAGATCTCAGGATGGGGTTGGGGCATGCACCCCCAGTGGGCTCCTTCCAGTGGCATTTTGGTGCTGGAGGTAGCGCAGAGAGCCCCTGGTGAGGGTGGCGATGGAGTGGGTAGGAGCCCAACCTCATCAGTGTGGGTGAAACACAGACCATGGCTAAGTCTCCACTCTCGGTGGTGAGATGAGCCTCAGCCACTGAGACCTCAGCTGTGGTGTTCTCCAGCTTGGCTGTGCTCCCGCTTCCCCCGCAGTGTGGCATCCCAGGCAGATGCCGCGGCCCGGGGAGCACGTGGTGACACATGCTGCTGAGCCATCCTGCGTGTGTTTCAGGTGTCTACTGTTTCCTTCCCCCTGCAAAAGTAAATAAATATCTAGAGTTTGAATTACATTACCTAGTAAGAACAGCTTCATAATTCTACATACTTCACTCCTTACAACTCAGCAGCAATGGCATTTGGGAACTGTTTAGAGATTCAAAAATAATTGTAATTCTATCTGGATTTACCTACCTAAAATGCATTCTGACAACAGGGATTTAGTTGAAGAACAGGTGTCCTGCCTGAGCACGCTATTTACTTTTACCAGTTCCACCTCACTTTGCTACTAAATGTATTTTTTTATGTTTGAGAGGCTCTTCTCACCTGTGGTTGCTACAGGACCAGTACCCCAAGGTTTTCTAAGCTTGAAATAGCATTAGCGCAATTCTGGGAGTAGGTCTAATTGATTTTAGAGAGTTGGGGTGGGTGTGGGTTTTTTTTTTTTTTCTTTTGTTATTGTGGTGGTTTAGGTGTGGGTTGTGGGGGGGTTATTTTGGTTTGGTTTTTTTTTTGGGGGGTGGGGTGTGTTTGTTTTCCTCTAAATGTGGTATTTGTCTGCCTGCTAGTTGAGGAGGCGAATGCATAAAGACAAATCCGAGGTCTGCCTCCAACAGAAGTAACCACCCTCTGCAGAGCAGAATGTGAAAGCTGAGGCTGTTTTGTTTCTTTCCACACCCCAAATGGCCACTCGCAGCCTCCTGATGCAGGCTTGCCTGTGGGCCAGTTTGTCAACTGCTGGTACAGGCAGCTCAGCCCTGTCCTGTCCCTGTCACTTCACTTGGAAGGAAGATTTGGGCACATCACCACCAGCGTGTTGGGGCTGACCCTTTCCACAAAGGTGGGATGCTCTTAGCCACAGCTACTATGCCAGTGTCCTGTTTGGCACTTAAGAAGTGGGTTTATGCACTAGTGCAGTACAGACTGGTTGGATTTATAGAAGACTCATCTAGGCTTCTTTCCCAAGCACATTATTTGGATTTTTTTTTTTTTTGTTTGGGATTATTTGGATAATTTTTTGTTGCATCTTTTTCTGCAAAGGCAGCATGCATCCTCCTTGCTCCAGCATGTATTTGTGCGTGGTTTATCCTAGCTTTCCTGAATATCTGAGAAGAAATTTCTGTGGTACTTTATGCACCCAGTAATGCTCCTTGTTGGGAGAGACCTGGCTTGCAGGGCTGCTCATTCACAATTTTTCTTTCCAGTGTCCCAAGCTTTTATTTACCTATGCATCAATGTTTGCTATGCCTGGTGAAGATAGGTTTCGCCATTGGTCTCAGTGACATAAGTTGTCTGTTTTCTCACAGTCTAGTAAAGGAATAGAGAACAGAGCCAGTGTCATGACTGGAATTAACGTACCATGTGGTGCCTACATCACCTTTGTCTTGTATCATTCTCTACTGCAGAAAAATTCTTGGAAACCATCTTCATTTCCAAACTCAAGTCTTAAGTGCAAATTGTTTCTTTTTCTTCCTCAGGTTCCTGCATATTGCATGCAGAGGCACTGTTGCTCTTAGACTAGCAAATAAAAACAATAACTCCTTAGGTGCTAAAGATAACCTAACTGTAACTCTATAAAGAATTATTTTCTGCTGCTTCTTACTTTTTAAGCAGCGATGTTGTTTAGTATTTCCAGTAGGTTGGCATCTCTTGAAGTATGTTTTTATCCAATAAGGTAGTATAATCTCTGATCCGTGAATCTGCTACTGGTGTTTTGTCCTCAGTTTGCTGCTTCCCATTGCTTTATTAAAGAGGTTAGTCTAAGCTTATATAATTTTAATTCTGGGTTATTTGAATTTTTTTCTTCAAAAGAGGTTATATTTCATTTGTGCCAGTATTTTAGGACTTTAAATAAAAACTGCTTCAGCAAAAGTAATGTGTTGGGTAGTATGATAAAACAGGATTTAACTGTTGCATCTCTCTTCAAAAGTTTTGTCCTGCTTTTCTCTCCAAAAGACTTTAGTTTTGTTCTTTTTAAACTAAACTGATGGTATGAAGGGGATTCAGGTGCTGTACAAACCACTTTTATATTAGGAAGAGCTAAATATACAAGTCTGGACAAATATTTAAAGTTCAAAAGCATCTGAAGAGGTCAGGAACGTAAAACAAGATGCAAAACTGTAATTAACTTTACAAGAGCTAATCCCAAATAAAACTGTTGCATGTTATGGAGAGACTTCAAAAAGAGTATCATCATAAAAACCTTCAGAATAATACTGAAAGTCTGAAATATGATGGGAGGGAGCCTTGCAGGCATTAGCCATGTAGAGATGCCCTTGTGAGCATACTGCAAGGGGGAGTAGCAGCTCTGAAGGTCTGATCCTGACCCCACTGAGGTTGGTGGAAGATCCCTATTGATGTCGGTTGGCAATGCAACAAGTTCTGTGTTTCTCTTGTGTGAACACCTTGAATAGGCAGTCAGTTGCAGTTAATTTATCTTTTGGAGGAGATCAATGATATTTGAAGGATTTCAGAAAAGAAAAGCACAAATGTGAGAAGTTAAGGCAAAAAAAAATGAAATACAAATTTTCAGCATAGGTAATGTAACAAGAAGCAGGGATGAACAGAGAAAAATATAAACATGATTTCTTTAATACTCGTTTTGTAGATGCATAAACCTGTAAATGGTCTGCTACAGAAGTTGGGAAAAGGCTGTAGCACTTGTGGTCTCTAGTACTAGATCTAACAAGCCATTACCTAAGAGATGGTAGAGAGTAATACTCATTCGGCAGGGTAATGGACTGGAGGAAAGATCAGCTCTTTTTCCTAATGCCTGTAATTCTTAATTGCTTATTAGCCTTTTATGTGTGTGAAAGTCATAAAACTGCCTGTCTCTGTGATTCCTCTGCAAATCTCTCATTGGAGAAAAAAATTGTATCCCATGAATGAACGTTGCTGTTTCTCTAGAAACCTATTAACTAAATTAGACAACATGAACTCTATTTATTAGGGCATATCATTTTTCTGTTGTCTTGATATGGAGATGATACTAGGTTTTCTTCCATTTATAATTTCGTTCTCAGCTCTTTCATGTAACCTATCTCAATTTACATAAAGTGGGATTTTTTCTCCCAAGTTGGATCTATTCTGATACATCTCCTTATTCTCTCTTCTAAAACTGAAAGTCATAGAATCGTTTAGGTCGGAAAGTACCTTTAAGATCCTCAAGTCCAACTGTTAACCTAGCACTGCCAAGTCCACCACTAAACCAGGTCCCTCAGTGCCACATCAACATACCTTTTAGATACCTCCAGGGATGGTGACTCACTCACTTCCCTGTCCCAATGCTTCATCACCCTTTCAGTGAAGAAGTTTTTCCTAATATCCAGTCTAAACCTCCCCTGGCAGAACTTGAGACAGTTTCCTCTTCTCCTATCACTTGTTACCTGGGAGAAGAGTCAGACACCCCGCTCGCTCCAACCTCCTTCCAGGCAGCTGTAGAGAGCAGTAAGGTCTCCTCTCAGCCCCCTTTTCTTCAGGCCGAACACCCCCAGTTCCCCCAGCCCTTCCTCATAACCCTTGTGCTCCAGCCCCTCCACCAGCTTCGCTGCCCGTCTCTGGACATGCTCCAGCCCCTCAATGTCCCTCCTGCCGTGAGGGGCCCAAACCTGAACACAGCATTCGAGGGGCGGCCTCACCAGTGCCCAGTGCAGGGGGACGGTCACTGCCCTGGTCCCGCTGCCCACACGGTTTCTGATCATCCTCTGAGTAAAGTATCTACTAATCTGTGGATTTATCCCAAACTCCTTAAAACAAAGTTTCTTCTCATGCTGTGACCCATCCAAATTATTTTTCTTCTCTGTGAATCATTTGCAATGCCCAATGACAAGCTTGCCTGCTTTAGGTGCCAGTGAATACTCAGTAGGTGTAGTTTCTCCAGCGATCCCTGTGTTCATCTTTGGCTAAGCCTACAGCCAGTGGGCAAAAATCCTCACAAGTCACCTTCTCTTAGGATGCCCATGGGGGAGAGACACAGCTTTGAACCAGTAGGAGAAGAATTAGGGGGCAAACTAAAATACCTCATATTGCTATCCATTAAGCTTTTCCCCTCTGGATTCATATGTAGTTGAGCACCATAGTCCTTTAGGAAACATGCTAGCTGCTGTGTTGCACTAAGCACATCATCCTAAATTTGAATTGTTTTTTTTTTTTTTAAAAAAAAAAAGACCTACGGGAGAAAACCCCCATATGTTGAGTCCAACAACTAGAAAGCAGTTTGAGGAGGCGTGGGTGCAGAGGAGCCGTCAGAGCTTGCCCTGCTGCATTGCTCTGGGACGGCTTCAGCTACCATGGGAGGCTGGGTGGTGGGGAGCCTCTGCCTCCAGCGAACAGCAGAGCCCCAAGGGATGAGAGTCGGGGCTTTTCCCCCTTGCACCTTCCAGTAGCACCAGACCCGGCTACGTTTCTCACCTTCCTGCGGCACGCAGTTACTTCCTCAGGGAGTTTTGCTCTCTCAAATATGGCTGGGTTGGCTCATTTGCAGAGAGGTGGGTAGGCTGCTGGCGTGCCAGCCTCAGCGCCTGAAGTGCCCTGTATATCACTAGTGAGGTTTGGCCTCGGCGCCGGCTCCTGGCTCCCCCTCAGTGTCTGCCAGCACGGAGCTGAGGTGCAGCGCAGCAGCACGCAGCCTCCAGCAGAGATAACGCTTATCGTGTGTGCTGCTGGCTCAGCTCTGCTTTTCCTCACGTGGTAACAAATTCTGCCTGCCATCAGTCCCTACTTTGTGTACTGGTTCTGCAGACAGCGAACATGGCCGAGGGATGCGTGTTTGTGCAGTTTTAGTGCACCATCAGCCTCCAGTGGCAAACTTTGGGAACGTTAATTCTTCTTCCCGATCATTTTGGCCCTTTATTGTCATATTTAGCATTAAATCTCTCTGGTGCTAACTTTGTTCTTTAAATTACACTGGGACTGTCATCTCATTCGAGACTCAGGTCAGCAGGAAAACAGCCAAGTGTGGAAAAACACGCCATCACTCTTCCCTGGGATCAGAGCAGCAAGGGTGACCTAAATTTGAAATGCTCCTTCTCTGTGGCCGATCCAGCATCCTCAGGCTGCAGCCTGTCTGCTGCAGCGGCAGACCAAGATCTCTGCTGGTTTAATCTACTAAAATTTGGAGGTTGGAAATCTGTGATAAAATGGAGGGAAATAGAGAAAGCAAGAGAAAGGAATGGAGGAAAAGCAGTTGTAATTGAGAAGCTTGACCAAAGCATAAGAACTTGCATTTTGGTTGTATGCTAGGGTGTGTTTCGGCATTTTGATTTGTTTGTTTTCCAGAGCAGGCATGAAATTGCTATATTTTTGTATATGAGCAATAATAACATGTTAGAAATGCAACACATTAGGGTTTTTGGGTGGAAAGAGAAATCAAGAGCTGCCTAAAGGCAAAACATTTCCAAGTTGTTTTTTTTCTTCTTTCTTTTTTTGAAAAAAACTCCTTTTTTGTTGCGTGCGTTTGGCTGTTGCCCACACTGGTGCTGGAGAACATCTTTGTTCTTTGTTCAAAAATTTGATTCAGCAGGTGGCCAACTGTGCTCGGTGCTTCCCCCAGGCCATGGCTGCCACAGTTTGCACGGGCACACTTGTCCGAGGTGTGGGAGTGCAAGTGATAGGAGCACTTGGCAGCAGCCCCTGCACATGCCAGTTGTGATGCCTGCTTACAGCCAAATACAGCCAGGGAGGTTTTCCTGAGGAATAGTAAGACACAGCTTGTCGGAGCATGCCTTGTTTTGCTTCTGCTCTTAAAAGCAGCAATGTTTCGGTTTACTTCCAGGCCACAAAAATATTCCTGACTTCTTCTTTCCTGACCCCCAGTCATGGCACCAGCACCCCAGGGAAGGGACCCTGTTATTCTCTCTTGGACAAGGGACAAACCCTGGGACAGTGGTGATGACCCAGGAATGTTTTTTTACAAGTTCCATCTAACCAATGAGAAAAAAAGTTTTGCTGTTTTTGGGTAGAGGTTTTGAACACAACAGAACTGAGGGTTTGAGGTGGGTTCTGTCCCCCTCCTCTTCTTTTCCTTGATTATGAGAAGTTTCTGGATGGTTGTGTCTGTTGAACAGTCCAGAGGAAAACAGCAGCATTCCTGCAGGGGCTTGCAAGAATTTATATTGGGTTTTGCTGACACCTATTTTTATATCAGAGATGGCAAAAACATACTGACGTATCTAGTCTATCTGCTTGGGAATAGATTTCATTTCCATATGCATCCAGCCTTGCAGTGGGTTTAATAAGTTGGGTTACTTGTTTTAGCTCATCTGCACATCTCCCTTTCCCTGGAGCTGATCAAGAAAAGGTCTTGAAAAAGAAGGTTTTTTGGGGGAACAGAGATTTGATTTTTATCGCAGAGAAAACCTGAAAAGTCTCACAAAATTTGATGGCTAGATTTTCAATCCTATAGCTTTAGTTGGTCTAGGAGTGTTTTGTACTGGTCTCTCCAAATCGTAGTAATCTGTGGGGATATTGATCCTCTGTTATTTTTATTCTTTGCTATCTTAATCTAGGAACGAAGTAACTTCTTGAATAAATGGTTTCACTGTCTATCTCTGGCAGTATTTCTGACTTTTGTCACTTATCTCCCCCTGCCATGAGGTAAATTCTGCTTACTCTTTAGAAAATATTTTACATTATAAACAATGATATTTTCCTTAGGATCTTCATCCTTCTTTGCAAGGAGTTGGAAGGTATGCTGGGGAGGAAAGCAGTGATTCATTTTTCTGGAGTTCAGGGTGTAATATATAAATAAATAAATGATATAAACACACACCATACATATCTGTAATGTAAAAAGCACGTACTTTAAATGATCTCTTTTCAAGTTTTAAGTTTACAGAAATTTTCACTAGCAGACTGGTATATATTTATTCTCCAGTGCATGCATGGCAACATAGGAAAAAGGTAGTCTGCTACTTTGATGTAAATTGGTGCTTCATTGTGAAAATGGTACATACATATTTGTTTAGCAGTTTGGTGGTTTTTTCCCCCCCCCGATTTATTGTGCTTCTGTATCCTTAAAGAGAAATGTGCATAGATCTTGCACATATACTGACATGAATTTCTTTAGAAATACCAGTAGTTGTTCACCTTTGGGCACTGTGGAAAATAGGTATAAATTCATATTTGTTAAATTTTATGTTGATCTGCTGAGAAGAAAATGGACAGATTTTCCAGAAGACCATGCCCGGAAAACAGAACGGTGTATGTTTTTGCTGAAATCTTGGAGCTAATACAGAAATTTAAGAGAAACTAGAAGGAATAAAAAAGGATATACGGTTGCTCATTTCAAGTTTCATATCATTACTGCCCAAATTTATGTTTTGGACAGATTTTTCTTGTTGTTTTTTACCTCCCATACATTTTAAAATATGAAACTTACAAACCTGATTTTTTTTTATGTACCTACTCATTCCTGGTTTATTTTATCCCCTTTGCTTTTATCCACATATTTTAATCCAGAACCCATAATGATATTCAGGCTTTAAAAAAGGCTCACAAAATGTGTGATCTAATCCACGGTTTGTCACTTTTAATTTTGTAACAGCTATAAGATTCATTACAGCACAAGGGCAGGCAGTTTTTCTGGTAACCGCTTTCTATATAAGATTGCAGCTAAAAAAGAAGGGAAGTGCTGACTTTCATAATTCACTGAAGTTTGACACTTTTAAGGTTTGTATTATAACAGCACTTCATAGGCTATAGATGGGGCTGTTTCAAGTTCTGTTGTAAATCTGACTTTACAAGGCTTTAATGTTCTGCAGGCTAGTAAAAATCACTCTGGGATTGTATGTGTGAAATAAAAAAATTGGTGGTTTTAATATATTTTAATGCTCAGGGCATTTTGTCATCTTAGATATTTTTTTACCAAAATTTCATTGTTCTTGAATTTTGGAATAAATCTTAAAGCTTACCTTGTGTCTGAGGGAGGTGGGGTGGTGGTGGAAAAAGAGACAACCCAGAAATACGAGACTCACATCTGCACAGTAAAGTTTGAAGTATCAACATGAGCTTTTGGCACTGGAGAAAAGGGCATAAATATTTACCATGAAGCATAGTGTAATAATAGCTGATAAAGTTTTCACATGGTTAGAGCACAAGCCTCCCCGTGAGCTACAAAAGATAAGCTGTAAGCCCCAGAAAGTTAGCTTTTCTGGAAGCCTGTCCCTCTGTGCCGCACGGCTCCCCTTGTTGGGAAAGTCTGGGGTTGAGCTGAAGAGGAAATGGTCTGACCTGAAATTTGGAGGGTTTGTGTAGGTTTTTGCATACGATTGTTTGAACAATTCACCTGCTTGGCAACAGAAAATGAAAATGCAAACAGTTAGGAAGTATGATTAAAAATACTCGTCTTGATTCCACAGAAGCGGCGGTGGGTAGTACGACAGGTTAGCCGTGGGCGTGCTGCCCTTCGCCGTTTAAGGCACCTCGACGCAAGGCTGTGCAGGGCTGCTGCCACAGTCTCCTCGGAAACCCTGCTCGCCTCGCTTTGTAGTGGTGATGCAAGACTACCGAAAAGCTTGGCTCAGGCATGCTGTATTAAAATTGCCCTCGATCCCCATGCTACTTGGTAATTTACGCTAGTTATGTTCGCTGCTAGAGTAGTTGTTTCCGACTCCATCGCCTAATCTGAAAAGAGCGAGAGATTGTGTGTGAGGGTGACAGCCAGCCCGCCCGTGACCTGCCAGCGGGGCTTTCAGTGGCCTCCTCTGGGGGAGGGAAATAGCTTGGAGTGATAAACATAAGGGTGGGAGCGATCCTGGAGCAAAGACCTGCAAATTTCTGTCTGCCGTTCTCCTTCCCCTCTTTCTGTGGGCTTGGAGTCGCATGAGTTTCCTTTACTGAGGTATAACAAGCTTTCAGAGGGTCAGGGGTTGGTGATGGTAGCATGCTGTCCTCCTTTGCCAGGTCATGGTTTCCTGAGCATCTCTGGCGTTGCAGTTCCTGGCCATTCCCGTGCACAGGACACGTTGTACGGCATTTGCTTGCTGTTGGGCGAGGAAAAGAGAACTGGGGAAGATGTTGTCTCTGCCCGCCTCGCAAACCACACTGTGCAGACCCGAGGGAGTCGCAGCAGTCACAAAACCTGTGGCAGATGACATACATTTTGAACAACAGCACACTTGTTCCAAGTTTGTATGTAAGTCGTTGGCTGGGAGGGACGCTGTGCCCTGGGCAGTGCTTGTTTGGGCCAGCAGAGATAACTGGGCTTGAGTGGCACAGGTGTGCAAGGGACCTGCCAGGAGAAGAAGGGGAAATAAGCGTAGGATATAAGCAGCTCCTAAGGATAACGTGTCCCTGTCACCTTGGTCCCTGGCGAGGTGACTGACTGCCAGCTCATCCTGTCTGGCTCCCATGCAGCCTTAAGCAAGGTTTAAGATGCGCTGGCTGTTTGTCTAATATTGTTCTGTGTAGGCAATTACAGAAACTTGTGTAAGCATTCAAATGGGGTAAAAAGTAAGTGGGTTTTGAAGAGTTTTAGGTGTTGCCTACATTCTGGATGTTTAACAAGCTATGGTCCGCAGCTTTCCTCACAGGCAAGAAAACAGAAATTTTCTTGCACATAGATGCTTGTTTCAAGGGACAGAGACATTTGCCTGTAAAACTTAGTCCCTTCAGGTATTCTCTTTGGGGAAAAAAGCAACTTTTTATTGGTATTATTTTTACTATAGTCAGATCTACACTTGAACACTTTTGCATACTGTATTGTTTACTCATGTTGTCTAACTTGAGCTTAAAACTGCCAGCCAGCTAGGGACTTGTTTTTTCCCTAGCTCTTGTCCATGAGGAATTACTGGGGAAGAAGAGAAGTTTCCCCAAGAAGTAAGTCAAGGACAGGAGCTCCAGGTGGGCACACCAGGGCTCCTAGAGGAAGGGAATTAAGGTAGATAAAGTTTGATGATATGAATGTTCTATTGGCCTCAGTTTATATGCTTTAAATTCACGTACTGAAGTCATGCTCTGTCAGGCAGGAGAGCTGTTCAGTTGCCCAATATTGGGAGTGTGCATGACAGCAAAATCCTTTCGTAATGATAATACCCAATTGGAGTATGTCTGGTTGCATGTTAGAAGCATTAAACATAGAAGGTTTTGTTTTAGGAAGTATAAAATAACATGCCTTCAGGCAGCTGTGCAGCTTTGGTGCGAGGAAGACTGTGGAGGATGGTTTCACAGTTGTAATACAAAAAAAATGCATGCTCATTTTGACCCTCCCGTGCATTCTGTAGTTTCATTTCAGCGTAGAGAAGCTGCACTTTATGCAGTTTTTGTTCCTGGTAATGATTTGGTTAAGGGGCAGAAACACGGACAAGTTTGAACACAGAGCGGTTGTTTGCTTTCTTTTTAATGTGCATCGGTATCAGCAGTGCCCAGTGAACTGGCAGCACAGCCAGTCCTGCGATAAGAATGGGTGGCTGGGCAGTAGAGCCTCCCTGTGCTCCAACTTGAAACCTTCTGGATATTTCCTTCTCTGAATGGGATTGAACATAGCTGGGGGGTATGTTATTACATATAGTGAGAAAACATCTGAGTGATTTTTCTTGAGAGGTGCTGTTTGGATTTGACAGGGGAGGAGGGGAACCTGAAACTTCTGTGTCAACATCATGATGCTGAGTGCCTGCTTGTGGGTACTGGCTGTGCTTGTGTTGTGGAGGTCACCAAATAAAGCCAGGTTTAGGCACACAGGTTTTTAATGACATATAGCCCTTTGGGGGTGGCTTTGAGTACTTGTCTACTACCAGATCAGAACATAGGAGTAGTCTTAATAAGCTCTTTGCCATATGTTTGTTGAGGTTTTAGAAGCACAGCAGCAAGGGTTGCTTGTGCATAGTGTAGAAAGTGAGTTCTTCCTTGCGGATCTGCTTATTTTTACTTTTGAATGTGTGTGGATTTAACTGAAGAACATGTGTTCACACAGTTGTGCTATTTAAATTAATGTGGGGTGACTCAGTGTGTATTCAGTGCTGTCATCCCACAGTGACTGCGACAGAACATTTTATTGTCTGAAGACAATGCTAATAATGGCAGCATTAAAACAGCCTTGTAATTTCACAAGACAATCTTCCGTTCCCAGAACCACGAAGTGACGGAGGGATGTGCCATTGTCAGACAGGGCAGCAGGAGCTGTCCTGCGGTGCCAGCAGCACCCTCCGATTCGCCTGGGCTGCCCTGCCTCTCTCCGCTCCCGCTTCCCGGGAGCTGCACCGGGGTTTGTCACGGCAGCCAACACCTTTGCAAGGCCAGCACTCGAGCGTTCAGCTGTGCTGAGAGCTGTCGGAATACAGCCCCTTCCTTCCCAGGGCAATCCTACCCTAAGCTGCTTTTGTCTAACAGGTGAGCCATCCACCAGCAGCCTGGACAGCCAAAATGGCTGGGAGGGCACGTGCTGCGTCTGGCAGCCCCTTAGCTATTGCTGCTCCGGTGCTTGGCCCCACCAGGTATGCTGTTTGCCGAAGGAGAACGACTTACGGGCTTAGTGCTTTGCAACTGATACGTTGTGGATGCTATAGCATTCCCATAACATATAAAACAGCGGTTCAGAACTGAAGCATTTTACATGAGTCCTGCTTTTCTTTACCATGAGCTTTGGTGGAGGGATTGCAGGATGAAAACAACATGGCTGCAGGGACTAGCTGAGGGCAGCTACACTGTCTTTGTTATCGATGTATAGCTTATAAATGCAAATAAGTGGTCAGTAAGAAATGAATAAACATTACATGTGTTATTCGTCCTTAACATCACCACCTCATGTAAACGTAATAACAGCTTCCGTAACAAAAGAGTTGGCAATAGCTTGGAAGCTGAAAACAAAGATGCTGTGTTGGGAGCCGTATGCATTTATTCTTTCATAGGAAGCCTTAAAAGTAAGATATTTCCACTCTTGTAAGTACTCCTTTTCAGTGGGTTCCTGGTATATTGTTGTATTAAACACATTGGATAATGACAGCATAGAGAACATGATGAGAAAATGAACTGCATCAGAGATTGTTGGCACTGCAGGGACACTGGAAACCTTAGCAACATTAAATGCATTTGTAGTACGATGTCTTACGTACAGCACGGACGATGTCTGCAGCATAAAGCCACTTAGAGGTTCATTGGTGAGCACGTTGGTATTACTATTGCTAAGTTTGCTTCGTACGCATTCGTATTTAGCAGATAAGATAGCTGTGAGTACAGACCCTGAGATCTTGCACTGAACATCTTTAAGATGCACAGCCACTGTGCAGGGCTTGCTTCTTCAATGACCCCCTTCTCCCAGCCGTGTTTCCCAGGAGCCATGTGACAAAGTACCAGAGGGTTGCGCTTTGATTTCAGTAGCTTCATTATGGAGCTGTGCTCATGTCTTAAGATGGATGTTTTTAAAATGTAGTTTGTGTTGGATTGGAATACTGAAGATAAAGAGGTAATTTAAGGAAAGTGAAATGGGGGAAAACAGTCGCATGCTTGAGATTCCAGGCGTCCTTGCTGTGAAAAATGGGTATTTATTTAATTAGCCAGTTTCTGTGTGGGTTTGCTGAGTTGCTTTAGTTTGTTTGTTCTCTGTCAGTTTCTAATAACACTGTTACTTATTTCCACTAAGCAGAAAAATGCGCTTTGGTGATCTCTGTTGTTCAGTGTCTGGTAGGAATGCTGCTTCTGGGTTGTATTGCTACAAATATTTGTATGTTCTTTCCTGTGCTGTTGGCAGAAACATTGGGGAGAGCCAAACAGCCTAATTCAAGATTATTTTGTTTGCATATCTTCTATTTTCTTTTGACAAGATCATTGCATGGTTGTGCCTGAAGGTGATCTTCCATGAGCTGCAAGAAGCAGGTCACATCATTATCAAACTGGCTAGTTCAGTTGATGCAGTAAGAACCACAGGACTTTGTGTGGGACCCTCGGTGATTTCCCTGCCTAGTACATGTTTTGTGGCATCAGAAAATCTCCTTTGATGAGACAGTTTCTGAATAGTAGTGCTTGTTATACCTGCCACTCAGTTCTGTCCCAACATCTCCTGTGTGTCCCTGCACGTCTGTGTCACCAGTACAGTGTATCTGGGGCTCCCATAGCGTATTCAATATTACAGTGTGCCAGCCAGGCTTGCACAGAATGGCACAGCCCGTCAGCCCCCTGTTTAACCTCTACTGACAGTTAAACTCTGGCATCAGCAGCTCTTGTCCTTCTCAGCCCTTCCGTGAAGTGATTCCTAAATGCTGTACACAGAGAAGTCCTGCACAGCACTGTCTGTTAACTAACTGCCTTGCTGAATATGTTACAGGTGCCCTCTGCTAAAAAGGGAGAGATCATGTTGGGTTTTTTTCCTAGGTAGTCCTTGTTCTGCCTCCTCATGTTTTCTTGATTTCCTCAAGTAATCCTGTTCTGTGTGCTGTTGACAACTAAATCACTGAGAGATGCAAAATGCAGAAGAGCAGAGGAAAAGCCCTGTGCATACTGAGAAGCAAATATCCCAGTCTTTCAAAAATGGAAAGGAGGAGTGATAGAAAGAAATCGATGTATATGGTGATGAATTTTTACATGTACATCGTAATATTTACTATCAGGTCTCCCATGTCTAGATCACTTGCTGCTGAGGATAGAGTGAGGCAAAGAGACATTGATTTTTGGTACCACTGAAACAGAGGTAGCGAGATGAGATCAGAGGATCGGGTAGGCTGGAGGGCACCTCCAGAGGTCCACCTGGTCCAGCCTGCTGCCCACGTCAGGTCCCATTGGCTCAGGTTGCTCAGGGCCATGCACAGGACAGTCTTGAGCCTCTCCAAGGATGGAGGTCCAGCAGAACCTCTGGGCTTCTGCTCTAGTGTTTCACCTCCTTGACAATAAAAAGACCTTTTTTCTTGTGCAGAGCTGGAATTTCGCATGTTGCAGCCCTGGTTGATGCCTCCCCTCCCTCCCCTCCCTTGCTGTGCACCTTTGAGGACAGTCTGTGTCCCCTCCCGTCAGGCAGTTGCAGACGGTGGGTAGGTCCCCCTGTAGCCCTCTCTTTTCAGGGCCGAGCAAATGCAGTGCCCTTACCTTCTTCTTCGCTCCAGACCCACAACTCTCTCCGCTGGGTCAACATGGGTCTGGCGCTTTCTCCAGGCAGTGTGTCTACAGGATGGATGAAGTCTTTTCCCTGTGCTGTGTGCCAGATATACTCCAGAGACTGGTTCCTTTTTTTTTTCCATATTAACTGGTCTTAAGCTCTCCCTTTTTTTCTACCTTTCCATACAACATGTCCAAAAAAGTAACATTTTCAGATAGTTGTATATAGTATGATGTCACACCAAAATTCTATGTGTGGTATTATAGACAAAAAAAAAAAGGCGCAATTGTTATTTCTTAGCTCGGGTATTTTTTATCTCACCATGTCTGCACATACAATATCCCATCCAGCAGGTCTTGATCCTGAGTTTTTTTTCTTGAAGAACTTAAAACATATTGTCTAGCATAAAATTAAATATTCTGCGTTCAAATGCAAACATCCAACTCCAAAAGGTGGATGCTACTCCAGATCCAGGATCCAGATGTTAATTATATTCTGTTAGTGACTGAAGTGGAAAAAATAGCTCTTAAGCAGTGTCTTCTGCCGCTTCCCTATTATTATTTTTTTTTTAGATTAGGTTGCCCCATGTATTTCAAGAGCCTTTATACAGATACTGTATACTCTCGCAGCAAACCCAAACACAGTTTAGCAGAACAAAGCAGAACTGGAGCCTGGCTTAGTACACAGAGCCTGGCTTTAACCTCTGCAAAGGCCCTTCTCTTTCTCAGCAGTGCTCAATGTGCTGTAAATACCCAACATTTTCTACCTAGGGGAGAAAAAAAAGAAAATTTCAAGATAGAATTTCTGAATCTTAGCGAATCACATGTTGCAAGTACTGACCTGAAAGAAGGTATCAGTTTGTAAAGAAACAGGATCAGACCTATTACAAAGATCCAGGATAATGAGCTGAGAACTATGGCACCTGATGAATTCTCATGTAATTTTTTAAGATCTCCATTATCTCCCAGCTGAAAATTCACACACAGTTATTCTCAGTAGGCTTCAACCTTTTTTTTTTTTTTTAACGTGCTGACCATTAAATGTTTTTTAACATATGTATGAACTCTGTGTGGCTAATTTAGTCTTTGGATAATGCATCTTCTTCTTACACTTATTTTTGATAATTCCTCTGGAATAATCCACAGACTCATCAAGTAACTATTGACTATAGTTAAAACAAATCAGAAGATTGACAGCTTGATTTTCTGTTGTTATTTCTCAGTGACTGAAGAAATTGCATCTGTCGCTTCCACCCTAAAACAGAGTAATACCAACACAATATTGATCCGTTCTTGAAGAGCTGTTGCTCATAACATGATGTTTACTTTGGAACTTGACATGAAGTGCATCCCTTTACAAGGTGCATGAATAAAATATTAGAAATGTTGAGTTTGTGACCTAGTTAGGAGTTATGTGCATGATCTCTTCTCCTTGGCTGAACTGAGGAAACAACTAAAGTAGAGAGGGGAATATCTTTACATATGACAAACCGTATTTTTTGATTTGGTTTCTTTTAATGAAAGGGGCATTTATGAGTGTCTCTCTTTTGATTTTGCACTGAACATAAAACAGCTAGACCTCAGAAAACTTAATATGCACAGTGAAATTTAATTAGGTAACTGCATAAGAATCAAAGGGTTGTTTTTTGTTGAGAGGAAGCAAGAGTCCCCTGTTGGTGCTAGAAGCACATACATAGCTGAGTCCTATTTTTATCTCCTCCTCTTTAACCAAGAGGTGTTAGTAACAGATGTGTGTGATCTTCTGCCAAGATTGATGGGCCAGGGGTATTAGGAGGAATGGGCTGTATTCCTCACATCTTGTATAGTACCTTCTTCTTCATGTAGCAAAGGTGCACGAGGTCTAATTTTTCAAAAGGTAGCCTTTAACTTTGTTTGTTCCAGTTTGAATTGCTACTTCAGAGTAGCAGGTCTTCAGAGACACTAAGCACCTACTTCTTCATGATCACAGTTTGACTTACAGATGCTAAGTACCTCTTCAAAGTGTGCACAAAGTCTCCCAATTTAGGCTTAATTAACCATTTCCTTTAAAAATATGGGCCTAACTTTTCCAGCACATCAGTTCATCTTTTTGTAAAAGTTGTGCAAATTGGTATCTGTTCATAAAAATGTTTTTATATTTATATTGTATATGGTAACTGTTGGGAAAGGTAATATGCTTCAGATGTGCTCCAGTTACACTGCTCCAACTTAATTTCAAAAATTGGTTTTCTTTTGTGGTAGATTAGGCAAAACTGACTACAGTTAGATGTGCTGAAACATCTGTTCATGGTTAATTCTCAGAATGAGAGGTGACCTGTAATTTTTTGTTAATCATAATTATTGTGAGACTTTTTTTAAAAAAAAACACCCAACCCTCCCCCCCAAAAAAAAAAATCACAGCTATGCAAGTGCAGAAATGGAGGATTCCATCAGGAAAACACCAAGTACACTTTTTGAGTGATATAAGAAAGTGGCACATTTAGATGTTAGTGTTTCACATAAACCATCAAATCTCTGAAGTCACCTTTTGCTGGCAGTACCAAAGCCAACAAAGTTTCACCATGGTTCATGCAGGCAAAGGTCAGTGATGACTTAATTCCCTTAAAAAAATCCATTTAGCTTTTATGGCTTTGTAACTGTCTTGGGGTTTTGTTTGTTTGTTTGTTTGTTTGTTTCCCTCTATTATGGAAAGTCTTCCAAAAAGCAGTGAGATGAGTACAAAGAAAGATGGTTGAGAGGTGTTTAACACAATTTCCAGTTTCTGTTTTCAATCACGGGAAACATGTTGTAAGTAAGCTGTTATCTGTCATGCAACTTGTGGTTCCAACCACCTGCTGTATTCTATGCACCGTGTGCTCTCAGTGGAGCATGGGCTGTGGCTTTGAGCTCCCTCTCCATTCATTTACC
>JAVJGJ010000037.1:45217296-45252357 GCA_035590215.1 Microhierax caerulescens | reverse complement strand
GAGTTCATTTAAGTAAAAAATAAATGGGCAACTTTTCATGTATGTGAAGTTTCCGTGCTTTGAAATGAGAGCAATTAACGGTGTAGAATCTTTGTTATTTTTTTTTTTTTCACATAGTCAAAACTTTTATAGTGAGTTCATTTAAGTAAAAAATAAATGGGCAACTTTTCATGTATGTGAAGTTTCCGTGCTTTGAAATGAGAGCAATTACGGTGTAGAAATTATTTTTAAATAGCCATGCAGACCTTACTGCACTAATATCTCATGTTACAGAAAAGGCTGTTTAAATACAAAGAGTTTTGACAAACAAGACCCCACAGCTAATCAGAAGAGTGGCTCAGACTCCTCAGTGGTCAGGATTAGGCCACTCCATTGTACTCCATTAGCTGACCATTACCATTTTTCTAATGGTACTGGGTTTAGCATACTCGTTATTTAATTGTTCCTGCTGTACTGCCTATTAAAGGTGGTCTTGTAGGTTCTTAATAGCTGTAAAAGATGTTCATTGGTTTTATTTTAATACTTATTTCTAAAGACAAAATGGTTGTGTTTGGGTATACGATTTATTAAAAAAGAATTTTCCGTATAACGAGATAAGAGTATACTGATAAAATAAGATTTAAAAATATTTAAATATATATAATCTATGTGAATTTCTGATTTCTTGGTTGTAAAAATTTAGTATTATAAGAAATATTCCATATACTTTTGCATTATTTCTTTCAAATATATTTTCACAAGAGGTAAGAAACTTCAGAAAGATGCTATTAAGCTTTGTTTTGAAACTTTGAAAATAAGTATTTTTCAAAATTTCTTTAACTAATTAAATCTCTGATTAAAGAAAAGGAAATTTAAAGTATGATATATTTTTTTCCATTTATAATAGCTCTTTACGGTTTCATTTTTTTCGCAACATAAATTGTTGGGATTTTTTCTCGTAGTCTGAATTATATTTGTGTATTTGGGGTCTTCATGTATTTGAACATTTCTGGAGTTTTGCAGGGTTAGTAACTGCAAGGGAATGCCTAACTGCAGCTGTTTTCATTGCAGGTTTTTTTGGTATTTCTCAAATACAATCTGTTTATCGCTACAATTCTGTGTTCTTTTAATATATTTCTCATTATAAACAGTTTTAGAAACTTTTCTCAGTAAGTAAGGGTCTAAACATGGCAACTTGAGATTTCAGGGCTTTTGGCCTCTTATGACAGAGTCTGATAAGTTTTTTTTCTTTCCCAAAAAAACGAGCTGGCAGTGGGTATCCATTTATTTCCATAAGGTCGGAGCTTGTTGCACTCTTCTGAGGAAAGAGAGACTGAATCAAATCTCCAGTCCCTGAACTGGGGCAAGTTTCCCACATCCTGAGGAAGAACCCAGTTGGCCGAATATTGAGTGGGGTCTCCCTGTTTCAGCTGAGATACTCTACTTGCTAGAAATTGCTTAACTGCACTGGAGCTGGGTTAGTAACCCAGTTTCCTTGCCAAGTACCCTATGTGGGCTTTTTCTCTCTTTCCTTAATGTAAAGAAAGATTGCAAATATTTATTTTTTAAAAGTGGAAACCTTTGAAAAGAAGTGCTGGAGAAGGATCTGCCTCTACATACGGTATAGCCTGGTACTTTGAGCATCTGCCCTGTAGGGCTTCTTCCAGTCTGCACCCCCAAGTCAAGCAGAAGAAGTGGTGTTTTCTTCATCATCCTTGTCATCCCTGACTGCATTGTTAGGGCCAGCAGGTATGTGCTGGATAAGGCGGTGTGAATGAGCAAGTTGTGTAAGGAAATCCCTGGTTCCTCTACAGCCTGGGAATTAGCCATCAGGCTTAGCTGTGTGCATGCCTGTTAGCAGCAAGAACAGGGCTGCACCTGTGCTAGGTGGCATGGATGTGCAGGGTATGCAGTCTTCCCCTGAACAGCCTTCCTGTCCTACATGTTCATGTTCCTTGCAGATTTCTCACACTTCTTTTACAGGGGAGTTAAATATGGGAGATTAAGAACAGTGGCAGTCAAATACGGAGAACAGGGAAAGTGTCCGGGTTTTGACCTGGTTTGGTGTTCAGGGTATAGCTGGGGTGTTGTACCCAGGCAAAAGAGATCAGAAGTGATTCTCTACTTATTAGTTTAAGCAAAAAAGTACTGGCAGAGGAACACGTGCTTCAAGGCAAGATAGAAGTCTAAATTCAGCTTCCCAAGATTTAATGAACACTGCTGTCACTTACATGGTAAACAGAGAGGCTCTGTTTCCCTACAGAATCTGCCAGTGTTTCAGCGTTCGTTAGTTTTGAGTGCTCAGCTTGAGGTTGCTTTTATAGGATTGCATGAAGCAAGATTCCAGATCTCAAAGAGAAGTGATGTTGGCTTGCCGCAGTAACGGAAGGAGGTGAACCGACTCCAGTCACCTGGTCATGGGTCCTCCAGTCTTTGACTGCTAGGCTGTGTTGGTAGACACACTGCTCATTTAATACAAACTTTCATTTTGAAAATCTATACTTTTCACTTTATCAGTTTATCAAAATCTGCCTTGATTTCTTAGTATTTCCAAGTTTACATGCAGAAGTTCCTCTAAGCCAAGGCGATTTCTGTTTTAGGGTGCACTCCATAGTGTTGTTAAGACCAAGTCTGATCCTGTAGTTGCACTGGTGGTGCTGCACTAGAGTACTTTAACATTCATACGGGTTTTCAAACATTTAAAGGGTTTAGGACTGCATTTATTTTATCTCGGGATGTCAAATGGCCCAGAATCGGCATTTTGAAAATACTCCTATGAAAATGTATGTTCTGTAGTGGAGTTAATGATAATCAGTTTTTTGGTGAGGGATGCTGCCAAAGTTACTGGGCTGTTTCCCAGCTGACTAATTACTGATTGCTCTGTTCTCTGCAGGGTGGAGGATCAGACTTTGCTGTGTGGTTGGGGGCCACGTGGGTGACTGATGTTATGGAGTCTGCAAATCCTGCTAGTGGGGCTGCGTCTCTGTGCGGTAGTACTAGAAGGAGGGTGCTTTGCAAGTATATCTCCACATTTTTGCAGATAGAAGATTTTGATTTCCTTCTTCACTAGTGCATATGGTTTTACTGGCCCTATTACCACAAAGATTTGGGTAGCTTTAAAATACATGTTACTTAAAATGGACTTGTAAAGAATTACAACAGATTTCAGATGTTAACTAAAATGAACAGTGTTCTATTTAAGACCACAAGACCCAGGATAAATTGAGAATTGTGATCTTGCTGTAGGGAGGAGGCTATTAATTTAATCATGATTGTTATGGAGAGATGCAGAATTAAAAGAATAAATGTGGTTTGAACTTCAGATCACTGACAATGGTTGATGAACAAGCAGTAAAGGTGTTTCCTAAAGCTTTGCAAAGTGTTTAGAGAGCCATTCTCGTAAAATGCACACTGAAATTAGAAATATTTACATAAAGCTAAAGCTGCAAATGTAATAAAGTGACATTCCTTATTATACTTTTTTAGGCACTTTCCTAATTCTTTTGTTTAAATAAGAGACTGAAATTATTCGAAAGAGTGCAATACAGTATAAGAAACACAGTGGTCTAAAGAAAACAGTATTTATTTCCATTACAGCTTTTAAAACCAGCATGTAATATTGCTCTAAATAATAAGGTGACTTTTAGGGTTTTGCACTATCTAGTTGGAAGAAAAGGGAAAATTTCATTGCTAAGCTTTCCCGTGCATTTGTGCAGCTGTCTGTGCCTTTTGAAAGAAATCAGAGTTTCCATGTTTGGAAGCCATCTACAAGGCAGTATTTACCCCAGAAGCAAGTATTGCTGAGAGTGGATTATTGCTACTGGGTAGGAAATGTAACAGTACCGGATTTCAAAACTAAAAAGAAGCAAAATACTTTCTGAAGATTTTTCTTTCAAAGAAGCATTGCTATCCAGCTCCCCGTGAGCTCTAAGCATACATTAAGAGGGGCAGTATGTAAGCATAGCTGCTAAGTTGCTTTCCTGTTTTCCAGGCATTTGTACCGCCGCGGATTTTCCAGAAGCTATTTCCTCATAACAGTGTTAGCTTTCCTGGTTATGGCACCAGTCTGCTTTAAACCTTATCGTTTCAACTGCCCAGTGAAATAGAAAGTGCTATGTGGTGGCAGTGTTTTGTTTATGCAGAGTTTTATCTTAAAAGTCTTTGAGTGTGATGTAAAAGCAAAGCATAATTAGCCCATTTTACATTCATCTATGCAAGTTAGTACAAAGTTAATACTAGTTGTAGTTTGGGGGTTTTGGTTGGAAGTAATACATCAGCAATGAAAAGTGGCCGCCTTTGGCAAAGTTTTTACCTTGCCACTTGGTGGAGATTTCCCACTTCTACATAGTTCTGCCACTCTTGGTTTTAGGTCACGGTAGTTCACATTTTTTAGACCTTTTTAGGGCTTAAATGTCTACTTGAACAGATACTGCTTTTCACTTACTGTTCACTCATTCACATGTTAGGGGAGAACGGAGTTGAAAATCAGAACTTTCCTTAGTATTTTGAGTCATGGTAGATCTGAAAGATTATTCCATCTCTTCATGCTTTATCCTGACAGTTAATATTATGTGAGACCAAGTCTGCACCCATACATGTTTATCTAAAATTGGTTTTAAAAATGAAATATGGTTGCCAGTCTGGATGTGGATTATCTTATGTCAATTTAAGCCGAGTTTATTTAGGTTTAGCCTCTATTTTTAAACTTGGTAGCATAAAGATGTGAGGTTTACAATGACAATTACCCACAGAAGAACTTCTATCAGTTTTAGTATACATTAGTATAACTTTGTGCATAGACTTTGTGCAAGTCGTTCTCAGTGAAGCCCTCATTTATAGGTTTTGCAGGGACTGTTAACAAAGCAGCACCTTCATAATGGGACCTGCAGCTCTCAGGCACACCTAGTTGTTAGCAGAGCCTGACATTTTCCCTGTGTGTCCTGTGTTCCTGTGCAGATTTTGTTTTGTGATCTCTCTGAGTCCTGTTGCGATCACTTGTTGATTACTTATGCTGGAATTTATGTGATGTTTATGGTGCATCTTGAGGTAGTGGTAGTTATATCTTATCACCTGGAAAATAAAATTGACACGGGCCTTTAAATATCAAGGAAAGCAGAGTAAAGGCTGTCAGCCTTCATTATATTTATCCACTTGCTTCATCCTGCCTCCTGTACGATCCCTTCGTGTGCTGTCCCAGAGGGATGAATTAAGAGCTTGAGCTTCATTGTAGCTTTGCCGGGTGAAGCTGTGTCCTCGCCAAAGTCAAGAGCAGAAATTCCACTAATTTCATTTGGGCCACATTTTCACTGTTGGTTTTGGCTGCTTTGTTGCAGCTTGAATACTGTTAAGAATATGTAGTGCTCTTCTGTGGATACTTTTAGGCAAAGACTGGCTGAAACTTGGCCAACGTGTAGGAGCTACAGGGCAACGCAGAACCAGGGAGGGAAGCGCCTTGTTTGCTGTCTGTTAGCATCATTCGATCTCTGTTTAGAATGTAGCTTTAGGTATGAGAGGAAAAAAAAAACACCTGAGTATTGTACAACAACATTGTATTAATAATAGCACTAGAAATAAATACTTGCAGAATGAGGCCAGTTCATAAATTTATTTTAAACTTCAAAAACCTGCGTATTTAGAATATATGGAACTGTAATTCCAAGGTTTCTGCATAGTTTATCTCTTCCTACTGTCCTAGCTTTAAATCAAAGAAAGCATATTTTGTAGACAATTTATTTATAGTTAATGTTAGTTCTATAACTATTGCTGCTCTAGGCTGTATTGTGTACCCTAAATTGTGCAGATGGTGTGTCTGTTATTTAAATGTGACTTTCTAGCAGACATTTTACAGACCTAAGAGTGATTAGAACACAATGCCTAAAATGCATAAGTGCTTTGGATCTCTGCCTCTGTTGCAAAGGGATCCTGAATCGAAATGTCTGGCTGAAAATACAGCTTAAAAACCCCCAAACCCCTCTACCCCTTTGTTCAGCTTGCACGCTACTCAGCAAGTCTGCAACAGTTGTTGGGTGTTAGAGGAGCTTGCTTAGTAAGAACTTTAAGAAAGGTTTTATTAATGTATGCGTAGTATTAAAATGAACTATGTTTAAATGTGTGCACAGGAAGTTTTAGCTTTGTTTTTCTTTAAATAATCGCTTAAATCTAGCAGTTGTTATAAGGAAGAACAATAATGGAAATCCAGAGTGAATCCCGAGAAACACAATTCAGCCCATAGAAGAATTTCACCTACAGAGTAGATGTTTGCATGTAAACAGAGTAAAAGGAACGCATCTAAGGTGCCTGAGTACATTTCACACGTTTTCTGGGAGTGGATGAAGAAAACCTATTTGCCTTTGAATTTCTGCAGTGCAAAACTGGTACCAGAGCTGCACACAACAGGAAATTCAGATGCCTAAGCCGAGTTTAAGTTTAAACCAGAAGAAAGCCATTTCTATACCCCTGTTTCTGCAATGGTGATTTTCACGACTGGAAACCCAAGTAGCACAATTTTGTCTTCCTGAGACTGTGTTGTACTGCAGCAGCTCAGCCTTTTTCCTTATGGATGACATTAGTAAGTATCAAGGCTCTCTGGTGTTGCCGCTGTGTTTCAGGTGCCTGTGGACAGCAGAGGGGCTGGTAGGAATTGCGCTCGCTTTCCCATCTAGCAGCAGAATTAGGCTGCAGCCTTCGCCAGCCCATGCAGAAGAAGTTGTTTCATTAGTACTTTACATTCATCCACCTCTCTTTCATCCCACTTTCTTTTCTAATGGTACCTGGTTAATCATTTTTAGCTGTCTGAGATGAGAGTACTGAATAAACTCTCCAGTGATATTTAAACGCAGCACCTCTGTGAAATGGAGCAATTTAAACAACACACAAAAATATAGTTAATCCTTTTTCATAGCTGCATATACCTTAATTTATACCAGCAGCTCCACAGGTACAAAGCCTCCGTGTCTGGCCATGTGACCATCTGGCCATTACTGCCCCAGCTCCCTGTAGTGGTTTGGGTGAACGTTTCTGCCCTGGATCCTCAGCAGGTCTTTGTTTTTCTTTCTAGGCATGCCTGAAGGTCATTGCTGGTCACAAAGTATTTCTGTTGACTTCAGGGCACTTGGCCCCATATGTGCTTGCAAACGAGCACTCTTGTTCTCTTGGATGAACGTGCATGCGCGGTGCGATTATTTTCTTTTTTTTTCCCTTTTCAGTGTGGTACTGAAGCCAGTGTGGATGCTTGGCCTCCTAAGCGATGCTTCCTGGCATGGGCCAGGGCTGTCCCGGGTGAGAAAGTCGTTAGGTGCTGGGGAAGGACTTCCAAAAGCAGCCTTGAGGCCAACGCCTCAGTTCCCACAGCTCTGGTCCATAGTGGGTGTGTGGGACCACTGGCCAGGAGGAAAATGGAGCTGGCGGCTGTCCTCTGGGGCAGGACCATGGTGGCCTTTAATGACAATGGCCAAGGAAGAAATGGAAGGCTGTGGCCTCACCTATTCAAGTGGTATTAACTCAGTTGGGTGACAGTGGTTGGTACAGAGAATTGGGGTTTTTCTTCCTCCTGACAAGACCCCTGCTTTCACATAGATTTGATTTCTGGACACAAGTATCAAATCTACCCACCAGTGGTGTATTTTGCCAAACACTTAGCTATCAAGCTCTGAGCTGGCGATGTGGAAAGATTTGATTTGTGTGTACAGAAAAGAAATGCATGTGTGCAGATGTGTGTTGGAATTGCCTTGAGTCCATTCGGAAATTTAATACTTGATTTCAAAATAGTACCAATAAATATGTTGATTCAAATGAGGGAAGCGAGCTTTTTTCCTCTTTCAGAAAGATTTAGTTAAAATTCAGGAAGTCAAACTACCGAGGAGTTAGCACTAGGATTTATAAAACAACACTGAAAGGGAAGCTTAATTAACATTTCACTACCCTTTCAATTGCACTGAATGTGTGTCTGGTTTATCACCCACCTAAATATGTTAGTTTATATTTGAAGAATGCTTGTGACGGTGAGCCTTCAGGAGAAAGCTCAGTTTTTTCCTATTCTCTCATTATAGCATTTATATATTTCATTTGCTTGTTTTGACCTTGGATGATTTCGAGAGCCTATTCAATATATATATCATGTATTTATGGGAATCAGCGCTCAAGGTTGTTTTGTTTTTACTGTTATTGTATCTTTAGGTGGAATGGAACTTTTTGGTGGGTTTTTTTTTTTTTTTTTTTTTTTTTTTTTTGTCTAAACAATGTACTGATGGCACACCCTATATTGGTAAGTTGGGTGTTGATGGATGAGCACACACAGGATGATAGTACACACGAAAGCGAGTCATCCCTGGGAAGGATGCTGCTCTGTGTTCCTTAGGATGAGGGAAGAAGTAGCAGCTGCTTTTCTTTCTCTCCCTGAAGAACGCAGTGATAACAGAAATGGGATATTCAAAAGGACAGCACAGATTAATGGGGCAGTAATAAAATAAATGAGACCCATTAGCAAAATCACTGCTTGAAAAGTAGATTCTGTGATAAGTGCTCTTCAATGCCTCATGTGGGAAGAATTGTTACAGCACTAGTAACGTCATCCGTGGTGTTGGATTTTAAACTGTTGTGACAATCCTAAGTGATAGGATCTTAAAATAATTTAGATGAAGGTAAACTTCATTTGCACTTAGCACTTGGTAGAAAATTTGAATGATTATATCTAAATGTGAAGATGAGTACTTTTCTTTCAAACCCAGTCAGAATGTTTTTGCGTGCTCTCAAAATCTTTCATCAAAAAAAAACCCACAAAGCCTTTTTTTGTTGATGTTAAGCCTGTAAGGTGATCACAGGAACCTGCAAAGCTTTATTTTACTGCTGGAGCACCGGTGCTTTGGGGAATAATGTTCAAACAGACTTTGGGACTAATGTTCAAACAGACTTTGAACTAGAATCGGTGGCTTTAGCGACATCGCCTACTTTTTAATTGTTGGTTGGTTTTGGGTTTTTTTATATTAGTTTAATGACAAAAGGTATGCATTGCACTTAAAACACTATATGTCTCTGTTTTCTCTCTGCTTTTTAGACCAGATAGTTTTCTGGGGCATTTAATAAAAAAGGAAAATACACTTAATTTCTTAGATTTGCAGAGTACATTGCCTATAAGGAGAAAAACGTTTGTGGTTTAGAGATAAAATATATACACAGATCAACTAATCAAAGCCAAAGATATTAGTCTGAAAGTGCTCTTTCATTGTTCTTCGGGAGATAGGTGGGTCTAAGTCTCTGAACTGACACATTTTCCTTCCCTTTCTCCCTTCAGAAATGCATGGCTGTATCGTGGTAGGGCTTAATTGTGGTTTATTTTTTTCTTTTCCAGCGTAGTTTTGTTAAATCCAAGCTCAGCCTGTAAGCAGCAAGCAACACGTTTCTTGTAAGATGCAGAGGGGCGCACGGCGAGCGGAGGGCACAGGCACCCCGAGCGCCGCCTCCCCCGTGCCGGCAGCTGCATCCCGGCCGGCCGGCGGTGGGAGATGGAGAGGAGGGCCGGGAGGCAGCTGTTGCTATCGCTCTGATGTCAGGCGCTCCTGCTAACGTGTGGTTGGTTATTCTGCGTTTCAGATCGCTGCCGGTAGCCGAGCGTGAAGGGAACGGCGAGACTCCCGCACCTTTCAGCGAGAAGAAAGGAGTCAGCAGAGCAGACTAATACGGACTTGTGTCGAGTGGCCTTGCCCTACAAAGGCTGCCTTTCAAAGAGAAACGCAGTGTTATTTAATGAGCTGTGAGATGAGGCGCTGCTGCTAACGCTCAGATCCCAGGATTCATCGGCTATTCATTGTGCTTAATGTACATGTTTCTGCACCGTGCATTTAGGAGATCCCAGAGAAGAATCCAAAACGGCTGCGGGGGAAAGACCACCAAACATGCCTACAGAAACACTACCGACAGGTAGCATGGTGAAGCCGGTCAGCCCTGCCGTGACTTTCACGTCCGCTGTTCCTCTCCGCATCCTGAACAAAGGACCCGACTATTTTCGCAGGCAGGCGGAGCCTAATCCGAAAAGACTGAGTGCGGTGGAGAGGCTGGAAGCCGACAAGGCGAAATACGTCAAGAGCCAGGAGGTCATCAACGCCAAGCAGGAGCCTGTGAAGCCGGCAGTGCTAGCGAAGCCGCCCGTCTGTCCTGCGGCCAAGCGAGCCCTGGGGAGCCCCACCTTGAAGGTCTTCAGCAACAATGCCAAGACCGAGAGCGGCGTCCAGAGAGAAAATCTGAAACTGGAGATTCTGAAGAACATCATCAACAGCTCTGAAGGCTCCAGCTCGGGTTCAGGGCATAAGCATGGTCCCCGAAACTGGCCGCCTCACAGAGCTGATTCGACAGAGCTGAACCGACACTCGTTTGCTGAGTCTTTGAAAGTTTACCCCACCCAGGGCCGTAGCAGCCCGCAGGAGAGCAGCTCCAATGTCAGCAGAAGGCTTCTAGATCAGTCAGCAGAGACTTTCTTGCACGTCTCTCACAGCTCCTCAGACATTAGGAAAGTAACTAGTGCAAAGCCCTTAAAAGCAATACCCTGCAGTAGTTCAGCCCCACCTCTGCCTCCAAAGCCCAAAATCGCTGCCATCGCCACCCTGAAATCCCCAGAGATCGAGGCAGTCGAGTCTGGATGCGGTGTTAGTAGAAGACCCTCCTTACAGCGATCAAAATCAGACTTAAGCGACAGATACTTTCGTGTCGACGCAGATGTTGAACGATTCTTTAACTACTGCGGACTGGATCCTGAAGAGCTTGAAAACCTCGGGATGGAAAACTTTGCAAGGGCTAACTCTGATATTATATCCCTCAACTTTCGCAGCGCAAGCATGATTAGCTCAGACTGTGAACAGTCTCAGGACAGCAACAGTGACCTTAGAAACGATGACAGTGCCAATGACCGTGTGCCATACGGCATTTCTGCCATTGAAAGAAATGCCAGAATCATCAAGTGGTTATATAGCATCAAGCAAGCTAGAGAGTCACAGAAAGTGTCCCATGTGTGAGAGAAAATTCCACCGTAGAAAAAGCAAGGACTGTATCTTTGTCTGTGAATATTCAGTTGTGAAGGGTTGTGAAGTCGACTTGAAGTCTTGTACCCTTCTCAAATCTCTTTGTGTTGCTTGTTGTGCAATGTTTCCAAGTTGCATGCCTGTCAACATGTGAGCTGATCTGGCTTCCACTTGAACAATAACTGACTACAAAGCGTGGCTCAGCATACACATTATCTGCCAAAAGTTTAAGACGAGAATCTAATTAGGGCTTCAGTATAATCAGAGTGTTTACATGGAAAGGTTATATGACTTCTTTGGTATTTATGTGGTTCCTTGTGGATTTTATATATGTCACTTTTTGTCTTAATGCAGATATTGTCAACTGGCGTTACTAGTTTCTGAGTTGAAACAGGATCCCTTTAGGGGGGGAAGAGTAGCAGAATTGGCCAAAATAAGAGGTTTAGGCATACAACAATAGGCAAAGCAACCTTATCTCTTGTTGAAAGTGCATTATTGATACATATGAAACTGCTTCTAAAAGGCTACGTTCTTAAATTATGTGTCGTTGTTAAACTGTATATCCCTACTCGTAGTAAGGGACTGTTCAGTAAAGGTTTCTTTTTTCTAGGGACGCTCCCTCAGTTTTACAGCAGAAGGAGTCCAGTGAATCTGCTTGACCTCTCATAAACTAAATGAGTCCTGCATTTGGGTTGGTGTAAGCATTTTAATGACTTTGTATTATCCCTGTTGGAAAAGCTTAAACAAAGTTGGAGTCAACAGATGAAAACGGAGTAGGTACAGGGTATTGTGGGTTTGATTTTTACTCAAAGATTCCTGGTCTTAAACTTTTGACAGGAATGATTAGATCCTATAGCTGATATTGAATGCCTTTATTAGTCAAACGCATCATGACTACAAATTCCATGCTGTCTTTTAATTTTTGTTGTAGGACTATTTGAACAGTTAATGAACAAAAATGGAAACACACAGCCATATCAATATAACGCCTCCTGTTCAGAAGTAAATACACTCAGTAGCTGAACTATATCAAAAAAATTGTGATTATGTTGTCTTGCATATGTTATATCTAAGGCTGTGAAAGTTTGTTACAGCTCTAGGGAAGTGTAGAAACATGACAGTATGTAGCTTTGCTTTTTTTTTTTAATTTTATTTTTTTATTTTATTAAATCCCTGCTCTTTATGATGGTTAGTGCTGCAGGTCAACCTGTTACAAATCTTTTGACAATCTGTGTCTTCCCAGTGGTTTAATTAACTGTCATTTCAACTGACAGTGGTGGTGTGGTAGCAGAGAAGTTGAAAGTACAGTGGTCTGCTTCATTATTATTGTATACATGCTTTGAAGTAAATTGCAGCACTACCTTATACTTCATCAGCTAATAGGAAACTTTTTTATTGTGTAAATGCTGTAAGACTTTGTATATACTTCAGTTGTTACGAAATCTTTAAAAGGAAGAGTGTTATGCTAATAAATAGCTCCTGGTGCAGGTATGGTAGGGTTTTTGTTCTTTTTTTACCCCTCCCATTCTTAAAACTATATCAGGAACTCAATTGCAGTGTGTTTTAGTGCTGTAGAAGGTCTTGGTTAAATAATAGTTCAGTAAAAAGTTACTTTTACTGAAGTGCTTTTCAGAATATAATTTTTTATAAAGTAACTATAGCAGCATGATCTGTCTGAAGAACTAGAAAAGATTTTCAAGACTCCTAAAATAGCTTGCTTCTTCCTTACCTAGCAATGTTACTGCTCCTGTTTATAGCATCTGTTCATAATGCATCACCGCAGTCTTCTGAATTATTCTTCAGTAGTGCTTATTTATATATTTGAATATTAAAGGTGTTTTACAAAGTCGGGTTCTATCGTTTCTCTAAGCCTGTAGCTCATATTCTCGCCAAAGCCACAGTTCATGCGGGCGAAACTGGAAGCGGAGCCACACAGTCGTTTGTTGCCTATGGAATTATCCTACATCAAGTTTTATATAATTGTTTTCCAAATGGTTGTTCAGGGGCGGGGGGGAAAGCACACATTCAGTTTCAGGAGGCTACTCTATGGTTTTTACAGTTGGCTTCACGACCTAAGACTTGCAACATTCCTAGTTCGGTCAAAAAAAATGAGGAGCTGTGTATTTCAGCTACAGGCACATTTGTGACATTTTAAGTTCCGTGGGTTTCAGTTGGCATTGACATCACACTGGTTTTTCAAGCATATTTTTCCAATAGTAAGTTCCACTCAGTTCAGTGACTATTTTGCCAAGGAAAATAATGCTTAAGGGATTCAAGCCAAGTGTAATGCAGCTGTACAGCAATGAAATAAAGAAGTTAAAACCGAAATAAAAACGCACTCACATTATTCTCTCTCAATTGTTTTAAAAATGATGACAAACATGTTATCTCAACTGTTGTCAGCCAAAAACAGTAATAAAGAAGCCTGTATAACTAGTAAATGGATTAGAGCATATGCTAGTATTCTGAATTTGTTTCCCAGGGTTTGTTAGGAAGCCGTAGGCTCTTGAGAAATCAAATTCATTTCCTTTTAATGCCATGAGGGCTTTAGGCTTGTGAGCTCTCTGTAAGAGAGCATTTCCTCACCCGAGATCTTAAGCAGCACCTTTGACACCACGCGGGCTCTGACTGCACTGTCCCTGTCGCCTGCAATACGCGTGTGAGTAAGGCTTTACAGGACCCAGACCTTCACAGTCAACTGAACTTGCAGCTCTGGTGAGATTGCACTAACAGAAATCACAAGACTGCAAAACGTCCACCAGGCTTTGAACGCGCAGGTAGCAATTGCCTTCATTTGTCACTTCATTACAGTTTATGCAGACAGGATTGATTTATTTATAGTCTTGCCATTACCTGTATGTTTGCATAGAAACCAAATTGCTGGCGCCTGATCTGGGTTTGTTTTCAGATGGGGATAACCATTTTGCCTTTGCAGACAGGTAATCCGTCGCGTCGAGAGGATCCGTTGTTTGTCTCTACCTTAGGAGATCCCCGAGTGTCGAATGTTGAATTTGCAGGGAGTTGTAACCAAGTCATACGCCTCGTCAGGGACCTGCTGTGGTTGTGTTCCTGCCCTCTCCAGCAGGCATTTACTCGGGTGCAAAGTGCACAGCAAGCCTCCGTGGTTAACCCGCAGCTCTTGCTGCAGCAGCAGCTCTGGAGGGAGATGCAAGTCTCTGGCATCCTGTGAAAGCCGGTGCTGAGCCCAGCGCTGACAGTCCTGGCCCCAGCAGTGAAGAAGAACGCAGTTACGTCTTCAGTAATTAGTATGAATTCACAGACACAAAAGAAACCACCACAGAGGTTTGTGGGAGTTCTTTGTTTTGGCTTGCCAGGAAGGGAAAGGAAGAGGAAAATTCTGTGACAAGGTACACTTTGAAAGCCATGTACAGCTTTGTGCGGAGATAAACCAGTTCTCTGAGTGAAAGAGATGGGCAGCAAAGTAAAACCGGTCTTTTAATCACTTCATATTATATAGTAACAATGTTGTGAAAGATGAGGGATATAGGATCTGTGCCACGAATTTAGATTCAGTGACTACAAGTACTGAAATTTTCTTTTTTATGAATAGTTTCTGCAGGAGAGCACGCTGTGCTGTGAGCGTATGCACCATCTGAGTGACCGAGGGCTTTTGAAGGGTAAACACAGAATGGTGATGCTTTTGGCAGAAATTCAAAAATCAAAAGGCACGCTCAGACAACAGAGCGAATCAGTATTGCTGACTTATCTCTTTTTACAGCAGTTTATCCATCCGTGGAGGCCATATGCGTTTGATTCCAGTCATTCAATGAAAAACAAAGTGCTTAATGGAGCTCTGCAGTACAGAGCTGAATAATTTCAGTGTGCAGGAGAACAGGAAAGGAGCTAAACCTTAAAAACAGTCTTCCCAATACCTATTGATTATGGGATGGTAATGCTTAGTACATTATGTTCAGAGCTTACTTGTTCATAAGAAACTTTTATTGTGCAGAGTAGTCAAACCAATAAATCTAGGAGGCTCCAGTTTTCCAAGGCTATAAAATGCATGTTTTATGTGATTAATGGTGCCACACCAGTAGCTAAGCACATTAGGCTTAGAATATAAGGGCATCTGGAGCTTTGTACCCATGAACAGTAAGGATCCATTGCCTATTTTGGCAATGAATATAAATGCAGATATAGTGTAAGGTCCCTTTGTGCTGTACAAGAGAATAAATTGGTCAAGGTGTTTTGTCCTGACTTGTAATATAACTGTATTAAAATCTCTTTGTTACCAAAGCTTAGATGTTCACTGATATTCTGAATTCATGTGACGTTACCTGCTGTCAGCAGAAAGACTCCAATGATCTGCCCCTTGAAATATATCACCCATAGCTTAATGGGAAAGGCCATTAAAATTGTCGGTTCAGTCTAAGGACTTTTATTTCCTGATGATGGCATCTGTTAAGTGAACCTCTAAATAAGCAAATTTCAGTCAGAAGTATTTACTCATGAATGCCTTGCATTTTTTTCTCCCTGGAAGCCCAAGTGGTGATCCAAACCTGTGTCCTAGCATTTGTTGCAGTTAGTAAATTGCTGCTAAAATTCAGTTGTTGTCCATTTGGGGTGCAGTGCAATCTAAAGTGGAGACACTGACACCACACCATCTGTCTTGCCCTCATAGGTATGAACAGTCTTCGAGTACATTTTATATTTGATCGCTTAAGAATTTGGCTATGGCTGCCCATCAAAACTCAGTAATAGTAAGGGGTGACTTTTTTTTTTTTCTTAGTTGTCATGAAAAAGAATCATTTATATAACAAAAACTGTAGTCTCTTAAATGTCATTCTTCTAAATTTAAAGTAATTTTCATGATAGTCTTATGACAAGAGTAAGAGAGTGCTAGTATCTGTGCTATTATTATTTCCTTCTTTTGACACTGCAAGTCTTCTCCACCTTCTTGGTGTCTTGCATTTTCTGAGTTTTCCCAGCTTCCATTCTTCCTTCCTGCATGCGCCTTCCTTGTCCTGTCCGGCTTTTTCATCTTCTCTTCTCTGAAATGCATGACCGAGGTCCTCATCTTCTCCTCACTTAGCTTCCCTTCTTAAGCAGCCCCATCCCTTAGTTATGTTAATGCCCTTGAATCCCAAAGCGACTTTCCCACAATTTGTCCTGTCTTTCACAACCCCCATATTCCTGGCAGCCTGTCTCCAACGGAGTAACCCTGGCTGCGGTTGATCTGCCATGTCCTGAACAGATAGTAATCTATTTTTTGGGTTATTTTTTAATTTTCCGGCATGCCATGCTATTTGCAGGGAAGATGAAGCAGCAAGAGGTGGTTCTTCAGGAAGAAGTAGTGATTGACAACACTCATGAAGAACAGGATGCCAAACATATCTTGAAGTATCATCCTCCTGGTCCAAAATTGCCTGTATTTCCTTCTCTGCCCTACGTTGCCCAACACATACTCCTGCTACTTCTTTGGCTCCATATAAAATGCCGGCTCGAGGACCGCACGCAAAGGTGGTACAATTTGCAGTGAAGAGAATGCTACATGCCCACTGTCCGAGCAGTAGATACTGTTTTGCCTTCTGCTGTTGGGCAACACGGTACCCGTGTGTCTCACGCCTGTGGCATCCAGACCACTTGCTCTGCGTGCTCAGTTCCCGGGCGCTGCCTAAAGACTGTCGTAAAGCAAGAGGGCTGTGGGAGCTCCAGGAGAGACGAAGTCCGTCCTCACCTGGTCATGGTGGGAGACTTCCCGCTGTGGTAAGAGAAGAGCAGGTTTAGAAGCTAAAATCCCCAGGCTGCCATCTCGTGCAGCCCTGGGGCTGCAGGTCCAGGAAAGGGTATTCGTGTGTTCATCTGGAGACGGGATGAACCAGTGCATGGAAGCAGAAGGTGCTTGGCGAAGCGTGCTACTGATTCAGCAAGTGCCTGCTACTCATATCTTAAAAAACGAAGAAGAAGGAAAAAAAAAAGAACGGGGCTGAAATTGGGACATCTGTGTATGCAAATGCTCTCAGATGAGATGCAGAGGTGGGTATATAGTTTTGCTTTTTAAGAAATGAAGCTTTTAACTATATCTTTTAATAAATGACCTGCTTTCCAAGTATAATGTTTTATGAAGTCAGTCTTGCCGTTCTGAACCATAAAAGCTTTGCTACTCTCAGCACGGAGCGTTTAGAAATGCACTGACAGTGATTTGGGGTGGCTTAAGTAGTAGGATAAAAGGGTGCTTAGCTGAACATGAACTTTATTTTACTAAAGTTTTGGAGGATGGTGGGTTTGTTCTTTATTTTAAATAGATTGTGAGGGGCAACAGAAAATTAACATAGTCTTATTTATTAATGTCAGCCTGAAAGTAAGACTGACAGCACAGGTTCAGTTAATGTGTCTGCATGAAAATTACAGTATTAGCTTTTGGCAAAGGCTCAATTTTCTTCTGTGTTTTGCATGGCTTGGAGCATATCAGCTTACATGTATCTGGCATAAAACTCACTCATCTGAAAACGCTTTCTGCAAGCTTAGGGGTTTGAGTCCATCAGCTGCATTTTCTACAAGAGGGACATTGAGGGGCTGGAGCATGTCCAGAGATGGGCAGCGAAGCTGGTGAAGGCTCTGGAGCACAAGGGTTATGGGAGCTGCTGAGGGAAATGGGGTGGTTTAGCCTGGAGAAAAGCAGGCTCGGGGGAGACCTAATCACTTTCTACAGTTGCCTGGAAGGAGGTTGGAGCAAGGTGGGTGTCGGTCTCTTCTGCCAAGGAGTAAGCAATAGGACAAGAGGAAATGTCGTTGCACCAGGGGAGGTTTAGAGTGGATATTGGGAAAAATGTCTTCCTTGAAAGGGTTGTCAGGCATTGGAACAGGCTGCCCAGGGAGGTGGTTGAGTCAGCATCCCTAGAGGTATTTAAAAGATGTGTAGACATGGTGTTTAGGGACATGGTTTAGTGGTGGGCTTGGCAGCAGCAGGTTAGACGTTGGACGTGATGATCTTAAAGGTCTTTTCCAACCTAAACAATTCTATGATTCTATGATTCTTTTGTGTTGAAGGACTCTGAACAAAGAGCTGTCATAACACTTTCAATTTCCCATGCTTTTGTTTCTAGCATGTTCAGCCAATGAGGCCTTTCAAATCCTTTCCTACAGACTGAGTACAAATTGGAGCTTTGTATCACTAAATGCTCCAGCACTGAATTCAGTAGGTAGAGAGCAGGCAAGAAGTTGTAACTTTTTTTATTATTATTGTTTTATTTTGCTGTTGTTTCCCAGTGAAATTGCAGAGTTGGTGGTTTGTTTTTTTTTTTCCCCAAAAAAAAATGCCATACAGTGAAGCAGAGCCAAAGAACCTAATAAAACCATACAGATTTTCCCCTGAGTGGCATAAGGAAACTTTAAAACATGTCTGGGTGTGTCATCCGGAAAAACCGTGGAAAAACCGGGTACCCAAATTCTGGCCCCGTTGAAGTCAATGGCAATTTTATCGCTGATTTTAAGTGGGGAGGACAGGATTTTACCCACTGTCAGAGCTTAATATTTTGCCTTATTTCAGGATGGGTTTTTTTCCCGTGTTGTAAATCTTCTGCATTAGTTTTCTACTGCTTCCTTACCTTTTCTTCTGGCTCCTTAAGCAGCACAAGGGGAAATGCCCTCCAGGCACCGCAGGTAGGAGCTCTGGGAGCAGGGAAACCTCACATGGGTGTGCAGAGACCCCTCCTCGCTTCCAGACAGACCCACCAGCAGCATGGATGGAGCAACCACTGTTTGCCTGGGCCGTCAGCCTGGTTTGGTCCAGAGGGTAAAAAGCCAGTGTTTTCTCTGATCTTATTTATCTTCCTGCCTTGCAGGTGTGTCCCATGGTAGCCTGGCATTTTTAGAAGTGCATGGATCTTACCGAAATGATGAGTAGTAAAATTAGTCACTCAAAGGCTGTTTCAGACCCCTGAGACCCAGCGGACACGAGTGCCAGGGGACACAGCCCTGATCTGAGCACAAGGAAGCAGCTGCACGGTCGCTGTCTCGTCTGTTGGTGTGGAAGGAGAAACCACCCTGCGTGGTTCAAATTCCCCATCTACAGCTCCTTCCGCTCACTGGGCCAAGAAATTTGTCCCCATACTGTATTCCTCTGCCGTGGCACCTTTTAGGTCCCTGAAGAGGACCATCTGGGCCACCATTCTCCTAGAAGATGCTGCCCACACATGCAGCTGCATGTGTCACACCTAGGCTACGATTAATTTTTCAGTTTTGCTGTGTTTACCCCCAGAAGAGTTGTATGATCTGCACTGAACTGAAGTATTTTTTTCTACAGGATGTAGATTTGTGAGATGAGGCAAAAAAGAGGTTTGGTGAAGTACAAAATGTTAGTCCTGGTGTGAGGAGGTCAGGACCTACCTGCCCCGCACAGGGTGTGTCTTTTCACACATAGGTAGCACACATTATAATTTGTTCTCTGAATTTTTACTGAACTGCTAATGACCAGCTTATGGAAAACCTGGGAACTAATAAGCCATCATGAATATTTGTAACAAGCCTCAGGGGTGCCCCTTTCGTTCATCTCTAAACACCAATGAGGTGTTTCAGGAGCAATGTACAACTGGTGCTATATTAAAACAAATTTACCCTGCCTCAAACCACATTTAAGCAATAAACTGCAAAGTAGTCAGCTGTGATCTCAAAAATCTTTGTGGGAAGTTATTTATCTGAGAGGCCATGTCAGAGGTGTTCAGGGCTCCTTGGAGGTCACCGTTGAAAGGTGGATGCTTCACCTGTGGTTGTCCTACTTACAGCTCTGCTATGGAAGAGGGAGCAAGGGGGCCACTTTGGGACCCTGTTCTGGCCACCCCCCCGCCACGGGCAGGACACTCCTGCGCTGCTGAGGCTCTGGGGTGTGTGTGGTTTAATATCTAAAGACAGCTGTGGTGTGGAATTAGAGATTTTTCTAATGGGCTCATTCCCATGCAAGCACCACACAGAGCTGATGCTCAGGGACACGCTGGGTTTTCAGGGAGCTGCTGAGTGAACAGATGTGTAATGCCATGAAATTGTGGAATGTGTTGAAAGCGTATGGAAAGGGGTTCCTTGACCACATGTTTTGCTGAATGAAAAATAGCATTTCACATGGTTGAAATCATGGCAGAGCGCTCGGATTCAGTAGATACTGGGCAGAAGTCAGCGGTCTGACTGGCTGGCTGAAGGAGAGAGACGGTGTGACAGCAATAAAGTCCTGCAGCTGCATCAGCTTCTTCTGGGATACAGCACAACGTGCCAGGAGAAGGCTGCGTGCACTGGAAGGGGGGATGAACTTTACCAAGCCAGGTTTAGGCAATTAATTGTATTTTTAATTTAACATTTTAAAGAATCATTTATAGCCTCATATTAATACAGAGGAAACCTAATCCATTGCCTTAAAGTGTTGTGATGGTGGTGCTTTTAGTTTTTTAATATTATTTTAAGTTCAAGAGGCAGTTCAATATGAACACCTGGCAGGTATTGGCACTCAACCCTTTTTTTCACTGTGCCAGATGATAGCAGGTCATGCAGATAATAATATGGGGTTGTTAGCTGGGTTGTGAAGAAGATGAACCTCTTTGGAAAAAAAAAAAACCAAACTGAATGAAACCAAAACATACAGAAGCTTTTCCTGACTGATGCTAACTATTGCACATGTGTCTTTCCCAACAGGTAAGCTGTAGGCTCCAAAAATAAGTGATAGACTTGCTGTCTTTAAAACCATTAAACAAGGAAGCAGGAGAGAAAGCATGAATTTTTAGAGCAACCTTGACATGAATTTTTAGATACAACCTTAGTGTATCCTGCTCCTGTCCTGTCTGGTGAAGGGGGACAGCGAGCAAAGAGAGAGTGCTGCTTCAGCACATGGTCTGCAGGAGAACAGAAGGGGGAGCAGAAATGTGGTCTGAAAATAACGTTAGCTGTGACAGTCAGACCATGAGGTCTTTCTCAGGAGCAGAGCTTGTCACCGTGTTTAAATGAACAAGCTTTTCAGAGCAGGGATGTGGAACAGTTTTGCTGCTCAGTGGTCCCAAACGATCTGCCTGGCCATGGCCCCAGTGCTGGCTTTTTAGTTTTTATTTCTGCTCTCATAATACATCCCCGCAGACCCATTTGTAATGCTTCTCTCATTTCTATAAGCGGGGAATGCCAAGATAAGAATACTGGAGGTCTTTGTACTCTCAGCAGTGAAACACAGCAGAGATGGGAGTGATACGAAAGGTCCAGGAGTCCAGGAAATTATCCTCAGCCAGTTCCCTTCAGAAACCACCCCCTCTGGGGGAGGCACTGATGTGCGATAGCGGAGGCGGGAGCTGCATCCTTTAAACATTTTGGAAAGGAATTACTGGCCTCTTTGAACAAGGTGCTAATCCCAGGCTCCCTCAGAGCTTCTGCTGAAAATGAATTGTCACTTTTCTCAGTTCTGCCCTGCATGACACCTCAAACAGTTTTGCTGCTGCAAATAAACAGCATTTCTACAGTGATTTAGTAGGTGTATTGGGGGGGGCTGGGAAATGGCACATTCAGGAGCTTGTTGGCTGAGCTGTGTCCTCACATGTCCCTTCCACCCTGTTGCAGGAAGGTACGCTTCTGCAGAGCAATGTTTCTTGCCTCCATGTTTCCTCTGTGCCTCACCACTGCTATTTCTTCCCAAGACCTGTGTTTTTACATCAGCTACTCAGAGGCCAAAGTTCCTTTCTCCTGGACCGCATCATTCTGATGTTGATGGTGAAACCAGAAATCAGAGCTGCAGCTCTTTGCCAGTTTGACTCATCCTTGAAATTTTTCTGACAGCAACCTGGGTCTCTATTTATGAACAGCCATATGAAACTGTTTCATGAAGTATATCACTAAAACCTGAGTTTTCCCGTTCCTTTTTTTTTTTTTTTTTACTGTAAGCTGAGGCCATTTATCTTTCTCCCTTGATATTTTTAGTCTTTGAATTTTCTCAGGTTGAAACATTTATTCCTTTAGGCAATGGTTTCTATGTGCTTTGAAAGACAGCCTATTATTTGTTAACACTACAGTAAATGTAACTCTACTAAACTATTGATAGGCACGTAGTTAGTCCATTGGATAAATATGCATTAGTAACCGGGATGAAGGAACAGTAAACGTATGGGAAATTTTAAAAATAAATTTATGAGAATCAGTTTGGAGCAGTTCCAGTATATCTGAGCCCTGCAGATGTAACATGGGCTGCCTGCATTTGCAATGCACAGTAAAAATTATCAGAGGATTCTGATTAGTAAATGAAATGCATAATATGCTCCCAACAGACCATTTCCCCATAAGAAATAACTCATTTTGAACCCTGTTTATTTTTCAGCTGAACTGATATTGAGAAAATTATCTGTAGAATGGGGGAAATAAAGCAAACCAACTTCAAGTTGCAGGAACCCCAAATCAAATAATCCAGTTGAAACACTTCTGTATTATTTCTCGCAAAAACCATCTGACCGACAAGCGAGTTGTGACGGGGCAGTAAATCTCTGCTTTCAGGGATTTGTGGTTTCTCAGGATCCCATGGTAGATGGACCCTGCCGCCACCTGCGGCACACCCCACTGCTGTCCCTGCCCACCTCTCAGGGGGTGCTGCTCACAAGCAGTTAGCTCCGTCTTTAAAATAAGAAGGTGTTTTGTGCAAATTGCTGCTTTAAGATGGCTGCTAAGTTCTCTTTGCCCTGCTTCCCAAAGATGAAGTCTCTTTTGGACAACATGAGCGACCGCAGCCATCGCATGGTTGTCTCTCCTGGTGTGGCGGTGTGTGGTTGTGCCCTGTTATCTTTAGGAATATGTGCTTCACTCCATCTCAGCAGCCCCTGCACCACTGTGAATTGCTTACCTGGCCTGTAAGAGCGTACACATTGCACAATGTGGAAGTATTTTCACAGTATGGTATCACAGTTGGTGATGGACAGCGAAGCAGCTGGTATCCTGATGTACCAGTTCATATCTCGCATGAAGGAGGTGACTTGTGTCTAAACTGGAGCCTGGAGAATTCATGGTCGTCAAAGTCAACACGTCCGTGGTGGGAAGTGCTGTGCTCTCAGACCCTGCTCTTCTGCACCACAAATGTTGGTGTTTTCTGCTCTGTGGGAGTTTCAAAATTCTTTGGAAATAGGAACTTTGAGATCTTAATCTCTTCTGGAGAGGACTTTTTCCTAGGACAGGGTTGCTTTTGTTGGCACAGCTGTGCCAGCTGTTGTTTCGGGTTAATCTGTAAGCTCAAGCAGGCATTTACAGCAGTTACGACCCCTACTTTTTTCAGTTCTTTCCAAGAAATACCTGAGAAATCTAGAGATGTGTTCTCTATATTAAAACATAAGAACAGAGACTCTGGGAAATTATTAGGAAAGGCAACTATTTCCTTTGGCTGTCCAAGAGCACTCACACCACAGAAAATGGGTCCATGATCATACCAAATATTTTAAAATATGTACACTTGTAGACTACTGAAAATTAAATAAAGGGAGGCTACTGATTTTTCTTTTTACAGATTAGGTTTTAGATTGCAGAACAGCTGCATGTTGGAAATTGCCGAGGGTGAGATTAGATTGACTGCGTCCTCAAATGAAGTATCACCTCGAAACATGAATGTGAGCTTCAAAATGCTGCCTTTCAGCTTGGCAGTCAGGCCTGGTCAGGATTTGAGCAAGAGATTTATTTGGGATCTTTGGATACTGAGTGAAACATCTCTGACCATTCAGTGTGTGCACTGAGATAACTTATCAGTGTATCAAAATGCAGCAGGCTTTGTGGTTTTGAGAACGCGATGTCTTTCTGATCACTTCTGCACAGTAAGCACGCTGTAACCCCGCTATAAAGAAGGTTGTTGTCTTTGCTTTGGAAACTTAACCATTTTATTTTTTTCTTAATCTATTTTCTTTCATCATATAAAAAACTCATCATAATCTTTTTCATCAGTAGTTAAATTTCTGGGCTGGTAGCAGTGATTACTTGCATGTACTCTGCATTTACACTCTGATTTTGAGTCCTTCTCAGTGATAGGCTGTGGAAAACACCAAATAGCTATTGCCAAGGGTGCCACAATGATGTAACTGCAACCCTCTGTAGCTGAAAAACATCAGTGACATTTCTCTGTTCATCTAATCCCTGATTTTAAGATATCATCAGATCAAAGCCAACCACTCAGCCAGTGTATGCTGGGTTTTCTTCATTTCCAAAAGAAATACCACAACTGGCAGAGCAGAAAATCCCCTATATCCTTCTGTAAAATCCTGCAGTGAGACACACTTATGGCTGTGAAAGGAGGGAAAAGCAAATAAAGTTCTGACCCCCTGTGGAAGTAAACTCCTATCATTTCTGTCACCAAAGCTCTGATTTCATCCAAGAATTACAATTACTTTTCCTTTAAAAAGTAGTTTGTCTCTTTGGACAGTGTTTTTTAAAAAATGCAGCGCTATCACTTCAGGTATGTGTTAGTGGGAAGTGATGTGCCATTGTGAAACGCAGTCTCCAGAAATTAATTCCTCCTGTGTGAGTTCTGTTATGTTGGTGGTTTGGGGGTTGTTTGAGGGGTTTTTTTCCCCCCCTTTTAAATATACTCATCAATTTTTAGGCCCGATGAGATCACTGTAACAGTTTTGTCTGACTTTCTCTAAACACCAATTATAACGAGGCATAAATTAATTCCCCTTTGAATTACAGACTGTATTTCAGTTGAGAAGTCCTATTTTGATTTGAACAAAGGCAGTGACGGAGAACCCACAACAGCATTTACTAAACCATTTCAGTGGTTAATAACCCCCTGCTTAGATAAACTGTAATCTCCTTTGCAGTCTGAATTTGTCCAGCTTCAAAGAGCAGCCCCACGGTGCTGCTGCACATTTGTTTGCTGGGCTGAAGAACCCACCACCACAGTTTTGCTCACCGTGTAGGTGCAGAGACCACGACTGGGTCTGCCCTTAACTTTTTCTTGGGCAAACTAAACAGCTCTCAGATGAACTGTTTTTCATCCTACCTGCTTCAGGGTGTCCAATCAGAACTGACTGGCACGCTCAAGATGAGAAGGTCTGTTATCCATGCATATACCGTTAGGGTAGTGCTAATGATATTTTCTTGTCTTTGTGCAGTCTTTTCACATGCTGGAGCAATGGTTGAGCTTTACAGGCTGTGTCTGAAGCAAGTCACCCCTGCAAGAGTGACCAGAGCTTCTTGTCCCTTCCTGCCATTCATGAGGCAGCATGGTCACCTCCACCAGCACACCACTAATCTGTCAGCACATCACCACATGCCATCTCTCCCTAACCCACTTGAGTCACAATGATCCATGGTAAAGAAACAACCCACAAAACAACAGAAAAACAACACATTGTTCAGAGTGTTAAGGCTAACCTAGATCACAGTGACAGAACAGGGCTGGAGAGCAGTGGGGTGAGCAGCTACATCGGGCCACCTGCAGTCAGGACATAACATTCAAGTTCAGACAAAACTTTGCTTTGTCCAAGGCACTTTTCCATTGAACAGTCCTTATTAGGAACTCCTTTTTCCTGAATATTTACACCTTACTTGGTACCAAATTGCATGTTCTCAAGGTCTCCTTCAAATACACACGGCCTTGGATTAGTTGACAGTTAATCCCACCAGACATCATTATACGCACACCCCCTCCTGTGTTAGAGCCTACAGCATTCAGCTGTCTCCTTGCTTGCTCTGGAGGAACCAAAATAATTTTGCTCCATCTCCAAATTTTGTTAATTCTTTTATCTGTTAAAAAAGCCAAATGGTTCTCCAGAGTTCTTCAGCAATTGCTATTCTTAAGGTTGATGATCTGTTACTAATAATGATTTAAAAGTTTCTCTTTCGATGGGTTATTTTATAAGTCCATGTCAAATTTTTTGTGAGGGACACTAGTGGTACATTTGTTGGCAACAGTCACATCTGTAGCCCTCAGTGTTGTCTTCAGAGATCACTTAAGGACAGCTGGGGTGTTCATCAGTATCCACTCACCAAGTGAATAGCTACTTTCTCCTCATACCTCCCTTTTCTCTACAGCTCCCTCAGAAATGGAGGCCTAATGTCATGGTGCCCAGAGCACAAGCTTCCAGAAGAGGTTAGGCCTTCTCTAATAGCAGCCTCATATAGAGCACCACAAAGCGTCACCCCAGTGGAAATATGAGCACAGTTGCGTCTTCCCTATCCTTTTGCCATCACATTTTAAACATCCTCTGAAGTTCCTTATGAATATGTTGATTAAAAAAAAAAAAAAAAAAGAAGTTATTTTCAGCATAAGGAAGACTAATGCTACATGTGTACAAGTGTCCGGTTGCTGTGGGTGGAGCTCACATCACTTCTCAGACAGCCTGACCTCTGCACGTCAGCTTTTTCCTGCTGAACTTTGTTTGACTTGAAAGAGTGAAATTAATTTTTTTCTCTCCTCCTGTGTAGCTCATGTATGAGTCAACAACTGTCGGCTTTGCCAAGAGCAACTCTTGCTCTGTTAACCCACAAACTTGCTCGCCACAGTTCTTCCAGGTGGACTCACCACAACCTACTGACTTCTGGGTCTGCTCAGGATTTCTCACCCACACGCAGCACAGAAATAATATTAACATCTTCCACTTAAATCAACAAGACAGTTTTGGGACCCTGATTACCACCATTAAGCAAAAACATAAATGTTTCTGTAAAACTCAAGAATGTGAGTTTAGAGTGTGAAAAGATGTGAAAATTCACCTGTCACAGGTGCTACTGCAGTTTCAGTTTTGTATAAACATAGATTAACCTTTTTTTTTTTTTTTTTTTTACTTAGTGGGCTTCCTAATGAAATTTCTTGTGACTGCTTTTGTTTTTAACTTTACTATGCTTTAATTCAGTAATTGGTTTATGACTGTAATTACTAGTCTTTCAGGCAAAGCTTATTAAAAACAAATTAGGTTGTTCCAAACTGGTGATTTTATGATCATATAGATCAGTATAAATCACAGTTAATTAAGCTCCTTATCACTTAGGCTTTCCATATGCAATTTATTACAGCATTGCAATAATTGGCGATATTCCTACCTTTCCATATCAATTTAGTCATATTAAAACAGAATTTGGTTTACAGTGATAGAGGCTGAAAACCAGACTTTTAAGTTGCCTGCTGCAGCGTAACAATGAAATGGTAGCATAAGTTGATAGTGTTTATCTACATAGGAAAAAAAACATAAATGTGAGCAGAATCTGAAAAATGGTTTTAAAAATAATAAGAAAAAAAAAAACCAAACCAAAAAAAACCCAGAAGGCAAGCCAAGTGAAAACTGTATTTGAATCTCTGTTTCCTTTCCAAATCTTATCAGAGCTGTTACAGAATATAATCCTGGCTGCACTATAATGAACAAAAAAACCTCCAACCCATAGCTAGTTAAGATTGATAGTATTCCTTAAGATGTCCAAGCCAAAACGTGCAAAAAAAATATATTCTGGACTTGTTTTCTTTCCTACAAGAACCGTTCTGTAATAAATTTCTCTTTAATGGCCAGTAACATTAATCTAATTCAAGTTTTTTGGTGTTAAAACAAGATAGAATTTACTAACGAGCAATGCCTTGAAATTTACCTCAGTGACCCTGTAAATCACGCCGTGTTGCACTTGCTGTAGGAGCTCGCACTACAGAGCGGTATGGTGCCTGTTTCTAAGTGGCAGTAAATATAATGTAACACAGGGTCTGTCAAAAATGGTTTGAGCAGCTCGAGTTCAGCAGGGTGCCTCCTACTTGTCCCAGGGAACACATTGGTTCTTCTGACGTCAGTGAAGTTATGCTACTGATTTCAGTGGAGCTTGGGTTTCTTTGTCGGTTTTAAGTTTTCAGTGATCTGACAGCCAGTGGGTTGCTTTTTGTTGCTAATCCTGTTGATTTTTATACCAGGCTGGCTAACTTGTGTCCCTGCCCTAGGTTCTGCCTCTCAAATGTCCTTAGACTTTGCCTTTTGTGAACCACACTCACATCTTCATGCATGTCTAGAAAACGTCTGCTGGGAGTAATTCAGTCAAGAGAGGTGCAGGGAAAACTCTTCTTACGTTATTTTTATAATGTTATAACACTTATTACATTACTCTTATATCATTTACCTTTTCCTTACCATGCAGGTGCTAGACCAGGTGGCACAATTGGAGAAAAGAAAACTTTAAGACACACTATTCCCTCACAATGTCTGACAAGACACTAAAATGTTGATGTTGATCTAAGAAAAGTTATTACCAATCTCTACAAACCTCACGTCTCCTACGAACGTGGCCGTAGCAAGACTCTGATCACTGTGCATGCAATCCCAGACGCTATGCATGAAAAGGATGACCCATAAGCACCTTATCCTCTGCTAATTTTTATCAGCTTCCAGATGCTTTATTTTCACAGCTACAGACTTTTACAGGAGTCTCTATGTGTTAACATTTTAAAAAAAATGCTGTTCTCTTCAGGAGTTTTTCCCTGAATCAGGATCACGCAGGGATATCCCCACCAAAACCTCCAAGACAAGGTTCAACAATCTTGCAAATTTTGATCTTCAAAAAAGTATAATTTAAACTGCAGGTGTTTTTTAATGTTTATAGAAAAAGATCATAATCCAGAAATTCCTGCCACCTAAGGTTATTTCCTGCACTGACCTTCTCCATCTTTGCTTTCATATTTATTATGGCTGGAGAAGTGCACTAGCTTAACATGATCAATGCAAATTTAGTGGATTTCAAAGGTGTTTGGAATAGTTTTCAATCCCAAGCATGATCCTGCTTCCTTGGAAAAGAGACATTTGTGAGTGTGGGAGGATTTAGTGAATCTTACTCCCTTGGGGAATCTGCTTGGGTTTCTGGTTTGGTCCCCCCCCCCCCCCCCAGTTGTCATAAGATGTGTACTCTGAATGTTGCCTTTTTACTGCCTGATAACAAAGAGCATCACTTGATTGCAGGGATCATGTATAGTTTTAAAATACTTAATTTCAGAGATATCAATATGTTCCTTTACAGTCCTCTTGGTCTGAGGTGCTCTGGTTTAAGTATAATTGCAGCACTACACACACAAACATATATCCATACCTTTTAAAAGATCAAAAGATCACAGGGTCACGTCTATCCAGGCATGCTAGGAAGCGGCAGGAGCTGCTCCTGCCTCTCCATGGACACACGAAGGCCATGCTGAATGTGAGGTAGGAAGCTAGCTGTGCTTTGGGGGCTCACCAAGAAGGGACTGCCCAGCCTCTCCGGGGCCCCAAATAAAAGCTGGCCTCAGGCCAAACTGACTAGCTCCATTAATCATTTATTAAATTGGGCTGCTGTGGGGATGAATGTTTCCAGGCTGCTGGGTTTGAGTCCAATGCATCGGTGTTAAACAATATAATCACTGCACAGTTCCTACAGTCAGCGCTTTATGTAATATATCTTTGGAAACCTCAGTCCTGTTAGTTTAATTGACTTACTGGAGAAGAAACAGACAACCACGAGCTGGTAACATGTACTACATCTCACACTGGAGGAGGTCTATGCAGGTCAGGATTCAATCCTCTCACAAAAGCAACACTCTTATTTCAAACGGAGAGAGAATAAACCTAAGATTTGGGGTTTTCCCCCCTTACCTCCGGTCTCTCGAATGAAGACAACTGGTGTTCGTACGCATGCCTCGTTCTGTGCTTCAGGGGGGATTTGGTTTCGTAGAGGGTTTGAAACACTCCTTGAATTATACTGACACGAGGGAAGCAGACTAGTGACAACTGCTTTGAAACACTTCCATTTCTGCTCTGGCCATTTCTGGAAAGGAATTTCCACTAAACCACCCTGGTACTTAAATTAGTGAAACTGCCTTCTGCTGTCTCCTGAAACATCTCAGCTGAACTGCATTGCCCTGATGGGCTTGAAAAAAATGAGAAAAATCCTGCCATTGAGAATGGTTGCTGGGGATCATAGCTTTGATAAAATGTGCTTGATGTTCAGATTGCAAGCTGTTCTTCTCTCACATTACATTTTGTTGTGTATTGATAGCTACATTATTAATATATGGCATACAGCATGCAATTCGCCTCTAGAGGAGCTTTAAAAAACAGTGACTTCTGATGCAATCTGGGACTGAGTTCAAAAACAAAGCCCAAGAAATTGTACTGATTGAGGTTCACCAGCTGTTTGTGTCCTTGGACAAGATGAGATATTTCATGGACTGTCATTTTTGTAGTTGTAATGGATTCACAGGGGCAAGTTTAAGATACACAATTTTATTGCTCAAAGGAATAACTATTTTATTGGATTTTATTGTTTTTCTCAAGTGGATCCCCTGTTTCCATACACTCCAGCAACCCAACTTTTGCTGTGGTGTGTTGGTAATTTGAGAATATAAACAGATCAGGAGCCAGGCTTTCTTAATATTCATGAACTCAACCCTTTTTTTCTTGTCTTGAGAAACAGATTAAATAAAATAACAAGGTGGATGTTGGACCCAGTTTGAAAAAGGAAAAGGTTTTGTGAAATAATTTATTTAAAATGTTATTTTAGCAGGTAGGAGCAGCATAATTATGCTGGCCAAAAAAGCTGAGAAAGATCATTAAAGAGAAAAAAAAAAAGTCCTCCCTCAAATGTTACCAAAATGTCATATCACATGGAAACACTTGCAAAGAGGAAGATATGTTCTGTCCTGATGCACCAGTTTCACAATACGGTGACATTTACATTCTAATGATAACTAAACTTTGATCTTTGGGAAATTATAGAGCAAGGAGCATGATTTGCTGTCATTTTGCCACCTTCCCAAGGGAACTAGATGCTGCCTGCAAACCTCACAGGGGTTATGCAAACAGAAGACACTAAAATATTGGGAAAGTTGGCTGTTTGTATTATGTGTGCAGAGAGAAGTGGTGAGGATTAACCAGTTTGAGCACTGGGCTTTGGTTAAGAACAGCTACAAAAAACCTGTGCAAACACTCTCCTCCACTTAAGAGGAGAGGGAGCTAAAGACATAAACCTGAACCTATCTATCTTTTACTGACAGTGGGAAGTTGGGAGGCAATGGGCTAAAGAGGTTGCTGAACTTCAGCTTTATTCCTGATCCATGTTACAGAATTAACACTAACAGGGAGGAAAGCTTGTAAAAACCCTCCTTAGGAGGGAGTAAATGACATAATTCTGCAGACAGCTTAGTGGACTCCTGCTGATGCTGCTCCCTGAGCAAGGTGGAGGCTACTGTGTCTACGTACTTTTGCAGGGTATGTGCCCCTGTGTCCTAATACAAAGATCTACTTTAACAATTAATCTCTGGCAAGACACGAGGTGCAGAAAATATTTGCATTGCTGATGAAATACTGGCATTTGGATGTTGCTGCGAGGCAGTCATTGTGCAGCAAAGCCATTGTTCGTTCTCCCTCAGAGCCCAGAAGAAAACACTTTTCCTTCACAAATTCTTCCTTTCTAAAGCCCAGCAGTTACTGAGTTTTAAGGGATTATTGCATTTGCTTTGGAGCACTGGGAAACTAGCTGCCTTTAGTATGAGTGCAAGAGGAAAGAGCAATTGTACCTGGGTTTGTACCCTTGGGCGCTGGATCCTGGCAGGCACATTCTGTAGCTCAGTGGCAGGTTATAACAAGCGGTTCCATGCAATGGGGGGATTATAAAGAAGGGAATAGGCAGTGCACAACAGCGTGCAAGCAAAAACATTGTTTTGCCTCGGTGTAATCATCTGTTACCATAACTATCTTGGACAATGTCGTGCTTCTCTAAACTGAAGAAGCCTTCAGGTTTGTTAAGGTCTCCCAGAGGAAAGTACCTTCTGCCCTAAAGTAATTTTCACCAACTGCCCTTCAAAGTGCCATATGGGACAGAATCAATTAACTCCTAAGAATTAAAATATGATCAACATTTAATAAATTCAACTACTCCCTCCTGGCTGGAAATCTCACTGTAAGAAAGAATCTTCTTAATGCCAGAGTGCTCAAGATGATAGTCTCTGGTGTAGCTTCTCAGACCAAGATTATCAAATGATGTATATTCTATGCATTCCAGTAATTCAGTGATACTGCTCATGTGCATGTTTGTGCTGGAACTGAAGTGTAGAAAAATATTTGCAGTGAGAGAAATATGGGTTTTACTAGTAGAATTCTTGCATAGATTTTTCATACAATAATTCTAAACTTCAAATAATATAATATTACATTGCATAAATGAGTGCAATTCTCACATCTGAAACTCAAAAATGCCTTTTGTGATTGGCAGTCTTCAAGGGCTAGAAAACAGTTTCCTCATATGCAGGGAAATTTCTGTAAAAGGAAATAGAAACTTTACAAATTGTTCTTGGTTTGCTTTGTTACTAATACTCCATTAATTAACGATTTATATTTAATTACAATAGTTTGCAATTCATCATTTCAAACAGGTTTAAACCTAGTAGGCATCAGACTGCAGAGCAAATATCCTTCCTTTGTGCCCCAACCCGCTTGCAGCTTCTCAACCTTTTGTAATGTAAGTGCAGGAAAAAGAATTAAAAAATACATACACAAAGGGGGATACACTGGAACATTTTGTCTATTCATTGGAACTGGATAGTCAACATGACAAGAAAAATTAAACTGGGATTTAGAGACACTTTTTTTACCTTGTAGAATGAAGAGCTTTCAGGATTTTACTTTAATTACCTTCTTGTTCAGTTTTTCCTTTGTTGTCTGAAATCATCAATGAAACTTTTGTCTTCTGTTTTCTGTTGCCATAAATCTCTTGAGCAAAATTGCTGCCTTCAAGTAAGAGCAGAATGGAACTGGAGACAAAAGCATGGCAATGTTTAGGCAACGGATTCCTTTAAGAAAAGAGGGAGAGAACGAGAAAGCAACTACATCTAACTGAAGCAAAATTTCTAAATATTTTAATTTCTTTCTCCTATAGAAACCTTCTGACCTTCTCCAGGAAGCTTCCCAAATCTGCTGTAAAGGCAGTAGGGCAGGAGATGGACTGAGAGACCGCAGTGCTCTGCCTTGCTCCCCCTGCCAAGCCCTGCCACGAGGCAATGCCAGCGCAGCTCTGTCCTCTTCCAATTCCCTCACCCAGTTCTTGTTCCTAACCTGTCTCTGCCTAAACTTCTAAGGTGTCTTGGGAAGAAAAAGAGCTAGAGGAAGCACACTGAGAAAACCTGCTGGCTGAGCCCAGGAATTAGGTACGTTCAGGTCACCGCAGCTCGCACAATGCAGCAGCAGCAGCTCGAGGCAGATGAGCCCATCTTTCTCAAAAGGCTATTGAGAGAGGCAGACACAGAAGACAGTGTCTTATTCCCAGAAAAGCAATAGTCAAGTGGCTATGGATGGACACACACACACCATCAACACCAGCTGAAACCAGCATGGGTTCCAGCTTAAACCCGGAGAGGTTAGCCTTGAGCATGGGTACCAAGCCGACTGGGTTGCTGTAAAACGAGGCCAGGCTATCGAGCAGAAACCTCTCAAAGCAGAAGTGCCATGGCAGAGCTGTGGACCCACTTGAATGCCTTTGCACAGAACCCAGCACCCCGCTGTGAAAAGTTTCAGACCTTAAGAAATGGCATTACTCTGCCAGTCAAATGTGGTCACAGAAAGCCTCCGATCAGCTGGAGGAAACAGGATCTTTGTTAAGAGAGAGCTTAAGTTAGTTGGCACCTGACACAGATATACAAAAAATGCAAGGTGATGTCTTTTTAATCTCTCAATTATATTTTTAAATTGTGCTTCTGCTAAGGGGCAGGGGGGAGCAAGATCTGCAAAGTTTCTTCATCATGTATAAACCCTAAGAATTGAAGACTCCTTGATGATATTTAGTATGAATGCAAATGGTGCTTCCCTGGTCTTGTACTTTTCCCATGTTTTTAATGGGTTTAACCTCTGAGTCCTTTACTCTTGAACAACTCTAGTGTAGCAAATAATAGGTATTGCTCCAGCCCCAGAAGAGGACAATTTTCACTTGCAGCAATCCGTGCCATCCCTGTGAGCAGCCCTGGCTGATGTACTGTACTTCACACAAGGCACCCAGCAGCGGGAGCAGGATGCAGATCCTGGGTGCTCTGTCACTCAGCCAGTGTGTTGGCCTGGGGAGACACTTTCACCTGGGACACCATCAGTTTGGGTTCAAAGTCTAGGTGTGTGGCAGACATTATTTTATGCCTGTAAAGCCATTTATTGTCGCTGTGCTTTACATCTGAAATGGGGAGAATCACATTTGACTATAAGAGGCTAGGGTAGCAGTAATCTGCTGGAGTGTTCAGAGGATGACAGAACTGCATCAGTGCTTAGAAGATTTAGCAGAGTCCCACCCCTATCTGTATAATGCCTAAGAGATTTTCATTGGGTAGACACTGTGTTGGGGTTTTAAACAGAGGTGAGCCATGGTGTGCCTCTGCAAGCTCAGAAGAAGAGGTCTTACACTGCAAGGTTTAAGTAGAGCTCAGGAGAAAAGCCTTCCCCTTGCCTTCTTGTTGTCTGCCTCTGGGTGGCTTAAAGACATTATGGAATCTTTTCCTCCGAAAAAGATGCCTTTGCAGAAGACAAGATTTTAAAAGATCAATTCTTATCATAGGGCTACAATTGAATTTTATGTGGAAATTTATTAGCAGCTGCCTTAACCCAGTATATGGCTTGTAAAGTGAAGGCCTGCCAGAAAAAAAGATTTACCTGTTTCTCTATCTGTCTGTCTACCTTGTATTTATTCTATTTTATGGTCCAATCAAGAGAGGAAACAAAAATACACAAGTGTCTGTGAACTACTTTCCCAGGGAAAGTCAGTGGAAGCCGAGAGTTCTGCTCCTCTCGTTAAGGCTAGCAATCTTTACAATTGACAATCTTCTCTCTTTTTATAGATGGCTCCAAGACCCGGTGCCCGCAGCCCTCTGCTCTGCTGACAGCCTCAGGGAGCAGCGTGCCCAGATGAGCAGGGATGTCTCTCCCAAGCTGTGCTGCCTCTGCCCACATCCTTGCATGGCACTGACTGCTATGGCTCTCTCCCCCGCCACATGGCAGGAGGGACAGCACTTTAGGAAAGAAAAGGAAATACCAGATACAAAAGATGGAGAATGGCTAAAGCCAGGTCTGCCTCAAATACCTGCATTTCTGGTCTTTCTGCAGTTGGGTTGCTTGGGAAGATGCAGATCGGCAGGCTGCTCTCTGCAAACCATCTT
>JAVJGJ010000037.1:45196491-45217196 GCA_035590215.1 Microhierax caerulescens | reverse complement strand
ACCATCTTTGTGATGAATTTTGACCCTCAATGATTGTTGCCTGCCAGAAACTCTTTTGAGAGGATGCCAGACATGAAGAAAGGCTGAGGAACAGACACGACTGGACCCTGGCCAGCTCAGCTGGTGTGGTGGTGTGTGTGAAGACCTAGGAGCCTGTCCAGGGACAGACCAGTGGAGGAAGCTGCTGGCACCAGAACCTGCTTTCCTTCTCCCACGCATGGCAATAGCAGGAGCACAGTAAAAGGGAGAGCCAGAACCCGAACAAAAACAAGTGGTCTACACTCACAGGAACTACTGCACCACTGAATGGCTGGGGATGGATGTTTAGCTGTATGAGAAATATGGCTGTTTTCATTCTGACTTCATGTGCTAAGCCACCTGCAAGGAAGAGCAACCTCTTCTGAAGCAAAACCAGCAAGCAAGTGAGCCAGAAGAGCCATACCATAATTGGAAAGGCTTTGACTTGTTTGTGTATTATACCACATCTTCCCTGTAAATATGTGTTGTTGTAATGGTAGCTCTGGTACCTCTTTTATGTCAATCATCTACTGATAAATCCCTCAGTGTGATGTGTGCACAGGTAGCTTGTACTGATTAGCCCTTCAAGAGGGGCTAATGAAAATCACATTAACACTGTGTAATAAAAAGGTAAATAAGAAAATCTTTTGGAAGTGGGCAAATATTTGGCATCAGTCATGTGTTTCTGTGAGCAAACCTTCTTAGAGTGGCTGCTGCTGTCACTGCCTGTAAAGAGATGGGCATGCAGGTGACCAGTAAAAACTGATGTTGATAAAAGGGATAATGTCAATGTTTTGTTTTACAACTGATGGACTTGCTCATATGACACAGTGCAGTAATTGTACTGCCAGGATTATCTAAAAGGAATTAATTTGTTTTCAGGGCAATGAATACACAGACCAAGCAACTTGGCAAAGCCACCTAATTTCTAATCTAAAGGCTTCATCAGATATTTCTATCACGAACATTGTAACTGTAATTCTTGACTAAAAATAAAAGTGGTGGGGTTAAGGGATTGAATGAACACAGTTATCTAAAATACATTTATATAGCCATTCACCATAATAGCCTGTACAAGATTAAGAGGGGTTTTGTAATCTGCTTGTTCTCGCTAATATCATGGTACGAGCAAGATACATGACTGCTCCTTTGGAAACATGTCCAGCTCTATCCCTTTCTGGGTAACTGCAGGCTAATCCTGCAAGGACTTTTAGAGTTACTCCCGTGTGGAAGTTACTAGGGAAAGGACTCGTACCCAGAGATGGCTCTCGTTATGCTCTCAATGGTACTCCCCGCAGGCAGCTTTCCAGCAAGAAGGAATAGTTCTAGTCAGAATGTGTGGAGGTTTTGGGCTAGAATAAAAAGTCAAGCAACTTTGAAAAAGATCTGCATTTTGTAACACAAGCTTCTACAAGATGTAAATGTCCAGACATTTAATTAAACAAAATCTGGTTCATTATCTATAATAGCACTGCCTGATGCTTCTTGACAGTACTACAGCCTTCAACTGCTGTATTAGCTTCTTTTTTCCATATGAAGGGATGCATTTTTAAAATTTACTACAGCCCCTGTTGGTCTGCATAACAGCAACTTCATTGCTTAAGCTGTTCTTTTCCAAGGTCAGAAGGAAGTCGCCTTCTCTCCACCTACAGTATTGCAGGGCTGGCGTGGAACATCAGTTACAGATATGTTTTGTCATTTCCCTCAGACGCACGAACCACAGTTATTACCAAATGCAGCAGTCCTGATTGGAGAGGGCAGAGGGGTGGGATAGGAAACCTGTTTGATCCAGCATAGCAAATCTTCTGTTTAAGTTGGGAATTCTCCAAATTCCCGTCATCTGTGTCTCAATACCATTCCTGTGCATTCTCAGGTGAAGGAATATTGCATCTTTACACGTGCAGCTAAGAAGAATTGGTTTCAATTACCAGAGAGCTAAAATTGCCAATGTAGATACTAACTTTAATTGCAATTTGAGTACTGGACTCAGAAAAGAGGATTCAAAACAACAGCTTTTTATCTACTATCTTGCGATGCTGTAGGAGGGCAGCAGAAATCAAACAGCTGGAGTATGTGGGTTTTCTCTGCACTTCAAAATCCTTTTATTGAAGAGGGAAGAAAAAAGTTGAATTTCAAAATCTGTGTATCTGATGAGGGAAAGTATATTTATGCCTAATCTTAAAATAAATGAAAACCAACCCATTGCTATGATAAAAGGTTTCTTCTGTACCTCTGCCAAGGTCACTGTATGCAGGGAGAGTACAAACCTTGAAAGAGAGCAGCTCTGCTCTTTCCCCACAGCAACTCTCTTAGGATTCAGAAGGGTGAGAATGTTTTCATGCCATTACAAAACTGTTAAATACACATTGGAAATGTTTTTCATACATTGGCAGTTTGAGGTCTTACCAACATATAATGGACCTAGCGATACTTGAGCGATTCCTATGGACAAGTCAGCATGTCCATGCTTTTTTCCCAAATCCTAGGTCTCTTTGCTTCAGAGATCCTGCTGTGAGCTTTCTGTGTTGCAGTCTTTCAACAACTGGGCTTGTTGTCAGGCTTTTTGAATTCAGGTCAGTCTGTTCTCTGGGGTTTTTCCATTTCTGCTGTGCAAGGCAGTGCTATTGAGCAATTCAGAGTGCATCCATGGGTTAAGCACTTCAAAAGTAGTGCTTTCTGCAGCCAGCACCCTTGCCCTGAAGTAACCCATATGATCTCAGAAGTTTTACTGGGACAGAAGAACACCAAGGTGTCAAAATGTAAAAGCTTGGTGAAAAAAAATAGTTTTGTTTCAATGCACCCAGGTTGTTTCCTATGTGCAACATAGGCCTAAGTGCCTGTTGGTACATCTGGCTACCTGCTACAGACCCCTGAATCCCAGATAGGCATTTGGAGATAAGAGTTGTGGTCTCATGGTGCAGTCTCCTAGTGTTGTGGTGGGGAGCCTGCGTACCCTGAGTGCTTCAGCTCCATATCCAGAGACACTCAGAAGTCCTGATCTTGCTCCACTGGTGGGACTCTCAGGCTTTCCAAGTCGTTGTTCATTGAGAAACTGGAGGCAATCCAGTGGAAGGTTATCAGGAGAGTCAGAGGCCTGGAGGATGTGTCCTGTAAGGAAAGGTTGGACTTGTTAATCTGATGAAGAGGAGGCTGGGGGGAATCTAACAGCAGCCTACAGCTACTCAGAAGACAGTTGCAAAGATGATAGACTCAAATTCTTGGTAGTGGCAGACTGTATGACAAGGGGCAATGGCCACAAATTCTGGCTTGAGAGGTTTGGGATGGACATTAGAAAAGACATCTTTACTGAGGTGATAGTGCAGCACCAAAGCACATTGACCAGTGAGGTTGTAGAATCTCCATCCCTTGGGGGACTGTTAATATTTAAAAATATTGGACAAAGCCATGAGTAACTTCATGAAGTGTTGGTGACAAGCATGCTTTTAGCAGGAGGTTGAAACAGAGACCTTCAAATGGTGCCTTATGACCTACACTTTGATGAATCTGTGGTGATCTGAAAGCTTCTATGAGTCTTGCTTTACAGATACGCAGGATCACAGGCAGGAACAGCTTATTTATCTTTCCTAAAATTATAAACAATCCCCACCTCTCCTCCCAGGGCAGCCATATTTTTTCCTTCCCCTCGCTCAGATTGCACACTCACTGAATTTCCTCTCCGACAACTTCAGAGAGGTCTGGGCTTTGTTCTGGCTCCTGATGGCACGCATTTCACATCTGCAGGGCCCCCGTGGGACGGCAGTGAGGACGGTGGTCAGCCCCCGTGAATCACTACCACCATCAGGCAGAGAGCTGTGATCGGTCACCGGTGCAGTTCTGCCCTGCTGGTCACTGCACTCCTTCAGCCAGCATTTCCAGGCATCCCCTCTTCCAAACGCCCCAGCTTGCGGGGTAGGATTGTTCTCACCTTCAGTGCTCCACGTCCTGACCAAGAAGGAAGTTGGAGCCCTGCTCTCTGTCTCCCCTTTAGGGTTATCCCCCAGAATCTCGCCTGCCATTAAGAGTATTTGCATTCACCTCTGCAAAATTGACAGAAAACCTTGCTGCTGCCTTTGAATTGAATTTTTTTTTAATTGAAAATTGAAAGGCTTGCCTTTGGGTTTGTTTTTTTTTTTTTAACCACTCAGCAGCAACAGCAGCACAGTCTGAGCATGTAAAATGGCTCCACTGAGCACACCAGCTGAGTCATTGCTTTTTACCACAAACCCCTCACAGCAGAAGCTGGAGAAATCAATATCACTGTGCAGCTTAGCAAAAGTGCTGAAGATGTTCAAGGGTCTTATATGGAAACGCACCAAGTGTTCATAGCTGGAAAAGCAGCTCACCTCATTAACGCTTGAAAAAAGCCTTTAAGTTTAATTTGCCAGACGCACCAAGGTGCAACCTCTGTGTTGAGGGAAAGTGACGGGTGAAGAAATTTAGGAAGGACGTGGAATCGGTGATACCACCAGAAGGGGAAAAGATTGGCCTTCAGCATTATCGCTGAGCCTTGAAAAACTGTTCATTGCACTCTGTATTGCACCTCGATTCTGAAACCACAGCACGCATAAATACACAGGTCCTGAACAAAGGTAAAAGAGCTTTTCTGAAACTGCAATGCTTAGCGGTCCAAGGGCAGGAGTACCACAGGGTAGCTGGATGTCCTCTCCCCTTGTAAGTGACCCTATAAACCCTGCTATTTCTGGGAGATTGTGCTTCCATTGTCCTTTGTGGAGGGGATAACAAGGTACCAAATCCCATGTGAGTAGGGGAGACCACGATACTCCTGCTATCTATGCAAAGACAGCTCACTCCTAAGACACTTGCCTGTAAATATCAGCTAGGCAGGCTGCTCCTCATCTGACAACTTTGCAAAACTCTGCACATCACAGTAATTTATTGTCTTACCAGCTTGAACATTTGGAAGACCCACTGAACTTTTCACCAGGGTAAATATATCAAGACATTACACTAGCCATCCACTACACATTTCTTCCTTCCAGGGACAAATTTATGTGAAAATAGCAAGTCTCCCTATACACAGTTCCTCTCTTTTCCATCTTGCATCAGAGCACCCGCTCATCTCACTTTTTCCCTCTTTTCTTTTATAACTTTAAACTGAACAGCCAGAGGCTCCATCCAGGAGTGTAAGACTTTCCATGGCCAGTAAGCAGGTGTTCTTTGTTTGACATCACATCCCAACACACTCTCATCTCTTACCTGCTAGCATCTTGTGATTGTAATCACAAGATTATTCTAATTATTACATTATCTTCTTTATTCAGTTATGCACCTGGTCCACAGAAATTTGATTGCATTCCACAGGGCATTTGAGCTCTCTGACATTTTAAAATCTATGATTGCTGCAGCAATCCCCCTTGAAAACTTTTAATGTTGAAGGAAGAAATCGCACCTGTGCAGAAAAACTAGGTATACTCAGTCTGAAGAAGTGTAACCAGTTATAGCTGCCCCCCGGGTAAGCTGCACCATTACGTCTCCTTCTAAGAGGTCCCTGAAACAGTACCATGGTACCCCAGGGGCCCCTTCTCTGTCTTTCTTCCACTTCTCACTTCTCGGTTCAGCTGCTAAGATCTGAGGAATATATGTGGTGCATCCTAGATGCATACGCAGATCACAATAATTTTGCTGGGGTTGAGCTGACCTTTTGCATTTGACATTTTTGGTTAGAAAGAAAACGGTATTTGCCTTATATGATACGTAGACACCCTAAAACCATTCAGCTTCCCCACTGTCTGGTGCTATTGAACCTATGGTCTGCAAAATACACTTCTCAGCAGTTGAGAATGAAGCTGTCGATGGTAAAGAATGGCCTGATGGAATAATAAGGGGTAAAGCAGAAACATTCCCAGGCCTCCTCGGGTATCTGGATCCAAATGACTTTCCTTACTACCAACCACTGATAACTTTATATCCTCTCTGATGATTGCATTACAAGAAGTCCAAGAGCTGGGGTAAGACCAAGACATCTGCAGCAAGCCAGGAAGGCTGCAGGCACCCCACCTTGTAAATCTTCCCTTAAGGAAAAGGTTTGTTTTAGCATCTTTCTTTGGTGCAGCTAAGATAGCAAACACATGAAACCAAAACACACCTGCAATTACTCATCACATTCTTCTCTGTTTACATCCTTTCTCTACAAAGAAATAAAAAGTAAAAAACCCTCCTCATGCAGGAAACTCAGGTGCACCCAAGAAGACCTCCTGCCTCCTCCCTCCGGTATGTACCCTCGCAGCCTGAGGGGAGCACCAAGCATGTCTCCTCCAGCTTTGAGCTCCGAGACCTGAAATTCTTTCCACAGCAGGAAACCTTTTTAAAGATTTTAGCCGTGCTTCCCACAACCTAGGGAACCACCTCCTGGCACAAGGTGGGGGGATTTCACTGCTCCTGCTGCCAGGGGGTGGTGGCTCACCTCCAGCACCACTGTCAGGGTGGGCACAGCGAGCTGTGGCTAAGAAACTCCCGTGAGGATAACACACTTGCCATAGGATGACAGACCATCCTAGGATGCAACTTTATCCAATTCCTTCATGTTGAATTACTTTTCACATTTCCAAGCTAGACTGGACAGAGTTTTAGAGCCCACACCAGGAGAACCCAGCCTGGTGAGGCTCGCAGGCAGCCAGACCACCCTCCTGATCCCTTCCCCTACAGGGAACCATGGAGAAAACCTCCTAGCATAAGGTAGGGCTCAAGATACCACTTTAGTGCCCTCTTCCTGGGCCAGAAGAGGATGCCTGGGGTGTGATATTAAGCCAGTGATTTATCCTGCTTGGGGATAAAAAGACAGAAGGGTGAGGTTCCTCCATCATTAAATTTGTTAAATAAGAAATTGTAATGGCTGATGTTCTCCGAGCATGACGTAGCGAGTCCTTAGCAATGCACTTTGTAAAATCAGCTGTTCGGCTGATTTTACATCCTTCACTGTGTATTTTCTCCTTACACTTCTATCCTGCAGAGGGAAGAGTGCAGCTCTTATGCTTCTCTGCAGCTTTCCTCGCTGTTTCTTCTTTTTTGCTTTAAAAGCACTCAGCTTCTTCTTTCCCTGCCCCTTACATACTCTCAGTCTCCTTCTTTACAGACCAAAAAGCAAACTTCCAGTACAAAGGAGATTTGCTGGTTTGTTTCTTTGAATTTGCAAACCTTTCAGTGTATAGCCAAGGCATCTGATGGTCCTGTATCCTTTCAAAGCTACTCGCAGGTAGCCAGTACTGTAAGTTTTTGCCAATCCACATTCATGCTGATTGACTGAACAGTTTCTTCCCTATTATTGTGCATTTGCCTTTGGAGAACCATGTCCAAGGTGGGTTCTGCACTCTGCCTTTGAACCTCTATACTATACACCTCCAAATGCATAGTGTATGGCTCAGCATCTCAGTGCCATTTGTTACTGCTATGGCAGCACCACAGGGCTGCAGTGAGGCTCTAGCTCAGGGGTCCTCAAACTCTTTAACCAGGGGGCCGGCACATGGATTAAGTGGCAGGCAGTCATCTGCGGCTGCTTGGGGGTTCTGTAAATACTGGAGGGGCAGATTGAAGACCCTGGGGGCCGTATCCAGCCCACGGGCCGTAGTTTGAGGACCCCTGCTCTAGACCCACACTGGCAGTCACTCTGTTCATACAGTATCAAGACTGGCTGCAGACTTAAGCGATACAACAAGCGGGTAGAACACAGCACACAGCACAGGATATCTGTGAAATGGCTGTGCGTATTTTGCAGGTCTGTCCTCACCAGCGTTCCTGCACGCGGCAGCAAGGCACTTCTCACTCATCCCTACATCCATACTGCCAGCATCACGTAGGTGTCCCCAAAACCACATGCACATAAGCACACAGGCTTGCAGAACATAGGCTTTGGGGTGATGGTTTTCACTAGTTTTCCCAGCCAACACCAGACTACAATCACTTGCACTGTGGTGAATGTCTAAGGATTAAAAGCTTCTGACTGAGAAGTGGAGATTTCCCCGAAGAGAGGAATTGCTAGTCTCACAGCACTGGCTGTGCACAAAAGCAGAGCAAGTATATTATCTGGGCATTTGTCCTTGCTAGTCCTTTTTTCAAAAAAGATTTTTTAGCTATCAACCCACACAATTTTTAATGTGTTTATAGAATATTATCTACTGACATTTTTTCTACAGTGAATTCCTTTTGGTGGAATGGTTGTCTGTCTGTCGTGCCCCTCCTCCCAAGTCAAGGTGAGTCCTGGTGGAAAGCTGGAAATCCTACCTGTGGAAGAGGAGATGGATCCATTCATACACTCAGTCTGAGACTCTGCTGAACCAGCCCAAAATGTGAAACCACCCCATTTTTGCACATGTGTCCTCCACTGCCAGACCAAACCATTGGCCACAGATTGAGTAATACTTCTCACAAAGCAGTGATCTCAGCTGGTATCAAATTAGATACAGAAACTTGGTAAGAAATTTTGCAGTGCAGTTACCAGACTCTAAATTGCTCTGTACTCTAATCAGCAGGATCATCACTGAGGTGTTTTGGTATTTGTATTTTGTTTGGTATTTTGTTTATATATATGCCAAATACATGAAAACATACTGTGCACATTAGGGTCCCTGAATTGCATCTGCACTATTGGTGTGAAAATGTGACCACAGTGCCCTTCACAAGTTTTCTTTAACAATACTGGAGTATCACTTGTAAGTAAAACCGTAAATGATTGATTCACCAATACAGAACTGAACTGAGCTTGGGGTGGGAAAAATCAAATTAAATTAAACCAAAATGAGCTCTTTATTCCTCAGTGAAATAATTTTTCATTTCAGATCCAATGAAATACTATATTAAAATAAAAACATTTAATTGTGGAGGGACAATTTTAACTGGTTTTTTAGTGAATAAAATATTCAGCAAACCAAACATTATTTTCCAATAATCACTTAAAAACAGAGTATACAGAAATGCTGATAGGAACACCTAAATTAAATATGCTTGTGACTGTAGCATTTTTACTAGGTCAGTATCTCACTAGGGAAGAAAACAACAAAACAATACCAGTACAAAACTAAACTGTTGAGGAATAGAGATTTTCAGTTTCACCATCATTTATTTTCCCAGAAATTGCTTTAAAAATAGAAAAGTTCTGAAAACTGGAAGTGTATTCATTATGAAATGATTTTACATTAACTCAATAAACAATAAAATAATGGTATGAAGATTTTTCTGCCCTTTGAGGGATGCACTCCTTATTGAGTTTAAGATGATAATAAACCATTGAGAGCCTACTGAGCTAGGTAATGAATGTAACACAGCAATTTAAGAGTTCATTTCTGAGGCTCTATAATAGTTTCCAGAGTTTTTTTATCTTAGTGGGGTTTTTATGGTTGTGCAATTGTAGTAATTGAAAGTAGATTATAAAAATGATTCTCCTCCAGACCTTTCTGGGGGAAAAAAAGAAATGGAATCTGAATGATGTTTCATCTGGGGAAATATGGAAATATAATTTTGATATAACCTAATGGTTAGTATTCCTGTACCTGCAATCTCATTATTATAGGGAATATGCACAAAATTTAAATTAAATTGGACACGCTCTCCTGATTCTTTCCCCATTCCCACTGGCATAGGCAGTGCAGAGAAAGGTATATCTGGCACTCACGTGAGCAGAGAGATGGGTCTTTACTACCATAGGTTCACCAGCAGAAGGAAGTATTAATGTCCCCTTGAGCCACATCTGCCCCACTCCACATGGCAGGAGAAGCTGTGCTGGTGGCAAGACCTGTCCCAAGCTACAGCCAGATCTAGCCCATTGTTTGAATGGGATATACGATGGGAATATACAGGGCTAGGTGTTCACGTACTAAATGGCAAAGAAAGCACAGAAGATTTTCTCTTCATGCTGAAGACAGAAGGAGAGGAAAGAGTTATAATGCAAGGGGCTAAAGAATGTGAATAACAGATTTTTCAAGATGAGAAGATGATACCAGAAGCCTAGAGGAGAGCCAGGTAGCTCTGGGAAGTTCATGTGCAGCACATGGGTGCTACTATTGATTGGAGAAAGGTGGCAACACCAGAGGCAGACAGTGCATCTCTCTTGTTTCCAGCTCTGACTGGAGCCACTGGACTTCGAAGAAAATGGGGGCTCAGAGCCTGAGAGTGCAAATTTGTCAAGATGAGAAGAAAAATGAATTTTGGCAGAGGAAGTTGAGATACTATCTCAAGCAAGATGGTATGTAGCAAGTGAGAGAAGGCAGACTTAACATCCTCATAGGCACTAAAGGTGAGAATTATGTGGAAAAAATGTAATGTGAGGCTTAAATAATATAAAAGCCTGAGAAAAAAGAAACTTCCAACTAGTGACAGGTAGCCACAATACTTAAGTCAGAAGGTCTGAAAGAGAATGAGCTTGTAATTCAGTGATACTACCCACCTGCGGCAGGAGGGCAGCAGGAGAGCCAGAAAGGCAAGGATGCTGCAGGTGAAATAGCTGCAGAAGATTGGAATGGAAATGTGGGAAATCAAAACCAGCCCACATTTCTTACATGAGAATTTGGTTAAGTGCTCCAAGCCCTTCTGCTTTTCAGCTATGCTGGAGGAGAAATTGTATGCTGGCATGTCCTGGGAATGCATAGTGGCATTAATGAGAAAGGCCTGTGTGATCCCAAGTGTGCTGTATCCTGTGAACATGCAGGAGCCCCACACCAAGCCCAGTATCTTGGAAATCTCTGAAACAACACACAGAAAATACATTAAACCCAACAAGATTATAATTATGTAAGCATTTGCCAAATTTCATTTATATTCTGTAAATAAAAATCCTGTTATCTGAGCCATGGTGACCTCTGAAATGGAGGATCCAGGGATATTGATACACTCAGAGGACAAAATCTCTGATGTTACATATGCATGAAAGGACTCTGGCTGTATCAGCATTGTTAGCTGGGATAATAGGCTCTCGTGGCACAACAGAGCAGGGGTCACCTCGCTGAGAGCCAGACGGGGACAGAGTTGCCATCTGCACATTCCTGATTCTCTTGACAATAATCAGCTCATTTTTCAAAACATACTTTGCATGCAAACGTGTGTGCTTAGCATTTATATTAGCGACATATGTGGCATTGCATTGTTTGAGCTGCAAACTCATTAGCACATCGATGTGACGTGCCACCTGAACAGAATGGATCTTGCAAGACAGAGATTAAAAGGTACATGGAATTGGCTGAGGGCACAGTAGATGGTGGCAAACAGTAATACTCTATCTAGCACCGGTGAGAGTTATACTTTTTATTTACCATGTATTTTGATCAATGGCTCCAATAACCTCACATTTGAAGGCATATAAAGAGCAGTCATAACCTAAAATGTAGCTTTCATCAGAGCTCTGAGGACCATCAGCCCACAGCTGACTAAAGGCAATGGCTGTAAAGACAAAGAGCAAGAGTCTGGACTAGGCTTAGATGGATCAAAAACTCAAATCAAAGCAAGAACAGGATAAAGAAGACAACAGTTCCTGAAGCAGCACTGACGTTTACATGTGACAAGAAGGTGGAAGAGGTACTATAAAAAAATGCAACTACTGCTATAGATGATGATTACCAAAATGTCCAAGAGAACAGACTGTGTCTACTGTACTAGCACTTGTGACTGAAAATCATGAAGGATCAATATGGATTTTGCTAACCAGACTGAAGCTGATCTCAAGCAGTGGCAACAATTATAAACTATGAGTTATATGAGAAAAGAAACAAGTTCAGAACTTTGATGTGAAGAGAAAGAAGAAAAACCAGCGGTTAGCTGTAGCATATGAGCTGGCAGCTACATCTGGTCTAAAGGAAACGTAGCTTATGGATCAGTGAATAGCTTGGGCCTAAGAGTGAAGTAAACTGTGTGAACGACATCCCTAGCACTATATAGCACTTAATTGCACCAGAAAGTCTGGATAGGTGGAGAATCCTCATCTTTGTCATCATCAGAATAAACAATGTAACTAAAGGGAGACTGATTTCTTGCCCTGACTTCCTCTGTATTTGGGGTCCTCAGCAGGGAGCCGCGTGTGATTTAAGTGCTTAGATGCATGCACGAGCCACCAAGAACGGAGAAAAACATTGCCAGGAGTGAAGTTGGTTTCTGGAGCAGTGGGCTGCTCTTGTGCTGAAAGCCTGGCTGGATTTCATCATCTTTGTTCAAGCAGAGCATAACAGAGAGGCTTTGAATTAGATATGAAAAGAGGAGAAGGACTCCTACTCAAACTAACGTGACACAACCTGACGTGAGGCAGAGCTTTGAGGTAGATCTGCTTACACCTTTTCCTTCTGGTGAGCACGTGAAAACTGTTTCAATCTCTGCAGTTCCATTTCAATAAAAGACAAGCTAGACTAAAGTCACTGTTGCAGCCAAGGAAACTCAAATCAGCCGCATCTGAAACAGATTAAAACAAAAGGTCTTGTAAACAAATCTTCTCCTCCCCACATCCTCAACCCCCTGTTCTTCAGGGAAGGTCCTACCCTTCAGTCTTGCTCGCAGGCCAGCAACTTTTAGTGCCTTCCTAACTGCAAGAAACTTTACACAGTGTCTCTCCCTGCGAGACCATCTTTCTTTCCATCACCTTTGAGGTCTGGCTCCATCTCTGCCTCCGCTGCCCTGCTCAGGAGCCTCCAGCCCTGCTGCCGTGGCAGGCTCCCTGCTGCAGCGCCTGCCCCTGAGCAGCCCAGCTCAGGCTCCACAAACATCCTCCCCTGCTGCCTCCTCCCCTCCCTGCCAGGGCTCCAGCAGCCCAGACTAATCTCATGGCAAAATATATAGTACCCACAGCATAAAAGGTGAACACACAAGTAAAACCCATCATCCCCTTGCCACATTTCAGTTGATCTAGGAAGTTCAACCCACACAGAAAATATCAGGAGGGTAGTCAAGATGAGTCCTCTTCTGCTGCAGGGCACTGCATCATACAGTATAATATACTCAAGAACCACATATGTAATATAATATATCACATAAACCAGAGAGTCCACTGGATGCCTCATTCTGAGAACAAAAGTAATTGAAGAGTGAGTGAAATTATACCCCAACAGACACATGCATGGCAGTGGGGCAGAACCAGAGGAGCAGCAGTGCCAGAAATTGGTAATGGAAGTGTAGTGCCTGTCTTGTGAAGACACTAATCCTGACATTACTAATAAATGAAAGTAACGCAGCATGAAATAATAAAGGGTGGATATAAACATGAAAAACAGTACTGAGAACAGATAGCAATCAATATACAGGAGGGGGGTTAACACAAAGTCAGTCAGGGTACTGAACTGTGGCTACTACTGACGTGGTTTCTGAGCTTAGCTAAGCCTGAGCTGATAACTACACAGTACCTGAGCACAATGTCAAAACCACGTTGGCATCAGCCCACTCCTCCTCCTCCAGACAAACATTCTGTTCACTACTTCAGGAATACATACATGTGTATATAAACACGCACACAGAAGAAAGTTTTGTTTTAGTCACCTCCTTTCATTTTCCTGCATATTGTTCTTCTTCATGATGCTGGCATCCCACCCAGCCTGTAATTCCAACTTAATGGCAATCACCACAGGTGTTTGGTGACATTGATGTACCTTTTGCATATATCCAGGTTGCCTTGCAGTTGTGTGGATACCTAGATCATCTCAGAGTTGCAAGCTGTCATTGGAAAGGTTGGAATCCATGAAGTCTGATTGAGTTTGGTATTGTTATGATCTCAGCTGTACTGTTAGCATATCACAATACTGCTGAATTGAAGTTCAATATGGAAATGAAAGTGCACCATAATAATCCAGCCATCTTACATCCCACTGTGACTTATTTATTTTTTCCCTGCTTTACTCATGAAATCTTTCCTTTTCATGCTTAGCTTTTTTTCCGTAAAAATCAAATTTCATTTTATTTTTCATTTTGTAGGTCTCATATGGGTGTTGTTGAAACTGAAACCAATTAAGAAACATCTGCAGACAACAGAACACTGTCAAGTGCTCTCTTCTAAGAGAAGAGAGTGACCAGGTCTAGGAAAGCTTCATCCAAACAAAAGCCATGTTATTATCTTCACTGGAGCTTCCAGTGTGTTGCAACCTGGCTCTGAAGAGCACTGTAAGCCAAGACAGAGCTGACCCAGCCCTTGCAATCAGCAATACTAATTAAGTTTAGCTCATCGCTAGCTAGTCTAGTTTAGGTATGTTGTACTTCAGCGATATAGGAACATAAAGTAATGATTGCTTGCTTATGAAAAAGATATTTTAGTTTAAACTGATTTATTTTTTTCTTTTTTAATTTTCAGGATCTCACTAGAGAACCTCATAAAGGTTATATGAAGACATTTTCCCCATCTCTAACCTAATTTCAGTTCTTTTATGATTCATCTCAAGTCACTAGGATTGTCACGTTTCTTTATGGGTTAATTATAATATCTCTGTAAGGTTTTATTACCTTAACATACTGGTATATATTCTCAACCCTAACTCTGGTTTAATATGTATTTTTAAATAATTAATGTGTGAGTATGGACAAGCATGTGGTGCAGCAGAGAAATGAGATGTCAGGAGGGTCTCGGAGGGAAAGGCATACCCTGCCATATTCCTGTCCTCCATTGAAGAGTGACCAAGAGGGGTTAGACCTGAAAAAATTGGTACCAGCAGGTTGCTGGCTCCTTCCTGCAGGTAGAACGGACTTTAACACAGCATTGTCAACATGAAGAAGTAAAAAAAATATGAGATGAGGCTTACACATCAGGAGTTTGATCATGCAATTGAAAAAAAAAACCTATATTATGGGAGAAAGGGCTAGGGTGGTTTTTTTTTTTGTGTTTGCAAATGTGAGGATAAGATAGCGGGTTTGCCTTCTCTTGTGCTTCTCACAAATCTTACGTCATTAAGAACTGCAGGTCTAAGTAACAGAGAAGAGATACTCTGGTAAGGGCTTGAACACTAGTGCTGCTGGTGTCTATAAACACCACGAATGTCTCCAACCCAGCTGTGAAACAGCTAGCTCCGTACCGCTGGTGCTCAAGCTGTCACAGCAAGGGGGTCCGCCCAGATGAATTGCCAAATGTCTCAATGCAGTCCTGAGCCGGTTATTTTGCAGCAGCCCCAGCAAAAGCCCCAGTATGTGTATTTGTAAAAGCCCCAGTATTACCCATCACTTCACGCAGCTGGAAGCATGGTGGGTGCAGGGCAGCGCCAGGAGCTGTGGTGTAGACCTGCCGGGAGGGAGCTGACCGAGATTATCATCTGTGGCTTCACAATGAATGTGCTGCCCGACCTTTTTCCTGAGCAGAGATGGGAAGCCTTTGCACTTTGGTTTGCAAACACAATATTTCCCTTTCTTTATCAGAAACAACAGATACTGGCATGAAGGCCTTGTGCTCCACGAGCTTATTTTTCTTCAGGCAATGGTAACTGAGCTCTTGGTTCCACTGGTAAGGCCACAAAAGGAGTCATTAATTATAACAAAACCCCAAACCAATAGTAGTAGTTGTTACTCACAGATAATGAAAGATGCAGGGAGACAATTGCCACAGATGAAGCCAGCACCTGACGTGGGTATCTCAGAGTTACCTTGCAGTACTGCCCAGGAGGGGAAGAGCCTTTACCACACCACTGATAGCCAGGGGCACAATCAATGACTGAGGCTTCTGCCACCTTTCAGAAACACTAAATTCACCACCAAGGTCTCTGATACATTTTCAGAGAAAGAAAATTTGGACCAGTTCAGGAAGAACTGATTGTACAGAGAAATTTTCACATGGGATATCTCCAGACACCACAAAATCTGCACAACATCCAGAAACAAATGGAAGGATGCCTTATGAACTAAGTAAATGCCAACAGATAAAATTATTTGCCCACTCTATTTATTAACGGCCAGTATTTTTGCATTTCCCTCCTTTCCCTTTGCCATGTAGCTGTGGGAAATGCCCATCCATGCAGACATTCATTTTAATAAAAGCGTCTTTTCTGTTCTGACATATCTCCTTATGTTTTCTCTCTTGCAATGTCACCATCTCTGCAGCGAGCTCTTTAAAGCAGTTTCTAATTTTATCTTGAGCTGTGAATTTTTTGAAGAATCTCTGTTTCAAAAAGGCTGCATGAAAAAAAGAGGCTGAACTGAATAAATAGTTCTTCTAACATTTTGATGTCTCATGGGTGTAAGAGCTGTTCAGAATGCGGGGGTAGGACAAGGCTTTGAAAAATGACAAGCGTATTAAAGTGCCCTTGATGTTTTCCTTCTGAAACTCAGGGCTTTAGGTCATGCAACCTCCTTAACCTAGATGAACTTCGTCACAGAAGTCTGATGCAGTCCTTGTGATGCAACACCCCAAGAAAGGAAAGAAACAGGGCAGGAGGAGTTGAGTAAGAGGGATTGGGTCATAAGCTTCTGTTCCATGTAACTGCAGGCATATGAACAATGGAAATGTCTGCAAAGGCATAAGTCATAATTGTAGCAACAAGTCATGTCTTGCTTTGCTGTGAAAGCCTTGAGGAAACAGCTTTATTGCTTTTTGCCAGTATATGTCTGCCTTTAGAATAATACTGACCTGTATTTACAAAACCACTCTGAAAGGCTTGGGTAGAAAACACTACACAAGTATTATGCCTAAATTTCTTAATAATGTACATTGGATCAGTGCCTAATATTTGCAATGTCTTATTAAAAATAAATTTAAATTGTTAACATTGCTCAGGTATTTCGCTAAAGCAGCTTGGTGGTGGGCTCGTTAAGTGTTTTTAAACTTAGGAGTTCCTCACTTAAAAGTAGTGTTTCACTGACTGCCACAAATTAATTGGCACAATGAGATATATTTAATACCATAAAAAATAAAACTGTAGTTTTTGTTCAGCTTGGCAGGCCTTGTACTGAAACACATATACTCCAAAGGATCCTCTCAAATCCTGCAAACCTATTAAAGAAAATCACATCACTACTTCTCAAGAAAATAAGATACAGCCTTAGACTATTTGGGGGATAAGTTGTTTCCTTTTCTCATATCTGAAGCAGCTTTTTTCAAAGTTTTTAGCTGTCTTTACTTCCCATGTTTTCCCCAAACACCTTTCAATGTTGTCTGTGGGAGCAGTCACAAAGAAATAGAAACATGCCAAACATATTGATTACCAAGTAAAATGGTTACCCTGGCAACTAAAAATCCTAGGAAAGCTCTTAGAACTTTCCTTACTCATGTGACTTCTTTTTATATATTTTTATTTCTCTGCTGGTTTCAGAAATCATGGATGTCAAATATAAAAGTACTTGATCTGAATATACAGCAATGGAGAAAAGGTGATTCACGCCTAGATTATCTATTCCACCAGGAATACAACTACCCACATTACTGCCTTAGTAATCCATCACTTGCGTAACGGGCAGGCAATTTTTGTAATTTGGGGGGGGCAGAGTAACCCTCTCCCACCAATTTCTAAATCTATATTCAGATGTGATCCAAGGAAAGAAATTCAAGGACTAGCATTTTCCTGAAGTGACAAGGTGAGCAAGACGAACAGTGTGAAACAATTATTATTCATGTAACAACCAAAAGCTTGCTCTGCTCTGAACAGAGCAAAGGAAATAAATATCCTCTCTTCATGGGTGGTTTTGATCAAACAGTGGCTAGGTGTGACAAAAGTACTGACCTAACCAGCGGAGCAGCAGGGACCAGAGCTGGTGGTAGTGGACTCATGCAGTTACTCAAGCTCATTCCAGGCACAGCCTGGCGGTGCCAGTGTATTTAAAAGCACGTGCAATTGAAAATACACATGAAGCTCATTTGGGAGCAACTTCAGATGGCTTGTTTCTCTGCCTCCTGCTTGGTTCAACCCCCAGATGCACAGAAGACTGCCTACTTACTGCTCAAGCAACTCTTGTGAACAGACTCAGCTTTTCAACCCTTTTGATGTTTCAGGAGGAATTGCCTTTGCAGGCATTAAGCAGATGCTTGCTTGTCCATTCATTTGTAAGCAGGAACTGTAACTGGACTATGAGGAAAGGGGGAAACATGTAACAATGATTACATTAGGGTTTGGGGTTTTGTCAGAATAAGGGACTCTAAGCCAGCAATTCAGAAAACAGGGCACTACTGTTCAGGCTTTGATATGCTGATTTTTTTCTTCCCTGAACAAATGGTGGTAGGGGTTTTTTGTCCTTCTATACTGGCTTTCCAAATAAAAATGGTTTTGAAAAGCCGCAATTACAGAGGTTACAAATAACGTGCAGCAACACAGCTGGCACTGAAACATTTCCAGAACATAATCACCTGTTGCGCACACTAATTCCCGCTGTGATGAGGGCCCATTATTTCCAGTGGGGTCTGACAGATCTATTGTTAAAAATGTCATCTCTTAATGGAGCAGGTTTGGGATTGTCTGAGCCCTAGCCTGCTTCTCTATGTCAGCTTGTGTTAAGAAGGTATGTTATTCCTTTGAATGATGGCTTTTTATTTGTCCCAGGCTAGTATTGTCAATAGAAGACTGAGGAAAATGTGATTAAGCTACATGGAACCACAAATTAGCTTTCTATGAAAAGAAATGACACAAGCAAAACTTTCCAGTAAACATAATCCTAAGGAGAACCGAATAGGGTATAAAGTGTAGGGAGAAACACAGTGGTTAATTTTTATAGGTGGAATATTACTTCAATGCAACAAAAGGCAGTCCTCTAACTCCCTTTATTTGAACAGATGTTTGCCTTGTGTTGTCCTTTGTATTCTCTGGGCTTTTCTGTTGGTCTTGAGTGGGAAAGCTCTGCTAATACCCTTCTAATACACAGTCTCCTTTAATTATTTTTTTCCACTTGAAAAATGCAAACCTCTCTAGTAAGACAGCAATATTTGTCTCACATACAAGAAGTTGGAATCACTGTCACTTCTATAAGCAGCCTTCTGCTGAGAAACAGAAAGATGATAAACCAGTGAGCACTAACATTTTGACATGTACCAGTCACAGGACTTAATAGCAATATCAAATTGACATACCTTTTAAGGGAAGGAGTGAGTCCTCAAAGGGAGTATGGTACCACTTTCCTGTAACTGTCATCACTTTCCTTTGCATGGCACTGATTTGGGGATGTTGGATTCCATCTCAACCTGACTGATTTTGCTACATGAGTGGGGCAGAGCATATTTCCAATTGCACTCACAGCCATCTGCTGCTGTAAGAGAGCCCAGTGTTCCTCCTGAGGCCTCTGCCTATCTGCCACAATTCCCAAGTGACCATTTTCCAGTTAAAATGGGAATATGGAGACAGTTCATCATTAAATACCAGAACCCCATGTGATTTTTCCCATTAGAGCTTGGCGGCAGCCAAGTTTCTTGCACTAATCCCCACGCATTTTTAATTCTGGCAGCTCTGACAACTGGTGCACTCTCAAAAGCCAGGTGAATTTAGCTTCCCTGCAGGATGGGAAGGTCCCCTGATGCCACAGATATCCCATATCCCAGCAGGTCATCCAGGTAGCTCTGCCAAAGTCTGAGAGGTTCCCAGAGCAGCTCTGCTCTACTTCACCCCTGCCCTGCTGTGCTGCCTTCCCATCCCTGGGTGCACTGTGCCAGCCACGCTGGCAGATGGGGCTCAGCGGCAGGTGCAGCAGCAAGCGCCACTGATAAAGTGTTCACTGCCAAAGGTCCTTCCCCGTGCATTTGGCAGGGGACGATTTATGGAAGCAGAGCAGCTCCCTCAGCCTCTGCCTGACTTCCCAAAGCTGGGGCAGGCAGGATTTGCATGGAGGTACCCTAGTGCAGCAAGAACCCACAGCTGCATGTATGCTTTAAGTTGCTTTTTGTGCTTTATCACATCCTTCCATTCCCTCGTCTCTCTATGGATTCGTAACAGGCCTACGTGTGGCCACGAGCTGCACCCTGTAAGAGCTGTATCCTGTTAAGCCAGTGGGCACACACAGCAGCAGCTACTACTGCCACATGTCCCACAGCGCGGTTCTTTAAAAAGAAGCACCTCCAGGGCAGCTATGGGGAAGGGATGCTCCTGCCTTTCAAGTGGGCCTGCGTGGGGGTGTGTGCACACGTAGGAGTTGTTCTTATTACTCACTCCTTGGAAATTAGCAGCAAGTCTTATGCAATGATGGATGAGGCTTAATGGATGGGAAGTGCTATGTAGATATCATTGACCCAACAACCTCCTTCTGTGCTCCCAGGCCTTCTCATGGAGATGTTGGACCCAGACTATTCTTTCAGTGTTGAGCACTTGCCTTCTAATCTTCTCTGGTATCTCTTTTGTCTCCTCTGTGCCAAGTAATTACCTGTTACTTATTATATGGACAGGACAAATTTCCTTCATTACTTGATCTGCGGGCCCTTAAGTGGATACTGCTGCTGGAAGCCCTGGGAAGAAGGTAGGCTTGGGAGGCCATGGTTATCGCTGAAGGCCACAGCTAATTACAGGTGCCAGTATGGGCGGCTGGAAGGGAAGGGAACACTCAAAATGGCATAATCAGCAGATGGGGCCTGTTATCAGCAGTGTTATAGCTAGCAGTATTACTAGGAAAGCCCTAGGCCAGGGCTCCTCAAACTCTTTAACCAGGGGCCGGCGCACGGATGAAGTGGCAGGCATCATCTGCGGCTGCTTGGTTTCCCCCCCCACAACCCCCGGCGGGGGGTTCTGTAAATACCGGGAGGCTGGATTGAGGACCCTGGGGGGCCGTATCTGGCCTGTGGGACGTAGTTTGAGGACCCCTGCCCTAGGGTTTTAATCTTCCTT
>JAVJGJ010000037.1:45176139-45189304 GCA_035590215.1 Microhierax caerulescens | reverse complement strand
TCTTCATGTTCTGCCAGAATCATGATTAAAGAAGTCAGAGTATGGTGTTTCTCTGCTTTAGTTGTATTATCAGCTGATCACACTTAATCATAAAAAAAAATGAAATAAAAAGCTAGTTAGCCAGTTCCCTATGCTTTTGGCTCCTTTGAAGTGTTGTTTGATTTCAGGAGTCCCCACTAGTAGGTTTATCCTGACCACAGGGCTGAGCTGCAGGCTGAGGCAGTGGATAGAGCAGGTTGTGTCACAGTCTGCCTCTGCAAGCCCACTCCTGCCTGCTGCGCCAGGAGGCACAGCTCTGTTTCTCACCACAACCACAATCAATCTGCTGGTTTTGATGTCATCCCTGGACAATGCCCGTTAATATTTCAGAAACAAGCAAACAAATTCTAACACACCTAGAGAGAATCTGGCAAGTAAAAAACCCCAGCAACAGAGAGGGAGCACGAGAACTCGTTGCAGGTTGGAGGTGAGGTCAAGTGTAAGAGCAATGCAGAGGAACTTCTGGAGCCTTTGTTGGCAGCAGCGAAGCCCTTGGCTGCCTTTCTGCTGGATGAATTCCTGAATCCACTCATCTGTTTTGCAAAAGACAAGGAAACACTTCTAGAGTTAATCATAACCAATTTATGTTTCCAGAAGTGTCAAAACGTGATAAAGAGAGTATTTTCTTGACGAGCTTGTCCTGCTGAATACAATAGCTTGTTATTACTGTCTTCATTACAGTGTGAATATTGCCTCATGTGACTGGAATGAATAACACCTTCCCTATTTAATTAAGTTGTTCAAGATTGCATTTGTACTTGTTGAAGTCATCATTCCTCTTTCCTGGGTTATCATGGCTGCACCTCAGCTCAGAGGAAAAGGTGAGTAAATTATTAAAAGACGGTGGCCTAACCGTGAATTAATCCACCTGCTGGGAGTGCTAACTAAATGTAGTGGCTGGCATCTTTGCCATGACACCAGCCTTGTCATCGCCTCCACAGCTGTACCAGCTGGTTTGCTTAGTCCCAGAATTTTGATATCTGCTCAGATGGCATACAGTACATGTAGATACTGTATAATGTGTGGAAATTATTTATGAGAATTTCCATTAAATGAATTTCATAAAAGTTACCCATGCTGCCTTTAAGGGATTTATTAAAACCATCTGTGTGTTAAGCTCGCAGGATATAAATGAAGTCCCATTTGTGCCTTTTCTGTAAGATTCCAAAGCAGGTGCACCCCTTCTGCAGCATCAACCTGGTCTCCCATGATGTATTTTGAAGCTGAACTCTCAGGCCAGTATAAGATATGGTAACATATGCCAGAGTTTCCCAGTATTGCTCCTTAGCTTCTTCACAGACACACCTTCTTAGTGGCAGCACTCTGGGGAATTTCGCTAGCGAACTTCCTAGTGCTCCAGACTGTAATGAGAATATCACTACCCAGCGTCTCTGGCACGTGCTTCTCTCCAATTCTTCATAAACCAGCCAGGTACTTTCAGACTGGAAACAATGTTGCCTATAATATTTTTATGTATGGATTAAAAAAAAGTAAATAAATTCAGCATTTGGGAGTGTTACACATACAAAAAACTACTCATCTGTGCAGGAAGACAAGCCATAACGAATCGCATGTGTATAGTCAGTCTCTTCCAGGGAGAGGCTGTGAAGTATCCATCCTTGGAAATTTCCAAACCACAACTCAACACTGCCCTGGACACCTGCTCTAGCTGACTATGCTTTGAGCAAAGAATTTTGACTAGACAACCTCCAGAGGTCCCATCCAACCTCAGCTACTCTGTGAGAAAACAAACCGGTACTAAAAACCCAAGAGTCTATTGATCTTCCTAAAATGTATCACAAGGCTAAAGAACTATTGCGCTGTTTCCTTCTATAGGAAAATATAGAGAAGTTGTCTGAGGAACAGTAAGAGACTGAAAAGTTACCCACATTTTAAGAAATCCTAGACAAGAGCAAGCACAGGCTCTTCCAAAGACTTTACAGCCTGGTCTTCATTAGCTTATGCTTCAACCTGATACAATTTCACTGCTTTGCAAAATTATTTGTGCTCTTCCCATACCCACAGTGTGCACAGCATGCTCCACCTTCTCTTTCTTTCACCTGTGGGCAAAATTACAGCATGTAAAAATGCACGAGTGAATTATGAGCATACACACTTGTGTCCATGACAGTTTTTCAGTGACCATGGGAAGTCACCAGACCACCTCTGCAGCTAGAGGCAGCTCAGCTGGACAATTTACACCCTACACAGCTATTTCTTCTACAGGACAGCTTGAAAGCAGCCCACACTGTGCTGTGCAGTCCCTCAGGCTTTCCCTGCAGGGAGCTGGCACACCAGCTTCCTCCACACAGTCTTCGGGGGTTTTTTCTTGCAGGTCCTGACAAAATCACCCCCTGAAGTGGTGCAGCTCTGGGCAGCTTCTAAAGTTCAAGGGATATAATATAATTTGCAGATGTTTGTACAATACCAGTGCCCAGCTCAGGCCCTGGCAATCATGCTGAAAACCCTGGTAATCAATGATGAGAGCATTTCAATTTAAACATCATATATTATAAATCATATCATTATGTATCACTGGAGACATAATAGGTTTGTCCCTCCATTTCATCTCCCACTTTCTAGCCTTCTTAACATATGTATATTCCGAAGCTTTGTGTTAAACCAAATTAATTTGTTCCTCTTTTGAAAGGGAACCTTCTGATGCATGTCTGATAAAGCCATCAAAAGCCCCTGTTATTATGTTCTATAATGACCCACAGGAGTGTTTGATTAGAGCATTTTCCTGGTCACGCCAACAAGCAATGAGATATTATCTGACTTGGGAGGCTAAATGGAAGACTTGAGGGATAAAAAGGTCTGTTGTTACTATATGTATAATCTCGTGACTGAAAATACCACCAGGGATTAAGACAGCTCTCTGGATGTATGGAGTGAGACATTACATGTAAATTAGTTTTGTTTACGAACATTGCTGTAATTATTTATCCAGCTACACTTAAACTTACAAATAAAGTAGGCAGTACTCCAACTGTAATACAATTGCTTCCTTATTTACATCAAATGTTTTCCTTATAATGGGAAATAGGAACAAGTGTTGATAATGAGGTGTCTGTGTAGACCTCAACACAGGAAATTCAGTAGTGATATTAAACATTAATACAACATCAAAGCTCCAGACATTGACAACCTCTAAGACTACTCACCTGCTTAAAATGTGAGGGTCGGTAGGACAGCTCTTCCATGTAGGCAAATACCCCAAGAAATACATGTCCACTTGAAATAAAATAAACTAATCTTGATCTCTGCCAATGTTCATCCGCGCCATGTAATACTTTCTTTAGGCATTGTACTAGGAAAAAAAAGAAACACTAGAATTATGTGATGTTATGTAGAAATATTGCTGAATATACCTGGCTAAGTGCATATAAAGTGAAGAAAACAAAAAGAAGGAAGAATTGTGGCTCTGGAGGTACTGAGGCATAAGATGCCAGCCTGTTTCTTCATTTACTTTAATTGTGGCAACACTGATGTAATTGCTGTCAATCTTTGATAATAATCTCCAAACACATAATTATCATGCCTGATAGATGCATTGCTTCAAGAAAACACTGCTTTTCTTGGTGGTAGAACAGTTGTTATGGTGACTCCTCTTTTTTCCTCATTTAATACAGGAAGCAGAGCACTAAAATAAAAATAATTCCATTTATAGAATTTATAAGAAACCCACTCTGAAGCTGTAACTCAAGAAAGAGATCATTTGGAATATCTAATGACATATTTATTTTATATTATTTGACTTTTCATTCTGGAACTTGAAATTTTGTGGAAAGACCTAGTAATAGGAAATATATGGAAGGAAATGCATTTTTCTATGGCATCGATGATTTCATTTGCTTATATATGATATTTATACAGTATTGTGTGCACTGAATGTACAAATACATTTTGTAGAGAATTTGAGCATATCCTATATTGGTCAAAACTTCCAGGTGGACATCAAGAATAGGCTGCTCCATAGAGTGCTTGATCACTATCCAGTGGAGACAATGCCCCTTTGAGTGTATCTTCACTGGTCCTAAAGAATCTGCACTTCCACAGAATAGATATGAAGGAGGCAGAACATGGGCTGAACTGCTCACACACAGCGGGAGCTGATAGACAAGAGGGCTCAAGCATGAAGACAGAGGGAAAGTGGGAAATTATCAACTGAAAATGTTTAGAACAGAAAAAAAAATCAGACAAAGGGAAAATATCTGAAGTAGCGTACGAGTCAGGATGTAGCTGAGGATGTGCTTTGAGAAGCATGAGGGCCTGCCAATTGGCAAAAGTGAAATCAGTCACAGGGAATACAGAATCCAATAATATTTATCATATGAAAACACTAAAAGGTATCTGTGGGAAAGTGTTGCATTTGAATTACTCTGAGAGGATAATTTCCCCAGGAAATTCCCCAGAAAGTTATAATTTTATCAGCGTCCTATAGGAAAGTAGGAGCATCAGAGTGGATGAGAATTGCTAAAGTTTATTAGGACCAGACTATCAGTGTAACTTTTTAATGAGTAATTTATCATCACCTTCACAAGTCCTGATTTTTATTAACCTCATCTGCAGCTGAAGATGAATTACTTTCCCAATCTAGGGGCCAGCAGGCACAGAGCATCCCTTTATCAGCAGCAGGCTGCTCGCTTAACAAGCAGCTCTTATGGCCAGAGGGATCCATACTCGGGAGTACTTCATTCTGGACAGGTGCAGTGCCAGTGCCACCTGCTGAGAGGCTGTAGGCCCACTTGGGACATGTCAAGATGTGCAAAAAGGATTTCTACCCATTCCAGTAGGTTTGCAAACTTATCTGTTCATCTTCAGACTGTGCTTGAGGAGCTTTACATTTGTCCCACTAAAGACAACCTTGTAAGTGTCCCTGTAAAGTTTTCCCCTGTTGCTGGAGTACAAGCGTGTCCTTCACGCCTGCATGCAAATACAAGGTGGTTCTCACCCAACAGTGCTGCACTTGTACGCTGAAAACACAGCTTCTGTGAGCCCCACAGCCTTTCCCCCCCAGCATTGTTACTCTTACTTTTCATACCCTTATGCTTCCTCTGAAATCCCTGAAAGACACCATCCTCTGGCCACAGATCAGCCACAGAGGGTTTATACCTCGTATTTGGGTAAAGCTACCTGCAGGACATGGACCACAGAGGAGTACCAAGGTGCCCACCAGTGTTGGTGATCTCAGCCCAAGGCACCTATTTCCACACTGAAGGGGTCAATTTGACCTGAAGTCACCATACCCTATAATCTTAGGTCACCTCCAGGCAGAGCTCCTGCTGTGTTCCCAGCCACTGCCTGTTTTTTTTTTTTTTTTTTGTTCCTAAACTGCACCAGCTTAATTAAATGATGTGTTTTGGAAACCAGATTAGACCAAAGGGTGACAATCTCTGCATGGAACACCTGGGCTCAGCCCCAACACCGCCCAGTGCAACTTGGCCCAGCCCCATGCAAACGCCGCTTCAACGGATTTGCAGAGGCCAAGTAGATGGGCAGAGCCATCAAACAAACCAACCCCAAATTAGTCTAATAGGATCCACTTTAGATCCAACTGATGACCATACAGCTCAGGTTCAAAATGCAACCAGAAAGCCTGCTGGGTTTTTTAAGACTTAAAAAAAAAGTCTCCAGAGACGGGCAGCGAAGCTGGTGGAGGGTCTGGAGCACAAGGGTTATGAGGAGCAGCTGAGGGAAATGGGGGTGTTTGGCCTGGAGAAAAGGAGGCTCAGGGGGGACCTTACTGCTCTCTACAGCTGCCTGGAAGGAGGTTGGAGCGAGGAGGGTGTCCGACTCTTCTCCCAGGTAACAAGCAACAATGCAAGAGGAAATGGCCCCAAGTTCTGCCAGGGGAGGTTTAGATGGGGCATTAGGAAGAATGTCTTCACCAAAAGCATTGTCAAGCATTGGAACAGGCTGCCTAGGGAAGTGGTGGAGTCACCATTCCTGCAGGTACTTAAAAGATGTGTAGATGTGGCACTTGGGGACACAGTTTGGTGGCAAACTTGGCAGTGCTAGGTTAATGGTTGGACTCAATGCTGTAGGTCTTTTCCAACCTAAACAATTCTATGATTTTATCCCATGACAAATCAGGTGACCCTAGGTTTTGGGAGCCTGATTCTAGTCTGCCTTTAATAACTTTGAACATATTCTTAGTAAAGCCCCTCAGCTGATACCTTAACAATCTATAGGGGGCAGATTAAGTTCTTTACAATGGAGACCCTCACAGTGATATAATTTAAAATATCTTAAAATTCATCACTTAAGGGCATTCAGTTCAATTACCTTATAACTTTCAAATCACACTACTATCTTGTAAACATTTAACTTGCATTCACAAAAATCTGGTCTATTAGGAGTGTTGGGAAGTGGGAAAAGTAAGACTAGGTCTTTCTGTTGTTTGATGATAAAATGTCAATTTGATGCAAGTAAAATCAGATGCCTGTGAAACACAAGGAAATGAATACCTACAACATGCCCATTCCACCTGATCCATTCATTCCCACCCAAGACATGCTAATCTATGGGTTTGCAGGAATGAAGAAATAAACCCATAACCCACCATAAGATGAGGAATACCCAAGCAGATTCTTAATATAAACTCCATGGAAAAAAGTTAAGTGCTTTTCTAGTTTTGATGTTGTTGAGTAGTCTCCAGGAAGCAGCAGCAGGGACTACACACAAGGCCAGAGAAAAGGAGACTTTACATCATCTGATTATAATAAATAATCTTATTGTAACAATTGCTGTTGGAGCAGACTACTCAAATACCTGAAGCAATAAAACCCAAATAGAATGGTTTAGAATGCAAATACCACCAGCTACTTAACTGGAGTACATGAGTATCACAGTGGTATTAATGAAGGGATGATAAGATATGCAAAGGCAAATTAAAAGTGAAATCACCAAAACAGAAAAAAAAAGGCAAGTGATGTCTTGGATGAGAAAAACAAGCTATTTTTAAGGATATAAAATAATACAGAAAATTCCATTTAGTGTTTACCACAGTGGCAAACTAGGCAAGCAGTACTGCAGGACTTACCTGGGCTATATGTGTATGAAAATGAACGTTTGGGTACCTGTATTCTACTTTATGGAAGTAAAAAACCAAAATGTTGAAGATCACACCTACAACTCACTGCAACGTAAAAACATGTCCCAACACATTGCCCTACTAGCAATACATCAAACCAGGGGGGAAATGAAACTCAGCCCACCCTCCTTCTGTGTTGCTGCCAAGGGACAGAAATATACCATAGGCTAAAAGTTCTCTGCCAGCCCCAGCCAGTTACAACATAACATACAATTAACTTTCACAGCTGGTCACAGGCTTTGTTAGAAGCCTGGGGGAAACAAAAAATCCTGTGTGTTGAACCTGGTCGTGAACGTACTTTAAATATATCTCATTAAATCTGTCTGAGTTACACTTGCTGCTCGCTGGGTTAGCTGGCTGATGGTGTGCTTACAGGACCTCATGGGAACAGTACAAGATGATCTATCTAGTCAATAAAAATCTTAACTTCCATGGTCTAAATTGCTTTTGTCATTACACTATATGCAGCCACAGTGAGATCACTGAAATCATGCCTTTTCCCTCACTTTGGCTTCATTCCTGCCCACAATTACACACATGCTCACAATTTACCAACAAGATTTACTTTACCTAAACTTTTATACCTTGCCTGTTAACTCTCTATGCCCAAAGTTATCCCTGTATTCCACATACCTACATACATGGCTATCCAAAACTCTGCTACTGCAGTAATCGTTGCCCCTTTCTGGACCCAAGCAAACAGGGAGGGAACAGGGAGTTCCCACTTACTGCTCAGAAACGCTAGCTCAGGGGGGCTTCAAGACTGTCACTTGATGAATTTAAGCCATCTAACAAAAGGTTTTCTCTCTTTTTCATCCTTGTATGCACGCTTTAGAGGTTTGCCACAGGCTTCAGGGAGTTGTGGACCACTCTTCTGTCTGATCTCGGAGTAAAATGGACAGGGCACAGGTGTGCACCACGGTAAAGCAATTATTTGGTTACCAGACTGGAACCTGACTGTGTATGTTGGACTTGGAGCACTTGGACCTATCTGAATTCTTCTGTTTTGTTGTGATTTCAATAGACTCCCCAAGTCGAGTTTTTTGAAGGGATGATCACCTTCTGATTGCTGCAGTTATAAACCTGGTCTGGCAGAAGGGGTAGCTATTCAGAATTATGAACGATACACTTCCTTTAGCTATGTAGATCTCTTTATTTTAATTAAAATAAACAGTTCTGACCTTCTCTATCAAGTTCTACTGTAAGATAAGGTGGTGGGTACTAGCTGAGGTGGATCAAACCAGATTTAACCATTTTGGTTGTGTTCTTGTAACTGTTTCCAAATGATCCCTGGTTGGTATATTTGCCTTAGTGAAAGTAATGGGAATTTTGCCATGGATTTGAGTGAGGTCAGGATATAAGCACTGACATATGCTGCATATAGAAATGTTTTTCATTTCCATGTCATGTCCTGAATAATAGCAAAGACAACTTCGATCTGTCTTTGCAATGTACTAGTACAGTTCAATGCCCCCAGCAGTGACCTAAAGACAAACAGTGGGGATTTTTGTCTACAGCACGGTAGCTGATGGAGAACGAGTAAACCGTAACTTCACACAGCTAAGGACATGCAAGTATGCTTAACTGTCTTAAATTTCTGTACAGAAGAACACAATTAAAATAGTTATATGCAAAAATAGGTGATCCATTAAAAATAACTCCTAGATATATATGCATTCCTTTTCTTTAGTTCTGCCTTTCATGACATTTTCTAGATGTGTACAGAGAAAGCTTCATATTATATATACAACAGCCGTATGTGAACCATGTAGTTTCATATTCCATTTTAATTACAGTTTTACTTGTAATTCACAGCATGATGTTGCTGCTAGCAAGGAATAATGTCACAGCCCTCCTGAGACTACTTTAACATATGTACATTCCTGTAAGAAGGCTGTGAATCTAATGGATAAGGTTGTCTGTTTTGTTTGAGGATTCACAACACCTCACCTTTAGCTTTTCTCAAGGTTCACATGTTTCTCTATATCTATTACTAGGAAAAGTTTGGTTAGCTCTTAATTGTCCTTAATCTTGCTTTTTTTCTAAAGTAAATCTTAATCCAAGTTATTTTGCCAGTAATGGAAGTCCACACAGCGTGGAAAAAATAAACGCAATCATCTGACACTGCTCCATGGACTAGTTTTGTTAGGAAAAAGAAAAGGCTATCTCAGTATGTATGTCCAGCCATCTAACAATGAGCAGTATAAACTTTCCTTCAAAAACTGCATGGCAGTAGCAAGATGTGATAGTTTCTTTGCTAACAAAAGCCCCTACATCTGTTTGCACTTCAACAAAACTTCAGCCTAAGAGCTAGGCATTGGAGACAGTAGTAAACCATTTAAATAGCGACCCAGGAATGAAAAAGCTGTTCCAAATTTCATTGTAGATGTTGTGTGTAACCCCAGCCTCCCTTAAAAACATACATTTATAGGTCATAAAAAATACACTTATACACAGACCTCTCTTCTAGTAAGTGAAATGACACTAAGGAATGTTCCCAGGCACAGGAACTGAAATCATCTATAATCTTAAATATTAGAAGGGTCTCTGCCATGTTTTTGGCATTGTCTGGTTTGCACTGTCACTCACAGTTCCCACGCACAGTTTATGAGATAGTATAAGCCAAGGACCATTCCCAGTGGGTAGTTTACTTGTTTTACCAGGTAACAGAGTATAACATGGGATGTTTGGTCCCAGTTGTCACCGTCACCATAGAATGTGTCCAGGCAACTTTAATTTAGTACTGTAATAAGCTCTTAAGGAACCCCAGCCCACATGAATGGAGCTAAGTTAGCTTTGCACATAGGCTGCTTTGGGGGTTGAGCACAGCCTTTAGTTCACAGTTCAGTATTTATACAAAGAAACCCTATTCCACTGCAGTGTGTTTGACTTAGGTAGAGAGGTAATCCTTATGTAGCCTTGGGACTTCCGTGAAAGCATCTGCTTATCTGTTTTGTTGGCATGTTTTATCCCTGTGCAAACCCCTGCTAGAGGAGAGTTTTTCACTCTTCGAATTAGGAAACTGTGATAGATAGAAAAGCTAACTGTATGCATCATTGTTACCATGAGCTTAAAACAAAAGAAAACAAAACAAAAAGCAGCCTATCAGATCATATCCTGATGGATAGACAACCAAGCCATATGAACCATAATGTTCACTGCAGTGTTTGTGAACTAGAGGCTTCTGTCAGAATCCCGTGACCCAGCAAAAGCCTCAGCTTTCATTCCCTGAAACTGGATATTCAGTCATGTAGCAAATCAGCTCCCCTTCATGCCCATTTGCAATTTATATAATTTGTGAAAAGCTAATTCCTGCATTTCAACAAATACTTTTCACGGTTCAATTTCTAGGTTCCATTGTCAAAATGTTATTCCTGCATGTTGAAAGAAATAATTGCAGGCACTTCCAGGATGCCTAGCTGTACATGAAGTACCCATCTCACGTACAGACAGCTAGCTGTGCTGCATAGATAGAAAAATGCTTTGTGCCTCCATTGACATATAGCTCTCAACTTCTAGGTCCTGGACCTGAGGACTGCTCTAATCCCACTCAGCTCTTTGCTTGCAATTTTTTCTACCTTGTGAAAGTCACTCAGAAACAAGGGAGTTTCTTCATTGTTTCCAGTGGCTGCTTCCTTCCCAAAACTGTTTTTACCCCACGTGGCATCTTCTCTGCCCTGCATAGCTATATTTGTCCCAAATTAAGCTTCTTGGTGCTTCATTCTTTCTTCCTTCATTAGAACACTTACCTCGGCCTGGAATGGGAGACTTCAGATAAAAGTTGCTGTGTGTTCCCAGATCATATTAATTAATCGCCTGGATCAGTGATTTTAAAAAGAGAAGGAGACAAAACATGTTCTTTAAACTTTTTAAAAAAATCTCATTCTGGAGGGATATATCTTTCCCCAGAACAGCTCCTAGCCAGATTTTTAATTATAAGAGCCTCTGTCTTCCAAAGAGCAGGACAAGCTCTGCAAAGATAAATTAGTTCCAAAGGAAGTCTGAGAGAATATAAAAGATCGTCCCTCTGAGATCACAGTGAAGGTAAAAAGAAGCTTGTAATAGCATCACATCCTAATGGAGTCCTTCTGCCAGGCAGGAATAACTCCACAGGCAATATTACAGATCACACTCAGCAAAGGACTGCTGTGGCCTGAAACTGAACTTCCTCACATGATATCAGAATATGTTCCCATTGCCTCCACTGTGGCAGTATCCACTTTCAGTGGATTTAAACACAGCCAAAGTGGTAAAAGTAGAATTTATACCAAAAATAAGTATTTACATAACAGAAAAAATATAGCAGACATTGGCAACAGAGAAACCGCAGAAGCTATGTGACAGGAATGCTCCTGTGACTTTGTGCTAGTCAGAGTTTTGTATTAATTTTACCTGCTACATGCATTCCATCAGACAACATCACTCAGAATGCTTGCTTTGAGTCACAGTTGTGGTAAGAATTCACTCTGCTTTCCAGAAGGGCTAGGCAAGCAGCTGGCTAAACCTGGCTAGCTCAGCCTAGCTAGGTCTTGAAAGAGCTTTTTCTTTTTTGAATAATGCATATCCATAGGTCCGCACACACCAAAGAATGGCAAAGTGTATTTTAATGTTATACAACCTCTAGCATTGACATATAGCTACTTCACTACAGAGAGAGAGACTACAGGCAGCTCATGCGCAGTTGCAGCATTTGGAGGCAGAGAAATCACGGCCAAGGACAGAAAGGTGAAGCTACCTCATATATTAGTCAGGAGATTTTTAATGTCTGTGCTGCTCAGACAGAAACACAGCTTTTGAAGTCTGGTCTTGAATATTCAACACGTAGCAAGCTGCAGGGAACTCAATTTATCCAGTGCAGAAAGGAGATGGGAAAACTCAGTTTACCACAGTAGCTTTAGCAACTGATGCTAGAAATGCTGCCAGCTGTGATATTTAAAGTTTCATCTGAAATCCTGGAAATGCCACTACCCAATCTAAGCACTGTCACCAATGCAAGTAATGCCTCACACTTCCTTTGAGCACTCTCCTATGATGCCGTGAAGTGCCTGAGGAGGCAGAAAGGGAATTTCACGCATCACCACAGGTGGGTTGTGACATTTCACCAATGCTGTGCTTTCTTAGCCACCAGAGCAGCCTCAATAGTGGCTCAACATATTGTCCTCTGTCCTTAACTTTCTTCCTCTCCAAACACCTTGACAAGGACCTTTGTGGAAGGGGACCAGTCTACCCATAACCTTTGAAAGCTGCTAGGCTTTTCAAGGCCTGGGCCCCATGTTTTGTGTGCAGCCACCTCACAAACTACTGCATCCTCCCCTGATCAGTGGAGCCATAGCCCTTCCACCGAGCCACTATCCTCCATGGTGGGTCTGGTGGCCTCCTTTCTCACCTTCTGGGACAGGGGACAACTTTGGAGCTGGAGGTAGGAAAATAACTCTAGATTGATGGCTGAAATAAAGCCAGAGAGATGATACAAAGAGGTCGTTATCTCTCAGAAATACCTACAGAGCAGGCAGAGCAGGTGACTGGCCATCTGGAGGAGGAAGAGTCGTGAAGGTCCATGGAGCTGCATGCGGAGCTTTCCTGTGGGATGAGCTGAGTTGGGACTGGCCATGTGGGTCTGCATCTACTGTGCGGGGTGACACACAGCCCCCTCCCTCCTGTAACACTGTCTGGCAAAAATGCCTCTCTGAGTGAACCTACCCTGTTCTTCACTCAGTGTGACAGGCCCTCCCTAAGCACCTTTAGGACACCCTCTGGCCACGCACTATATCCCACAATTCACGATGGGACATCTGGGAGAAGAAAAGACAATATAAAATTGTAACTTCCTTCCTAGGGTCTGAAATGATTCTTGTGATTCAATTGTCACATAATATTTGGTAGATACAGCAATGACATTGCAATTCTTGGCCAACCCCAGTGCAGGGCAGGGAGGAATTAAAATAAAGAGGCAGGGGAAAAAGAAAAAACACTGAAAGCTGTTGTTATATGACTTACAACATAAAAAATTACTAGCTATAGAATTGTCTG
>JAVJGJ010000037.1:45152523-45176039 GCA_035590215.1 Microhierax caerulescens | reverse complement strand
CAGGTGCTTCCAGCGGCCATTTGGGGCTCAGCTTGGGGTGGATGGGGTGTCACTTCCCCTGTAAAGCAGGGAATGAACAAGGCATGCTGTGCTGAGCTCTGAAAGTGCATGATTTTACAGCAGCCTCCCCTTGAGTCCATGCCTGGCTGAGAACAAAGACAGAAGCAGGGCTTGCGCCAGGGTTCAACAGCACTGCAATAGGCCATGGCCTTTGCTCAGGCTGCGCTTTCACAGCCCTCACTGAGGGCAGATCGTAGGGCTGTAAATCACGGATTCCTCAAGGGCCACTGGAGGCTCACGGCTGCAAGAGAGCCCCTGTCCAGGCTGGTGGCTATCTCATGATAGCTATGGAGACCCAGCTCTGCCTGCAGCCTGACTCCCTTAGCCCTTCAGAGAGCTCAGTGCAGCCGGTGTCGCTGCCTGGTTCTGTCACCACAGACATCAGGCAGAGGGAAGCAAGGCCCAGAGCAATCAGCGGGCACAGTGGTTGTGCCTTTTGCCTCACCACTTGGACACAAGCTCAGAGGACACAGGCCCCATCAGACTTATCCTCTGCTTGGGTCTTGTCACTTGACTCTCAAGGGACAGGCAAGATCTCGTAGGAAGGCCTGGCAGAACAGCGATGGCATTATTAGCAGGGGTCAGGCGCAGCGGGTACAGGCCGCAGGGCTCCAGCCGGCTCCTGTCAGTCGCAGGGAGCTCAGCCAGGCAGCAGCTGCCTGGGCCCGCGGCTCAGGGCACCCATTGCCACGGGGTGTCAGCGTGGAGCCGTCAGGACGGCCCTTCCTCTGGGTGGCTGCTCTGCTACAGACCAGCAGCTGGGTCTCACTCAAAAATGGGTGCTGTTGCAGCTGCTGAAACTTCCTGGCCCACATATTATGATCAAATCGCAGCAATCGAGTTAGAGTCCCACCAGGTGGGTCAGCCAGTCTCATGTGTTCCCCACTGGAACAGAGCAAAGACAGGAGGAATGGGCCAAGGAAGGCCTGGAAATGTTAGGTCACCAGTGCCGAAAGAAAAGACCCCGAGCTGACAGAAGCAGCCACTGGTCAGCGTGCAGGGCCCTATTTTTGCTGGGCCCTCTGCCCACAAAGGCACCACAGAACTGCTCAAAGTGTGTGATTTCCAGGAGGACAACACGCAGCGTCAGTGGCCGTGCCAACTCCACCACATGCATGGTAGAGCAGCCTGAGAAGAGTGATGCAGCCGCTCTTTTGACAGCTGCGCCCTGGCTGAGCCTTCATAGGCAGGTACCAGCAGAGGCCCAGGGCTCTGGGCCACCCTCACGCAGTGCAGGATGGCCATGCGAGATCCAGCCTCCACAGATGAGGAGCTCCCAGACTCTAGGCCGGCAAGGGTGACAAAGAAAGCCCTTTGCAGCCTAAGGTGCGAAGGAGTCATTCCCATAGCATAGCCTACCTTTATGCTGTCTCAAAAGACAGGCACCCACCCCACCCACCCCCAATGTTCTGCCCCATAAAGTGGATGTGACAATGGCACTGTGGGCCCAGGCAAAGCCCACCTAGACCTTCAGCGTTCAAATGCAGAAGCAGAGCAGGGCTCCAGTGGGAAGAAGCCCTGCTCCTCATCTCCCTTGCCGCTCTCTCCTGTCCTGAGGTTTCCTCCTGCAGAGGAAGCCTGAGGCTGGGGAAAAAGAAAAAACACTGAAAGCTGTTGTTATATGACTTACAACATAAAAAATTACTAGCTATAGAATTGTCTGTGTTCTTCAGAAAAAAATTCTTTGATTGATATTTAATGCACTTACAGAAAAGAATCTATCACAGTGTCAACAACTATCAACAATAAAGCTGACAGTGTGGGAGTACTGGGAAAGGTACTGTACTTTTACTGTACATGTAAATGAATAGAGGAAAAGCATCCCTAAGAGCATATATATAGCTTGTGCTATATCTTGCATCAAGACACTCCCCATCAGAGATCAAATAAAGAGTTACAATGTAATTTTAGATGGCTAAAGAGAAAATGAAGTCCTATGGAGAGCAAAGAGCTGCAGAATGTTTTGGTCTTCTATCTAGTGAAACCAATAAAATGAAACCATTTTTCCCCCCTATAATGGAGGATATATATCCGCATGTGGACACAACCTGGGAAATCTATCTGATTGATGAAGTGACTCAAAAGCAATGACAGCTGCCTTCAATGAATGGTATAAAAGCCTGCAAAAAGAAGGTGAACTAACTCTGCAAGGGTCATGGGCCATTTTTAAATGTCATGCCAGAAGAGTCCGTACTGAAGTCCATCTTCAGGAAAAAGAAACTATCAGCTACAGACTCCTGACAAAAATATCATATTGGAAATGCTTTACTTCAGTCACCTCTATGCAGTATGAGACGTCTGTAACCCCTGAAACATGCCAGAGCTGATGTCAGCTTCACCCTTTCAAAAGCAGCACAATAATATCAACAGCCTCGTGTCCGGTATCCAGCTCTCCTGAGAGGTTCTGAGACTGATGACTTCATTTGAATTTATCACATTTTGGAGTCTGATCCAAGCTGGTTTGGAAGACAGAGCATACAGGAAAAGAGGAAATTGATGGAGATAATATTCATCTGATCATTTCCCCTTAGGACTTCATGGCTCAGATTTTCATGGGAAAGTTTTCTCTTCAAATTAAACTCATCTATACTTCATACCACAAAAGCAGGATTGTTTCCTAAGTAAGTGTCTCAAAGGCCTAGAAGCCAATGCGCTTTGCATTTTCACCCCCAATCCATTGCCCAGCAAGGCATTAAAGCGCTGTCTTTCAGCCACATACAGACATGTTATGGCAGGAATGAGAACATAATAATGCAATGCTCTTGAATTTTGGATATATTTTCAGCCACAGTAAGCATTTCAGAAAAACTGGAATTAAGGTTTCTCATGTTTACTGAGTTAGGGGGACTTTTGGTTCATACTGAAACACGCCTTTACTGCAGGTGTTAAAACATTGGGAAGCATTGTATATACTCTTAAGTCATACTTAAGTCTTGCATTGTGCTTGTAATGCATCAGGCTGACATTGCATTTGTTCAGTGTGGAAGCAAAATCCTCTTCCTCGACATCACCACTGCAGACCATCGCGACATTCTAATTCAGTGTGACTTTCCTTCTGCTTTGTGCAGTGGCTGCTGTTACCTATATAGTCTTTAGTCCCTTGCCCCATTCACCCCACAAGGTACAGATTCTTTCAGAATGTGTTATCTATACATTTTTAATATGTTTTCAACACAGTAGCAATGCATACTGTGTACACCTCAGCTTTTCTCAGAACGTTTTATGATCATTATTAAAAGAAACAGCACTGTACATTCTACAACACAGTACTCTCATGTTTGTAACTAAATCAAACAAGTTATAGGTAAGGGACATGCAGGGAGAGGACTGGGTTTGTTTACTTCTTTCAAGGAGAGGAATACAGAATGTTTAAATTTGCATGTAGTTGTTTTAACACAGAATCTCATTTATTTTTGGAAGATCTGTATTATAGATTTATATGTTATCTCCATGAAGAACATACTTCGTTTGTGTTCAGTAACAAGTTTTTCTTATATCTTAAGAATAAAATGTATACATTTTAATGTTCTTTCCTGTTGCCAGAACAGTGTTTGGGTATCAGCGTAAATAAGAATCAGGTCCTATGAGAATTAGGTGTTTAGAAATCCTGCATGTTTTTCATAAAAAGCTTCCACGTAAGAATACAGGAATTAATTAGTACCTGAAAGTTAGTGATTTCCTAACTAAGCTATTAGGATTGGGAGACAGTACGAACCCTTTTTTTACCCACTTACCCCAAGTACAATATCTGTGAATTTGGTTTAAGTATTAAATGCATTCATGTGACCTAACAATATGAGAACCAAAATCAGTGTAAATGATATATGCAAATGCTCACCATTTCAAATGTCATGGCAGTTACATAATGCAAACATTTTCCCATAGCATCAATCAGGAAATGTGCACTAACATTAAAATCATTAATATTTCTAAGTTTAAACAGAACCTGAACTCCTAAAAATTACTAGTGACTAATCAGCATGAAATCTATTCACTTTGCATCTGCTCATGTCAGTTGAAGCTAGATAGCAGATATTTGAGTCTCAATGCAGGCTGTAAACATGAGAATTTACTGAAAGAAAAGCAAGAGAAGAGAAAGGGTACTCTTCTGGCATCATTCTTATTGCTAAGGAAACCATCTCCTTTCACAACAGGCTACAAAACCTATTATATCTCTGGTGTTTATTACATTTGCTCCAGTACAGTTCACTTCATTGCATGGTGGTAGAAAGAATTTAAAGTCTCATCACTAGTAATAGATACATTTAAAAGTATTGCTTTCAGTTTCTCCAAATTTCATTATATAACCTGTATATATTTTTTTCTGAAAGCTGATATTGTTCATAAGTTGATGTCTTTGGCACACCTGTTCACATACGATTCAGTACCTGGGAACACATATAAAAGTTGTAAATAACACATGCAGTGCTGTGAGGAATAAGTCCCTTTTTGGTTTTTTACTGCTTTCAAGCAGCAATAACATACACATGGGTGTGTAACATGCCAATTAGGACACTACAGTGGGATAAAGGTAGCAGATCATATGGGCTGGAATAACACAACTGAATTGCTTTGCACTGCAGCATCAGGACTATAATGTCAAACAAAAGTGGATGTAGAACTGAATTTAGACACCAGAGCCTTGGGTGTCCATGCTAATTGTTAGCCTGCTCTGTTTTGGACTGTTCCAATGGAGTCTCTCCAGGAAAAATCTGCTCTTGAGAAGCCAAAGGCTAAGCACTGCGGATACAAGCAAGTCAGTGCCACTTGGCCTCTTTAATATACTGGTTTGCATACAACTCACAGTACAGCTGCATCACAAAATGGAGATTCTTGCATAGATACTTGGAGTCATGGGAACCTGAGTGCCTGAGTGGGTCAGTGCAGGCACAGCTGGTGGCCAGATGCAGCCCAGATGTGTTGGGTGGCAGAGCCAACTAAACAGTGAGACTGATTCTGGACCTAAGATGCTACATTACAAGTCAGTGCCTGGTACCTTATAGCCCACAGTGGTAGTTGTTAAAGTACTATAATTTGCCAGAGAAATACAATTGTCTTCTACCGGTTAATTAGTATGGAAATCATGAGGAACCTTTTGGAAAAGCTAGACTTCCCAACAATATCTACTTGACGTTTTGATTCATTTCTACTGCTGAACTTTCTATTCTGTATGTTGAATGTTGCTTAGAAAAGTCCCATGGTATCATTTCCTTTAAATCAAAAGGATTTTCTTTCTTAGCTTGGAAAAAAATAGGGGATAAGTTCTGATATTTTCTCCCTCCTCAAAGATGTGGCACTTGCACTCTTTGTAGTCCTACCTTCAATAACTGCATTGATATTTTTGGACATGACATGCAACATGATCATGACTAGCAAGTTGTGATTTAATCATATTGGCTGCCACAAGTGTTTTCTGTCTCCTAATGTTGTTTGCCTACAGAGCTAATGATAACATTTTCTCCAGTCATCTCAACTAAGTCTGCTTTACTGCACACAGCCCTGTTCAGTATGTACCCACATGACATATTCTTGGAACAGAGTAGAATAGGCTGTTGTATGGGCTTTCAAGGCTTTGCTGGCCTTTGGTGAATCTCTGTATAAATATCTAGGGGAAGAAGAGGTAAAAAAGTTATCCATTCTCTTAATCATATTCTTTTAATAAAATAAAAATCATCAAACTTAGCCTTAAGTTTATGAAATAAAATGCTGTTAAAATGTCAAGGTTCAGTCCTACCTTTACTCTAGCCTCAGACTAGCAAGATAAATTTGGCTTGTAGAATAAATAATCATAATGCATAAAAAAATAAATCCAAGTAATACATATCTGAAAGATCACTTACAGCAGCAGGGTTCATTTGGTGCTTCACGGGACAAATCCCTCTGGCCTACCATATTTCACAAAGGAAGCACTTAGAGCTGAAATATTTATGCACTGTATGTACCTAGGGAAAAGTGAGACTGCAAGCATTTCTTCTCCATACACATTTGCATGGCCCAACATTTACTGTTACATCAACAAAAAACATTGCAGGGGGCCCTAAACTGTAGGCCTCCCACCTCCATCCAACCACTATAGCTAGCAAGGCGGGGCCACCTGAAACGTTTCATTGTATTGTTTTCAAAGCTAGAATATTTACAGTGTAGGTAGGATATTTCCATTCTTCTCCAAAAATAACATGTATTTCCAGTGGCTGGGATTTTCAAGGGCAGCTGAGGGAATCAGAACTGCTGCTGAAGGTTTGCAAGATATTAGATCCAAAATCCTTTGATGCTTAGAAAATGCCAATCACGTACCTCATCCAAATAAATATATCTTTTTCTCAAATGCAGCCCAGACAACAACATAGCCAGACCCTCAGATTTGGCATTTATTTGGATTTTCCTTCTGTTAGCTGCCTATTTGTTTCAGCTACCCTAACTCCCACTGCCTCAGAGATGCACCTGTTATTTAAGTGGGGAGGAAAAAAAATACTTATGTATTCCATTTCAACGCACCTTCTCAAAGGAAGAGTCACACATCCCTATGTAATGTCCTGAGTCCTTCCCTTTTTTAAAAAACTCCCCCATGCAGAGGAAAACCCACAATTCTTCCCAATCCCAAGGCCCTTTTGCCCAGAGTTTCATTGTTGGAGCATAGCCATGTGCAATGGCTTCAGAAGGCCTGTTTCGACTGTAGTGCTGTGTGGATGCAGGGTTTTGCCTAGCACTTAGAGAGAACCCTTAACGCTGCTGCCAGTACTGTTGTAAGAGAAGGATACGGGGCTGTAAAACCGCTCATTCTGTTCAATCAGAAAAGCAAATGAGAATATCAGCATTTGGCTACTACCAGCACCAGATGGAGGTTAGAGAGAAAACAATAAGCAGAACATCACCAAAGTACCAGCATAATCAGGAGAGGTTGATGAAGTGGCTTGTTTTTCCCCGTGATTTCCTGAAGGTGTAGGTGCTCAGGGCTTATAAAATTCTCTTGTTAAATTTAAAGGGCCTTAGGTCAAGTCCATTGTAGTGTTGAGTGCCTTTCCCGTATTCCTGGCAAATAAATCATGTTGCTTTTTGACATTTTCCCTGCTCAATAAGCAGTTGCTGTGTCTTACACAGTGGTGTGAGGCTTGTCAGATCGGTGCAGTGTGAATTACAGAGCAATTTTAACACAAATGCCAGCTTTCTGCAGAAACCTTCCTTCAAGGCAAACTTACATTCCCTGCCCCTCTGAGCAGGATCTGTTTATGTAGTGAGGAACCTGCAGATTATAGAAAGGTCCTGTTATTCAGATTTAAACATTTTATTTTAACACTTCATGTGTATTTATACAGTTCCAGGGTTTCATCTCTTTGAACTCAGATTGGTCTTTTGAAGTCTGGTGGGAACCATATTTGTCACTCCCTCAGAACAAAGTGAGGCAGATGCACAGCACTTTTCCAGCCTTGTTTTGTATTCTACAGCCCATGCATGTTGTCTGGACAAAAGCATAAAGTCCAATAAAACTGGCATTGCACAAAACCACACTGAGATTCCACAATTTTTTCCTTTCTTATGTAAACTTGCCTAGGATTAATTCTTTTAATTAGACTATAACCTTCTAAGTGACACATACATTGCATATTTTTATTTCTTTCTCAGATATTTCTCTTCTGCAGTAGTATGTTTCTTATCAAGTGAATTTTGGGACTCCCTGCCACTTGTTCAAATGAAATTGTAAAATGAAATGGCAAAATCAACAAAGTGTATATTAAGCATATTCATCACCAAGTCACAGAGCTGCAAATGTATCTGAGGTGTCCCTATATGTCTCCTCTCTCCCTGGTTTCCCATGAGGTCACCTATATTCCTTTATTGTTCTGTGTCTTTTAAGAAATGTAGTATCCTGGAGTCTATGTTATTTTTAATTAGAGTTGAGGTTTTTCTTCTTTCCATATGTTACATTTATCCAGCCATAACTTTGTCTTACTTGCTGCTGAATCTGAAGTCAATAAAGTAACACAATTAACTTTATTGTTAATAGAGAATTTATATTTTAGATTCTCTAGATGTTCTGCCCAAATTTTCACTTGGTAAAACATGCTGTGAAACAGCCTTCTAGAACTTGGTAATTTCCTCTTATTCCAAAACTTATTACAGCTGTATATTTTGATCAGTAAAGCAAATTAAGAATAGGTTGTGCTGGCTTAAATATTAATGTGTCATGTATAAACTGATTCACTGTATTCCACAGTGTTAAATGCAAAGAATTTCATTAGCCATTTTTTGTCTAATTAAAACAAATATATTTTAGAATTTTCTCAAAATAGTCTTCTATATCCTTTTTAGATTGGTTTCTTATACTTTACTTTGCAACAGAGCCATCATTTCACCATTTCATTTTAGGTAATTTTGTGTCTATGACCAATGGTTTAGAAAATTCTTTCTTTCAGCAGAAATACCTGACTCCAAATTGTATCATAATACAACCTTCAAGATGCACACCAAGGGCAAGAAAATTGTTATTTGTAATTGTACTCGATTTCATAACTTCTTTCAAAATTTCCTTGGCATCAAATATGCTATTTGCAGAAATGACCATGACTTTGGTTGTTCTCAGATCAAATTCTCGAGTTTTGAGCCTCTCTTAGGGACATACTGGCCTGTTTAAAGTCACAAGCATATCTCCCCAACTCTCTTCATCTCCCATTCACTACAGTTACTAAATGTATTTTTTTTTACCCTTCTCTTATTTTTGCACATTTCTGGGCCAGTCCATTGACCTATCTGGAACTCTCACAGTCAGCAAAACCACCTAAGGACTCTCCTATTTAACAGGTAAAAAAAGCTTTGTCTGCCTATGCATCTGGGGACCCAAGTAGGGGAAAATGGTTGTTGTGCCTTACTTTGGAGGTTGGGGGGGTGGAAATAAATTCTGAAATGACACTTTTTCACCATTTCACTCTTGCCAGATGACTTCTATACTTTGTTCGGAGTCAGAAAACATACTTTCTTTATAAGTCTTGATATTTCCAGAGTCAGAATATTCTTCCTGTGGCCAGGAAAAGTTACTGCTGCCCCTTTCCAGTCATGCTGCAGAGTATCTCTGCTACAACCTTGCTCTGCAAGCCCTGGGCACTGGGCTGGGAAGATGGGAGCAAGTGCTAGAGACTGGCTGGAGGGAGCAACTGGTCTCATCCATTCAGATGTATATACCCTGTTGTGGTGGTCGGGCTGAGCGTTGGTGACCTACTCACTCACTACACAGCAAGGTGCGTGCATGGCATATCCGTTAGCGCCAACAGCTGTAAAAGCCCTTTCAGCATATTATTCTCTTGTAAAGCTGCAAGTGGACTTGACAGCCATATTGCAGAACTGGTGGCTCCCAGTGGCGTGGCATCAGCTGTCTTTGCAATGTTGTGACTCTTGGAGTCGACCCTGAAGCAAATGCAATGAAGTCATTCTTGTCTCAGCTGCAGAATCACCACATAACTGCACATGGCACTATAGCGCTAAGACCAGAGCCTGAGTGTCACCTGTATATCTATACCACAGCTTGCACGTACGTTCTATTAGTGAACTAATGCTACATCAGCCTTCTAGCAACTATAATAAATGTTAAGATTTTCCAACATAAAAGTAGTTGATAACAGCATAATGGGAGATGGGAAGCTAGCTGTAGCCCTAGAGATAGTCACTAACTCCTGCACTGTCAGCTCCGTATTGTATCAGATCTATGTTATACAGCATAAAAGAATGATTCAACATTCAATAGTCCTTTGGTGTTTGTTCTGTTGCAGTCAATCCGATGTACAACAGACAAAAGTACTCATTAACTTTGTCTTATCTTTACCTGAAAAGAAGTTGCTTACTCTCAAATAATCACATAGGCTTCAGGATGTCATTCAATATGACAAAATAAGACTATCCTGGGGGAAATCGATAGGTTTTCTGTAAATTATTTTAAGATAAGTATGTCTTCGGTGGAACTGAAAAGTTTGTTTACTGTGAAATTGAAACACCACGTAAGACACTCCAGAATACTAAAACATAATGAAACAGAAAGTCAGTTCTAAATGTACAGTCTTTCCCTATATTTTGGGGACAACATATTTTATGAAAGTTCTACTTCTGGACTCTAGTGAAGAATATGGCCCTTTGTGTCATTTTAACATCTTGTATGAACCTCAGTAGACAGACTATAATCCAACAATCACAATCAATGCCTTGTTACGCTGTTGAACAGAAAAAGGGTTCTTTGACAAGATGATTTGGTGTTATACATGCTAATGCGAGCCATAGCGTCTGCATAATAGCTCATGAATGCCCCAAATACTGTTCAGCACTCTAGTCAGAGATGTGTTTTACTTAGCTATAGTGCCAAGATGCCATTTCATTAACCTTATTTCTCTTTTTTTTCTGTAAGGCATAATTCTGTTGTAGCTTAGACTCACCAGGATACGTCATGGATACCAAGTAGAGTAAATAGTATTAACATAATATGCACAGTCTGTGCTTCCAATTTCCACGCTTCACACAGGAAGATGTGTAATGACTAAAGTCTGACAGTTTAATTTATTCAGCCCCATTAGATTGGTTTGTTAAAAACCCCCTTCAATTTCAGATTCATTTTCCTTTTCTTAAACCATGAAGAAGGAAGTAATTTACTTCCATCCTGCCTTAATTTTAACTGACCTATACTGCAAGCAGTTAATGGAAGAGCTCAGATTTTTCAAATGTCAGAAGGACCCTGTCTATATTTAAAATTCTGACCACTTCTTACTATTGACCTCATGCCATGGTCTCTCAAAGTCAAAGAACAAATGAGTTAGAAGTATATTCAGAAAATGAACAAAGTTAGAAACACTATATTAGAAGTAAATTTCCAGGATGCAGTGAGGTAATTTGTTATAATAGGAAGAAAGATGTTTCATCTTCAATTTTAGCAAAGTTAAAAGCCAAACAAAAAAGAATCTATAATATGTCAGAAGTTGATGGAAATAAATTCACTGCAAAAAATGGGCAAATATTAGCGTATACTTCTGGAACAGAACTTTTTCCAGAGAGACCTTACCTAAACCCTCAGTTTAAGTCTCAATCACAGGTTTGCACTGTAATCCTAAGCAAATCACTTACGACCAGATTTTTCAAAGTATTTAGACACCAAATCCCATTAGACATTTTTCTGTGTCTAGTTACTTTACAGCCTCTCTGTCATAAAGTTCATTTCTATCGCAGAGAGGATAGACATGCTGACTTTGCTTAGAGATGTGGTAGAAGTACATTAAATACTGGAGTAACTGATCACTTCATTAAATTAAAATAAAAACATATAAAGTTTGCTTGTAAATCTCAGCTTTCCAACATTCACAGAATTCAGATTCTGGATTTTGCTTTGTACAGTCTTTGGTTCTCCATTTCTAGCAAACTTCCTCTTCAGTCCTTACAAAAGGTACAATGATCTGCCATGTCAGAATAGCTAACCTCTACAGATCACATTACAGCCTGAAGACTCTTAAAGTGTGTCTACATGTGAAAAAGTTTTGGACTGTGCTGCCAGCACAATTATTCTAATGACTGAACCACTCCCGTTACCTTATGCCTCTTTCAGCACTCTTATTTTTAACCCTTTCAAAGGTATCATAACCTAAATCAAAATTCCCAATTTTCTCACTTGAACTTTTTGTAAGGTTACAATATTCACTTGAATATGGGTCATCTAAGTCATGATACTTTATTTTTGTCACACACTAAGAACACACGTGAACAGTTGACAAGTAGCAACTCATGAAGTCGCAGATCACAACCATCCTGAATCCTGTAATCCATACTTCACCTGAAACCAGAAGCTTTCCATAAAATCAAGCCTCTAGTCTCCAAAACAAATTCCACATGGTGGCCTCCTTGGTTAGCATCAAACTCAGCTTCTGATGAATGACATCATCCAGAAGTTCAGCAGCGCAATCCAATATTCCACTCACATTCAGAGAGAAAGGGAGAAGGTTTGAAAATTCAGGGGACAATTTAGACAAGCAAATTGAGCTTAATGGCATTACTAATAAGAGAAATAAAGAAAGGTCCCTCAGTGGCCAAAAATATGTTCATTTTTAATTACTTAATGCATCAATAGTCTGCTGGGTAATTCACCATGGGTTTTGCTTTTCTTTCACAATAAAAATTGGTTCGTTTCCTATTACAAATATAGCATCTAATTGCTTCAGACATGCTGTGCTTGTGTTGTCACTACAAAAGAAATCTCTCTGTTGATCAAAGATCTCTGTCTCATTATTATTTCTGTCCTGGTTGTGGCAGGCTGATAGAGCTCACCCACAGCATTTGCTTTGGCTCTGCTAGAACAATGTAAATGTATCAGAAGATGTCACAGCTTGCTAATACCTTTCATTCATGGGCCAATGCCAGCTACTTGGTGAAACTGGATATATTGAATGTAATTCCACAGTCACAAGGGTAGAGATACATAAAAGCACCCCTTAACAAATCAACAGTTACTAACGGTGCCCAAAGTTGCAAAGTTTTGACAATAAATTGAATAAAAATCCAATAGAATAAGAAGCTGATACCATGTAACACCAAGTAATTTCAAACAAGGGCAAAAATGGCCTATAGCCACAGACTACTTGTGCAGCCACACATGAGATTTGGCCTATGCAAAATAGTCCAGGAGGAAGAGTCTTTTCAGGGAGTTTGGCTCCATCATAACTGTGCTGCCTCTGAATATACATCTTGGGAAGATTTTGCCTGTAGTAGTGTCTCATCACGTAGCATTACACAGCAAACTGGCAAATGATGAGTGTTCAAGACCCCTTTATTTGAAGTTCTTTTTGCTTAAATCCAAAAGATGTCAGAGAAAGGAATCAAAGTTTACATAAACACATCACAGAAAACTCCCAAAAACCTGATTTTTGAAGGCAGACTGACCCATGAACAGCTTGTAGACCTAAATGGCAAATCATTACAAAAGCATGAGTTGACTCCTCAGCAATTCTTTAAAAAAATGTAAGTCCTGCTGACGTTGCCTGTCAGCGCTGTAGCAACCAGCAGCTCTTCGCTGATCAGTGGTGAATGAGGGGACAAGCAGCTTCACCCAACACCAGGGCACATACAAACTTCCCTCGCTGTCCATCCTGGGGCTGTTTTTACCATACTCTCACTAGCCAGACCACAATTTGTTAACATTTTTGACAGTCTAATCTCACATCAGACAATCTGACATGCAGAGCACAGTAAAGCAGGTAACAGTATAGTGCCTTCACCCAGAGGCAAGTTACTAGATTACTAGGTGAATCTGGAGAACCTCAAGAGTATTTTCAGTCATCTGTGAGGAAGAACAATAAGGGAAGACTGCAGAACTGCCTAACCTTCCCCTGTTATAAATAAACACAGTCGGGCAGGAATTTCTCACTCAAGTGATTTTTCAACTGCAAAATGCCAGATTGTCAAAATTGACATGTTAGTGAGGAAAGGGCTTTGCTTTCAACAAATTTTTGTTCCTGAAGATATATTGGGGAAAAGGCAACACATTTTGAATCTATCAAAATATCTATTAGCATCATTATTAATTGGAAGTTTCCAGCTTTTCTCTTCTGTTACTTAATTTTAAATTCAAGCTACTTCGAACTATCAAAACTAACCAACCAATAAACCATTAAAAAAAATTATCTATTTGATTTTTCTCATGAATATTTTGCAATATTTTAATTTTTCATCCTGATTTGAGGAAGGGCCAAAACTGATAGTAAAGAAGGAAATGAGTGGAACAAAAACATTTTACTTCCAAAAATAAGTTGCAGTTGACTCCCAGCTGCTCTAGCTTGCAGAAACCTGCAAGCATCAATCTACCAATTTATGCCACACCAAGTGGCCCTTCTTGGCTTTCCTGTGCTTTTGCTTTGTACAGAGCACTTCAAAGACTTACTGGAGCCATCTCTTTTTCCAGGATTCTTCCGTTATAGACTTTTTTCAGGTGATGTTTTTTTCCAGAGTTCACATGTACCGAAATAGCACAGGTGGTGTTCATCATCTCTCAGTTTGCAAGGTGTGGCAGGTTCTAGGACTCCACCATGGGCTGTCCCTGCTAATGCAGATTAATGGGAGGGTGGTTTGTAGATCCAGATTTCTATCATTTGTCCCTAAGTGCCTAGAAGATTCTGTCATGGCTGCTGAGTAGCAGCCAACATCTGCCTCTTGTTATTCACCTCCTTTAATTCTTCTTTCCCTCCTCATTGCTTCCATTTACTGTTTCAGTAATGAGGGAAGATTAAAGAACTTCCAAAGATGAGAAATGCAAAATGCAGAAATGAAAGGAAAAAGACAGGATACTTGTAGATGACTTTCTAGAACTTGTTTTGAGTTAGAAGTCAGAAGCTTAAGTGGACGGGGATGATGTTTTGCACATGTTCCCTGAAGCACTCTATTTTCACTCTCCAGAATAAAAAAAAAGTCCATTAAAACTGTGTTCCAAGAAGGAAGAGATAATAAAATTACAAAAGAAATAAAGACCAAAAGGAGTAAGCATCCCTTGGGGTCCAGAACACAGCTGAAATATGTTATTTTTTTTTCTAGATGTGTTTTTCTAAGTATTAGTCACTAAAATCTTTATTTAAAAAAGACAGAATTTTAGTTGTCTCCAAAAGAATTGGGGACTTAATCAAATTTTATAATGCTCAGAGCAAATTGCATGAAAGTAAGCATGAGAACTGTGTATAATTCTACTTATAAGAGACAGAAATTTAACAAATCCTTTCATTGCAGTTGCCACTAGTGAATTGAAGAAAAAATTAGTATTTCCTGGGATTAAATTCCTTATGATGTGTTGCCTGTACGTCAACCGATGTTCCCTAACAAACATCTCACCTCTAAATTATGGTAGAGCTGTGCACTGACAGACAGGAGGGGAAAAAAGACTAAAGAACAATGGATGCTTTCCAAAGTTGGGTTACCATGAGCCACTTACATTAAGAGCACTTTGTGGGAAACATATTTTTCTTTGAATACTTTACAGGATAAATGATTCAATTTCAGATAACAATTCAAAGTGGTAGGGATGCTATTCAATGCAAAGAATACTTCTCTACAAATTCTTTTTCAAGTGCCTGCTGTAAAATGCAACTGTAAGTTTCAAGCACATCTCTTTGTGTTTGCAGTAATATACAGGTATTCCCGTAGGTGTGAACTGTACTGAGGGTAAAGAGACCACCTCAACTTGACCTTTAGTTCATTGGTAGCATTTTGTCAAACTTTTGAGACGTCCCATGACTGCTACATAATACATTGTTAACCTGTTTGCTTGAACCAGTGGAGGAACAAAATGCTATATATTGTCTTTTTGTTCTTAATGTATATAGAGCTTAGTGCTGTGTCGTGTTGGTACATGGCTCCAGCTCTTAGCCCCCACAGCAATGAGACGACAATATTTTCAATTAAAAAGAGATGTATGTAATGCTGTCAGCTGGGGAGAAAAGTTCGGAAGTGTTGGCTTTCAAGTCGTCTGCAGACCCTGCTGACTGTGGCGGGAGCACCATCTACTGGCCCCTCACACCCTTCCTCTTTGCAATACCGTCTGGAAGTGTTCCCTTTGTATTTCATTTGAGCTCTAAAAATACTTGGGGGGCATTAGAAAGAAAGGTTGTTGTTTCCTAAACTCTTTTGAGACCACACAGGATAATTTGTGCTGATGTTATTTGCTTTAGGGGGAGCAGAATAAGAGGGTTTCCCGAATCTATTAGGAGTTAGGTAAACCTTACTGAAACCAGTAGGAAGGATCTGGGGAGTTGACTTCTGGTTTGCATACTTTTTTTTTGTTCTTTTTTTTTTTTTTTTGTAATCGAGCTCACGGTATTTTTGAAACTGAAACAAAATTGGATTCATTGGCACAGTGAATGATTCTGAAATTATTTGCACACATACTTCATTTCACCTGCAGTGACTGTGAACAGTCTCAGCACTTCAAAGGGAGGATTCATCTCACCTAACGATGTCACCTCCAAGAGTACGTCCCTGATCAGCTGAGTCTTATCACCAGATAGGACTGCCACAGCTTGTCCCAGAAACCTCCCCTTGCTATTGCAACAGTACAGTACATGTCATGCTGAGTTTGAGGTGCCTTAGCAAACCCAGAGTGAAATCAGTAGGTATCAAGAGGACATCCATCCCAGGCTGAAAGGGTCACCAATGACCCTTCTGAGGTCTCTCCATTGATTGCAATGGGTGCTTTACCAAGCTCTTGAAAATGCAAGCTGAAGTTCATGTGGGACTGACACTAGCAGCTGTATTTACTGTATCAGTATTTATATAGCTGTATTTTAATAGACACATTAAATTACTGCTAGTTGCTTCTTATTTTCCTGAAGGAACTTCCAGGGGAATGGCATGACAATGTACTATAGTTAAAAACATCGGGAATACAGAAACTCAAGATCAGGAGACACTTCAAAGGTCATCAAATCCACTCCACTTGTATTGTTAGCTGGTACAATATATCAACCTTTTTAATAAAATTAAGTTGAATTCTACTTTCTTTTTGCCAGATATCCAAATCTACCAAATAGATGCCCAAGCGAAGCAGAGAGAACTTACTCATGCATCAGAACAGGGACGTGTAGGGATAATGAAATCTGTTCATTCTTCTGGGAGGCAGGCAGGCAGCCATGCAGGTACATGCAGCTCTGGACAAGCCACAGCAAATGATGTTCCTGGTCCGAGCAATGAGTCAAAATTGGCAGCTGTGAGACACAACAGGGGAGATGTGACACTGCTATACAAGGGTGCTGGGGATACAAAACCGATGTTACTTACAGAAGGGACTGGAGGTACTGAAATGGCCTTAGAGAGGACAGGAGAGGGAAGAACCTGGCATTTTGGCTTGGAGCTGGAGAGGTATATAATGGGAGAAGGTATAAAGGGAGAAATGGAAATAGGGAATGCAGGAGATTTGTGAGAATTTGGCTTCTTTAGTTGTGTGGAACAGTTTATCTAATATTTTTGTTATTGCAGCTTTCCCCCTGGCAGAAGCAGTGGAAGGTCTGTTGCAGACTCACTGCCTATAGACTTGCTTTCACATCAATGTAAATATGCCCTCACTGCTTTTCCTCATCAAGATGCTTTCCTACTGCAATCTCATAAATCTGTTTTGCAGCATCTGCTGCACTACAGAACAACTGTCAGACCTCTGAAACCTTTGCCTTTTTCTGTACTCTGCCTCTGTACCCACTAGTTGCCCTAAGGGAGGCAAAGGGATGGCTACTAAAGCACCAAAATGAAATAAACATACTTTAGCATTGGAAGGATTAAATCAAACATCCTGATTTTCAGAGCATCTGCAGGAAGAATAGAAAGACTGTTTCAAAGTGCCCTCAAAAACATAAGAAAATATCTATTTTCCTTTTTATTTCACATGTATTGTATGTGGGAGATTTGTCTGATATCCTTAAATCCCTCTGTGTTCTTGAACCTTTTGGTCACATGGTGTCAACTGCAAAGTTAAGGTTTTCAGGGATCCAAATTACTTGTATCTTCCTTTCAAAGGCATTAAAGTGGCCAGCCTCATTTTGTCCACTGTTACAGGAAGCACCTCAGTTCTGCTTTTGTATGCTACAACTGGAACTATAGTGTTTTGGGGATTCTTTTTTTCCTCATTTCTCTTTTCTCTTTACCTTTCATTTTATTCTACTGTTTGTTTTGTTAGAAAACTCTGCATATGTGCAGTTCTTGTAAAATAAAAGTCAAATACCTGTCATTTGTAGATCCCATAAGTGAATGATACATCATCAAATCTTTTCACTATCCTAATTAAATATAACCAGCAAAGAAAAATGTCAGTGATGAAACATTTGGAGACAACCAAGCAGCAGTGGGAAAATGAAAAGACTGTTGCTGTTTTGCAGTTATTGTAATACAATGTCTATAACAAAATCCAATGCAAATTACAGAGCTAAGCCAAAGAAATTCGAGGTTGAAGTGATGATGAAATAGCAGAACATTAGACCTCAACAATAACAAAAAGACTATTAAAGATTTTAACATACTGAGTTTGAGAATTGTACAGCTTTTTTTTGTTTTTAGTAATGCTGATATATTTTTAATGGACTATGTTGTTTGCTTTGGTTATGATCTTTTATTTTTTAAATGCAAATATGAATCTCTCAACGCATAAGAAATTTCCTTTGATTTATCATACAATGTTATCAGTTGCAAAACAGCTGGTACCTTGTGACCGAGGGCTATGACAAACCATTGTGTTCACCCCAACCCTCTTCTTGTTCCTATGATATTTCCTATGGGTAATTTCCCTCTAACACAGTTCACTCCACAACCACAAAACACAGAGTTCCTCCTCCCTATTGCACTCCTTCCTTTCCAGCACAAGCTCCGTGGGACCGCAGCTCCTGGAGAAGCAATAAAATCAGGGAATTACCAGTTGACCACCACTCAAAACCAATCCTACAGGACAATGCATTTTTAGTAGAAAACAAGCAAATGATTTAAATAAAAATGGTATGTCAGCACACACTCATTTGGTGTTGGAGTAAGAATTAAATTTTCCAATCAAGGAGATATTCTACTTTACTGTGACTTCAGAAGTGCCCTTAAAAGATTTTATCTCATCTATCTTCATTCTCCAAATTCTAGTGTTGCTTTTGTTTAGACAGAAAAAATCCAAAACATTATCTTTTCAGCCTGGAAATTTACCACAGAAATTATGTGTGAAACCAAGTCAATTATAAATTAGGCATTCAATGTCTAAAGGCTGGAGAGGCACAGCAAACTATCAAAGCAGCTCTAGAAAGAATTTCTCAAGAACGGACATGTGATGTTCTCAAGAGCTACTGATGTCCTGAGATTTCTGCAAAAACCTCACTCCTAAAGCTCTCTTGAACTGTGAAACATCTCCTCCAGCTGCCTCAGTTACCAGATCTCTACATCAGCTACTTCTCAGAGTTTCAGCAATGATATATTGCCTTCTCAGAGTAATGACAAAGTGCACATCACAGCAATATCCACCTCTAGCTTTCTCTCCCCCTGCTAGCCCTCCCAGCCCAGAGCTGCTGGAAATGCAATCCCGGCCAGCCCCAGGACAGACAGCACCTCTCATTTTTGGCAGGTCATGGCTGAACTAAAGATAAATTGAAAGAAAATGGTATTTTCTATGTCAGCCATATCGTAGCAGAAACCAGCAAAATACAGCAGCCAAGTTCAAGTTTTGAGAACTCCCATAAAAACCACATTGACGTTCCAACAGCTGTCCTGATTCTGCCAGAAAAGTCTTCCTTTCAACCTTTCTCATCTAGGAACTTTGTTGACAGACCTTTCTGAATACTCTGTATTCAGAGTACTGAAGACAGGAGGCTTTTCCTCAAAGAGCAGAGATAGGTATTTGACAAGTAGATCCAATCCAAACAGCAGACTGGACAGAATATCCCACAGACTGCATGCAGATTACATGCTGCCAGTTAAACCATAATTAGCAAAGGAATGCACCATAACTAAGTAAACTAATTAAACCCTCTGGACTTTCTCTCCCTGTGCTCCCCCCACCCTCACCTATCCCCCCGCCACACACACACACACACACACTTTAAATACCTAGGGCTTACTTATTTATTGAGGATACTTGCATTACTGGTTTGTGTGTTATTGAAAATTGCCTTCTAAATTTATGTGCTCCCTAGTAGATAAAAAGGTCTCCCATATACTCTTGAGGTTTGGGGTAATCCCATTGTGCCAATACGTAATTGGTTTGTATCTTAATTTTTTTTGTGTTGATTTTGTTTACACAATAAGTTTAATGTGGCATCACCAGTCCTTTAAGTTCAAAGTCGTGGGACGGCATTGCCTGTCTTCCTTCAGTCTCAATCCAATAAGCATTTAATCACGTCATGTTTCAGGTCTCTACCTCAGCCTCCAAGCCCTTTATACTGGTGGCTCCTTAATGTTTATAAACCTAAAAATATAAATTTTATTGCCTACCCTTATCCTAATCACTCTTTTAAAAGCCTCTACAATGCTTTTATTTTAAATATCTTTCTAAGAAGGTAACTACTAATTTTACCTTTGTTCTAACTTTATTCTTTCCTCCTCTCTTAAGTCACATCCAAAATTTGGGGTGGTGGGTGGGTTGAGTTTTAATAACTGGGTGCTATTTTTACTTGCATTATAATTATATATTTCCTCCCAGACAGCACCAACTGCAGTGAAATTTTGAAAATAAAAGGCTTGGCCATTACCTAAGTCACTCCCAAATAGAAGACTGTAAACGGTGCTAGTTTTAACTTCTAGGAGGAAAATATCTAGGATAACTGAAGAGTATTTCAGACATTAAAAAAAATACAGGAACAATTTTAATTAAGGAACTAGAGCTTCCAGATAGTAATTAACTGTTTTAAACCTATAGCTGTGTGAGAAAACATTGGTCAGAACAATAATGTTATGCAAATTAAAATAGCTGCTTGGGATAGACAGATTAAAATTTCCAGATGTCTGTGGCTATATAAATTTCACTGAGACAAAAAATCATGTGCTAATCTGTATTCAGGTGATCTCTTGAAACAATGTTGGCAGCCTTAACCAAAGCAGAGGCAATCACAAAGAAAGACAGAGAGGAATACTGCCAGTGTTTAGGGAAGATAGCCCATTGAAATATGGGACACTGAATTACAAAAACCCCTGATTATATAATAAGGTTATTTGACTTTTAAAGCAATTACAGTTTAGACATCCTTTCTGCTAATTCAGTCTGTATCACCACAGGACTATCCTATGATTCTATATGATTCTATGACATTTTCACTTAAACAGCTGCGTACTGTGTTTCAATCCAAGGAAGGCTGAATGAAATGTGACTACATTTTCATTCTTGACATAGTCATACGAAGGCTTCAAGCACAGGAGCCAGCTGAAGGGGGATCTTATTTCTATTCAGGTTTGGTATTTTTTTCCTAAATAAAGCAAAGAGTAAGAGTACTTTGGAACCATATATTATCAGCATATAAACTTCAGAATGTGGGAGCTACATGAAATGTATTATATATACAATGGGTTTTGTATTTATATATACATACACACACACATATAAATCCTCAGTGGTGCTATTCTTCTTTGTCAAACACCCAAAAAAGTTCTGCAAAAAGAAACAATCATCAGTATCTACATTCTCCATAACAATAGTACTATCACCAGTGTAGAGCAGGTAGCACTGACCTTAAAACAGATCTAGGTACCAGAACACATATTCTTGCCTGTTGCTTGTGGGTTGGAACAGATTGTTTCTGTCTGTGTGCTCACCGAGGGTCTGGCTTACTATGAAGGCATAAACATAAGTGCACAGTTAAATAGCCTGGCTTAAAATATCCTGTGTGACCCCAGCTCCATTAGCCATCATTCCCACTGTTTCTGAACTGTAAACTAGTGTCAACAGGGTCTAGAGAGCTTGATTAGAAAGCAGTGGGTGTTTGAGGTAACAGCACTGGAAACAACTGAGGATGGCTAGCGGGCTATCCCAGCTGCAGCTTCACACTATTTCAGTTCAGCATTGAGGTTACAGTCGCTAGTTCCCCTGCGTGCTTCAGCTGGCGGCACTTGAGTGTTATGTGTGAATGTTGGATGACTAGCAATTTTAGCTGTCAGTCCACAATTTCAGATGAAACCCCAACCAGCTAATTGATCGCTGCACTCACTTTGCATATTCACCAGTTCAGACTATAAAACATTTCATGTTTCAGTCAGCTCAATGGACCTCACTTAAGGCACTGGTTTATTTGTGTGCAGATACTATGGATCCATGACTTGATTAAATATAAAATTGGAAACCGATCTATTCATTCCTCTCTGTAGTATTATAAATATTTGTTTTCTGTTATATATAAACCCCCTTGGTTTATATCAAAGAGCGTAATGTTTGCAGTCAGCCTGGTTGTCAAGATGTTTTGGCTTATAATCCAAATGGCAAATACTAATGTTTGCTGAGAATTTATTTTAAGGACTTATTTCACTGCCTTCTTTCTTTCTTTGTCTTAGGTTTACTGCTGGGGAACTGAAAACATCTACTTTTAAACATTACTTGATCTTCATTGGTTATATTTAGGAGTTTCAGGTTTTACCTATAGTACTCATCTTTTTATGTCACTGCACATTAGCACATAAAATGTTCAACCAAAATTTCAATAGTTCATTGTACTGGGTCTGGCTAGGTTGGAGTTAATTTTCTTCATAGCAGTCCATAAATGCTGTGGTTTGGATTTGTGACTAAACAGCATTGATAACACACCAGTGTTCTGGTTATTGCTGAGCAGTGCTTGTACAGCATCCAGGTTTTCATTTTCCCACTCTGCTGCAGCAGCAAGTAGGCTGGGGGTGAGCAAGAAGCGGGGAGGGGACACAGCCAAGACAGCTGACCCCAACTGACCAAGGGATATCCCATACCATACAACATGATGGTCAGCAACAAAAGCTTAGGGAAAGGAGGAGAAAGGTGGAATGCTCATTATGTCATGTGTTTGTTTCCCCACATAACTGTTAAGTGTGGTGAAGCCCTGCTTTCTAGGGAGCAGCTTAACGCTGGTCTGCTGATGGGAAGTAGTGAATAAATTCCTTATTTTGCTTTTTTTGCATGAGCAATTTCACTTCACCTATTAAACTGTCTTTATCTTGACCTATGAGATTTTGGCTTCTGCTTTTCTCATTCTCTCCCGATGCCACCGGTGCAGAGCAAGTGGGCAATGGGTACTTAGCTGCTGGCTGGGGTCAGCCCACCACATTACAGGTAGTAGTTTTTCCTTCTAAGTTTCTAGGTTTAGTTTTTGACATGCAACATTGTCGTTTGGTACCTGACTACAAAATGACAAGACAGCTAGCCTTTTTCCTCAGAGTTTCAGAGTATTTCAACCCCAGCATTTTTCCTCAGAGTATTCCAACCCCTAAGATTCAAGGGCCAAACTCAACTTCCACATTCAGAAAGCTTTTCATTCTTAATACCCGAGTCAGAAAGAAAACAAAATCTCACACTTTTTAAACCAGCCCAATATTCTGGCACCCATGAGCCACAACTTTGAGCATTCTGTGTTAGCATTTGGCAGTCTGATATCCCTTTCTCCTCTGAGTTTGCTTAAGCATTTTAAGTGAACAACCCAGCTCGGTTTTAGCCGTCATCACTGGTTCTCCAGACAGCCCTGCATGTAATGGTAGGCTGGGAAATTCCGTGCGCCACAGGCACACCGGCCATTGGGCTGATGGCACAGAGCGAGGCCTGCCAGGCTCCACCGCGGCCCGGGCCGGCCCCGGCCTGTCAGGGGACAAACGCCTTCCTCCGCCGCCAGGCGCTGGGAGAAGGCCGCCCGCTGGGAGGGCCACGGCCGGGCCCCCGCTGGCCGCGGGGATGCGCCCGCAGCTGCCCCCTGGGCGAGGAGGGCTGAGGGGGGCTGAGGGCGGCCCGCCGCCCCCCGCCATGCCAGCTGCCTCGGCGGTGGCAGGACCCATCGCCCCCT
>JAVJGJ010000037.1:45126297-45144092 GCA_035590215.1 Microhierax caerulescens | reverse complement strand
TTACTGCTTATTGCAGGGGGTTTGGAGTAGATGACCTTTAAAAGGTCTCTTCTGATCCAAACCATTCTATGGTTCTAATGTTAAAACTGAAATGCATCACCTAGAACCTGCTTAGCCTATTTATGGTTATTAGGTGTAAATTTCCACTTGGAAATTTACAAGTTAGAACAGTGTATTTGTTTTTTATCACAGAAGCAAGCTTTCTGATGCTTTTATTTGTACCTAACTGTTAAACTGTTACAGGTATTTATTTCAATAAGCTTTTCTGGTTTTTTTTTTTTTTTTTTTGCAGTCATTTTCTGGTGGTGGATATAGATTGGGTGACTCATCACAAAAGCACTCTGAATATATATATGGAGAAAATCAAGATGTAAGTAAAATTTTGAAAATAGAATCTCCAACAGATTTCTACTTAATCATGTTTACAGCTTGAAACGCCAGTATTACTATAACTATGTCTATGAGGAAAAACTAATATCTAAATATTAGGTATGTGTTATGTAGAAACTGTTAAAAGTGTCTGCAGAGGACAGATATTCATTGGATACCCCTAAGGCTTCCATTATGGTATTTTCTGACGTAAATTACTTTGGAATTCTTAGCAGACATTCCTTTCAATTACTTTATTCCAGATGTTGTTCTGCTTTACCTTAGCAATGCTGACATTTTAATACTCTTATATTAAGTGTTGTTTCTTGTGGCTTGCAAAGTAGCCAGTCTGAAACTGGAGGATATGGATGTATTCTAGGAATGGTGAAGCAGCAGTTAGAGGCTTTCTGAAAATAGTCTGGCCTTTCTTTCCTCTCACTTAAAAAACAGGGAGTGAGGGATAAAGGGAGGGAAAAGTTCTCTACACTTTACATTTGTGTGAATGGCTAGAGCATATATTATGCTTATCTAGCAATAAAACCAATAAATGAGTAAGACAAAGGATATGGTTCAGGCAGGGGGATGCTATCATGTCACACCAGAAGCTGCTACCATCTATCCTTTTAAGCCATTCTTCTACCCTGTAAGTAACAGCCAGCTGTACTGAGCCAGAGGCCTGTTGCAGTGGGGTTACCATAACTGGGGTCACTGCCTAGGGGAGCCTAACCGTGCTACACTGCAGGGAAGACAGGTGCAGGCTCTGAAGGTGAAAGGCTCTGTCTGGACATACAGGCATGCAGCAAAATAACCAGGGAGCAAAGGAGACAGGTTTCCAGGATTCTCAGCTTTTGAACTGAATGGAGCTAGTATCAACTTTATTAGAGCTCAGCATATAATTGAGGAACGAGTAGTTTTTGCTGTAACTGATGTGTCAGCAGTAATTTGAAATTTAATGGATTTATTTCTTAATTTATCAACAAGAAGCTGCTTTTGAAAGTAATTGGAATGCTGTGAAGATCACTACACAGTTGCTGTATCATCTGTTATGTCATGGATAGCAGATTAAGAGATTCTTTTTCACCAAGTCTGGAAGTGGGCTTGAGGTAGATGGTAGACTATAACTATTACTTGCTTTTCTTAAAAAAAAAATTCTAGCAATGATAGTTACAGTGCAGTGTTCTTCTTCTCTCGTTTGCATTCTTATTTGTGGTTTCCTATAAAATCTTTTAAATATAAACCAAAAGTTGTATAACTAATCTGTATAAAATTAAAATACCTTATTTGTCTATCTTCAATTTTCAATGTTTTTAATTTCACCGGTTTATTGATAGGTTCAAATTTTGCTGAAACTGTGGAGGAATGGCTTCAGTTTAGATGATGGTGAGCTGAGATCATATTCAGACCCAACAAATGCTCAGTTTCTTGAGTCTGTTAAAAGAGGGTAAGTTAAAATGACAACTTTTTTGAGGGATGTTTTACAAGTGAAGTGAAAAAAATGCTTACTCCACATGCTTATAATTACTAAAAGTTCCAGGCTTCTCCTCTGCCTGCACCCTTAAAATACACTCTGTATTTCTCATCAGATGCATGAGGCAAGTAAAAATTTGGAACACATTGGTTTCTTCTGTTGGTTTAACTCTGAATGGTACTTGTTACAGCTTTTAGTTATGTGTTAGATATGTCAGTGTGTTCTAGGTTTTGACTGTCAGCTCACTGATAATTTTTTTTCCCTTCCTGTATTAAATCAATTCCTAAAACAATTGGACTTCTATGGCTTTTAAAGTCAACAAAGTAATATTATCAGCTCATGTTGTACTGTGTAAGGTTTTTTGTGTAACTTTGTATTGCAGTTCAGAACATAATCAGGAAACTTTTTATTTTTGTAATTAAGGGAAATTCCTGTGGAATTGCAGCGACTTGTTCATGGTGGCCAGGTTAATTTGGATATGGAAGACCACCAAGAACAGGAGTATGTGAAGCCTAGACTGCGATTCAAAGCTTTCAGTGGTGAAGGGCAAAAACTTGGAAGGTAAAATCGCTAGGTTTTGTGTTTGTGTAATATTTCAAAAGATGGATTTAATCAATTAGGAGATGGTTGGAGAAGCTAATCAGGTGGCAAAAGCAGTATCAAATTATTTTGTGCTATAAGTCTTAGCCAGCCTTGATTTCAGTCACCAGTAATCATGAAAGCTTGTATATAATCATAATAAAAGTTAGGTCATCGTCCTCTGTTGGAACTGCTCATAGATTTGGTAGATGCTGTGTGCTTTGTTGTGACTGAGATTTCTCTGCCTGTTCTTGCATATCATATTACTTATAATTATTTTTTTTAAATCGTCAGTCATGTTTAAAACAGGAATAAAGGAAGCTGAAAGGTGATTAGTACTGTACAATTGTAATAAGAAAAACTCTGGATAGAGGAAGCAGGCCCAAGTAAATTGTTCCCCATTTCATGTTGAACAGGCAGAACTTAGTTTTGCCACTAAGGATGCACTCTGCTCTGGCTTAGCTACAATACATTGTCTTTTACTGCTGGGATCATCACAAAGGGAATAGGAGGTGCTATTGTAGCAATATAGCTAATCCCTGACTTAATACAGATGGAAAGTATTTTTGTATGGGAGCAACTCCCATATTTTTTTTTATCTGGAATTAAGCAGTACAAATACTGTCCTGAAATATAACCTTGTAAGCAGTCACTCATTTTAAGTTATACAAAGTAAATCTGTTAGCTTTAAAAAAGGTAAACTATTCTTTAAAAAATTGATCCAAAATAAATAAGCAATAAGTTGTATCAAAATCTCTCAAGTTTTACTAGGATTTGATTAAAACTTCAAATGCAAAACTGCAAAAATCTATAGTAGGAGCGTTTTTGGTTTTGTTTTTGTTTTTTTAAAGGCAAACAACCAGAGATACTGTACATGCTCCGCTACATGAAATAATACTGCAAAGCCTGGATTGTCAGAGAGGAGGAGTTCAACTTTTAACCTGTGGGTCCCCCACTTCCTCCTATTCTAGTGCCATCTCTAACTACAATATAAAGTTCATACATGTATTTAAAAAAATGAAATTTAATAATTTTATATTTTAATAATAATTTATTAATAATAAAATAATAATTTAATAAGAACCCCTGATTCTGTTCCATTTTCTGTCCCAGTGCAAGGGTAGGCTGATGCTGTTAAAACTCTGTATATAAACTGCGTATAATTCAATTGAACTGATGTATAATGTGCTAAAATTCATTCCCATGACTGAACATTTCAGACTGCTTTGTCTAAAAGTGCATAAACTCTGTTCAGCTGAAGTTGGTCAGTAAGAGTAATGTGACTTCAACTACCCATCATTAGCTTTTGCACATAGCAATTATAGGCATTTCATCTTTTTAAAAATGAGGAAATGTGCTTGGTAAAACTGAGAAGGTGGTAAGCTCTGGTAGGAGTGACAGGGAACAATTGTATATGATAACTTCTTCACCTGAGCACTTGCTCAGATTTTTAAAGAAAAGAGATCAGGAAGAGAGATGGTTCTGTATATAAGAAAATGTGTACACCTGTCATGTGGCATTTTTATTTGTTTTGGTAGCCAATGCAGGTATGCAAGCAATGAAAGGTGTGGCCAAATGGTTATATTCAATTGAATTATGTTCTTTTTATACTACATGTGAAAAATTCTGTGCTTACTATGTGGTGATATCAATTACCTGTTAATATTGGTTGTGCTCTAAAATGGGGATTTTAGATGCCCAGAATTATATAGTAGTGATCATGAAACCAATTACTAAAGCAGTTTGGGTCTTTTGTGTGCTATAATGCTGCGTGATTGATTTTTAATACAGTCTAGGAGGTACAATATATAAACCTTGGCATCAGACTGTTATGCTCTGTAAGCATAAACAAAGATAGTTTCGTTTGTACTTGATTCACTACATTTGCATGATTTTAAATAGGTATATGCATGAAATATTGCAATAACTGACAAGAAACTACAAAAGCATTATTTGTGTCTCTGTTAGAAAAGCTGTGTTTATACTTAGTTCAGATAACATTGAGAGGATTTTCATTGCTCATTTGTACTATGTATATATTGTAGTAATACATATTCAGTAATATTCAGTAATAACTGAAGCAATTCTGATTTGTCCCCCGTTAATAACATCTGGTTTGGTTTTTTTCCAATCCTTTTAGCCTTACACCTGAAATAGTCAGCACACCTTCTTCCCCAGAGGAGGAGGAGAAATCCATTCTTAATGCACCTGTCCTGATTGATGATTCCATGCCAGCCACTAAAATTCAAATTAGATTAGCAGATGGAAGCCGATTAATACAAAGATTTAATCAAACACACAGGTAAATTGATTCTGCTTCAATGCAGGTAACCATGACTATTTTGCTAAGTTTGTGGTTTGTCATTAAACAAGTATCGGCAAGACATCAAAAGGGGAAAATACAGCTCCACTGAAATGTGTAGCTCTGTGTCATTTTCATAATATAGATGTTCTTCTAAATTTGCTGTCAAAGCAAAATTCTGTACTCGGAAGCGCAAGATATTTGATAACTGAAAAGTCACAAACTTTTATAACCAATTATGCCCTGTGATTTGTAAGGGCATGGTACCAGCCGTAACTTCTCAAGGGGACTGAAGTCTGGACAGCCTCACTATGTAGTCATCCCAGCCCTGGGCTCTTGTTGGTATGAGCATGTGGCTGACTCAAATGACGCTGTGAAGGCACTTTATTGCAAAGTGTGGAATATACTCTCAATTGGAATATAGTGTTCACACTACAGGCAGAGAAGTCCTATGGCCCATAGTCAAGAGCTTCAGCTTTCTATCTCATTATACTTGAGACTGTGACTAAACATGACATGGCTTAAAATTGTAGGCTGCGGTCAATACACAGAAGGGTATATGGATGTAATATGCTCATTTGTAATTCTGGCATGTGGGCTGGACATAATTCTGACAACTAACCTTTGTTTTGTTTTGGATGGTCATCTCCTAGGAACTGGCAGTGTGTGAACTTGATGGGGTTTTAGATCTGTTAGTAGTATGCTGATTAGAACTTGCCATCAGTTTTATTGACATTTTTGGGGTATTGCCACAAATGGTGTTGGCTAACTCCATTTATTTGCCTAAGGGGTTGTGTTAGTGCAAGGTTCTGCAAAGCTCTGCTTTGTACTGCGTGGCTGAGAGAACTTTGGGCAGAGGGCAGAGATTTGGGCAGTAGTTCCACCCCACATTTCACAGCAAGCAGGGTTCAAGCCAACCCTGATCTGAAATCTGCACCATTTTGATAGAACAGAGCTGAAAATGAGCTTGAATCCCTCCAAGGAAGGAATGGAGGTGGTCTTAGCATGGGGAGTTCACCTGTTGCTTTTTTTTTTTTTTTTTTTTCCTTCTAGTTCAGAATAAGGGCAGAACCAGTGTGCAGTTTTCTTTACCTGACAACATACACAGAGCACAATGAGGCAATTTTAGCTGAGGTGCCAGTAGGGAGGAAGAAACAGCAGTATTTTTTCATATTTTAGCAGACATGGTAATGTACACTGATGGTACAGGCCCAGATCCTTTCTTCATAGCACCTTGTAGAAGAGTGCCTTAGATAAATGTTAGGGCTTATTGGGAGCCTCTGTAGCCATGACGTGTTTTCTTCTATCTGTGTGAAACGGTAGAAGTGGTAAACCTCACAGTAACATCTGTAACCAAGGGTGTGTTGACAGAAGCTTATTTTAATCATTACTAACTTTTCCTTGGATGTGAGTCTTTGTAGTTATCCTTGCCATATGTATGATCAAAATCAGTTACTGAAGTGCATTGCTTCTGTCATAAGCCTTGAAGACTAATAGAAAGTTGAAGTCTGATTATTTAGCTACAGTAAATCTGCTTATTATTAGTTACGATAGATCTTCAATGATTTATTCTCAGCTTATTGGCTTAGAATGGAAACCTCAAATATAAGTTTTTTTGTCTCTAAAATCTTACTTATTTTTCATCCATACATTATAAAGCTAAATTATTCTTGTTATACTGTCAATGTGATTGTTTTATTAACTATTGTTCAGAAGTTCGATGCCAAGTGAAAACAGGGGAAAACCTCTTGCTGTTGAAGTGCATTAATAATTCCCCTCTGTTTTCTCATTACTGTCACCATGTATTTTAAGATTGCTCCTTCCATTAATAATTCAGCCTTTTTGGAATATACTAATTAATAGTGAAATTTTGGCAGCTGGTGTTGAAATTACGCGACTTTCTGTGCTGTCAATTTGCAATATACTTCTATGTTACCAATTTTATTTCTGTTATTTGAGAAAAGCAATGTGCATTTCAATTGTTCAGGTTTTTTTATGCAAGAAGCAAGATTCTAGGCTACAACCATTAGTGATCTGGATCAAATGGAAATGTAAAATCAATGGTACATATTAAATGGTTTAGTCTGTTAGAAGGTTTTGTGTTCTCTGATCATCTTAATGTTCAGAGATTTATGTAAAAATAAAATCATACACAATTTTAATGTCCATATCCTTTCCACAGGATTAAGCACATTCGAGACTTCATTATCCAGTCGCGTCCAGCATTTGCAACAACTGATTTTGTTCTTGTGACTACCTTTCCAAATAAAGAGCTAACAGATGAAAGCCTGACACTCCAAGAAGCAGATATACTTAACACTGTGATTCTTCAGCAATTAAAGTAATCTTACAGTTGTTGGTACAATATAGGGAGTGTGCTGTATTGTCATACAATATGTTTCCAACAAATGAAAGAAAAAAAAAAAAAAGGAAAGACCAGTATCTTTTATTCCCCCACTTACATGGATCAGATTTTTGGGTTTCATGTCTTCCAGCTATAGCATATCTAAATTTTTATTTTAATTCCTTAACTTCAGTATTAAAATTAAGCTATCTTATGTTAGTGTGTTTCAAATCACTTCTTGTACTAAATTGGAAATGAGATGTGACTGACTATTATTTTGAAGGGGATGGGGGAATTTTTTGAAGGGGACAGTATCTTTCATACAGTTGGTAAGATTTGCACTATGGAAATGTTTTATGCTGCATTGACAAACAGCCATTTGAAAACTTAGCCTGTAGATTGTTTACCTTCCAAGTTGTATTAATATTAAGGTATTCTGATTAATAGGTTGACAGATAATTAATGCCCTAATGTAATTTTGGATATTCTGTTTGTAGTGTTTTATGGTGCAGTATAATATTTATATTCTGGGTTTTGTGTAATTTTCCCTGTATCATCGCTCACATGAGTGAATCAGGTCAGGAGATGCAAAACTCAGCTATTGCAGACTATAATAGATTGTTCTCATTTGTATTCTAGTTGTTCGACTTGTGGTGAAAGTAAGTACAGTTATTTTCTCCCTGAAGTTAGAGAAATGGGAGAGACGACTGTAATCTGGAGAATGCTGTGATTTAGATTCCATGAGAGTGTGCCTGTGGTCACTTCGAACCTGAATATGCAGTTAAACCCTGTGCGGCTACATGATTCTTCACATGAACAGTTACTTAAATAACCCCAAACAAAAAAATACCGAGGTGCACAAACACAAAACTTGTTCATGCTGTCACTTGCATGCACAAAAGTAGATGTGTTTATTGGTCGTGTATTTTTTTACCTGAATTTCAGGTCTTTATATTTGAAAGTTTGGCCAAAGGTATTTTGTAATATTCTATGGGGATTTGGTTGTGCAGCTTTCACTATATTTGTTTGGAAGCCGTATAATTAAACCCCTTGATCTTTGAAATTATATATTTTTCCAAATAACTTGGCCCTATTGCAAATAGGAATCTTAGGTTGTGGGTAAACTGGCTGCTGTGCTTTGTAGTATGCAGTTTTATAGTATTTGTGGCTTTATATTAGATGAGCGGATCACGCTCTGAGGGAAGCTAAATGGGCTGTGTCTCTCGTACTGATGTATGTGTTAAAAATGCTGTTTTCACTGATTATTTTATTCTGAAAATATCAATATTTATTTATGCTAAGCTTATAATTGCTCAGTATATTTGATTAATCTTACATTTTTACCTCAAAGTAGATATTTTGAGTAAATTTTAAACATGCAGTTGTATTTGAAGTATTTTGTTTTGTAATCTGAATATCTGCATGATTTTAATCATAATTCATTTCATGTGCGAGTAATTAAAGTTTTAAACTAAAAAGATCATAGGCAACACTTGTCGTCTTTCCAATTTATGTTGTGATGAAGCGGTGATTGTGTGGCACAACAAATATTTAAGCTTAAATGGAAAGGAATGGACACTGACTATGCATATATTTTATATACTAGCACTTCTCTATATAAATGCAAGGCCAAAGTCAGTAGTGTGATGTCTGTTGTGGGCAATCTGTGATTTGGGCATTTTCAGTTCAGAATAGAGGTAGAGTTACATTGCTTATTGCTTCTGAAGACCATTGTTAATTAAACATTGATGTATGATGGACAGTGGTTAAGTTATGGGGGTTTTCCCTCTTGCTGTGTCAAAACCCACAACTGCATATTATCATAATCTTTTTGTTTCAAATAACTGGTAAATTTTAGTGTTCAGTAGCAGCTGAGAGTAATTGGGGGTGCAAATAGGTGACATTATTTTGTCAAGCACTAAGAAAATGTATCAATGCTTATGTTTAAATCTTTCACTGTTTCTCTGTACTTTAAAACCTATAGAATCATCCATCTCACAATTTTATGTCATACCTTTTATTAACATTAAATTCTGACTCATATAGCTAACATCTTGGCATTTTTGGCACAAAACAGTTGAGTACAGACCTATGTGGATAAACAATTAAGACTGGCTACGAGGGAGAAAGGAGACTGAGACAAGGATGAAGGAACTTGACAGAGAATGGTGATCTTTCCTCACAGCAAGGCCACTGATCTTCTTGAGTATTCTTCATAGCTTTTGTGAAGTACAGGTAATAATTCTGTCACTTGCTCTTGAAATTAGCTTATGGAAGGCTCAGACTTCACCTCTGCTGTCTTTACCAGAAAACCTTTATCACACGAAAGGCAAATAGTTCAACGCTGAATGTTTTGTCTTAAGAAAATCTCTCTAGACCTGAATGCTTGTGCGCTTTTTTTTTTAATATTACTCTCATCTTTATAATCGTTTATTCTGGACAAACATAATCAGGCTTGTTAGTTTTTGGGAGGTTTTTTTGTTGTTGTTTTGGTTGTGTTTTGTTTTGTTGTTTTTTTTTTTTTCCAGCAGCACATTGAGTTGTTTGTAAACATTCTGCTTTAATCAGACTACTGGACACACTTGTACAATTAGCATGTATTAACAGCTGTCTCATGCTGTTCTCGCTCTTTGCTGAAAATCTGTGCAATATTAAATGAACCAAGGAAGAGCACTCAGAGGTGCTATTACTAGCTCCCTGCTTAGTTGATTGCACTAAGCTAAAGCTCTCATGATCTTTAAATTGTAATATTCTGTGCAGGGAGAACAGAGATGCACCTTCCCCTTGCTCATGCTGATTAAGCCTGACGGGCCTCAGTGTAGGCATGTGCTGTTCTATGGGCAGATGAGACAGTAAGCAGCAAGAGTCTGGAATAATAAATACTGGCTTCATGGCTTGTGTTTCTATGGGCTGGATATAGTTGGAATGGGTTCCTGAAGAGATTAAAAGTAGAACTGGTACTGTTTAGCTGCTTATCAATTATTTGAAAATAAACTCTGAAAACCCAAAGATTAGTGCAATAGTAAACAGTAGGCAGGAACAATGATGAACAGTTAGAGAACTGTAGCAATCAGAGAAACTGATAAATTGCATCCTTAATACATCAAAATGTCAAGTTACAAATCTGGAACCAACTGTGAAAGATCCCAATAGTGTGGAAAGCACTGGCACTGGAAGAGAGTTGGATGACAATAGTAAACCAGTGCAGCAGAACTATTTAACCCCTTTGAGGTTTACAGAGTTGACTTTGTGACTGGGAGATTATTTTAATCCATGTGTTTCTTACTGGTGAGTTTGATACTGTTTACAGTCCTGCTTCTTAAGAACTTTAGAGATGGGACTAAAAAAGTCAATGGAAATACTGAATTAAATACCTTCAAAGAGTTCAAAACAGGTGTCTTATCAGGAAGAAAACAGAGAGATGAGGTGATTTAAAGCCGGCAGTTACCTCACAGAGGGGCAAAAATTATTATAGGACTGTTCGGTAGAGAAAAGCATTACAGGAATTAGAAGCTTGTACAAAGCTGGAAACTCTGTTCAGGTATTTTCAAAGTGAAATTAAAATGCATTTTTTAATAGTTGAACTACTGAAATGAACCAACCTTGAAAACCAGCTTCTCTATCTTCTGTTGTTTTAACTCTGATGGTTGTGTTGACTTTCTGTAAGATTTGTTTTAATTAAAATAAATTTGGGGTTTGCTGCTGAGACAAGGTAGATAAGAGGGCTTAGTTGTCAGAAAGCAATTTAATTTGCCTTTGTCCAGTCATAATTACAATTAATAAATTCTGCTGTATATTTCATATTTGAAGGCTGGAAATGTTATGTACCTCCCTGTACATGTTCAGTATTTTCAGACATCACAGACATTCTAAAAAAAGTCTGCTGAACTTCAAAGGGATGATGAACAGAACTCAGATTACAGGCCAGAAGTCACCTTCTTAACAGTCCTTACTTGCAGCTTCCCTCCTTTAGTAACGGTCTTGTTCTGTCTGTAATTGAGGAGCTCTGTGGTAGCACATCTGAATGTTAAAGGAAAGAAGCCAAGTTTTAAAATTTTATCATCTAAAATAGAAGTGGGGAGGATGTCTAGTTCTTTTCTGTTTGCTGGGAGCTATCTGCTCTTGTGTTAAATATGTGATCTATAAGCTACATATGTGGGCCCTTTTTCTGGGGTGTGAGAAGGCACGTGGGTTATTCCAAACTGCATTAAGGTAAACTAAGCAAGACGTTCTTAACTGTGGAATTAAAAAAAAAAAAATCCTTTAGGAAATTATTCTGAAAGAGTTACTATTTTACATTTATAAAATCTACCTCAGTCAAAATTAATTTGGTGAAATCTTTGACCATTTAAATAATAATGAGCAAGTACTCCCAAATGGAAATACTCAGGAGTGATTTTTCCTATATGATGCTTTGAGCTGAAGTTTGAATAGGAGGAATGACTTATGCAGGGCTGTGAAGCTGGTATTTATTTCATGGAATTCTTAAGTGTCTTGCTAGGTCCTGATATAAAAATTTTGATTGTCTATTCTAGTAAAAGAAAAATAATTCGTAGTGTTTACTAGCTCTATCCTAAAAATTACCAAATAATTGCGCTTTGAGGAAAAAACAGATTTTCTGATTTCCAAATTAAATTTTTTTTAACTTTTTTGTGTTAATACCTGTCTGCACCTTTTTGGACCGATGGAAGCCTCAGAACTTTCGTACTGGCATTGTGCAAACCTGAGACAAATGTTCCATTTTGGTGAACAGAATTAGTTTCTGCTTATCTTGCAACTGTTCCTAATCAAGTTAAATTAAATCATACCTTAATCTGGTGTTCACAATGAAAATGTCCTTACAGTCTTTTGTGCCAATGTCATTAATCCATTTTAAATTAGATTTTGCAATAAAAATCTGTCTGAATGTCAAAATGCAAGTGCTAGGGTTTTTTTTGAAAATATGCAGTTAATAGAGAAGAACTTAGATAAGGTTTTTATTTCTACTTGCCTTTGAATAATTCTTTTAGGAGTCTGGTTCTTGTTAAAAGAATTTGAGAAATATTCAAAAGAGAAGACTTTGATTCTGAATACAGAATAGTGCTATCACTTTGTGTCCATGAATGAGTACCTTGATACATAGGAATGCTTGTTTCGACTTTTTTTATTTATCTTTTTTTCTTTTAATTTTTAATATGTCCTGTATGCTTTCAACTCTTTTAACTATAAAATTATATTCCGGCCTATTTTTATTAATGCAGTGCTATTTCCCGTAGCAGTGCCCAAATCTTGTAGTCTAAAAGGAATAATTAAAAGCAGGCAGAAGAGGGAGCGTAAGTGGATATAGGCAGATGGTTATGTTAAAATGTGTTTCACTAGGTTATTTGCTTCTGTTCTTTATAGTCTAATAATTCTTTTGGTTTTCTAAGGAGTATTCCCAAACGCTATTTTTCCTGGAAGCAGACACAGATCTTAGACCCAGTTGGAACTAACCTTGGTCATCACTCAAAATACTGTAAGCCAGTATTTGGACTGTGTGAAAGGAGTGAATGCTTCATTTGGAGAGATCAAACAATTAAATCTTAAAAGGATTTGCTCAGAGGGGAAAAAAAAAAAGTGAACCTGAATCGTATCTTAAATCCCAACACTGGGAAAGTTCTGTTGTACCACTGAGTTGTATATGCATATTTAAGGTTTATCTTTTCATCCACAAAAGGGGAAAGTGGCCGTTGTAATTGATTGTAACTATTTTGAAGGTGGTCTTTGCTCTGCTCTTTTTGAAATGGTAAAAATAAACTGTGCAATTGGCTTGCAAGGGGAGAGCTAACTGTTCCTGACCTTCCTGTACTCGAAGCTGTTTTTCAGATAGAGGCTAATGATCCACCATGGCAGAACCAAAAATAAAACACAGAGGCCTGGAAACATTCTGGGTTTCACCTGGACTTAACAGATAGGTCTGGCATCAGTCATAACCGTTACTGGAAGGCTAGGCCCTATTATCGGGGATATGCCTAAGGGAGATTCCCTTAACGTTTCTATCTTGCCCACTATGTGTTAAACATGTCTGTCAGTTGGATAAGGGAAAATCAGAAACAAAAGATTCTTTGCAATATTGTGATTTAAGGTGTTGGTTTTAGCAGAGTAATTTTTCAAACGGTGTGGTTGTTTTTTTTTCTTTCAAAGTGCAACTCAGCTTCCAGGTTTCTGTCTGGATCTCAGTGATCCGTAATTTCCCCTCTCTAAAGCAGTTACTTAAATGAATGGAGCAAAATAAACAAAGGAGAGGGGACAGATGGATGTGTCAGTCTAGCAAACCTCAAGGTAGTTTGGGCTTAGGAGGCAGAACAGCCACGCTCAGCAAACGCAGGCAGGAGAGGATGCTTGTTTAGTGGGGATTTGTAACACATCCCAGCTGAAATAGTTGCTGCTCTGTGAGAGGCCATTAGCAGGATCAAAGGCGGCACTCTGGGCTGCTGAGCTTCTGACATCTGCTCTCCTTCATTCCTATCTACTAGTTATTGTCTCTGCTGGTCAGTTCAGGAGAATAGTGCCTGCATTATGTCAGTTTTTGCAGACAATTACTGTGGTTTGCAAGAGTCTGTTACAAAAGGCAAAGTTAGTCTTTTGCTTTCCTTCAATACCTCTCTCCATTCAGTTTCTTCAGCATAAGGCCCCAAGATATGCAGTACTAACATTTAACCTGGGCATGTTAAGCGAGTTTGGGTTGTCTTATCTTCTCACCATGTCATTTACAAATACTGCATTTGCCCCGCTTCTGTTTCATCTGGTTTAATACATGTGCCACAAACAAATTATACAATCAATATTTTGGTGTCTTCCCTGTATCCCTTCTGGGAAGCTTTTGGTGCTGGCAGATAATTTCTAGGCAAGGATTCCAGCCCTGTGGAGTTCTCCTGAGGGCAGCTTTCCTTCCTCAGGTCGAAATGTCACTATGGCAAGAATTGTATTTTTTACTTATAATTTTTATTTATTTACTTATTATTGCTTAGTTTATTAGCAAATAAAGTGTGGTTAGTCATTGTATATTCCAGACTGCACAGAGTTCTCGAGTGTTTTGATGTTTTACATTTAAATCTGACAATTCTTTTGACAACCCCCCAAGGGACTTCCAATAATATACGAGGTTTACTTTGCTAGTGCTTTTTGTAATCCTGCTGTTACAGAGCTCAGCCTTCAGAATATAGTTCTGTCTGAGTTTTGTAGGTTTTTATAGTATCTCATGGCCCAAATTAAGAAATAAAGCTTAGGGTGCACATATGATAAAGATGTGCAGTAGGTCAGGTGAGAAAACTAGAACCTTGAAATTATTTTGGAACAACTTTGGTTCTTCATGTGTCTCCTCTAATCTGCACTGACCTCTTCCACACAGCAGTTTTTACTTGTTATTTGCTTAGATAAACATTATCTCATATGTGTACAGAAAGTCTCTTTAAGTTCTGTATCAGAGGCTTGAGCCTGCAATATTTAATACTTGCCTTCTTCCTAAGCAACTCCCTGGAGGAGACTTGACCTGCCTGGAGGCACACATGAGAATAATTAAATTCAGGTTTAACGCTCAAATCCTAAGCTTTTTGTGGCTGGTTCCATGTCTCAGTGTGTCTGCAACTGCTGAAAATATGGCTGCCTAGTTCTAGTTGCAATCTTCAGGCCATGCTGCAGTAAAACTTTGAAACAATAAAAAATCAGTTTAATGACTACATTATTGGTTTCTCCATTTCTAGCTCCTAGTACCCAAACAAATCCTAGTACCTCATTCCTTGGATGATATTGTATTGTTCCCATGGATCTCCAAGTTGATGCATTGATGGATATAATCTGTAGCTTTGGTGTAAAGAAACTGTATGGAAGAAAAAATATTTGTTTTCTCTTTCTTTCTCTTTTGAAGTAGCAGTGTAGCTGAACCCATTAAAAGTCAGAACATGTCAACCTGGCAAGGTCTGTTTGCCTTAGTTGTCTGTATAGGTTTTATTACCCAATCAACTGCGCAAGCAGAGAAGGTAGAGGTGACCTGGAGCTGGTGATTTCCAAATAGCCTTTACTCATGGCCAAGGCCACCAACAAACACACATTTGATTTTATGAATTTTCTTAGAATAGTAGCATATGCAAGCTCAGATAGCACTCTGTTGTCTTTGTTACAAGCGCAGTAACTGATGTTAAATGCTGTTACAATAGTGAGATATCTTTACTATAGAGAAAAACTACATTTTGCTAATAGACTTAAGTTTACTCTTCTATGAACAGGTCAGTCTCTTTTCCATAGAGTAACAATATGATAGTCAATAATACAGAATATATTCAGAAGAACTTGAAATTTTGTGTAGTAGCAGTAGCATTGTTATAGAGAACTTGTCTACGGTTATAAGGATATTTTAATTCTTGCAAGACAAGATTAAAAAAAACCCAAGAACAACCTGTAACTATACAATCAGATAGGAAAAATTTATTTGGATTAAGATTTTATAGATAAAACAAAGCAGGGGTTGCCAGAGCTGCTGGTCTGATGAAATTGGACCAATCTTCAAGAATGAACTATATTATGGTTTGTTCAGGGTGTGGTATTTTGTCTAAATTCCGGTAGTGAAATATGGATGTAGATTCTGCCAATAAAATTATAACAGAAGGAAAGTGTTAGGCTTCAAAAAGTAGCCTGAGTGCAATAGAGGTTTGAAGGACAGGTTTGAATGCTTGTTAAGCAATTGAGAAGCAGCTGCTAATATCAGTAGAGCCCAGTTTTCCCATCAGGTTTGCCCTTACATAGAGCAGTTGATTACAAACATTGTGTAAGTTGGTCATAGCAAATGATTAGGGTTTTGGTTTTTTTCTCCTTTATTGTGTTATTCTGAGGGAGGAACAGATTGTAATCTGTACCAAGTGTTTCTGCTAGAATAGTTTTAACAGATATAACAATAAAAGACACTGCTGCCTTACTCAAGCTATCGTAGCACCCGCAGAGCTTGCATCTACACTTCCCATGCCAGTGGGTGCCCATCTTCCATAAATGCCATGGGGTTTTTTTGTATTCTTGCCTTCTTGAGTATCTGTCACTGAAACTGAGAGTCTTCTAACAACATATTTTCATTCTGTACTCTCAGATTCTCATCTATTACGTTGTACCTTATCCATTTTATTTGGTCTTCTGCAGCTAATGCTTCTGCTTGAGTAGTGAGTTGCTTGGGTGGCTAATTAGGCTGATCATGTAGCAGTTTCTTTTCTGCTGAAAAATTACTTTCTTGAGGATAGATCGTAATAGTTTGTATCCCAAGGATTCACCTTCTTTCTGAGAGTCAGATTTTTGTGCGTCTTCAGGAAATTGTTTGGAAGACGTATTCAAGTGGAAGAAAGGAAAACAACTTTTTTTCAACTCAGTGGAATATTGTCACGTTTGATGCAAATATCACTAATGAGTTCTTCTTTCTACACTCTTTGCACTTCCTTTTTTTGCCATGGCTAAGCTAGAGTTTTCATATTAAAGACCTTGAATCTCTTTTGTGTTGCTACTCTGAAGGTATTGGTGCCTGGATGTTTCTCAGCCCTGCTCTGCTCGGGGTGAAGTCCTTTAATCCATAGATAGAGGTAAAAGGCAAGATTTGCACTGGAAGCATGCACCTATTCCCTTACTCGGTGAGCTAAAAAACTGAACACAGCATAGTGGGCATAAGAAGTGAATGGTAACGACAGAGGACCTTGGTAGGCATGAGAGGCGTGGTGGCTGCTTCTTACAGCAATATATTATTGTGGACTCCTTTTTTCCCCATTGGTCTTCTGTCTTTTGCATGCCAGAATGTGCCTCTCTCCTCAACATTTTTTATTAAGTGGATGATTATCACCTTCAACCTAAGTTCTAAAGCACTTCAGCAGTATCGTCAGCTCCCATAGTTTCATCCCAGGAATGGGATTTTAGCTGTCATTGCAGCAAATCTGTCAACCCATGACATGCCGAAGACTGAGCATGTTGCAACCTAGCTGTGGGAGAACTTCCCCTTTCCATTGTTTCTTCTATTTTTTTTCTTGTTTTTCTGTTTCCTAAAGCAGAACAGACGATTGCTGCAGAAGACAGCAGGAGTTTGTTCTCGTTCTGTGAGCCGATGGCATTTTCTAGATGAGGAAGTTAAAAGGAAAACGATCAAAAATAAGCTCCAGCAGCAAGAAGTGACTCTGCTTGTGAGCCTCTTCCTGTGAGCACTGCACCAGTCCCTTGAAGCTTTCACTTCCCTGATGCAGTACCAAGATTGGGATAAAAGAGGAGGGATGAATCGTGGAATAATTTAGATTGAAAGCTACCTCTTGTTCATGTGTACCCTAGGGTTGTTTTGCCCTGCTCTCCAGACTTAGTAAGGGACAAATGGATCAGTTTGCAATTAAACCCATGGCAGTACAGGAAATCTGCGGAGTTGAGGTGGGAAACATGGAGTATGAGGTAACAAATTCAGCTTCACTAAGGGCAAGTCTTGCCTGACCAACCTAATGGCTTTCTGTGTTGGAGTGGGCAAGTGAAGAGCTACAGATGTCATCTATCTAGACTTCTGTGAGGCCTTTGACACAGTCCCCCATATAATTTTCTTTAAATTGGAGACATGGATTTGATGGGTGGACTTTAGGTGCATAAGGTATTGGCTGGATCACCTCATCCAGAAAGCAGTGGACAACAGCTCAGTGTGCAGATGGGTATCAGTACCAAGTGGTGTCCCTCAGGGGTCCATATTGGGACCAGCGCTGTTTAATATCTTCATC
>JAVJGJ010000037.1:45103184-45119399 GCA_035590215.1 Microhierax caerulescens | reverse complement strand
TCCAAGAGTTCCATGATGAGGTAAAGTTTTCTTTTATCCTGAAAACTGTAGATTTTTACTGCCTAGATTCCATCTGCTTAGCTGAAGTGCCTCCTTCTGCTCGGTTATGAGCCACCTGCTCTGACTCAGCTGCCTGTGTCTTACTCCTAATTCTAAGATCACTGTGCAGAGGCACCTGCTTAGCCTGATGCAGAGCTTGTCTGGGTCCAGAAAAGCTTGAGCACTTAAACTCCTGACTAATCTATAATATGCTTGTGCCTCCTTCAGAAGGTATCTCTCACTCTTACCCTTAACAGGACAGCCACAAGGTTAGAGTCATCCTGTGGGGTGTGGGAGAGACTGGATTGGGTACCCTCCTCTACCTCAGGGACTTCAATCAATTCAACCAGTTGTTGAAATTGAATCTTATCTCAGCCAAGAGAGCACTTTAGCTGTTAAGGGTACTGTCAGGGGGTCTTGCAAATCATCCTGTTGAAACCATTCAATTTTTCAGAGAAAACAGGCCCCAGATTACCTGAGGAATGGAATGAATGCCTGAGCTAACCTAATAGTTAGGGTCCTCACCTGCGGGATGAGGTCTTTAACACACTTTTGCCCATATCTCTTTACGCATTTTACCTAGTAAGTATGTAATGTGATATACATACACAACCCATGGCAGAGGTTGCCTCCTTCTCACCAGTCTGGATCTGCCCAGTATTTTTCTAATTGCTCTTGTGGTCTTTAGCCTTCCTTTTTTCGGTCTCCTTGTCTTAAGAAAAGTACTGCTCTTAGGAGAGATAGCAAAGAGGATTGCCCTGTTATAACCTCGTGGTGTCCATGACCCTGGCAAGGCAGATGACTATCGATTGCTGAAGTAATTTGATTTCATTAGCTGAGGCATAGCTGCCACAGACTTTGTACTCTTTTCTGCCCTCACTTGCATCTGTGTGACCACAGTTACAGGGGTTTATCTGAGGTTAGAAGACTAGCAGCCATGGCAGCAAACCAAAGTACTTGTATATAGCCCGATATAAAAAAAGAAATCCCTATCAAAACTGTTCAAACTGTTCATCTGTATGTCTTTTGTCATGAAGTGGAAGTGTACTGGGGGGGTTATACTGGATCTTTTCAGCTGCATATCACCAGGTCAACGTTAAAAAGTGGCATTGCTCCACACAGTCCCCTGAGGACGTCCTGATACACTCCTCATGTTACTGTTCAGAACTGGGCAGAAAGCAGTGGTCGTCTCTGTTGTTTCATACACTGAATACCAGTCCACCGGTTGTGGGTCCAGCCGCTGATGGAGAACTGCTCCCCCAGCAACAGACAAGTGATGGGAGGACTGGGTGGTGAGGGCCGTGCTCCTGCAGGAGTGTCAGCAGGAGCACCTGAGCCACCCCGGCGGGACCCTGTGTATGGTCTGTCAACAGTGCTGCGATCTGCCAGTTCATGATGGCTCTGCCGTTAAGACGTTGGGCTTTGGTGGGATAGGTACAGACCCTCATGCCTGCCTCTGCTGTGTTTTGTGACCTGGGAATGGTCTCACTGCCCCTGTTAGGAAGTCTTTGAATTAGCTCTCCAGGAGAGCAGTGTGAGGGGTACTAAAGCTGGCCATTTTAAAGTAAGCAGATCTGTATTACTACTGTAAGATAGCTGTATTGCATAAACATTTGGTGTTCTGGCCATTCGTTAGTCATTTCTGCCCTAGCAGATGTGTATCTCTTTTCCATTGGACTTGAATTTATTAAGATTTTTTTGAAAACAAAGCTTTGTATTTTCTGTATTGGAGTAAATAATTTTTAAAGCGAAGTTGTTTGTCATGTGCATAAATATGTATCACAAAAATTTAAACAAATATTATAGTTATTTTAATTGCAAATAGACCTTTAAGACCATCAGGTTAGATTATTTCCATTAGAAATCTGTAGGGATTTATGCAAGCTGCAATGAAGCACTTTTTGTTCTAGAGTGTCAACAATTTTAGAACTGACTTCAAACTTAAATTTGTAAATAGTAGTCCAGCCTGACAGAACTTCACAGTTTTTATTTGCTTGCCTTCATCTTCTTGGTGCAAAATTGGCTGAAGGCTGTAGGCAGAACCTAAATATTTGTAGCATTTATCTGATACATTCTGAACTTTAAAGACTGATCTAATCCTCACTGAAAAAAAAAATATGAAAAAGTAAAACTCTAACAGAAACTGAAGCTTCTCCCTGTATGTCTGCTGCAATGAAAAATGTGGCATGGTTCTCCCCAGCTGAACCTCTGGTTAAAATGCTGAAGTCCCTGTGAAGGGTTAGAGAGGTAACACCAGTGTCTTTTGTAACACCCTCTGTAGATCAGCCCACATAGCAAGTATCCAGAAGGAATGAAAAAGTTATATAAAAAGGGGAGGAATTAGTAGCTGAGGGGAGAGTGGGTTTCAGAGTCCCGGGAAAGAAAACAGGCATCTGACCTAATGTAGACATTGTCAGCATAGCGGGGAAGGCTGGCTAATGAGATCAGGTCAGTCAAGCAAAGCCCTGAGAGCATAATTCCAGTGGATCAGGATTAATGCATAGGAGAGGAAGGAGAAAGTGCCAAGCAGACCATGCAAACATGGAGGTGCTGGCTTTTGTATCTCCTGTGCTGTCTCTGAAAGCATTGGCATTTGGCAATAAAGTCAGTAACCTCCCCACAACGTTCAGGTCTTGGCTTTAGTCTACAGAGTGAATCCTGTGGTGTTTTTGCCTCCCCCCCCCCCCCCCCCAGTTTTCTACTGTTGGTATGCCTCAGTGTGCGAGCTGGCACAGGCAGGACGTAGGAAACCACAAAACCACGGATGAAATGCAGAGAGTAAATTTACTTTCCTTACCGGGGGATCCCTGAAGCAGCACCCCGGCAGAGGCAGACAAGTGGGGCTGCAGGCACCGTGGAGCTCTGTCCACGCAGAGGATCGCCAAAGCTGCTGGTTTCCCCTGTACACCAGGGATTCGTGCAGGTGTAGTTTACCACTGTGCTTTGATCATTCCCACAGCAGGGCAGGAACCTCAAGCATTTTCAATAGGGTGCCTGGAAGTCTATCATAGGCCTATGTTATCTGAACACAGATGTTTTACTTGTCCAACACAGAGGGCTAAACACTTATTAGTTTGATATATGTGGGTTTTGACACCCCAGCTGAAAGTCACTTGAGCATGTTTGCAATCCTCCTCTCCAGTCTTCTGTTATTTTCCCACACTTGGGTAGCTGGAAGTGGTATCAGCTCTAGGAGCTACTGAATACTTCTGTTTCTCATGGACCGAAGGAAACAGAATACTTCTGTTTCTTATAGAGCCAGGGAGCTGAGAGAAAACATTAAAGCCCAGCCAGATCAGTTTGGAACAGCCAGTTTGAAGGAGGCAAAAGGATGTGAAGGAAGGCGTAATTTTCCAGGGAGACTAGAGTTACTTTAGCAGTTGTCTTCTTATCTTTTATTATCTGCTGTTGGAATTCTGTGTTGAATTCCTTTTCATAAAGGAAGAGTATTTTGCTTAAAACATTGCATAGCTTGGCTACCCTCAAAAGCTGTTGTTTTAAGTAGGATTTCTCTATGAAAGGGGAGTGGATACTCTAATGGTAGTAATATGTGCCAGGGCACATGTAGTGATAATGTCAGGCTTTCATGTATTTTCTGAGTCAGTGCTAGCTTACATTGAATGTGCTGTAATTTATATAAATCATACCAAAATATAATTGACACAAGTATGAAAACAAGCTGTACATAAAGACTGGATACTTCCCATACCAAAAGAATCAAAGTAATAATTCAAACCCATTTGCATTATACATAATAGTTGAATATTACATGTATCAAAAATGGCAACAAATTGGTGTTCTCTATTCTCCTTTAAGAAGGAAAAGAGATTAAATAAAATTACAAAGACAACACACAGCTAATAAATAATCACACGCTACAGAATCTTTTTATTTACCTTTGAATATTTAGTACAGTGGATAGTGAGAAAAGAAATGGATACATAATTTAAAGGAGTTCTAGGACTCAATCCAAAATTCAGTGTTTAGGGAGAGCTCTATCAGCTAGACTGGATGTCTTGCCAGAATGTGAAATTTGAAAATATCTAATAGTCCTGTACCTCGTCTTCTGTGATGAGGCTTACTTTTGAGTCAAGGACAAAAGGTCTGACCATAAGTCCTTCAGAAACACGCAGACCCAGGATAAAAACAGTATTTTAAGTCCATTTGTTCTTTTCATTGGCAGATGATAAGAAAACTATCTCTTTCAGCCTGAAGATGTTTCATTAAAAAATGGGCTTTTGTGACATCCGTCCATCCATCAATCATATGCAGCAGAAAAGGACAGGGATGTTAGAGAACCAAATTTTATTCTCTCTAGAACGATTGTTCTTATGGACATGCCACCACTAAAACTGAAATGTGTGGGCATACTACCCCTGATAACTTTAATTTAATTAGATTAGGAAGACCTAAGGAGCATGACCAGTGGAGGCTAATGGAACTATGGAGTTCAGGCAACTGTGCAAAATCCAGCTAGAATACTGGTGAATATATGGTAGCTATTTATTTATCTCCATGTTGGCATTGGAGCTGGCTGGTTTAAAGCTGGCTTAGGTGGCTTTGGATAAGTGCATAAATCTATGACAGCATTAAGACATTAAAATGACAAGCAGTCTGGAGATGCATTTGGTTCAGTCAATATCATTTATTTTAATACAGTTACAACTTTCTGAAAATAAGTATATTACAATTAATATCATACAAGTTTTGCAGTTTCACTAGAACGTGAACATTTCTGTAGGTTTTCTTCGTCTTTTTCTAGTTTTTCATAAAACCATAAAGGTACTTCCCCAGGAAACTGTCCCCTCCTCACTGTGAATCTGTCTTTATACAACAAAAAATTTATGTCATCTGTGGGGAGAACACCCCCCCCCCAAAAATTTCACTTATAAAAAAGAGTAAGTTTTAACTGTTGTTGAATTTTGCCAATCATTTTGAAGTAGCAGATGAAATTCTAACTAACTCTGGGAAAGTATTTGCTGACAGAAAAAAAAAAAGAGTTATTGTACTCACACAATTCAAAATCTTAACTTGCATTTCAAAATGGTTGGTAAAAGGGGAGTCATTTGCATCAACACAGTGTTGTGTTCAAACCCACTGCATGCTGGTACCATAATGGTATACATTATGCATTTTCTATTAAAGTGATGAATTAGCATCTTCATACAGATTTTCCCCCAAGTCTTGCAATGCTTCATTTGTATACATGCATAAAACATATATAAAGCAAATGTTATATAGTACATAGTTTATATGTATAATATAACATATATTCATAGGCATTTCAGTCTATACCTGAAATCAATGTCACTGACTGGTTGCAAAATACCCAGTCCTGCACGGGATTGATCTAAAGAAGGGCATTGCACATTATTGTCCACAAGCTCTATCTCAAAATATGAAAAAATCAAAACCAAAAATTGTTTAATTTCATGGACAGCAAATAACCTGCCAGGGCATTTTGCTATGCCTGTCCCAAATGGCATATAGTAGTACTTTAACTTGCGACCGTTGCGGTAGAAGTCAGTCTTTTCTTCTCCGTTCTCATTGAGAAAGCGATCATATTTGAACGTCTGTAAGTAAACCCACAAAACAGTTACTTTTTATTGTATTTTAATGTCTCCAAAGACTAGAAAATGCCGTGAAGACACGAAATGCGGGCTGGGGAAGAAAAGCCTCTAGCAGTAAGTGTTGTATGGTAGCACCAGGCCCCATGGGGCTGTTTTAGAGAGGGTGGCCTCTCAGAAGTTCTGGTACGTGCAGCATGATCCCAGGTTCTTTGCTGGTAGCTTTCCTTTTCTGACCTCTGAAAACAAGGATTATAACCTGCGTTCTTGGTCATGCAGTAGAACTGAAAGATTTCTCATTCTGTGCCTTTGGGAAAATACTGTCCTTACCCTTGACCTCCCTCAACCCCCCCACAATGGTGATCTTTCCTCACAGAGGAAGGCAGCAAGTAGAAGGCTGTCTTGGGCTGGCAGCACGCTTTTTGGTTAGACTGAAACATGTTTTGGAGCTAGTGCTTGCACTGACTTTATTCTTTTTCTTGCCTACCATTACGTCTCCAGGTTTAAGAGCAGACTGCCTGGAGTACAACAGAAAACCAGTCGCGGGGAAACCCCTGATACATTCTCTATTTAAAGGCATGTCAGCTTCTGCTAGAACTCAGAGTTTAATACACTTTGCTAAATACTTACCAGGGGATCAGCATAGATTTCTGGATCAAAATGCAGCAGTTGAGGATAAAGAGCTACAATATCGTCACTGCGAATGTTGTAAAACTCATTTTCCAAGTGCAAAGTGAAATCCTCCTTGGCAACTCGGAAAGTCATGGATGCACTCGATAGCCTCATTGCCTCCTTGATGATGCTGTCTATTAGGAGAGGAAAAGGAACGATTACCATGGAATGGTATGTGTGTGTCCTTCAGGGAGGTCATGTATTTGAACTATTTCAGACCCGTTATCAAACCCTGCATTTATTAGAAGAAATATTTTAAAATATTTTAACAAAAACTGTCTAAATGCCTAAGAAAGTATCTTTCTCATTTCTTTTTAGCACTATTATCTCTTCTGCAGATAATACTGAGAACAGAATCTGCTTTCCCCTAGAAAAATACTTATAGTTGATGCTACAGAATATCTGAAAGTGAGACACATTTTCACTCTGAGATAAAGAATGAACCAGTCATAACTGGAAACATAACAAGAAAAGAAACAGTGCAATGATCAGGATTTTCGAAACTTCTAAGAGGTGGTGCATAGAAACCAGTTTTCAGAAAAAGTAACTTGGGCTTTTTTTTGTTTCAACATAAACTGATTTTTTTTTTAAGGCCACAGTAATTAAAGGGTGACATTTTCAAAACTCTCCATAACTTTGACAGTTTTGAAAATCTGCCCATATTTTGAAAAATATTAAGAAATAAACCTAGTGGTGTTAGAAGATACTGTTTCACTTCATAAAAATTGGGATATAAAATTTGGCAACACTGTTTTCTTTGATCTGAAGTCATTACTAAACAAAAGACTGTTCTGAATTATCCACAGGTCTCCCATACTATGTTATGTAGCTTTGTAGCAGTATCGGGACATGCCATTACCCATGAAAAAGTGCTATTCATGTGAACTTTAATACTCTCAGTACCACCTGGGACAATGGGAAGACTGTGTTGGCTGTTCTTTAGAAACATACAGGTTTTGTTCGAGCATGTGTTGGCTAATTCCATAGTAATTCTGAGCGAGCATTTATATGGTAACAAATAGAACACTGTGAATAATGTGGGGTGATTTCTGGTACTCCTGCATAAAGTAACCCTACCTAGTACCGGCATATTATCCAGCTGTTTTCGGTTCAAGGAAATATGTTTGCTGTCTAAGCTGATCTTCTCTCCGGCACTTTCCAAAATACTTTGCACTTCTTTGGTAGCAGCTCTCATTGCTTCTGGATTCCTAAGAGCAAAAGAGCAGAAGTATACCATAATTTTACACTTAAGAATGTTTTATAAGGGGGTTTTGCCATTAATTTTCTTCCTGACTAAAATTTAGTTTGCTAGCTGACAAGTTCAGCCTTTTAAAAATAAAATCTTGCAGGAAAATGCTGCAATTACACTTTTTCAGGTATTGGCAAAGGTACCACAGATTTGAAAAAAGGAAAAGAACCAGAAGTATTTGAGTCTGTCTCCAATGACAAACAGGACAGAACTGATTTGCATAACTCAGGTAATAAACAGTAATATCACTAAAAAGGAATGCCAGGAACAAGAAATAAAACAATTGGTTGTAGATTAAGAAATAGCCCCACTGTGGGTAGAAAGTTTGAGAACAGGATTATAGATCAGTTTTATAACATCACTTATCCTGGATGATGTCCCATTATGTAGCAATATTCTGCCTCACTGAAAAAAATCTTCCTAATATTAAAAGTCCACATAGTATCTTTTGCTGTCTAGACTTTCTTACAGACACGGAATGTATGAGCTATGGTGAAATATGTATACATAACGATACAGGATGCAGTAGTGTCTTGATGAAGGCACAGTCAGGGTGTTAAAAGACTCTAAGGCCAGAAGACCTAATGCCAATGCATTCTTGGAGTGAAAAGCACTAAGGAACCTCAGGTTTTAGCATTCGCAGGTAGATATGAGGGTGCAAGCCACTGACTTAATAAAAACATCAGCAATTGAGATACATGCTTAAGAGACAGTCATGCTGAGGTAGATTATACTCCACAGAGACCCCCTCTAAAATGGACATTTAATAGTCTTATCTGAACTGTACGCTCCTCTCGTGAGTAACAAGTTCAGCAGCTGCAGTCTGCACTGCAGCCTCAGTAGGATCTATCAACATATAAACTATTCTCTATCATTATCTGTGAGAACACTAATGAAGTTAGAGCTCATTTTGCCTGCTCTAGTGAGACGGTCTAAAAATGTCTGATTATATTGGGAGCCTTCAACACAATTAATGTTCTGACTGCAACCAGCAACTTTAATGTCATATCATATAGATTTACTTCAAAACTATCTTGACAAAGTGTAGCATTGCCCCAGTGTGCTTTTCTTTAAAAAAAAAAAACAAACAAACTTCTGCAGAATTGCTCTGTGGTGTTACTACTGGGTCTCAGGCGAGTGAAGGGTGTTTCTGTGGAAGTCCAGAACAAGATGCCACTTCTGTTGTAATCAGTAAGCTTTTTGACACTGATGAAGTATCAAGCAGTGGAGCTTGCCTGTATTAGTGAACTGGTTTCTGAAAGATATCAAACATTTTTCCTGTTTGGAAATAAGAAGCATTGGGACTTACTTAAGAAGATAGAACAAGCTCCAAAACGTGGCAGGAATGGTGTTGGCTTGTGAGGCCCAGAGCACTGCCACATGGGTCTTCGCTTTTTCCATGTCATCGAAGGTTGACAGAGTGTCATTCAGGAACATGCGGAGAGTGACAAGCTCAGAGAGGTTGTCTCTCTTCAGGAGGTTCTTGTGGAGGAGTGCCTCTCCCAGCTTCTCACGTGCGCTGTGGGCACTCTTGAAGAGGTGGATGGGCAGCCCCGCCACGAGGGCTGGAAAGATCCTATCAAATTCCTTAAAGTTTTCAAGGGCATTTAGGATATGAGCTCTCTCAGTTTCCTGCTTTGACGATAGATTCTTGTCATTATTTGAATTAAACTCTTTACCAAAAAGTGTTAAAAAGCCAGACTCGAACATCACCTGGCAACAGAATGTATAGAGTCCTTCTGTCACCCAGATATTAGACTGAAGTTTAGATGTTCTTGACCGCAGCATGACGTACTGTAAGTTTTCCATCATTGCTTCAATGAGGGCATCTAGGGCGTTACCTTGAAGCGTTCTAATGAAAGTCTGATGAAAATTTTCAGTGGTGTTTCCCTCTGCTGGGTCAATGCTACCATGCCCAAAAGCCTGTCACAAAATAAATTGTATGCATGATCAATAAGGCCTGTCATAACCTTGATGATAAAGGTTAACAGAAATTAAAGCCAAAGTATAACTTCATAGCTTACTAGAGGGAATACAGGTTATCAGTACTAGCACTGATCCTTTCTCAGAGAACCATAACAACGAAGTAGCAAATGAAACAGATTCAAATACATGCTCACAATTAAATGGACATGGTTACCTAGACCTTCATTCAGCTCCCATTGACTTTAACAGGAGTCTTTTTGCTTACTTCAGTAAGAGTTTGACTGAGCTCCTACAGTGTTGCATCATTTTTTAAGTCATTAGGACCAAAACTTCCACAGCAGTGAGAACCTCCTGAAGAAGGTTTCAGCAAGCTACATTATCATTTTGTGGATGGTGTTAATTGTATTCCTGCTTTAGCAAGCTGGGATACTATGTGGCTAAACAATGCCATTGTTGGATAATTCAAATCACTGCAAATTTCCTTTCCATTAAGGAAAAGGAAAAAAAAGACCCCAATGTTTTAAACCAATAAATGCAGAAATATGAAACCAATTCTATCTCAAAGGCACAGTTATGCTATAGGGATTAACTGGGTACAACTGTCCTGCCAGCAGATACTTTGTGTATTAGACATTAAAACCATTTTTAAAGTAGTACCTTGGCAGAAGTAGCAAAATGGAACTTCTTCCAGTCCAAGTGTTTTCCCTGGCGTATCAATGCATGGTATGAAAAAGGGTCAGTGAGAAAATGAATGTATTTCCCCGCCACTTGGCAAGTGAAAATGTGGCCATGCTTCTTCTGCTTTTCTCTGAGAAATTCAAGGGGGTTGGCACTAAACTGCAAGGCACACCCCAGGTACGGAAGGAACCCATTTTCAAGTGGTGGCTCACCTTGTCGCCTACAAAACACAAACAGAAACTGAATTTATATGTATAAAGATCTTTTCCCCAGGACTACTGGGGAACATAAATATAAAATATTGATGCTACATTTTTTGTAATGTGAAAAAATGCAACACACACACACACACCAAACCACCAAAAAATAGTATACTGACAAATATTTTTTTCTCCTTTTAGGACTGAGCTTATTGTGAGGTTTATGGTGTGTAAGAAAGAATAACTTTAACAGCCTGTATTACAGTAAACATAATAAAACACAGTTCAATTATGTCATCTTTCTTTTCCCTAGATCAGGAATATACTTTTCACCTGTTTAAATGCAGAGTTATTGCCGTTAGCTAACATACATAGTTATATAATTGCCCCATAAATGAATAATCCATCCCATCAGTATCATCTGATAAATTTTTGGGCAACGGTATCCATAATTCAATTTGAATACCAAGGGGAATAGCCTTTTAGCGTAGAAAGTTTGTTAGTATTGGCATATCCCATTTGGACCAGATCCTGCCGAAAGCAGTGGGAATTTTGCTATGACCTTCAGTAAGCATAAGAGTTAGTCTTTCAAGCAAACACATGCTGTAAGTTAAGCATATGCTTAAATGATATTTTTTATTCTGAGTCAGAAAACTACTTTCCTGCATAAAGGCACCGTGGCTGCTAAAATAATTAATACTTTAGCTTTTCCAATAAATTCATAATGGTTATTATCTGGAGGTAACTATTTTCACCCTTTTTGTTAAGATTTTAAAGTAAAACAAGTAATGACTGCTAAAAATACAAAATTACAACAGGTAAGCAAATTACTTGCTCCTCAAGTAAATATGCCAGTAGGATAAATGCTTTTAAGGAATTTGACATAATAAAGTACATAAATATCTGTATTAAACTGTGTTACTAGATATGGTAGACTGATAATACGAAAATGGTTGTAAATAGGTATTACACTATAATTAGATATAAGGAGGTATTAGCTGTGATTACAATACAGGCAAAACTATAGCCCAGTGCTTTAGGAAATCAGAACATGCATATTTGTGTTTCAATTACTTCATTTATTCATAGATCTGTGTCTACAGCTATGTCTAGGAATTACCTCACTATTAAAAAGCCCATACACAAACATTCTATTGTAACATAAATCTCTCAAAAGGCCAAACTACAGTGCTGCCCATGCCACCCTGCATCTGTTCATCTGACAGTCTTCAGATGACACTTCTTTTAGTTATGTACACAGTATATTTGACAGAAATAAAAACTAGCTACACTGAGGTGCAATTTTAGATTCCTTACCTTCTCCTCCTCCCTTGAAGAAACCAAAACCCACAACAGAGTATTATCAATGTTCCCCAGATCCATGATGTTATGAACATTTCTGGTGATGTCCAAAAATTTCCAAGTGGAAAACTGGTAACTACCAGTATGGCAGGAGAGGTGACTGAGAATGATACAGAAGACAGGTCATGATTTATATCCAGCGGGTGCCCCACTGTATCTAATGGCATTCAGCCAACCTAGCAAGCTATTGATTAACCATTTCTGGAGAGACCCTGTATTGTCTCTCTTCTGACATCTTTCTGCAGAGAGCTTTGCTGGATTGATGCAGACAGTTGCAGACATGGCCTTGAGCTGATGTCACACATCAGTAGCAGTTCCAAAGTAATCAGACAGCTGTAATAGCTGATAATTTGAAGGTCTGTCAGGTGTGGTTTGATCTATCCTGCAGATTTACCGATTACAGTTTATAGTTCAAGTTTAGCAATATATGAAATGGCTACCAACAGGTGTCCAAAGGATTCAAACTAAGTGGTGGCTGCAGCTCATGTTGTCCTTTAGCTGCCCACCTGCTCGCCCCCTCCCTTCTCCTTCTCATGGCCTGCCCTGGTTCCGTGTGCCGCTGTGAGAGGGGATGGTGAGGGTTCAGCTGTAGGCGAAGGCATGGATGTGGAGATGAGCTTGCTCCCTCTAACTACGTTTCTTTGGTAGAAAGGGAAAAATGGGCTTTCTATAATGCAGCTTGAGAGAAAAGAGAGCAGGATTAGACAACCATACTGGTTTGGGTTTTTTTCATTGTCTTTGGATCCATTAAATCCTCTTTTTTTTTTTTCCCCCCATTAAATCCTTTTCCCTTTCTGTCACTGACCAGGGAGAGTTCAGACTCTGGCTTTGTAGCAACTGGCATCAAGCTGTCAAGGAGGCAGCTCAGGTAGCATGTAGTGATGACTCCTTAGTCATTCAGGGCCTAATATGTTTCTAAGAGAGATAATCTTCAGGCTCACTTTTGTACCAGTTTTTGTTGGTGTCCCTACAGCTGTGTGATAAAACAATAAAGATTTGGAACTTTCGAAGTCCAAATCGAACACTTCACTGAAGGTGTTGAGCTGCACATCTGGCAGATGGGAATATTATCCTGGCTTCAAACCCAGGAAGGCAGTGAGGCTCGGAGTAACTCTGTGCACATGCATATTTGAGGCAATTCTTAAGCTGCTATACTGAAGAAATAAATTCTTTTTTTTAGCATTGAGGTTTTCCCCCACTTAAAAAGCCAACTCCTTTTGATTGTCAGCTCAAGATCCAGTCCCTCACCTCACTTCCATTTAAGCACAGGCATACAGGCATTTCTTTCATTTTCCTGCTTTTTCATCAGCTGATTTTAGTCTGTTATAACAGAATGTATAGAATTTATAAAAGCCATGCTTTCTCTTTTTCTGCTTATTTCCATTATGGGAAATTTCAGTTCTGGGTGTCATCTTTGACTACAGCCTATCACTTTCTCATCCTTGACAAGTATGATAATTTGTGTCTAATTCTTATTGCATGTGTAGGTCTCAGCCTTTTTATATCCAAATGACAATGAACAACAAAGTTGGAAGCTTCTGTTAGTCAGGAATAATGTTTAACCAGCAACAGTGGTTCCTCAAATATCATGCACCAGGTAGAGCTGCCAGTCACGCTTTTTCCTTACATGCTTTGGGTAGTTGTACTGCAGTGTGATAACGTCATTTATAAAAGGCATCCTGCTGCCACAACAGGAGCAACTTCTCTAAAGCTGCCCACCTTCTTTCTTTTTTTGATTTGTACATATAAAATACCACTAAAAGTGTAACCAGATGCAGGCAGAGAAGAGAAGCTGCTTGGCAGCCTACCTTAAATAATTTCTCTTTCTCTCAGGAAAACCAGATGTGCCCCGTCTTTTCCATTTAAGAGACTCTTATGTGGCATCCCCCTTGACAAATAACTATTATGGTAGAACAGAGTCACTTTTGCCCAGTTGCAGGTGCCTTCTAGTTCCAGATCATCTCCCACCTAGTTTCTTCAACAGGCAAATCTACAGCCTCAAAGCCAGCCAGTACTATAGTAGGCTGCAGCCTGGGACATGTCCTTGTGATAAATGTAAGCTGGAAAGTTCTTTGCCATAGATACTCTCCCACATTCAGCAGATGAGAAGTGTCAGTCTCCTTTCCTTTAGACCAGCAAGCACTAGGGTTCGCTGGTTTTTCAGCAGCACCAGTAGAGTGCCCTGACATTCTGGATATGGTATTTTGGCATTCTTCAGACAGAGCCGCAACATCTGGCTGGACACTGGGTCCCATTTCCCACTGCCAAAGCTCAGGCAGTTGCCATTACTCTGTACAGCAGGGCTTGAAGGCACCATGTTATCCCACTGATTGACAGATACTACATTTTGTGCAGCACACTGCATGTTGTGTATGAGGTCGGCTTTCTTGCCCCAGCCCGAAAGGGCAACACGTAGGAGTTATGGATGCGGTTGGAAAAAAACATACTGACTCGTTTTGCCTTGGCTTTGTGAAAGCAAATTCCTTGCATAAATGGTAAGAAGAATACTAGTGCAAGGAACTGACATGACCTGGGCTCAAGACTCACCTCAGGCCAACGTCACCAGCAGCAATAAAGCACCCCATATCCTTGGATGTGTAAGGATTTGTCATTGCAGGTTTGAATGTGGGTGTTCATCCCTTAAGAACAGTGGAGAAACACAGTGATGCATTGGATGGTAGTTAGAAAATACAATAACTTTTAACAACTGTCATTTGACCTTTTGGTTAAGCCCTAGTACATAGTGAGCTAGAACCAGTCCAAAAAGAGCAACTAAAGAGAATGTGGATGCAGACAAAGCAGTATCCTGACATTTTACCTACTATGATGTGTTTAGCTCAGACTTCCACCTCTGCCTGGCTACCACACTGGCTGCAAGGTCAGCAGAGATACGGCTCTGCTTGTGTCTTCAGGACCAGGGCTCACATCAAGAATGATGCTTGTCGAAAAAGATTGCACCACTTTCCCCAAAAGGGCATCAAGACACTTTTTACCTAGCTATCCCACTGACTGTGGGCAGGGGCTGACAGGAGCACTCTTGTCTATCACCTCTGCTCCAGCCAGTGAAATATGTTTCGTTGTGGTCTTCATGGAGCCAGTACTGTTCCCAAAAATCAAACAGGCCCAGCCCACTTCTGTGGCGACTCCTGAAGTCTAAAAGCAGCCTTCTGTCTTGCTTAGTACAGCTGCTTGGAAACAACTCACTAATCATCCAGCCCCCAAGTTCATGTCCTATGTTGTAGCTATATGGCTTTCGTTAGTCATGACCCACTCATGGTGTTTAAATAGACAATAATAAATAGGGCAAGCCAAGGTGAATCATTTTTTTCCAGGGTTACTGATGGCTTCATAACTCGGGAGCACTGGTGCACAGAAGGATGTGTTGGAGTTATGAGAGGCTGCTGATTACATTTGGCAGCAAATAGAAAATTTGCACACAGCTAACCAGAAAACCTGTTTATTCACTGGAAGTAAATAAGAGGAACACCTTATAAAGAAATAACGTACTTTTTTCTTTTGTGTGTGTTGCAACAACTGGGTTAATATCTTTTGCCAACAGATGGGAAACACTGAAACCAAATGAAAAAAACAGCTCAGCTGTGTGCAGGCAGCCCTGCGGTTCACAGAGCAGGAACAGTCTGACAGGCTACAACAGCCAGGAGATGGAATTGCAGCTATGAAACATTTCTGCAGCTGTGAAACAGTGAAAAAGTGGAGCCATATTAAAGGAAAGCCTAAACAAAAAGTTGCAGAGCTTAGCTGTGAGTAGCTCAGAACCTTCTGCAGGCAGAAAACTGCTAATAAATAATTCTGTGTCACCACCTACTGGTGAGTGTCTTCGAATGGCACTTGTGTGTTCTACAGCAGTCATTGAACTATGCTAGTCAGTTACGCGTTTCTTGTCTCCAGAAAAGAAAAATGGTATTTATTCTACATGCCTATGCATCTTTCTTCGTATTTACATACAAGTATCGCGTTTTTGAAAGTTATCATGCTACTAGTTTCTGGGGAAGAGTGACTTTGGCTTGTTCAGGCAGTGGGGTATTTGGGAGCCGTTGATTGCTGTCTGTTCTGATATGCTGAGTAAGACCGATGAGGTTCCTTAGGGCCAAGCTGAAAACCTGGCTTTTCTGAGGTCACTGTGAATGTTGCCATTGATTTCAATGGAATCAGGGTTTTACTCTTCTCCAGCCATGAGAAGCTGTCATCACAGAGGATCCTGCACAGAGAGGATAGTCCAGAAACTGAAGATCCTTGTCCAGCATCAGCACTGACTTGACAGACCCACCAAAAGTCTAGAAACTGGAAAGCATCAGCAATACTCCAGGCATGGAGGGGAGAATGCTGGCTGCCGTGTTCACTAGTAACAACAGGCCTGACCCCCAGCCTCGGCACATCATTGCCGAGCCTGCCTTCAGCGCCGTTTCCAGACATCAGCACTGGTCCTCAGTGCCATTTCCAGACATCAGCACTGGTCCTCAGTGCCATTTCCAGACATCAGCACTGGTTCTCAGTGCCATTT
>JAVJGJ010000037.1:45072608-45082698 GCA_035590215.1 Microhierax caerulescens | reverse complement strand
TATGAGGAAGAACTTCTTTCCTTGAAGGTGACAGAGCCCTGGCACAGGCTGCCCAGAGAGGCTGTGGGGTCTCCTTCCCTGGAGACATTCAAAACCGTGATTCTGTGCAATCTGCTGTAGGTGAACCTGCTTTATCAGGGGCTGGACTGGATGATCTCCAGAGGTGCCTTCCAACCCTGACCGTTCTGTGATTTGTACCTACTTCTCCTCCTTTTCTTCCACAGACATGTACCTCCACGAAGGTGCACCAGTATGTTTGAGGTCAGAACTCTGGGTTAGTGAGTTATACTTGGTCTAAAAAGCCTATAGCCTCTAACCAGTATGACCAGCAGCAGTGCTGAAAAAGCTGTAAACAATGCTGGTGGATTAGATTGTAAAGCTTGGTGGATGTAACTTTGTCCCCAGTTCTCCTGTGGGTGCTGGTGTGTCTAAGATGACTTTTTAAAGCAGGGGTTTGTATAGCTCACCAGAGCACTGCCTCTCTTAGATCCTTTCTGGAACAGATACTTAGCTGGCTTAACTTCACCAGACCAGATTTGAGTTAGCTTCAGCAGTCCCTTCTTGGGAGCATTCTTTCTCGTGTCCAGAGTTTGAATTTTCCAGAAGTTTTTGTGTCTGCTGGTCAAATGACAGAATTCTGACATCAGCTTGTGCGTTAATTGCTCAGGAGCTGTGTGTAGCTGAAGAGTGGTTAATCATTCAATATATCCCAAATGAAGGGAGGCCTACACCATCTATAGGATGTGCCAAACCCACTAAGAATCCCTCTGTTCTGGGAGAAGGCAGGAGAATATACAACATCCAGGGATTTTGGATGTGTTCTGCTATTTGGAGGTCTCTGTTTTGAATGAGAATGTAATACAGCCAGCAGAGATGCATCTCGTGTTGTGGTCTTTGATGAAGAACAGAAGAGAAAAATGGAGTAGCTGCAGAAGTCTTGTGTAGCACTAATTGTATATAATCCTAGGGGCTTTAAAACACAAGCAAAAGTAGAAAGAATATTCATTAAAAGCTTGTTAACCAATATTGGTGAAACTACAAGCTGATAGATCAATCCTGAAATAAGATCAGACAGCTCTCATGTGAAGCAGCATGCAAACACAACCACTGAAAGTATTAAGGAGCAAAGAAGTCCCAAGTTTATACTGGGATTCACATTGCAATGACCTTTGTCCTGCCCCAGAAAAATTACTTTCCATTTCTGGTCAAATGTGGATTCTTATAATAGCTTTATACGTAATAGTTTTATACATGTACCCATAAATGAACACTAGATACTTAAGCTTTGTGAACTGGGGAGCCTGCTTGCTCCCATGGCTGGCTGTCCCTTGCACCACCTCGTTTTTCAAGTAGCCTGTCCTGTCCCCACCAATTTAGTGAGAACAGCAGGTGGACTCAGAAGAGTTCTTCTAGCTGCCACTTGTTAGTAGTGCCAGTTAATCTGTGGAATGTCAAGAGCAGTATCAAGCTTATTTCTGGAGTGGTTTGACTCGAAATCTGACAAGTCTGTCAGTTTAACTTCCTTCCCTCCCACTCCTTTCTGGTGTAGAGGAATCTTCTGCTGGGTATTTTAGGGGCTATGTTTGTTTTGTCACATTCAGAAGCATGTCTAAAACCACTTCAAAGCTATGAGGAAATGACAGCTACTTTCTTATGAGGACTGGTGTAGCAGACTGCACTGTGGACCTTACAGCCAGGAAGCTGTCTTCTGCAGAAACTGCCACGTCTGGGATCTGGAACGTCCTTGGCATGGCTGTCTTGCACTTGCTGGAAGGTCACTCTGTGTCTGTGTCACTCCAGCATACCTAATTTGGGGGTGTGGGGGAGGACGAGCTCCCCACTAATTGCCCAAAAGCTTTGGAGCAAGGGTGCGTCTTCATGGACGGCAGCACAGTGTTGGCTTTGGAACTCAGCACCACGTGTCTAATGTTGTTTGTGCCGTACAGGATGAATGGAGAAACTGAACGTTCTCTGTAAGCTCTTTATCTCAGAAGTGCTGCTGCCTGGTTACTCAGCTAAACTGGACTAGAGTAACAGTCCTGCTCCAAGTGTGTCTTCCATTGTAATTTTCAAATTAATGCATTACAAAACCACAAGATTTGTTGAAGTAACTATACATGTGAAAGCAGTAACTGCTCATTCTGTTAAACCAACAATTGTACTGATGGAGTTTTTTGTTTTGTTTTTCTCCCCTAGGCTTATACCCCAGACTGTATCCAGAACTGTCCCAGTACATGGGCCTGAGCCTCAGTGAGGAAGAGGTGCAGAGAAACTTACCAGTGGCAGCAGCTGCTCAGCCACAGGGTGTAAGTACCAGTCAAGCATGTTTCAGCAAAAGTATAAAGACTAAATGTATATCTAGCATTCTGGAGAGTAGATTGCTATTTGTTTTGAGTACCATACTTGACTGATAAATGAATTATTTTGACTAACAATACCTATTTTAATCTGGTCTTAAACTAAGCGCTATATTTCCGGTGTTGGGGTAGGGGAGAGAGTAAAGAGCAGCAGGTGTTGTGAATTAATTTGTGTGGGTTTTTTTTAAATATCACTTCATATAAACTGACATATAACTTCTTTAAAAAAGTTGAAACTGTTGTCTGGTTATTTTGTTTTAATCAGCAACTGGTAACACGACCTTCTACTAATTACATGGTAGCTCCAGTGACTGGAAATGATATTGGAATTCGCAGAGCAGAAATTAAGCAAGGCATCCGTGAAGCAATTTTATGTAAAGATCAAGATGGCAAAATTGGGCTTCGCCTTAAGTCTGTTGACAATGTAAGTACAGGAGCTTGCTTTTGCCTATACAGATATTAATGCTGGATTAAATTAGTAGTGAAGTTAGTGTATGGTCACAAAAATTGTCTTCTATATAATGCTTGCTTATCCTTTATTGGGATTCTAAAATCCTTCATTAGATCAGTAACTAGATTTCCAGCTATCTGGACTAGGATGTGAATTTACAGTGACAATTTAACTTCTGTGTGTTTTGTAATATCTGAAAAATCCTTGTAAGTTTGGTTGGTTGGTTTTTTTGGTTTTGTTTGGTTTTTTTTCCTCACTTCACAGCATGAAATTGCCCTTGCAGAACTGCTGTGATACTTGTTAGCAGTTCAAGACTTCTTGTCTCTGTCATTGTGGAAACACTGAGCAGTACTTAAAGCTCAGCAGTACACAGAGAACTGCCCATGGCTTAAAGTAGCTCCTCTTATAGATCCTTACAGTGCGTTACTGGTGAGAAAAGTAAGGATAAGGGTGGGTGTCATCTCACCTATGTGTAAAGAGTAATTGCAGAGTAGGCTTTTTTTTTTTTTTCAAATTTCCCTCAACATGAACATAGATACAAGGAGATCCTTAAATCTGCTTAGAAGCTTCTCTGTTTCAGTGTGTTTGACTTTTCAACATGGAAAATGCTACTTTGGTTTTTTCCTCCCCTTGGCAAGGCCGTTTAATTTGAATGTTTAACAAAAAATGTATTCAACGTTTCATATAAGGTTAAAATGCTTTTTGTAATTCTCGTAACGCAAGAAATGCTGATGTGTTCTTAGTTGTTTTGTTTGTGACACCCCCTGCTCAAAGGTATTATCTACAGTTTGCCTTGATACACTTTACTTGGGGTTTAGGGGTACTTTGACTAGAAATCGTTTTTTAACACCTTGGGTTTTTTTCAGAGATGCTAGCAAGTCATAATTGATTAAAAAAAAGTTGAAAACAAATGGGGCTGTGAAAGAAGGAAAAATCTGCAATAGAGTTCCTAGCATTGCTGATTTACTTCTCCAGCTATATATAGACTTAATGTCTGACAAAGGAATTGTTAATTAGATGTAGAAGCAGATATGCAAGTTTACTACTGGTCTGTTTTGATCCAGTTGTTCAACTTTCTTGTTAAAGCAGAATAGTATTTACCCCTTTGAGTAAGGCTTTAATGTTAGGTTTGTCTTTATTTTTTTTAATGTTTAGATATCTAGCTAGAACAATTTGCCCATTTATGAACTTTATTCTAGCATTAATTATCTGTCAGTCTCTTAAAGACTATAGACAGGCTGAAATTTCAAAAACACCTCTTAAGGAGATATAGTTAGCAAATTCTTCTGTCTCTGGTTTGTAGTACATAGAGAATGGAAAACCTTAAAGGGCTGTGTGTTATGTCACTGGTTTTATATTTAGGGAAGAACTTCCTCTCACTTTTTTTTTTACCCCCTTTTTTTTCCTCTTTTGTAGGGTATATTTGTCCAGTTAGTTCAGGCAAACTCTCCAGCATCCCTTGCTGGTCTGCGGTTTGGAGACCAAGTTCTGCAGATCAATGGTGAAAACTGTGCAGGATGGAGTTCTGATAAAGCACATAAAGTTCTGAAACAAGCTTCTGGAGAAAGGATTTCGATGATCATTCGGGACAGGTAAAGCCAACTGCAGATATGGATTGTCGTTGTCCATCTCGGAGTAACTCTGTAGGGTTTGGGTCTCCCCTTGCTCGAGCAGGACTGCAGGCGTAATAGAGTCTGTTTGTCCATGTACTTCAACAGTAAAGATACTCAGAAATGTTCCCTTTTGTGGGGAGCAGTCAAAATGGTTATTAACCTGTTATGACTCATCATGCATGGAGTGTGCACAGGATACTTGCATCTTCCAAGGTAAACTAATGAGTGATAGCACAAATCAAATTTGAACTCTGAATTCAAGAGTTCTGTGCTTTTTTTCAGACACAAATTGACTGTTGCTTATGCTAACTGAAAAAGCAATAAAAGATGGTACCAAAATACTTGCTATGTTAATGAATACACTTACATTTTTATTTAGCATGATACTTTTCTTGTGAACTGTGTTGCTTACCTGTGGGTTAATGCTGGATTTGCTAAAAGTATGCCTGAACAATACAGATCTTAAGTAATGAGCTCGTAGCTATTTGTATGTAGCAATTATAGGTCAGATTCAACAGAAGGTCTGTAGGTTATGAGAAAATGGATGATATGACTAGGTATATGTCCTGAAGCTTTTTCAGTGTTCATTTTTGTTTAAGAACCAAGTTTGACTCAGTGGAGGGAATGCTGCTTCCGTTGGTGCAGCTACTTCTATCCATGTATTGAATCAAACTACTGCAAGCAGTAGATTCCCTGCTCTGCCTACCACTCCCGTGCCCAACTCCCCACCCTCTTCCTGGATATACTAGCTTTTTTTTTTTTAGGACACAACTTAAAGGTTTATGGTCTGTAAAGCAGTACAAATGTTGTTGGGGAAGCCTTGTACTCCAGAATCCTGTGGTCTACCTATAACTGTTAAAACTACCTGTGCTATTTTATCTACCTTGTAACACTTGTAGAGAACACTTAATTTTTAGTGGATGTTTGTGTTTGGTTTTGTTGGTGGGTGGGTCGATGTTGTATGTGATTTTTGTGTTGCTATTAATCCAGATGGTGAAATGCCTGTAGAACAGGGAAAACATGTAAGGTTTATAAACAAGTATATATTAATATAACAATATTAACAAAATTAAGTTAAACCCAACTACTTTTCATTGTAGTTGATGTGTAAGTCTTTTAGAGTACAATTACCTTTTCGAAGTCAAGGATGCTGAAATACTGTGTGGTTCTTTCTGTGGCTTAGTAGACTGAAAGAATGTTTTTGCGTTTTAAATGTCTTTTAGGCCTTTTGAACGAATCATTACAATGCATAAGGACAGCACAGGGCATGTTGGTTTCATATTCAAGAATGGAAAAATAACCTCCATAGTGAAAGACAGTTCTGCTGCAAGAAATGGACTTCTTACAGAGCACAACATCTGTGAAATTAATGGCCAGAATGTGATTGGATTGAAGGTAAGATAAGCAGCATATGGTGGCTGTGGGCGGCTGTGAGTTTGTGTCTGTATAGTAACTGTATTTTGGAGATGGAAATGGATTGTAATATATTGTTTAATGTTCATAAAATCAGTCAGTCACGAAAGGTAACAACTTGCTTGGAGAGAAACATGTATTTTAAGGCTTCTTTGCAGTTCTGCATCTGTAGGCAGGGCAATGCATTCTCGTCTTCTCTGCCCCTACCTGGCTAGGCTGACCCTCAATTTTTTATCTTTAGTCTGAGTTTGCTGGCAAAACAAAGAATAGGCTTCTCTTCCTGCCAGCCTGTGTCAAACTCCAGTAGGAATTCTGTGTATAGTGTCTACCCCTTCTCTAGGCAGTTTGTACTAGGTACTGACAAATCAGCAAACATCTATGAAGTGGTATTGCAGGTTCAGTGACTTGCCCTGAAGGTTAAATACTCCAAGCAAGGAGCTGTGGGTCTCTTAAGCTGTGTGAAATGTCTAGAAAAAGCTCTTGAACAGCTGCTTTATTAGTCAACTCAAGTAACGTTGCTCATCTGACTTATTGTTTAATAACAGGACCCCCAGATTGCAGACATCTTGGCAACAGCTGGAAATGTAGTGACCATTACTGTCATGCCTTCCAGTATTTATGAGTATATAATAAAGAGGTGGGTAATAAACAAAGCAAAGCAGCCGCGGCGTTAATTATAATCAAGTTGACAGTGAGTGCTTTTCTTTAGGTTAAATAAAATGTACTCATGCTAAGACTTAATTAGAAACTTAACATGAAGACTGGAGAGGGGGGTGGGAGGAATCTGAAAATTTGCTTAATCTGATGTTTTATTCAAACTGGTGTTGTTTTGGTTGGTTTTTTAAACTAGTCATGTGCTAGTGATGCTTGTTTGCCTTCTCTTGAAAATGCCTTTCTAAATGTAATTTGAATAAGACCTGAGTGTCTGAGAACTTTCAAGTACTGGAGTAACACAAGTATTTGTTTCCTTGTAACTAAAACACTGCTGCTAGTGCAACTAATTCTGGTGACCTACACATGATTCCTGGCAGGATGTAGGTTTTTTTTCTAATCCTTTGGCAGCAGTGGCGTTCTACAGCTAAATCTCTCCTGAAAAAATGTTTTTGAAGCTGCTAGAAATTAATAATGCTTCAGGTATAATTGAGTCTTCCCCCCTGCCTTCTTTCCCTCACTTGTGCTACTCTGCTTGCACACATGCCCACATCCTGAAAGATGTTGGTAACACAACTCAGTTACTAATAAAAACACTGAGTATCGTGGGCTTCCCTTCTGTGCATGCAGTTTGGTGCAGCTCTCTATAGCAACATATTTGTCAAAAATAGTGGAATAAAAGGCCAGCTTTTAAACAGTATTAAAAGGTGGACAGTGATCAGAAGTTTTAGTGGTCTTCTACAGTTGTCTTACAAAACTGAATGCCTTTTCCTTTTCTCTAGAATGGCAACTAGCATTATGAAGAGCCTGATGGATCACTCTGTTCCTGAAGTCTAAACTTGCGTCATGTATGTCTGTGTACATATAGATAATGATAATTCCACTAAACTTGGGCTATTATACTCAGTGATTTTTTTTCTTCTGCACATGAGCCTTTCTGGAGGCTAGGAGAAGATATGCTGCATCAAGCATTTGCATCTATAATGGCTGGGAATGTTACAGTTCAACATATCTTGTTTATTCACAAACTGTAAAACTTGTAGCCTTACATGCTTGACAGATGTGAAATTCCACTTGTTATGACTTCTCATAGGTCTTTTAGTTCACTACTACTATAAGCCATTGCAACTAAAGGAACCAGCTATCACTTGCAAAGTCCCATGTTGTTACCTAGGACAATGCTGTGCTTTGTATGTCTTAAGACGAATGAGTATTTTTACTGCTTTCTGTTTGCAAGAGTAGATTTGAAATAGCATATTAGAAGTACTAGTTAATTTTTTGTTCTAGTAAATAATGTTTACACAAGAATGCCAGCGAAGCTGAATATAGCTAAAGGCATCATTCAGTAAGCCTATTAAGTAGTGTACAGATACTTGTATCTTTTTATTACTTGTTATACAAATTGTAACTAAAATGCTTATCTCTTGCCTTAACCATGTTCTTAAGGATTCAGAAGTAACCAAATAAATGACTGAAACTTTAGATCCTCTGTGTGTGCGTACTTAGGATGAGCTAGGACAGGCTTGTTGAGGCCAGTTTCAGCCAACAACAAAGACATGGTAGGAAATACAGTTTAAAATAGTTTTTTAAATAAGCTTACTACCTACAATGCTGAAATGTTTTAAAAGGGTAGATCTAGGATGATTTAAACAAGGTATGTGTAACTCTTCTCATACCTTCTGCTTAACACATGGAATAGCAGCCTAGCTGTTCTACAAGATGTACTAATTGTATAGATGCAACTTTATTTTAAAACTGTTTGCAGCTGACTGGGTGTACTGGGTCTGGTTGGGATGGAGTTAACTTTCTCTGTAGCAGCTGGTATGTGCTGTATTTGAGACTTGTGATTAACCAGTGTTGATAACAGCCATGTGTTTGCCTTTGAGCAGTGCTTGCATGGTGTCAGGGCCTCTTCTGCTTCTTGCTCTGACCCCTGCCCCCGCTGGGTAGACTGGAGATGGCCAAAAGGCTGAGAGGGAACATAGCTGGGACTGCCCACCCAAACTGACCAAAGAAAAAAAAACGCCACACTGTTTGACACCATGCTCAGCAATAATCTGGGGGGAGTCTTTTCAAAGTAGTTGCTTGGAGACTGGATGGGCATCAGTCTGCTGGTGGGATGGGGTAAGTGATTGCCTCTGCATCACCCTTCCCCCCCCCCCTTTTACTTAGTAAACTATCTTTATTGCAACCCACAAATTTTCCTAGCTTTTGCCCTTCTAATACTCTTACTGCGCTGCTGTGGGGTGGGTGAGTGAGAAACTCAGTGGGGGCTCAGCTACTGGTTGGGGTCAACCCACTACAACTGCTCATAGGCATGTTAAGCTGAGACTCTGTAAGCGATCTGAAGTTAAACACTGGTTTTGATGAACAATTTCTTCAGCTATGAAATCTAGAAATATTGAACTTCAGTCTTCCTTATAGTGGGCAGTAGCCTAAAGTCAAAGCAACTTACTTTAGTATAGGTATTAATTGTTGTAACAGGGGTGTGAGAATCAGTTCAGCTATACTTCCAGAACTAACTCGGATCCAGAATTGGTCTGGGGGTGGTGGTATCTTAATTATTTACTTGCTTGTCCATTTAAGTAAAAGATGACTGTAAGAGCTCCCACCAAGAGGAAAAGCAAACAGTTCATAGCTTGGCATTATGCAATATAGTCTCATGTACTGTCAACTTTATTGGCCTGGGTAGCTAGTTGCAGGTTTTTCAGTTTGTAGGAGAAGTAGCAAAGGTGGTAGGGTTGAGAACTTTTGTTGTGGATCTTCTGTTCTTCCTGGGAGTACTGTTAAGCTCAGCAGTGCCTGTGAAGAAGAGTCTGTCTGGTACCTTCCTGTTTCTCAAATGAATTTCTCAGTTATGGTAACTGAGAGGAAAAATGGTTACACTACCTCAGGCTGAAGTGGTGATCAAATTCATCCTGGGAGCCATTTAAATTGGAATATTTGGTTACTAAATGCTGTGCCTCTGGAACCACGGTGGCAAGCACTTACTACTTCATGCAGTGCTGGTAGGATTCAGCTATGGGCATAGGGCCTGTGGCCTGCAGCAGTCATCTTCTAAGTTTCTTGGCAAGCTCGTTCATTTGGTTACAAATCCCTGGGGCCTAAACCAATGTGTTACTGAAATGCTGATCTCTGCATCTAACCGGTTTGTACTGAGGAGCAGATGATTCAGCAGGGAGGGGACAGTTCTGTACCTGTTCAAGCTTTAAAACTCCTTATTTAAGTGAACCTATTACCATGTTACAGCTTGACCGATGGGGGTTAGGCCACCTAAATCTTGTGACTCCCTAAGTACAAGTATGGCTAAAATTTAAATAGAGACAAAAACAGGCTGGAGGAATGTACCCACAGAGGAAGAATACACTTCTAGTTATCAACCAGGTACCTGTAACAACAGGGGAGATCCCTTGGAAATAAGAAGGGTAGAACTTCAGTAGAAGTACTTGGTATACTTCCAGCTGTGCCATACAGCAACCAGAAGGGAAAGAACTAACTAGAACCCTCCCCTTCTCATGCAGGAACAAAATACAATAGGGTGGAGGTAAACAAGCAATGATAGGCATGCTTGAAACACCACATAAAAAGGTTTTAACACAATCCAG
>JAVJGJ010000037.1:45030959-45066330 GCA_035590215.1 Microhierax caerulescens | reverse complement strand
GGCCTTTCAAGCAGGGGAGCAGAGGACACTGGTGCAGCGCACATCAGACAAAAAACCTCAAAATGAAACCAAACACCCCTACACACACACTTCCCAAAACAACACTCCACTTTAGCCCCCTAACCCAATCCTTGTGCTTTAGCACTACAGCTTGACTTTGATTTTAATAAGTAATTAGTTTCCATATTCTGACATACTATATCTCTACCCACATACTTACGCTAACATCGTGTTCCAGCTCTGCAAGCAGTTCAAAGTGGTGTTTTTTATTGCTCAGGGTCTCTCCGGGAACACAGTGCCACACCTACAACACAGATATTTGAGTTTGCTCAAGGAAGCACTAATATAACCCTGGATGAGTTTTCTCAGTACTGAATTCTCATGTTACCGGGAGGGCTGCTTGTGTTAACTGTGGGCCTTGCCTACGTGGCAGAATACAGCAACAGCAAATGGCACCTGAACTCATTTACCCTAAACAGAACCACGTATGCTGATTCCAGACAGCTTACAGAAGCCTACCCAAGCACAGGTATATCACTGCACTGAATATATACTTACCAAAAAGCCATACAAGGAAGGCTTTGGGAAATTCTTTCCTGTCCCTTATTTCCAAATTATCTTTCCACCTAACTGTAGGCATGCTCTTTAGATTAGCAAGTTCCTGGTCCACCTAGCTGAAGAACATAAGCTACAAAACTATTAAACATTTTAGAAGCCTATTCCACTCAGCAAACAGAATCACCGGTCAAGGTCACAGAACATTCCAGTTCCTCCAACAAATAGAGATTGCCCCCAAAACTCCCATGTTCAGTTAGAAAGAATTAAATTTCTTTCAAGATAACACTTTAGCTTTGAAAGAATTGAGATAAAGTTAAATGAAGAAGACATTCTACAAATAAACTTACTATAATTCTAGCTAAGCTATTATTCTAGTACAACAGGTATGGTACATCCACTCCAAAGCATTTGGCTGGCTGGCCATTACAAAGTACTAAATAGTTATTGAAGTATAACAACCCCACATACAAACCTTCACAGTGGAATCCCAAGATGCAGAATATAAACGCCCATCACGCCAACAGATCTTACTGACTGCATCGTCATGCCCCATTAAGATGTCCTGCTGTCTTCCAAATGCAATTGAATAAAAATAGCTAATAGGAAAAGGTTATAAAAGCATTATGTCTTCAGAAAAAAACACCTTCTTTTCCAAATAGATGAAAGTAACTTTGCTTTTACAGTTTCTAGCAGAAATCTACTGAACAAAAAGTAGAAATATTGCATTTTAACAGTGAATTGCTGTATCATTATCTGAAACTGTAAACATAATGACCAAGGCACTTGATGTAATTCAGTAAAGTCAATAGGAAGTAAATACATACATGTGATTGTCCCATGAAGAAGTTACGACAGTGGTATCTCCTGGTAAAATTAGACAAGATGACAAAGCCTGTAAGAAAAAGAAAAAAAACCCCTAACAGCGTTCATTTTCTTATCCCAATTCAAACAGATGTACATTAACATGCTTTCAGAGAACAAGCAGCATTTTTCTTCACACAACATAGAAGTGTTTTATGAATACTAACTATGAAAAACATGGGTTGGACACTGTACAGCAAGAATACTTAATCCCTTGTAAATATAAAGGTAGCACTTAAGTTCAAAAACACACACAGAACTGACGGATCTCTGTTCTTTAAATGCTGGTATTTCAAAGACATGGTATGCAATTCCTCATTCTGGAGAAATTGTGTCAGCTCTTCATCTTATCAGCTACTGCCAATTTTGCATGCAAACAGCTAACAGAAACTAAAAATTAAGGTTTCCTTTGATGTTTGTTCTCCATGACAGCTACTTATCAGCTCAACTCTTCCAAACAAATGTAACTAATTCCTACTATTCTCCACAAGAAACATTCTTTACAGACAGCAGCTCAGCTACATTACCATCATGGGAAGCAGGAAAAAAAAAAAAAAAGTAACAGCCCATTGCTTCTACTAGTATCATTACTTGTCAGGTTTTAAGACTGTTCTAAAAACCAGTAAGCTTTCAGACTGTAAAAAGGTTACTGCCTCTTGCATTGCTGCAACAGGTCAGCACTAAAACTACAGAGGGAAAAGGTGTGTTTTTGTTTGGTTTTTTTTTTTTTTTTTTTAAAAAAAAGTCCTCCTCAAGCAAAAATAACCTTTGGCCTAGGAGTCAGCAAAAAGCTTCCTTTGTAAGTGCCAAGAAACAACATTCCTAACCTTGCCTTGGCTAAAGCATTAGCAATTACTGCATCTCAACTCACCTGCTAGCATGTGCCATGGCAGGCCATAGGCTCTTGACCCTGCAACTTAATTGAGTACCTGTTAGAACATCCTATGGCTTCTGTCTGGGTGACACATTTGCCTTTTTTGTTCCCTCTAGAGATGAGGGTACAGAGATGGCTGATACATCTTAGTATCTTGCCTCAATAAAGGACTCCAAATATGACAATTGGGAGTGAATCTTTATGACCTACAGTGTTCAAGCACAGAAAAATCAAATATAGAATCTCTTTCCAATTGCTGTTTTAGAAGCAAGGGAAAAATGTTGTTAGAGGTTGCCATGATCATTGCTCTTTGAGAAAGGGTGGCTCAAATTCACCCAGCATAGATTCCACCCTGTGCTTGACTTTCTTCTGCCAGCTGACTTGCAGCCTTCAAACACTTGGGAGCAGTAAGGCAATGCTGGATGTGAACACATGGGTGGAATTTAAGCTTTGTGATTCTGGTCCCAGTGGCAGTTCAAGGTTGTTCAGGAAGACTCCACTGCACATGCCAGACTATCTTTGTCTTCTGCAAGCCCTTCCTTGGAGAGCAGGGCAACCCAGAACAGAACTAGCACAGAAGTGAAGCGCAACCATTTAATGGTTCCTTGTCATGTTTGCAGAATGTGCTCTGTTTCCCTGGAGGCCTGAGTGAGCATCAAGTCACTCCACTAAATTATTCACACACGATACAATTGAGTAGGCAGGGGAAGAAAAGAGGCATTGATGCATGCTAAGACCATATCTCTGAGTAGCTTTCAGAAGATACCCAATGATCTTGTTCCTATTTTGACAGCAACTTACCATGTTTGAAAAGGACACACTTCTCTGGATTTTTTTTGATTCTTTAGAAAACATCTTCAAAGTTGAATCTGTCAATAATGTGCAAAATAGAAGATAAAATGACTGTATTATATTATAGAAGCCAGTAATTTTGTTCCTGTTTAAATATTCTTAAATTATTTAATTTTTTATATTAATTTATATTTATATTTATTTATTATTTATATTTAAATTATTAAATATCTTACTATGAAAAGCAGGTATGGCTTTCCCATAGTCTTTGAGAAACTCTTCATAAAGCTTGTGATTTGAGCCTGGAACTAGCCTGTTTTGTACCAGTTACAGACAGACTGCCCCATGCCGATCAAACCCTAAGAGAACTCTGGTGTCTAAAGGGATAAATTACCACCTTCCCAAGCCTAGACAGAGATAACATTGAAACCTTTGAGTCAAAGTGATCTGAAACTTAACAGATTTATATACTTCAGCTATTTAATTACAGGAAATACATATTTAACTTAATTTCTATAATAGGTGACAATCCAAAAGCCAAGGAGAAGTAGCTTTCACATATGAATACTGAAGTCCCCTCAAACAGTAAGGAAGAATTGAACATGAAGCAAAGACAAAATTCCTGCATTTGGCACAAGATTAGGGCCACTTTCATGACTGTAAAAAAAAAACAACAAAAAAACCAAACAAACAAAAAAACCTCAGTGATTCCAGAAATATCCCATTTAATGTTGTCTTCATTTTGCTCTCGGTGAAGATATTAATGGGATTCAATCTTAACTGCATTTCACAATTGTTCACAAAACAGTAATCTGCATTTACACTACAGGTTCTAGTAAATACCTCTGAAGTAATACTTACCCTGGGATGTAGTGAAAACAGAAGACCCATTGCAAGTGACTGCTATTCCAGTAATTGCCCTGTTTAATACAAATAACCTTATAGGTGATTTCATAGGTTTTGAAACTTAACCATCATACTGTAAATTGACAGGTAAAATTTGTTATTTGATCTAAGAGCTAAAACACTGAAGGAGATTAAAAGCACTACTGTGGTATATTATATGCCTAGAAACAATAATATACCTTGATATAATATGTGAAACGCCAGTACAGATTTCCCATATTGTTCTGCAAGAACTTCATCCTCATCAGAAAGGACATTGCCATGTGAGAGGATAAATAGTTTCACAGCCCCCCTTTCCAATTTGGGATTAGGAAAAAACCAAAAAACCCCAAAACCACCAACAACAAAAAAGCAAGCCAGGAACCTGCCTACAAGCAGATACTGAATACCTCAAATGTCAGGAAATCAGAACTCGCATGTCTTTTCTCCTCAAATTTGACACTGGCAAAGTCACTATAGTCTAGAAATTCAGACATATAGCTTATGTCAGGGAGTTAGTTAGGAAGGACAAAGCACTCTGCACAGCTAAAATCCTGTTATACAGACCTGTTTATTATTTTTCTCAGCAGTCCTCAGGAAAATAAAAAATAAAAAAATCAGAAGCTGAGATTCAAGTCTGTTTTCAGGATCAAGATTTCCCCAACTCTAACAATCTGGTAACAGAGGTACTTTCTCACTACAAATATAATCTTGTTTTCTGGACAACAGATTGCTTCTTTTCTAGATTCTTTTCTTACAGTCACCAAGAAAGTAGTTGCACTCAGGGTAGTAAGAAATCCTCCTACTAGTCCAGCCACTAGGACAAGGGATGGCACGAAAGCAAAATCTGTTCTTTAAAATATAGCTGATGTTGTTCATTGTTAGGTATTTTCAAAGTTCACCTGAAGTGCCCCTGCTGACCCACAGCTCCCTAGGAATCCATCAGAACAATAGTTTCATACCTGGATTACCAGAAAACCTATAGCTGGAGACTTGGCAAACTGCTCATACAGCAGCAGCTCAAGGTATACAGTAACTGAACTTAAGTGGTTTAACCTTTCAAATTAGATGAGATTAAGTAGTTAAGTCTTTCTGGGTTTATAAATAAATAAATTGAAGTCTTTGTGTGGCTGCTGCTACCACAGTTTTAGAGATAATCAATATCTGCTTCAGGTACTAAAATGATAATGAACTTAGCTCTAGATCTGTATAAGGAACAAACAAACAAACAAGATAATCAAGCTGACAAATACCTTTTCTGGACTGATAACCCAACATATACTTAAACTCATCTTGTGCTATCAAATCAGTGAGCTGTCTCACAAAGAAAAGTATTTATCTTAAACCCTAACCCATCATTCAGATGGAGATGCAGATACCCCTACCCCCCAATTAAATAGAGCAATTTTGACTGTGAAAAGAATAGTACCTACTCTTTGTGAATTTTATATTGTTCATCTAATTTTAGTTTGGCAATATTATTCCAAGCAAGGGTTATACTTTCTTCTGTCAAATCTTCAAATGATTCCTCATTTGGAGAAACTGCAATAAAATGCCACAATAAAGTTTCATCACAAATAGAAAATAGATAGATTTCAAACAATGAGGTAGCTGAAGTGCAAACATAAATATGAAAGTACAGAAATCATGCAGAGCTCTAGGAATAAGAATTTTTGGCTAATGCAGGGAGTGACAATATCACAAATTGTTTTTCCATATCTCTTCCTGGATGCATAATCATACACAGTCAAAAACATTATTTCTCTCCCAAAACTGGAGCTTTTAAACTAGAGACTTTACAGAATACATTTCCAAAATGGAAAAAAAAAAAACCCAAACCCAAACAACAAGCAAAAAATGTTTCCACAAAGATGTTCTGGAGTTCCATTGAGATGTCAAGACCTTTCCAAATGGAAAAGTACCAGGACAGTCATCTACCGTTACAATACAGCACATGCTTTTATTCTATTGCGTTCTGTTAGGAATGTCACAACTTCTTTACACTGCACTGTTGCACAAGTTAAGGGATAAACAATGCAACAAAATCAAGACATTTAGATGTCAATTACTATAGAAAAGCCAAACAACAGGAACTATTGATCTGTGAATTAACGACTTAGTGGTGGTATGCAGCCTATTTAACACATTTGAACATTATCACCACCATATACAACTTTCATAGCCACTCTCGCCATCTGGATGTTACAGGTTGCCACACTAACTAGCACTCACCTTCACTTCTTTGCTTAAAAATGAAAGCCATCAAGTGAAGACAACCAACTGAGAAAATCCTTTCCATGTGGTATCTGGGCTGAAGATTCAGCCCAGTTTATAGTTAGACCAGTAGGCACATGATGAGGACTATAGCCTCTTAGTTGCAGAGAAATGGTGTAAGTTCTGCATTGAACAGAAGTCTGTGATGTCATTACATTATCTTTTCTTTTTTTGAAGGAAGTTATTCAGTCAACATTGTCCCTACAGTATGTAGGGAAAACAAAGTAATTTCTGTACAGATTTTCATTCAAGTCTTGGAAAAGAAAACAAATTTGGACACTTAATTTAAATTCTATGGGTTTATTTACAACAAGCCAACTGATCGCCCCAAAGACATGCCTGTTCAAAAACTGAACAAATCTTCACATCATTTAGAATGCATGCAGATACAGTCATTGGAGGTGCCATCATATTAGCTTGATTTAAAGTGTCAGGAAAGGTCAAGGATGACAGTCCTCCCACAGCTTCAAAAGCAGAGGTTGAACAGTCCCAGAGAAGAACATAAACAGAAGACAAACCATAGGACAACACCTGTATTTTCAAATTTGAAATTGGTCTTTCCCATTTTTCTGTAATAGTTAGTTCATGGATTTATTTTGAGTTCGCTTACAGGAAAAGTGGCCAAGAGAGTTGTATAATGAGATGCTGTGGGAAAAAGATGCAGTACTTCTCAAAATTACAGATCTGCTACATTGTTAGTTTATTTATTAAACATTTACCTGGAGACTCAGTTATGGAAACACTGTGACTAGATGTTCGAGACAAGCTTTTCAACTTGGGTATTATCCTTCGAGGATGAGGAATTGTAAACAACTGTTTTGGCGTCTGTCCAAACTCCAAGATTTGTGTCAGCAGAGCTACTTTTTCATTGGGGTCCATAATACTTTACAAAAACAAGAAATTTAATTAAGCCAAGTAGGCAAATATTTCTTTTTCTTGTCCTCTCCCCTGAAGGCATGGGCAGTTACTACTGCACTGTAAGCCATCACAAATCCTTACAGAACTGATTTACCACAGATGTGATGGACAGTCATATGACAGCTTCCTTATTTTGTTTATGGACAATGACAATATGCTCGTAAATTAAAAAAATAAAGCAATTTCAGAAAAGCCGGACTGACAAAGTGTTCAAGCAACAATCACTCACTGCATGCTGAAACTGAGAAACCTGATGCTGGTTCTCAGTATTTGGGAGTATAAAATGAAAGATCTACACCATTCACATACAGAGCACTTTTACAGCCAGCGGAGAACCTGGAGAGATACTGAGAAATTTAGCTAACTGCTTTAACAAAACAAAACAAAAACAACAACAAAAGTGGATTCTTGTTAATTACCTGTTTAAATCCACTCCTCCTTCATAAGTTAATGGGTGAAACACTAGAAAATAAAAAGTTTATTTGTACAATGTAGATATACAAGGCTTATTTTCTTTGGTTTTATGGTAGTTATGTAAGACAAAGTTGTGATTCTTACTTGGTTATACTTAAGCAACTAAGCTCTTTCAGCAAACTATAGAGTTTGAGATCTTGTGTTTTAATCCTGGGTTTCTTACCTCAAAAAAGGTTAGGATTTCTAAGAAACTCAGAGAAAGTTTCAGAAGAAATCAGTCCTTTCATAAATGAAGACTTATTTAAGCTTCATTAAATAACTCCCCCCACACATACACAATAAAGGAAGAAAAAAAGCACAGTTGCATAACTGGATCTCTGGTTATCTTCTAGACAGGTAACAAAATGTACTAAGAATGATCATAAAGGTCTGCCTATTCACCTGTTAGTTTGCTATGAGGATAGCAGTTATACAGTCAATTACTTTGGGGCTTCTGCATAAGAACACATACTTTATCTCTTGACATAGGTTCATTCATAAACAGATAAATTCTATCTCTCTTTTCTAAAGTATCTGCAACTCATTACGCTAATAAAAATCCACGCTGCAGCAGAAACAGCACATTGTACATAAAATGTGCTCTTATTTGAGAGATAAGAATATAGGTGTCATAATTTAAATGCTGATTTACCATATTCAAAGCCTCTGCCACATTATAATTGACACTTACGGTCACTGTATGGTTGGATGCCAAACCCTGCAAACCTAAAATATAGCCAATCATGATTTAAGGACATGTGGGTAAGCATATTAAAAAACAACAACAACAACAACAACAACAAAAAACCCACCACAAAACAAATCACATTATCTTACCGTGGAAGTAGTAAGCATGGGCTACTAAAATGAAGAGTTGCTTATTCCTTCCCTCCCCACTGTTGTAGGCAAGTTTTCTTTTTAAAGTTATTCTAGTTTGCACTTAACAAGATATCTCAATATTGTCTGTTACTTGTAATCCTTCAAAAGCATCAGGGGTTCTGGAATAAACACCCTAAAAATCTAAACTGCTAATGTTCCTTTACCAAGAAGACATTTCATTACTAGGTAGCAACATACAGCAGTTTGATATTTAGCTGTAAGTTAATAATTGGTATTACTATTGGATTTAGATAAATTAAACACATCAACATAGCAATTACATAACAACATCCCCTTTTGTGAGCATTTACAATGGCTACATATATGCTCTGAATAAGATTGCAAATAGTGAAACTTTCCACATGTACAGTAAAAAGTACATACACTACTGCAGTAGCATACATGTGCATAAGGACAAACCTAGTCACTTGCACATTTCTTCATTCATTCCTGCTCCTGAGCAGTTATAGCCCATTAGCCCCTTCTTTCCCTTGCCAATTCTCTCAGGTGGAGTTTGGAAAATGTTACGGAAATTCTCATACTGCAATCACGATGTAGGAAAGTTAAATACATGTTCATGTGGAGATCCTACAGATTCCTATTTTTAATCAGCAGACACTAATTCCATACTACATTGCTACACAACGCTGTGCGACAAAATAACAGCAACAATATAGAATCTTCTTGCCTACTATCTTAAGTACATCTTCAAAGATGCAAATTACCATGAAGGCAATAAGACTTTACTAGATAAGACATCACTTCCAGTAAGAAAGAACTGCATTTCCTTTGAGGACCAAGCATTCAAAGCATAGTTTCGAACAATCCAAAACAAGTCAGATATACAGATATGCTGTTATTTACAATTCCTGTCTAATTAAAGCATCCTATTTTTTTTATTTTTGCAATTTCTAGAAAGTGTATAATTACCATTGTGAGCTGCAACTGCTTCACTTCCTTTCTGCTTGTAGCCAAATATTAAGTCAATCCATTCATGAAGATGTTCTGATACATACTGACTTTCTAAAGCTTCTTGACTCTTCTGCAGAAAGTCATCAGGACCTGGCAAGAGAAAGGTTAATTGAAGGAGAAGATACCCCATTCAGTATTGGTATCCTCTGTTTTTTTTTTCTTTCTTTAAAAACAAACCAACCAACAAAAAAAAAAAAAAAAAAAAAAAGCCAAAACAACCTCAACAGCCCATACCAAACCTCAAATCTGCTACAAAAGTGAAATGCAACTATTAATTATCTCAATAGTTTAAAGCAAAAAATCCTTCATAAGAAAACAGAATGGGCATTTTTGAAAGAATGATCACCATATCCCAGGAATCTAGATAATCTTGAATTAGTTCATAATACAAGAAGTTTGACTATTATTACCTGATGCCCAAGGGGGAAGCTCTACATCTTCAACTATCTTTCCACCTTGCCTTTTCCCCAAGTCCAACTTCAAACTGTTTATTAGAAAACTAGAATCATTTTCATAAAATTCTGGAATCAACTGGAAAAAGAAAAGAAAAAAGAAAGGAAATTTTGAGATTAGCTTAGTTTTGGTCACTTATGTCAAATACAATCAGTAAAAACTGAAAGTTGTCAAAGTTCATGTGTCAAGCCCTAAAGCTGCTTAGTAATTTTTCCAGGCTTTCTTCTCTGTCAATAAAGAAGCACTGGAAACTTCCTCCCGTTATATCTTTCCAACTACTTTTAGGCTTTTTGACTACCCCCAAGGTAATTCTTTGAGAAAAATTCAGAGTGGCATAAATATTTTTAACATGTAATGTGTGGCATACAAATCCATAACAACCAAGAGTATCTTCAGAACTGTCATTGCATAGCTACCTTCTCATTTTTAAGACATCAGGTAAGAGTCAAGACAAAAGTCTAGACTAAAACTAGAATGATAACAGAAGTTTCAGAGGCTAAGCCAATTATTTAAGAACCACCATAGCTAACCATTAACTAGAGATTATTATTTTTTTAAAGTATCACTATTTTAGACTCCTTTATCAAAGAAGCATTAACACCCACTATCTGACAGTTAATCATTCTCAACTTATTCTACAAGTCATGGTTTCTCTAAGGCTCAAAAAACTAAGATAAAACTACAGTTTAACGTCGCCAGATGTACTTTTGTAATACTGCCAAATCCTTACAAGATTCCAGCAGACAATACATAAAATTGCATCTTTTCAGCCCTAATCCACTCTGGTAATTCCCACTTATTCCAATAACATTCACAATAACACTTCTGTTAAATTAAAAGCAGACACAGACAAGCAATCATGGAATTACAAAGAAGTTAAAAATGTTAAAGGATTCATAAGTTGCAGTCAACAGCCTTAAAAAACCCCACACATAACTAAAAACCACAAACAAAACCCCAAAAAATCCAACCAAACACACCCCAGCCCCACCTCAAAACCCTCAAATCAACAGGAGACATCTATGAACAGAAAGCTTAGCACAGATACCAAGCACTTCAATAATTTTCCATCCATTTACCTCTTTGAAATCTGTTGCGCCATCCAAACAGTTCTTCCATGTTTCTGCAAGACTAGATAACATGTATCAATCACACATTTGTTAAAAAACCTATTTTTTAAGGCTTTGCACTCCCTTGATGCATATCTGAAAACAAAACCAATGCCACTATAGACAAAATGTAAACAAACCTGTTGAACATTCTGTCAGCGTGATCAAACTTTCCATTCTGCAGACACAGCATGTATTCTGGAGCTAAGGAGAAATAAAAAAAAAACCATCAGCTTGCTCCAAACTTTGTCCACTTTGGAGGTAACAGTCTGCTCAGAGAGCATGGAAAAGCAGTCTTACCAACTCTAACAAGGTAAAACAAAACATAACCCGGAGATGAATAATGGCTCCCATACATGAACTTGGGCTCTGGCATTTCCTGATAACGTGTCTGCAACATATGAAGAAGAAAGAGAGGTCTGTTTAAAACCAGCACTCCTGCTTTCCTTCAATATTAAACACATACACACTTTTTATTTTTTTAAGACACAGATTAGGACCACCTTTATTTTTTTTTTCTAACGATAAAACAAAGTTCTAATAACCATAATCAGTAAATCAAGAAAGTAAAAAGTTGGTTTAAGTTATATTTGATAATATTATATTAGGAAGCTTTACAATTTCGAAATATTTAATCTTTTTTGACAATATAATGCAGTTAGTCTGGCAATAATTTTTTGCTAATGCTTCATTAAGAACTAATGAATGTTCTAAACCAATATGGTTATGTTCTGTAAATTATTTCAGAATAATTAACTTACCATAGAAGACAATGCTTTTTATACAAAGAATTAAAAGCTAAGAAAGTGAGGATCTTCTAAGCTTGTAATTATGTGTTTGTTTATGTAAAGAAAGTCTGTCTACTTTGAGAAATGGAAAAAGTTTGTGCACTACTATCTCCATGTGCAAATTTCAGACTGGTGCTCTGATCTCTGTGGATCCAAATTTCCTCCCTTTGAGATACTCTCCTTCAAATTCAACATTTTTCTTAAATGGATGTACTTAAGTTTTCTACTACTTTGTCTTGTAGAATTGATACATGTATTTTACATTATACGTTTAAATCCACTGGTCTTGAAGTTTTATATTTCCATGTATGTTTACAGAATCCCAGTACCTGCCACACAAATGCACTTACAATAGTTGAATGGATTTGGGGATTTTATTTGAAAAGTGAGGTAAAACATTTTAAAGCATATACATATGAAATGGTAGTAAGAGCAAGGAAACAGGTTCAAATGCTTTTATATCAGTACCAACGAAATCAAGCTGAAAATAAACGTGGTATGTTTATAGGTAAGTTTGGTTCTGACAAGGTTTATAGTTTGGTATCTACGTAATTCCCAAAGCCTGCTTGACAAAGCTCCTTTTACTGCCGATATGTACAAGGCCCACAATGCGCAGCAGCACGTAAAAGCCAAGATATACATACCAATAGCCTATCCAGCCTTTCCTTATTCAGGGCACCGACTGGTTTGCTAAGGTCACGGAACGTTTCAGGTTTTGTCAGATCTAAAAAGATACAGTTAGACTCAAGGCATTCCACTAGATGGGAACATACTCTAATCAATACTTCAAACCAGAAGACACCCCATCCCACCCTAAACAGCAACAAAACAAACAAACAAAAACGCAGAACCCCTCCAGTAACTTCTTCTGCTCCCTAACTGCAAAAGAATAAAGTCTTACTGTAAATGGCTACTCATCTTCTTCCTTCCAAGCAGATGTAATCTCATACAACTTGCTTCATTCAGAAGTAGTACATGTACATGACATCACCTACTTAGCACAGGTCCTGCTACCTGAGGTACAAAATCAGCTGGTGTTGTCTTCCTCCTACTCATTAACTATTCTGTCAGGCTACAGTTAAATACCACTAAACAATCAGATCGAGGTGTTTGAGTGGGTGCTGATGAATACCATGAGATTACCCTACTCTCCTCCTTGTAGAGGGACACAATCCTCAAGAGGACAAGCTTCCAACACAAACTGCACTAAGACCCTTAATCAAGTAACCAGTTTTGGCACAGGCCATTAGTCTCTTCCTTTCAACTTGCTATGCTAAGAAGTATAAAAGAACAATTGGATCCTATACATTTCAATTAATCCAGCTTGTTCCATAAAAACCAATTTTACTGGTTCCCTTGCATTTATTAGTCACAGACAGTCTTTGAATGCCCAGTACTGCCAATTTTCAAAGCGACCAAGCAGATGCTTGGTGCATACTCTGTATGTGAAAACTGTATTTAACAGAAACAGGTGAGGTATTTTATCCACTAAACTTCAGAGAAGGGTAAGTGCACTACATGCCTTTTTTGTATACACATACCTAATACTGAACTAGAGTAGTCTGCTATGATCCAGGGAAATACAGGATACTGGGAGAGATCGTTGCAGCTTCTATCAGCCAGATTGTTTAGATGAAGAAGATACTGGTAATTTGATATATGTCCTCGCTGCCACTGCAACATGTAACTTTCAGCTGTATGCTCTGTAATATGATTTTCTAAAATAAAAGAAAAACATTAGGAGTTTTGGGGTATGGACTTCCATCCCCAAATTATACTGTGATTAACATGCAAGGTACTGTAACATTATTAAGGGCACAGTTGTTTAAAAGAACAAGTCAAAATTAAGTGATAACTTCATGCTTCAATAGCTACCATATTTTACACATATTTTTTTTTAAGATCTGTTCAAACAGGCCTGAATGGCATTCAACAACAACAAACATGCAGAAGGACTGCTGAAAACATGGAAACAATGGATGGGAAAGAACTTGAACTTTTATGGAGGAATAGAAAAATATTTGCAGACCATGAACTGCCCTCTTGGCAATCAGGCAACCTTTAGGGTTTCAAATTTCTAGAAGTAGTTCTGCTAGAGTCAAGAAAAACAATATTAAATATATTTTCATACTGGACAACTAAGGATGCCCACTAACAATGACTTGTGGAAAAAAAGTCATACACATATGTAAACAGGATTCAGTTTCAGAACCACTGAAACAAAGAGACTAGGGGAAGATAAAACTTGACCACCACTCAAGAAAGTAGAAATTATGGACCTGGAGCTTCTGTTTGAAGCATTAGGCTGGGGCTCAAGAAATTCAGTACTGTACTACCCCTCTACTCAATGGCTAGAATACAAAGTTATACTGCTGGACAACAAAATGACCTGGGAATGTTGACTGCATTCTGTCCCTCCACCTTAAAATGAAATTAAAGGCCTTTCTTTGTTATCTTACTCTGTCCTGTGTGTGGCAGGTTTATCAGGAGAAATTGTAGGGTGAGGGAGAGATAGTTTTGCACAGGGTTTTTTTTCGGGTTTTTCTCTGTTTTTTCAATTGTTCCTTCCATCGATTCAGAGTACAGCACCTTGGCAAGTGCCTGAAATAGAACTGAAGGACTGCAACCATGGCATGATGGCAAGAACAGTCCAATCATCAAGTAATCAACAGTGAACCCACATCCTAGCTACAGAAAGCATCACACAGCACATTTCTGGATGATTATTTTATCACAACTGTGTTATAGCCTGCTCTTCCTCGTACTTATGTCTTTACCTTTTACCACCATTTGCTGCTGAAGCTACAACACAAAGCTAAAGAATTAGAATTTCTATGGAACATCAAATCATTCTAGTATTATCACTAAAACTATTAACTAGAAGAAAAGGAATTCAGATTAGGACATGATGGGCCTCTATTTTAGACTAGCATAGGCTGGAAAAACATATTCCAATCCTCCCTTCACCTTAGCACCTTAAATTCTACATGTAAAAAGTATTAGCACCTTCAATGAGAGGATTTTCTGCTGTCAGACAGCTATTGAGGTGCTACAAACACCTTTAGAGAAAGGGCTCACCCTTTTTTCATTTCTAAGCTCCAACAACAACATCTTCATCTGCATCTTGAAATTTCATCTTTCAAAGTTATCCAGAAAAAAAAGTGTGAAGCAGGGTAACAGCAGCAGATATTTCAGTAACAGACAAAACTGTATCAACTTACTTCCTTTTCAAAAGAAAAATCTAAAAGACTAAAACAATTCTTAGGAGATATGATTGTTCCTTTGTGGCCTTTCTACTTTGCTTAGTGATGCAGGGAAAATGTCAACTGATACTTAGGCACAGTCATTACAAAACAGAACTAGACCTCTGGTACAATAACAGAATAGTACAAACTTTGCATAAACACTTTCAATATTGGCAGTAAGCGTGAGTTTCAGTGTTTTGGTTGTAGTAGCATTACAGAAAAACTATTAGTTTTTTTTCCTCCTTGTTTTTCCTGGACACGCTAGTCTATTTAGAAAGTTTTATAAAGTTTCGGTTCATGATCTGCAAAAGACAGGTATCACTTTCTAGAAATTAATGCAAGTAAGATTTAATAGAAAGAAGAATTTAACTGTTTCAGAATGGTAATTTTCATCAATCACTGCTACGAGTGAGAAAAGCTCAGGTATTTAAGTGTACACTGGAAATCCATCCATCCATTACAGGAACTTTCTCAACAGGATTTTCACTTGGACTTAAGTGGTGGCCGGGGGATCCACCCACAATTCAGTCTATATTCTTTCAGCAAAACACAGTTTAGCTGAGTGGATCTTATTTACCCCTTGCTTTGAAGATAAAGTGTTTGTGTGGATTTTGTTTGTTTGGTTTGGGTTTTTTTTGGTGGGTTTTGTTTGTTTTGGGGGGAGGGTGTTAAACAACAGTGGGTATCAAGTTGCAAATCAAACCAACTAGTTTCACCTTAATAATGCTATCTCAGCTTTCATACTCAGCTCTTCAAACGAACAAAATACATGCAACTTTGCAACATTCATTCTGAACTTTGCTTACTTCCATCAAAAATTTTTAGGGCCAATACATCTGTTTATTCTTCTCATTCTTCCCACAAATCAACAGAGCAAAGCCCAGACAAATTTATGTTCACAAGGTACTACAGACTACATTAATAAATAAATACTTCAAACCTATATATGTTGCAATAAGGAAATAGAGCTCATCTCGATCTTGATAGTTGTAGAATTTCAAGTAGATGTCAGAACATAGATCGTTTTCTGTGCAAAATACTTCAAGTCCCTTAGAAGTTAAATGGGGGGAAAAGTAAGTGACAGCAATTACTGACAAGCTGTAATATTAACATTTTTAAAACAGAATATTCCAGTTACTAATATCTAAAACTTAGGACTGTAAATTGGGTAGCAGTTTTGCCCACATATTATAACATTTTTATAATTTCTATTTCCAATCATAAAAGCACTCAGTTCACACCCAGCTGAACAAATAGCTTTATAGTTAGCCATACACTGGCTCTGTCTAGATTGATTAAGCATAAGTAATACACCTTTTTTTGTCCTAAGTAAATGGAGTGAGGAAAAGAGTTAAATGTCCATTTAGTTCAAATGTGTTTCGAGACAAAAAAAATTTGTTCAAGACTCAAGTTTCAGTGCAAACACTGAAAGCATACAACTGAGGTTCTACTGAAGCACTCTCATTGTCTTTTAGCCATGTACAGCGGAGCTCATCGCTCCACATTAGTCTTGATCTGAACCAGTGATCAAACTCCCTCCAAGAATCAATCCAGAGAGAAAATACACCATGAGAGAGCAATTCATCCTATCCCAAGATAAGTGTTTGAGATAAATGGAATTAATTGCTCCCTGGAGGTATTCCCTTCTCCCTTCCCCTACAGTGCTTACGAAAGAAATTTTTCATCCTTGACAAGAGTTCAGTCTTCCTGTTTTCATCTTTTTCACAATACCGGGAACCAGAACACTTAAGAACCAGAAAGGATCTCTGAGTGCAGAGCGCTACTTAATTCAGAGTTTTTAAAAACATTTAGCTTTTACCTAATGACATATACAATTTCAGCTGGTCATTTTAATAAACAATATATACAGAAAGACATTAAAAAAATATATTTTAGCTTACCAGTGGCATTAGCCCATGTCTTCTTTTATAGATGCGACGTACATTTTGCAGTGTTATTTGTACTACTGGCTTCTGTGGGGGGCAAGAAGGGGGAAGAAAAAATAGAGATATTCTAGAAAGTATGTTCTTCTACATTAGCTTCTCCAGTCAGTCTGGAGTTTCTCTTAGACTGGAATACCAGCAACATGAAAACAATATCCATCCATGTCATTTTAGCAGCACAACAGAGGTGTTAAGCAGTTACGTTAAAAAGAAGCAGCTTGTCTTTGCTGTTGCTGAGTAGCAAAGCAGTTTAAGAATAAAGAAAGAATAGCGTATTATCACCCAAGTCTGTTGCCAGTTATAATAATCATGCAAGAGGGGAGCGGAGTACAATAAACGATACGAAAAAATCAGGAAGCCAGCGGGCTGCTGGGCAAAGTGTTTGCCAATGGTGCCAGCTGGTGGACAGAAATGGAATAGCACGTTGTCGTCAGCTGTGAAACGCGTTTTCCTTGTCTCGACATAGTCTTAGCAGGCCGCTAATCCGATAAAAGTATCACTGCTATTTCTCTGACAAAAGTTCCAAAGCAGTAATCTGCCTGCAACATGCACTCAGTTTTCCTCTAAAGAAAGAAATTATTAGTTTAATAGAAAACGTACCTAAGATCTTCCAATATAAGCTCAATTATATAAAGCACTCACTAGGTAGGAACAGCATCACAGAGTATGATTAAGAAATTTATCTTAAATGCAATGATAAAAAAAGTGATGTTTAAATATTAAGAGAGAATGAAGAAAGGACATTTTGTGCTTTGTCAGTAGGTCAGCTTTAAGCAAGCTGGCACAGAATAAAGCCTCAGAAGCAGATATACACCGAATGCAACAGAGCAGCACAGATAAAAAAAACTAAAGAGCTTCTGATTCTAACTGAAAATAGAGTCTTGGAGACGTGCACCATGTCCATTTAAGAGGAATAATACAGAAAATCAAACCTGTCCACTAGAGGGGCAGCGTGCTCACACCATAAGCAAGATTGTCTATGAGGCACTTACAGGATATCCATTAAGAGGCTGGAAGTACAAGTTAGCATCAGTAACACACACATGCCCTGGATTAGTCACCAGTGGTGTCACCATTTCTGCTTTACATTCCATATGCAGCGTTTCAGAAATGCTTTGAAATCTACAAGTGAAGAAAAGGAGTAAGTTTACCTCCAGTTCTTACTTAGGTAGAGCTACCCTTAAATTCTTTAGAACGGTTTTAGGTTAGTTTATAACCTTGGGACTCTACTAAGCCTATTTTAGACATGAATAAAGTTATTTGTTGAGAACTCTACTTTAACAGACACTCCAGAAAGGAAAGTTGCTACCTTCTGCATCAGTCTCAGAGCAGTAAGCCAGCTGACTTTTCCACACAGAGTTTTATTTAGCATATACTGATGCCCAATTTGCAACAAATTCACAGATAAATGAACAGTGTGGAGAGATTAAAAAAGTAACACATTCATCTTCGTAACACAGAATTTCCCATTTCCATTCCAGATGGTTCAGAATACAAAGATGATAACTGCCTGAATTAGAGAACTTATGCTGTCCCTAACAAACACCTTGTTTGTTAAGTACTCTTGCAGTAGACTCATCAACAAAAAAGCTGAAAATAGTTTCCAGTAGAAAGTGATCAGAAGGATACCTGTTTTTATCAAATGATGTTCTAGCCAAGCGTGACTGCAATATAGCAGTTATCTAATGTAGAAGAAAAAAAAGTTAATATGGTCTGTGATTCAAATGCAATTAAAATTTCATTATTAAACAGTGATCCAGAGCTAATCAGTTACTTACCATGGCAGCTTGATCTCCCATCTTATCTAGACAAGAGGCCCTGTAAAGCTAAAGAACGGTGAGCTTTAAGTGAAATAGCATAGAGATCTCCCACACAGCTCAGAAGTCAATACAAACTGTAGGGGCCTTTAGCATTCTTGGTGACAAGAGTACTAAAAGAGATATTATTTTTTCTTTTTAAAGTAGAACATGTTTGTTCATTGCTACTGTCATGTTATTACTTTGTCTGTACACTATATCTGTGTATAAGCTAATACGGGTAGCTTATGACAGCTGTCAGAACTAGATGCTGTGTTCAACTGCTACATTTTAAAAATAGATACTACAAAAATTTCACCTTCAAAATAAGTATTTAAATACAGCTCTCTATTAAATATATGAAAAAAATAATGCTGTGATTAAGTGTGTAGTGATACCAAATAACCACATACCTGATGCAGAGTTTGCACAACATCTCCTAGTTTCCCAGCAACGTCCAGTTGGAATAAGTGCTCTGTTCTACACTAAAAACAAAAGTACATTTACTACAAATGAGTTTAAAATAAAGCTCAGTGAAAAAGAAAAAAAAAAAAATCAAAACTAAAGTAAAAACACTCTAAGACCTGGTCAAAGTATGCTATCAAAGGTTGCAGCATACCTGGAACATTCCCAAGGCAGATGTAAAACCCAATAATTTTTTTTTCTTTACAAATGTATCCTTCCTGTGGTAAGCTCTTTGTGCAGTATTTAGTCCATTATTTATGCAATGGAACATAGTATCTTTGAAGCGAAGAAACAAATACAGCTTAAGCATCAGTAAATATAGAACTAGTACCTGCTCTATGTACTTTAATATCAGGTGAACACATGTAAATATAGAATTAGTAAATGACATAACAACTACTATGTATCTTTTAGACAAAGAATACCAGCCCATCAAATCTTTAAATACTAGTCTATAAAAGTTACCTTTCTCCTCTACATAGTTTTGAGCTGAAAAGATCCTAAAGCCAACCACAACCTGTTTTGACCAGTTATTTATAAAAACCTCGCTAACATACCACCCAACATGTCCAGCACACTCATTTTTCCCCTTCATAGTTTTCCCAGATTTCCTGTCGTTTCATAGTACATAGTTTTGGTTTTGACTTAAGCATATTCAAAGTATGTGCATGGATCAACTGATAATATTTTTACACATAACTCATATTTAGCAAAGGTTGTGGAACCCCTTAATGACCCCTAATGTAGTATAAAATTTACCAACACATTTCTGTAAGGTTTTGTAATTTCTCAGGCTAGACTTTAAAAAAGCGAGCAGTAAGAGGACATCAAGAGATTGATCAGTGGGTACAACTGGATTGATTTGAAACTGAAGGAAAGAAGATACAGAAACATAGTGAACTTCAGTGTAATGTACATGATCTGAACTGAATTGACAGCAATCCAAGAGGAAAGCATGCTTCAGGAAGCAACTGGAGCTTGAGTAAAGGGAGACAAGAAACCCAGTAACAATTTAGATAAAAGCCTTGTAACATTTCACCCAGAGCACCATCTTCCCTCAACAGGGAAAGCACGGGGCTCCGAAATCCCAGTGGATGATCCAACAAGGATGGCTCACAGACAACAATGTAAAAGCTTTTGTAAGCGGTTCTCTCTGTAGCTCTCCAGCTGTATACAGACAATACCTCAGTATTTTGTAATTAAACTGAAACAATCAGTGCAGGACATGGAAGATAAAATGTACTACCAAATTCCAGCACTCATTGACGTGCCAATGATTCAAGTAGAAGATACTCAGCGACAACAGAAAAAATTCTGCAATGATTGAAGACAAACTAGATTTCTTGTTTTAATATGCAGAAACATAGCTGCACTTTTGTGAAGTAAATTGTAATGGTTAATTGTCAGGAACATTTTAGGTATCAATGAATCTTGACTTAGAAGAAAATAAAGTGAAAAGCCTTCCAAACAATCCTTTTGATTATTTTATTTTCACTGTGTTGGTAATGTGGTAAGATATTTGTATGATGCTTAATAAATTTTGCACATGGAGGCTAAACAGAAAATATAAGGACTAGAAGAAACAAACAGGTTCAATATATAAAGAATTAATGCACAAAGCAAACAAAGAAAATGTAAAAATCCCAGTTTAGAGATTCTAATCACAAAACCAACACAAAGCAGTTGTTGAGAGAACAGAGATCATCTCTTGCCTCTTCCCTGTTCATTACAGTAACACAAATTTATGGTCTCTATCATTCTTGAAATGTCTTACTTGAACAAATATGTTGAGAAATATAATTATGTCTGTTACAATTCCAGGGTAAATATGATGCTTAATGACTCTGCATTTTCATTTTGTGTTTTTGTTTTAACCCATCCTGCATTCCAGGTGAAAAACTCTTACCTTGAGGCCTCCAGGCTCAGAATCCGAGGAGACCCACCCCATCAACAGAAATCAACCAGAATTAAGCTCTGACTTATGCTGCAAGCAGTCCTATCTGCCATTTCTTTGAACTGTGAAGCACTCAGCTGGGAAATATCAATTAGCAATCTTTCATCTCAGGTGTGAGCAGAACTGACGAGAAGCCATTTAGCCAGGATGCAGTGTCCACTGGATACCAGCAGTCAGCTGACAGCTCTGACTGTTGAGCCCCCAGAGCTGCACATCAAGGTAAATAGCAAGTGTCAAGTCTGCAGTATGTCCTCCAAGAAATATCACAAGCCCATTATGGAAGAATTCAGACACTTATCAATATGCACAATTATTATTTTTTAAGCTTTATTGTCATATTCCTCAAATGATAATTATCTTACCCTTTCAGAAATGGGAATATAAATCCTTGCAAAACAGTAATTTGCTAATAGCAAAAAAATATACTTACTCTTACTGTTTTATAGGGTGCAATAATGTTTCTTTCTTTAATGAGAAAAACCTGAAAAAGTAAGAGATGTTACTGTTTCAGCCCTTAAAAATAATAAATCAGAAGTACTGATAAAGACAAAGCTAGGAACACTTTTTAAGCAAGCAAAACACTGTGTTGCAATATCCTGCTTTAGCTACCCCAGACACACTGCAGAAAGACAATGGCCTTTTATAGCGGCTAACTGTGTCCTATTTAGTTCAGAGGCTTACTTATCCATGTAGTTTATTAGTGGGTTTTTATTCTAATCATATGACCTTCAAGGAGCTGCAACACTAAAGGCGATATGCACTGCCATCTCATTCAGTGGAAGGATCGCCCCCCTCTTGTCTTCTGGTGGCTCATGCCCTTAGGGCTCTGTCCTGATGGGCATTACCCCACACAGGCAATTCACAATATAAACTACTGTGTAAACCTTCTCAAATGAACCTTCTTCTACTTTCAAACATTTTGCTTCCAGTTCCAGCCACCATGAACACCAGATTTCCTCTCTCATCCATCATTTTGTTTCTATGATGCTGTTCTCACACTTGAGAGAATCTTCCCCACCCCAAACCCACATGAGTACTCTTCTTCAGAACAGACTTGACTGCTAGCACATTGGTTTGTAGATATTACCTTACTATCAGCTGTCTGAGAGATGCCAAGCCAGAAGTAAGTTGGGGTTTTGCTCTGTTTGTAGGGAAGGCTCAAACTTGCTAAATCTCAGGTCTGAGCTTTAAGACTCAGGATTGGTTCTGAACTGCAAAAAAGCACACTGGACTGCACAACCAACTGTCTTCTACTCCACGGCCCCAGAGACTTGGCTGATCAAAGGGCTTTTTGCAGAGCCTTGGTTTGTTTCCTACAGCTAGCACACCTGCGGCTCTACACTCCAAGGCATCACGGCAGCAGTCTCAAACCAAGAGCAAACACTAAACTTGCAAGAACAGATGCTGTACCATTCTCTAGCCAAAAGCCTTCTGGCTGCCACGTGCAACGTTCCCACTTCCCCTTGGCTGGCAACAGCACCAGCCTTCACCACATGACCACTCACAGCACTGTCCAGCTAGAAGGAAGCGAGTGGTGTGCTTAGAAGCTTACAAGCTCAGCATGCTTCCCTAAGTGCTACATTAAAAAATAATGGCAGTTCCTGCCTTTCATCCAACATCAGCATGTATAGATCCCAATCTAGCCATAGGAGACTAAGAATCAGAGTAAGAGACACCTGCTGTACACTCAGATAGCTCTTCTGCAAGAAAATTAAACATTTTTCTACACAGAGCCCCAAACTACATTAAAAAGTAGACAATAAGGGAAAAAAAGCAGCAAGCAGAGCAAAAACTTTAGGAAATTAATACATTATGCTATTTTTGATGATTTTCCTCCATTTTATCTTGAGAAAAAATATGTAATAATCTCCTTATTCCCATTTGCTGTATTTTATAGCCACTGGTTTCTATGTTGCCTGTTATGTAAAGCAAAGTTTCTTATTCAGCTAAACAATTTTTTTGAGCCTGACGTTCCGATTATTCATTACGTGCATCTTCCTATAAGGCAGAAATTCTTACACTTAGATCATGATTTGTCATATGCACAACTAACAAGTGCTTCACACTTGAAAGTCCTTATGCCTTTCATACAAAATACCAGCATTTATCATGCCACTCAACTATTTCAGAACGTTTCCCCAAAGGCAGAAGGATGACTGGCAAGCTACACATGGGAGAGGCAGGGAGTGGGAGGTACTAACCACTGTTGCCATTTTAAAAGTTAATTCTCCTTTCCTAAGAGAAGTTTTTATAATCATTTGTTCTTCAGAACATATACTAAAAATGAATGGTGGAACAATGGCATAGAACAATTAGGAATGGATTTTTTAAAAACACACAAAAAAATTCCCAAGACAAGAAACTCTGACTACACAATACTCTTCACAGAAGCAGTTTCAAGCTGAAATTAAATATACTGATTACTTTAACACAGTCCACAAGTTTTTCCAGCATAGACAAAATTAAGTGCTTGAGTTCATATTTGACTGCAGCAGTACTTAATTGAGCAAAGCTATCAATTTTAGGTATTAAAGGCAGATTTTACAAAGGTGTTAGAATGTTTAAAAGGTATTTCCCACCTCATCCCTGTTCTTTCCTGAAATGAAAACATGAACATTTTTTGGAAACTTTTACAGCTTTGGAACACCTATTAGCTGCAATTTATCAAAGCTTGAAGTATATTCCCTTGGTTAACATTAAGTGTGAACATATCCAAGTTAATCACAAGTCATGACTGAAACTGGAACTCAGTATTTCAGGACAGCTATGGAAAATTATTGGGGTGGACATACAGCACAGTACAACGTTTTCACAAAGCTGAACTGCAAGGATCAAGATGGCTTTGCCATTACCACTACACACTGCAGAAAGCAGGAGAAAGCAATACTGGAAGGCCAAACCAATTATGATTAATAACCAGTTTAATTTCAGTCTATTCTCCTTTTTCATTCAATTCTAAAATTGCTTTGAGCTCCATTATAAAATGCACAGTGCAAAAAGTTCGCTTTAACAAATTAATGACTTAATGAAGTCATTAACAGTTTGAAATCTCCAGTATCAACAGCTTCACATTAATGCTAAGATTTTGACACTAATTAGTTTTGTTCCCAGTTAACTCCCCACCTTAAGATTCCAGCTTTGAGGAAGACACCATGAAAGAATGTAACCTTGCTCATTTATCAAGAATCTGTTATATGCAGGTCTTACCTGGTTACATACAACAGAAATCCCTCCAGATGTATCCCTAAAACGTAAATAAGATATTTGAAGATATGGGTGTTTCAGTTTTAAAAAGAAGTTACATACATATATATAGTAAATCAAATTCACGTACCGTGTGAAAGGGTTATTTGCTTCATTATCTTCTGGGGCTTTTATACTAATGCAGTCTCTCAGTGATATCTGCAGCAAGTTATAAAAATATATACTCCTTCTTAAAGGTTTTTTAAGAAAATCTTAAGTTACCAAGAAATTGTAAGTTTGCACTGCCTACCTTGATAATGGGTCGGATATTGTCATCAGGTTCAAAAATTATTGACTTTGAACAGATTTTTAGAGAGCCTCTGAATTTTCTAAAAGGAACAATGAAAAAGAAAGTATTTGTATATGTGTTAAGAGATACATGAGACTAGAATGACTCCAGTAAATGAATGTACTCAAGAGTTTTGTACCTTTCATCTCTGCAACCTTTATTTATAATATGATTAGCTGTGTGCTGCTCAAAATAATATTCTTCCAGGTTAAGAAGAAGCAGGGAAAACCTACAAATAAATAAAACTATTTAGTCAAAAATAAACCACCATAACAGTTAGTATTCCAAATAAAATATATCAGGTGTTTGGGAAGTCTTCACTGATTTCTGTGCCATGCCCCACACACCAAGAATAAATTAATTTATTTTTTTTTTTTTAAGAACAAACACATATAGAAAATTTGTATACACATGAAGATCAATGGATGTTCTTCCAACATACACAAAGTTAGATACTTGATTCTGTTCATACGTCTCAAGTGGGAACTATCCTAAATAGCCAGGCTTTCCACCTACTAAACGTTAGTTTAGCGCTGATCAGTGTATGCCAGTCAAAACATTCAACAACACAAAAGGAGGGGCAAGAAATAATCACTTGGAACAAAGGAGGTTAGATCTTTCTGAAGCAAAGCCAAATTACATTGGTCTAAAGTGTTAAATGAAAACATGTTTTTTACAACACAGCTGAGCCACATGCCGGATACCCTCCGAGGAAGCATTACCTTCCTCTCCAACCACACTTCTGCACTTCCTCTGTACCAGTGCCTGTTCAACTCCACAGGATGGCTGTTTGTGAACTAATCCAAGAGATGACAAAACCTAACAACAACAACATTTAAGTCTTCTAAAGTATTTAGTTCCAGGATCATAGTAATGCCAATGCTGCTATGAGGTAAAATGCAAATAGGCTAGATTAGACACAACATGAAAGTGCACTCTCTAGGGACTTAACTTGAAAAAACCTGCTATACACGATGAAAACTTTACTAACAAGGTGAACACATGGTCACCGATATGTTTCAACTGTGGGGAATGCCAGAGGGTATTGGCACAGCAGGAGGAGCAGAAACATATCACTTCAGCTGGAAGTACAACAGCTTGTTTGTGCACAGCACTAGTCTGATCTGCAGAAGTACTTAGTATTTATTCACATCCACGCTTTGAGCTTTTTGTACTGTGTTTGCAATGTGCCTCACGAGAAATGTCTGTGACAATGCTAATAAACGCCATCTCCCCAGAGCAGTACTCAAACAGCAGTAAATATGTTGAGAGTTCACAAAATGAACTAAATATACTGAATAGCATGCTCATTAAGAAAGCATATTTCACAATAGAAAAAACAGTGTTACTGGAAAACACATCTTATTCACGTAAGATTTGTGTTGTGTCTGTTATATTAAACAGAACATAACAATAAAGGTTTACTGTAACTACAAGTAACAGTGGGTCCATATATTCAAATCTGCTTGTGTGTACAAGACACTTTGTCCTAATGCTCTACTGCTTTTTCAAAATGGCATTATCTTTACCTCTCCTCTTTTGAAAACAGATAGTTTATGATGCCATTAAGAAACAAATGATGTTAAAACGTTAAAAAAAAAATGTGAATTAGAACAGTATATGCCATACAACATTCAATACAAGTCTCCAAAACTCTCTACAGCCTCTACTATTGCTGCAACTATATGGTTCTTGAATATCTCTAGTTTCCAACAGGGTTTTATAGACTTTGCCTTCCTGTATCTTTCCTCAGAAGACATAACTTCAGTTGCCTTCTGTTTCTCATTAAGTCTGTTCTTTGGACTTACTGTCACCTATGAAAGCAAGTACTATCAACAGGTGCATACTGAATTTCCAGGTTTCTCAGGCCTTGGTGACTTTGAAGGAGACAAATAATTCTTTTCATATCTATTTTGATCACTCACCTTCAGGAAGCTGAAATAGCTGGTCTAGCCCTGCATTTTGAGAAAAAAAACAACTCTTCACTAGGATCAGTCTACAAGCTAAGGGAAAAGATTAGTATGAAACCATAGCAGCTTCCACACAGTTACCATTAAATTCCATTTTTCAACACATCATCAAGTTGAAATCATCTGGGAAGAACTTAAACAGCTTTCAGTCAAAGTGTGATAGTTGCAAAATCCAAGAAATATTGATAAAGTTACATTAGGATATATAAAGAACATTTCACCATCAGAATGCTTTTCTTTCTAGCTTGTATATAAGTTGAATGTGTATTCTTATACAAGCCAAAATATTTAAATAAAAAAAAGTTAAAAACAAAGGTAAACCCCAGATTTGTTTGAAAAAAAAATATCTTCCTCTACCCTTATCAGGACACACACACTATTGACATAGGGAACAACCCGCTTCACAGCAATGACATTCACTGTACCACAACTTTTCTTCCAAGAAAAGTGGTAACGCCTGGATGATAGAATGCATTTCTGAAATTCTTCATTCTTGGGCTCTTCCCTTTGTCTCCATTTATTCGTTAGACAAACTCCCCACATTTTTTACACTTTGCAAATTCACCTGTTGGCAGCACTGGTAATTACTAAACTTTCCTTTTAGGTCTTTGGTAAATACAGGAATCCTTCATATGTTCAAGACAACCTCTGTTTTTACATTAGAACATTTGCTCTGTTATTCACAGTAACTACAACATGTTTACATAAGCCAAAAAAACATGAACCAAGTGAGTTCTCCCAAATTTCTCAAGATAACCATCCTCTAGAAACTGCAGTATCTTTATACCCAACACCTTATGCATCAATTCACCTTCCCAAAATCAAAAGCTGTGGGCTACTGGGAAGGATTTGAGGTACACTCTCCCTGTCATAATCCTCACTCCTGCTTAATCAGATGATTTCACAACAAAAAATAACAGACAAGGTAGCCACAAAAACTCAAAATAAACTCTTCATATAGGCTAACTAGGTACTGTGGGAAGGTGTAGGTTTCTTCCTTTTTAAATACAGTATTTACCAGCAGCATCCAATTTACCCTTTTACCATTAGTCTCCATCTCTTCCACGTGACTATTCACTAACCAGGTTCACAGGGCATTGCTGTAGAGTTCCTTGCTGGATAGCAGTTACCTCCTTTGCCAATAATCTCATGCTCAATTTCTGATCTCAGTTTTGCTGTCTTGAGAAAAGGTTATTTACTAGCAGCTGTTAAAGCATTTTTCTCCAAACATTGTATGTCATATAGGCCAAGTGCATTATCCATGGTTTATCTTTCCGTTCATGCTATCTACAAAGCCACCCAGGTGGTTCTGCAGTCTCCTCCAAGCATTTTTGCTTGTTACTACTCTCCTACTTGCAAGTCCATTTACTCTGACCACATCTTCCTATATTTTCAGCCTGCTGTAAGTCAATTCTGCAGGCAGAGCCAGACATTGTCTCCACAAAGACGTCAAATCTCCACAAATACAATCACCAATCTCTACTCTTCTCAAGTACCCACTGCAACCGGAACAAACTTAAAGCCTGTCCAAATATTGTCACAAAAACTGCACCTTTCAAAATTCCACCTTTCTTGGCCATAAATGATCCCTCAAACCACACAATTTCATGGTCTGCTTCTTCACCAGGCCAAAAGAACATATGATTGAAGACACCACTAGCTAAGAAGAAATATTGTTATTCTTTTTCCTGGAGTACAGCTGTTTACATACACCTATTGAGCCTATCTTTAACACTATCATGGCACTGCCAGTGTCTCCAGCTCCCTGGAACTTTCCATGTCTCCTTTTCTCTTGCTCTTCTCTTTCAATTTCTCATTATAATAGTCCCTTTTACCTTCACTTCTAAAAATATGTTTTCAAGTTCTAGTTATGATACCATAAGTAGAACCAAAATTTTCAGACCTGCATCTCAATTACTGGCTAACAAATCTAGATAAATTCAATTTACTGCTAATTATGAACTTTGCAGATTATGAAGTATGATCCCTGCAGTAACAAGTATTTAAATTTCATTTGTCTGTGTTAATGATCCACAGGGTTGTCAAAAAAAGGGAAAGTCTAGTAACACGATCAGATGTTACTAGAGTACAGTCAGACCTTTTTATCTTCAAAGAACAGACTTCTTCCATGCAAATAAGTAGAGCTATTGATAGTTATTCTACCAACAGGGTCCCTCTTGAGAGCAATTACTGCACAGGATGGTACTTCAAGCTTGCCAGGAGGTTTAACAAGTATCTACAGAGAGCAAGGGAACAGATCAGTCTCTGGTATGTTGCATGAGTAGACAAACAGCATTGTGAAGGCCTGGAAAATTACGGAATCATTCACAATAGCTATACAGTTAAAGCAATGGGGATCTTTAAGATGCAACTAAGCAGCTGGACCTTAAGCTGACTGTCTTCCAATGAGCTAAAGAAGGTATTCCAAAGACATTTGTGATATCAAGATGACTGACATACAAAACTTATATACTATCAACTGCTGTGCAGACCTATGACAGGAATTTGTATGCACACTTACTATAGATCCAAAATTGTAATTTAATTCTTCTGTGCATGAAAGGAAGAAAAAAACCCAACCCCAAAACAACAAATAAAGTAGGAAGAGAACGCATGATACCCTGCACAAGAAACTGATTAAATCTGTAACAGTTGAGGATTGTATTTTGGTGTTCAGCCACTAAGCAGCTGTACCGTTCCATGTGACAGGTAATTAACAGCACACACTGTTAAGCTTATGACTTACCACAGTGCCCTGGAAGAACAGCCTGGATCACAAAGCCAATGTCAAGTAAAACTAACCAAGTTTGTTCCCAGTCTGCTCTTGCTTGCCTTCAAGTCTAACTGCAAGGTAGTTAGACTGCAACCCCCCCGCCCCCCTCAATCCTCTCCCCCCCCCCCCAATATAAAGAAACCCAATAAAAATAAAATAATCACATGACCTTTGAAGCAAACCATAAGTATTAAATGGGAAATGTACAAAAATACTGTGATATCCAAAATGAAAAAGTTGGGCTTTTTTTCTGTACTTTTAAATTCTCAGCAAGAACTAGCATCTTAAAAAAACAGTTCTGGTTCTAACACAAACAGTTGTGGTTTTTAATAAAAAGCAAAAGGATCTTCTACATTTGCCTGCTATTCTCAAACTTTGTATTCTTATAATACAGAAATAATCAAATATCAGTAACTATTCCATTTCAGGCAAATGGAAAAGGGTTAAGTTTGAGATATTTTTCTTATCATCAGCAAGTGGTTCATTTTAATCCATTTTCAAAATGTATAACTCAACTGTTACTTGACACTTTCCAAGTATAAATGATTTAACCAACATTTATTAAAAATCTACTTAGAGAAGGGTAATGCTGTATCTTCTTTTGGAAAGCAAATCATATATCTGTTGATGCAAACCTCTTTGAATTCAAGCAATAAAACTCACAGCTTAAGGTGTATTACAGGATATTTTTATACTGGCTTCCTAATAAAGACACATTTCACAGGTTTATATTCAGAAATTTTGTGGTCACCATGCTATTTAATGGCTTGCAACAGACCAATGAAGTTAGTAAGCCACAGCTATGTCTTCAGAGATCATTTACCATTTTCTTATCTGAACTTGACATACTAGACTATTTTAAAAAAACTTATATATTTTTTTTGAAAATTAAAAACAGAGACAAATTAGACAAGATTTTCAAAGAAAGCTCAAACCTCATGAAAGTATCTGTAAGGGGTGAGAGTTCAAAAGATGTTCAGTGCTTTATATTATGGCTTCTTAAGTCTGGTCTTTATCCTCAAAATCTTACCAATAGCAAACAAGCTTTCAGTAAACTTCCAAAAGGATGATTTTCTTAATACATGTGATCATTTAAAAATTGGAACTTAAGGGAAAAGAAAAGAAAAAAAATAGCTTCAATATCTTCACTGGTCCACCAGCTTGAACTTGTAATGCACAAAAACTACTTATGGTTGCGGAGACCATCCACTTCCAACTGAAAAAGCTATCACATTAGCAGATAGCTCACAATACAAGCTTCTGTTCACAGCTGTGGAGTTTCCCTTGGGCAGTTTTGCACAGATTTAGTAACCTGAATCAATCCATGGAAGGGAACATGAAGTACCAGAGACAGTACAATGTGAAGGAGTTAAGAGCAAGAACAACGTGGCCAGGAATGAGGCCTTACCCTTTGGAAGGCAGGAAGACTGCGCAGCAGCTCTGCTGTCAGAGATGCTAAGAAGCAGTTTCACTTTCTAGGATGAAACGCGTTGGTAGCTACCACTGCCACCGGGGCAAAGCCCTAAGCTTTAGGGTGGGTGGAAGGGCACTTAAGCTGTTACAGCTCAGGTTCGGTGCACACCTGTATTTGAAATCAACAGCAGAAACAGCTTGGAGGAGGCGGGGAAAGAACAACATGCTAGGCAAGGGAATATCTTATACTATAAGAACTGACACAGCTGGGAGAAAAAGAAGCAACACACCGAAAAAATCCAACAACCTTTAAAGAGCATAAGGAGTTTCCCAGGTCTGAAATGGAAGGCAGATTTTCAGTCAGTTCTGTCTGTCTGTCTGTAGGCCTACCTTGGTCTTGGTGTGTGTGTGTGTGAGCACACGAGGGGAGGCAGTAGATAATCAGTCACGCACACCTCCACATACCCACACCCCCCCCCAGATACCTCTAATGAAGGCTCTAACAGCTTTTAGTGTTAGGAACATCTTAGATTTCCACTCAGTGTTATAAATATACAGAACCTGGTGGAGTAAAGGTTTTACCTTTTAATAGCGTATGACTGAGCTGTTTCAGCTTAAAAAGGTAAGCACCTACATTTAAGGGAAGAAGTAGATTAAAGCATGCCAATATAATTTTGCTTGAAGACTCATTTTACATTTCTGTCTTTGTATAGTCCCAGAAAAATTACATTAAGAAAATCTGAAAAAATTCATATGGAAGTGACATGGAAGGTATTTTCTTGTGAAGGGAATTGGTTTGAAAAAAACGCTTCAAGAAAAGAAAAAAGAAAGAAAAGAAAAGAAAGGAAAAAGAAAATATAAGAGGCAAGCACCTTGCCAAGAAAAGCAGAACTTAATCTACAGGAGCAGAAAGATAGGGGTGACATAGATAAAACCAGTAAATGAACAAAACCTGCAGTTGCTCTCTTCTAAACACAAAGTTCAAAGCAACCTGTTTACTTTTTGCCTTTTTCAAAAAGCTGCCGTATAATTGACACTCTGAAAGGGCAGTGAATGAGTTATGACACACCCAAGACACATAGGAAAACTAGGTAAACTAGGCATGAAATAAGCAGTAGGAACACACTTGCAAAACTTCACCTCCTATTATGTCATATCCTATATACAAGGTTTAGGAACCCAAAGGGCACCCAAACATTCCCAGCATTGTTCGCAGTATGCAACAATGAAGCAAACCACACTTTACAAGGACAAGTCCTGCCAAGATCCAAGATGCTGTAAAATATCCTGCAAATAGAGTGTGTTGTATCAGGCTTAGTCCACTTTAGAATTTTACTGTTACTTTGCTTGAGGTACATGTCCCTCTACACTTCACTTTGAAAAGAGCTCATCCGAGATGGTAGGAAAAAACCCCAAAACAATAAACCCAACAAACAAACAAATTATTTTATATACTAATGTCACCTACCAACTGAAGCACTGGACTTGTTGAAATTTGACACAGAAATGAATGTGCAGTCCCAGTGTCTTAGAAAAATCCTTTTTATACCACCCAGAGAAGGTACCCCACTGATCCTGCTTTAAATTCTTAATCTGTGGTCGAATTCTTACCATTTCCATCACTTCATCAGGAAAGCACATGCTGGAAATCTACTTGGACACAAGGATTTCAAGCGGCTGATTTCACCCTGCACAATCACTGGACCTGATACTGGAAGTACAACCCTGATAATGGGAGGACATTGTCAGGGATGCAAAAGCAGGCCGGCCCAATCAAGCAGCAATCCAACAGCTATGTAAAACCAATTCTGAAATTAAACATAATGAGAGCAAGCTGTAGGACTCATTTGCTGATGTTTGAATAAAAGCCTTCATTATGTACATTGTGTCCCAAGAGAGGAAGATAAGGCTACAGATCACACAAAATATCCATCCACAGGGCCTACATGCTGGCAGTAGGCTACTTTGCAATTGTGATGCTCCCAGCAGAAGAGATGAACCCCTCAAACGGGAAGCTGAGAAGTGTGCAAGACAAACCAGCAGAACCATTTCATAAAGAGCCTCTGTATAAAGTGTTTGGTTGCCCGTGTTTGGGCATGCTGCCAACAGAACCAAGAATTCAATTTATAAAGAGAGCAACACCGTGAGCCAAACACCACACTGTTTAATTTGAAGTTTTGTAACTGTTTGAAGAACGGATTCCTGTTCATGAATGCTGAGTATTTTAGACATTAAATAAATCAGGTAAGCATGCAAACAACACTAATTTAAAAAGGACATAGTATCTTTCTTTACTCTGAACACCTGGGCAAAGTGAAAATAGAGATGAACACAGATGAAACTGAGATAACATACAGATGAATTTGAATGGAAAATTCCTGCCAGAATGAACCCTCTCAGTAGGTACTTGGATTTGTTCAATCAAATGTAAATTTAAACCTGCTCCTCATCTCAGTGTGCACACACAGGACACTTCAGTATTTTCTTGTTTTCTTCTAGAAAACTGCATACAGCCAGAGAAGTAGGTTTATGCAACCAGATGTTAAAGCGGTCCAACTAATTAGTTAAGAGGAAATAGTTTTTTTAAGATCACTTAAAACCAATCTGATCTTCCCCCCAAAGCAACTGTATAAGAGGATTAACTTTTTACCTACTATGTTTCACAGTACTCTTAACTAGAATTTCTACAGCTTACATTTTTGTAGAAAGCATTGAAAAGAAAAACTGGCCAAGGCTATCCCTTCAATTAAGTGACAAAAAGCTGGCTTTTTCCTGCTCTTTTAAGGCAGGACTGTAAAGAAAATAGGAGAAAAAACTCACTATTTCTCATTTGGCATTTCAGAGCCCAAAATCTTTTAAGTCACTTAAATGTTTTTAAGATTTCCTGATTCAGAAAAGCACAGGAAGAGAGAAGGGGAGAAGGCCTGATATAGGGTACAAATTATACACAAATTTACTTTTATTTTAGAAAAATATTAATTGTTAGGCAAGGGGAAGAAAGAGAGAAATGAATTTGCAGAGATTTAGATAGGAAAAGCTGCCAGTGCAAATTAGAATAAGTCTCATCTTTCATGAGCTGCTCAAATTACAAACCCAAATAAGATGATCTTAAAATGCCTGAGCAAAGAAAAGTATTTCTCATTAGAGAATTTCAATAACTGCAGATCAGTAATACTGACAGATATTGATATGTTTGGTTTGTTTTCAGGCCTTTTTAGAAGAGATTTAGATGCCACTTGGGTTCTCTGGGACAAGTCTGACTAGTTCTGGCCACCTTCTCAGCTTCTTAAGACAAAGGAGAGTATATAATATCCTTAACAGAACTAATACAGTAATTCTTCACACTTTTCCTATACTTCAGGTTTTTTACTTCAAAATGAAAAATCCTTCTCTTCTCCTTCTACACAGGAAATCCATCCATTCTCCCTGTGACCCCTCATACACAACTGAAACCACAGCAGCCCCCACAAGCAAGAAGGAGAAGCAATATACAAGACAACAAAAAGTGAGCCAGAATATGTCTGTACTTTGGCAACACTTCAAAAGTTGCAGTAGCTTCATGGGCTGAATAGCTATGAATCAGAATTTTTATAGGGACAAAGTGAGACCAGCGCTTTATCATGTGGTTTTCTCACCAACAATAAACAGTCCTGCATAACCAGCAGAGACCTACATCAGGAATTTGCACAGGATCAGCCTGTCCAGTTCCCGTGCCTGCTGGCTCCCCAGTTCCTGCAGCAAAAGGCAACTGGGGAGCCCTGCTCCCCCCAGAGAAGACACCCATGTCCCTCCACTACACGACCCACGCTAACCTGGGCTCCCATCTTACAGAGATTTCATACACGGCAATAACGAGATGCCAAATGGTTTTGACACTTTGTTACAAGCCAGATGCCGATAAGCCACGTAAAAGAAAGCAGGACACTACCTAAAAATAAGAGAGTAAATTCAGCATGTACTCAAACACGTGCAGTAAGCCGTTCTTGTATGTCCAGTTAGCCACAGACAAACAGAATAGATTAGTCAGAAAGCAGGAATGGGCTAATTGAACTTAACACTTTAAAACGCCAGCACAGAGTCTGTAATTTAAGGGCTGACAATACACTGATTATAATGTTCATGACAAAAAAATAAACTCTGTCTACAGCCAAGCAGAGCTGTAACTCCATGCCACCAACACAACTGAGAACAAACAAATGCAAAGAAACCTACAGACACTATTTTCACGCAGTTTACACAAGGCAAGCTGCGTTCATATTTTCCCAGGTCTGTTCTACAGCCTTTTCTCTAGAGAATCATCAGCCACCTCATTAAAACAGCAACGACAACGAGGGCACAGCCCGGTACAGCGCTGGCCGCAGATCCCAGCGCTCCACCGGGGCCGACAGCCTCCCTGGAGGCCGCCCGCCGCCCCCGGCGCTGCGCCGGCCCCTCCACCGCCCCCGCCCCGGCGGAGGGGGCACG
>JAVJGJ010000037.1:45017656-45030936 GCA_035590215.1 Microhierax caerulescens | reverse complement strand
CGACACCGGGCCCGTATCGCCAGCGAGGGAGCGGGCGGCGCCCCTGCCGCGGGGCCCGAAGCCGAGCGGGTGGCCGGGGCCGCTCACCTCTCCTTGGAGTACAGCTCCCGCTCCAGCCGCCGCTTGCGGATGAAAGCCATGGAGCCAGCCGGCCTAGGTGTTGCTGCCACAGCAGGCCAGGCCGCGCCTCAGGGAGGCGGAGAGAGCGGGCCGGCCCGCGGCCGCAGACAGGCAGCCGGTCTGGCGGGCCCGGCCGGGGGCGCCCGTGCCGTTTATACCGCCAGAGAGGCGGGGGAAGGTGGCACAAGCAGCCGGGAAAGGCGGCCTGTCGTCGCCGACGGCTCTGCGCCCTCACCCGGGCTGCGGCGTCTTTGCGGCCCCTTAGGGCCTCCGGGCGAGGGCGCCGGGGCCGCCGTGCTGCCTCGGAGAGGGAGGGCCCTCACCGCGGGAGCGCCGCTGGCCACCCCACGCTCCCTCCCGCCATCCCTTGCCTTAAAGCTTCTGCTGTTTTACGCGTATGGTGGCTGGCACACAAGTGCCACCCGTGCCCGCGGCTCCCGGCAGCGGGGACAGACTGCGGAAACGCGGCCCCTCGCGGCCCGGGGTGACGGCGGGCCCGGGCTCCCGGCCGGGCCCGGGGCGGCGGGGGGCGTCGTGCCGGGGCCGAGAGCCGCCCTCGTGTGCGCACGGAGGGAAGCGCTTCATACCCTTCGTTAGGTAGCGAAAAAGCCTGGTTTACTTGCATTAAAATAGAAATTGTAAATATAATGCCATTGCAGTGAGGTCCCCTCTGCCCGTGATGTGTGTGACAGATGCCACCGCGGCAGGGGGTGAAGTTCTGCCGGGTGTTCAAAGCCCAAAGAAAAACTCTGCAAAAGGGGGAGGTAAATAAAATCCCTTAGTTCATATAAAACACTTTAGTTCACATAACTGCCATTGTATCTGAACGATTTATAACGTGTTTACTGACACGATCTCCTGTGAGATAGAAAAATACTGCTACGTGCATTTTTATAAGTAAAAAAATGGATTCACAGAGGGGGTGTAATTTTTCACATAGGAATACAAAGAATTACAGATGTGTAGGCCTCGAGAGACTGTCTAATCTAATCTCTGCGCTGAGGCTGAATCCGGTGTATATATATGTTGATCAGTGTTACTCAAATATTTTCAATTTGTGGACCTATAAGCATGGGTATGAGAAGTATGTATACTAAGGTTTGCTTTTCCCAATTGTCTTTCAAGGACTTCTTAGGAGTAGTTCACAGAATCTAAGGAGGTGACAGATCACAGTTTGAAAACCAGCGATATCAGCCACAAGAACTATTTCTCCAACTGAACTGTAAAGGGACCCGTTTGAAGAAAATCTGCAACACTTCCATGTAGCTTGTACAAATGTCTAACGGCATTTATGAATATGTATGTCCAATATCCAATCTGAATTTTCTTTGCTGCATTCCTTGTTGTCATATTCCCGGTGGAAATGGACCATATTTGTTACGTTGTTCAGATAAGTTTTAATAAATATGTGTGTGTAAATATATCTATATTTATTTATACAGCTGCTTATATGTGCAGATATGTATATAATCTTCTCATAGACTAAACAGTTTTGTTCAGTTTCCTCAGAGAATGTACTCATAAATGATTTATTCTTACAGCTTTACTCTGGCTTCTTTCCAGTATGACTTTTGTTGTTATCTTAAGGTATAAGATAGCAGTCCAATTGAGGCATCAACACCAACTAGAGCACAGTAATTATATCCCATGTATTAAACATGAGAGGAATATCTATAAATACATCCCAGAAAAAAATCTGCTTTCTTGTGACAGAAACTGCTGCTCAGAACCTTTCCTAACATATTGCCATCTAGTTCTCCCCATTTTATGCTGTGTGTCTTCTTGGGTATAATATTTTGCCTTAGCCTTGATGATTTCATCAGCTAACTTTAGGCATTTATACGAGTTATGAAACTAGTTTTGAAATCTCATTCTGTCTTCTAGCTCTCAGGTTGGTGAAAACCAGGTTTTTTTTATATATATCTATATTCCATAGCATCTTACAGATCACTAATGGAAATATTGAATAGAACCGAAGTGACTACAGATCCTTATGGGTTCTCACTGCAAATGCACTCCCAAGTTTGATTTTTGCAAGCAGCATGCCAGTTGGTTGGTAGTTTCATGACAATTATGTTTCCTTTGCTTTTTGTTTTAATGAAATGGTGTCTAAATTGTATTAAACTCAAGATCTATGAACTTACTCTTTCTATTGAATCAGTGAAATTGATTGTAAAAAAGAGCATTAGACTAGTGTGAGGGCATCTCTTCCTGACAAACTTATGCTAACTATGTCTTCATCATGGAATTTCTCCTAGAATATCCCTCAGGATCAAAATTAATCTGGATGTCTTTGGACCTCCTTTCCTTAGATAGACACATTTTATCCTTTTATAGTTGCCCTGAATCTGTGTGATCTTTTAGCAACTCAGAGACTATTTGTGCTGTATTATTAATTAAATTTCTTCAGGCCCTATTAACTAGAATACATGCAATTAAAATAGTTTTTAATGTGTTTCATTTCTAAATTCTATGGTAAGATAAATTTAAGTATCCGGGCACTTTTAATGCATTTCCAGAACATTTTCTTGTTGCCCTTTATACCCCTTCTCACCTGTCACTCATCTTGTACTGTAGGCTTTCTGATTTTATTCTTTTATTCATACTCTTTTATGTTACTTTTCAGTTATGTCCCCTTATTATGACTTTTTTTTCCAAGTCCTTGAAGAGCTCCTAGTGTGATGTTAACACAGTCTACTTAAGCTTCCTCTGGTTTCTTTTGTTCACATCAGGATAGCTTTCTGTTGTATGTTTAATTAAAAATGAGTCTATTGTTCTCTGTTGAAAATCTAGGTTAGCTTTTAATGACTGAGCTTAGGCCTAGACCATACAGAAAGGAGGTTAATTAACTCATATAGAATGGCATGTTGTTATGATGAGCCTGCTTTTAGTATCTAGACTAGCTTGATTAAAGTTAGCTTAACTATTTCTACATAACAATGCAATCCATAGTTGGCAGTTTGAGTGTGCTTTTTCTTCCTCTTTTAATTATGGTAGTGAAGCCTATTTTGGTAAAATGTGTCATGATCACTTTCACCCAGTTTACCTTCTGCCTTTAAAATCAAAATGAGTTCCTCCCCACTTGTCATGCAATTCAAGTTGGTAGCGCCTTGTATAACTTCCTCTGCCCCGTGCAGCAAAAAATCATCCCTAAAATATCACAAGAATTTGATGGACATTTTATGTCCTGCCGTATTGTTTTCTAACTCATATTCAGGTAATTTAAATCCACTGTTCTCTCCTGTGCAAGCTTTTTGAATACCTTTATTAGTTGTTCAGAGTAAGTCAGAAAAAACATCAACTTCCTCCTTTTGAATACAGCTATAGCCTATTATGAAAAATAGACCCCAATCATGCCATACTTTTACTTCCTCCTTGCCATTTTCACCGAGAACAGTATCTTTTGTCTCTTCCTGTATTCAATATGAAATGAGTCATCCTCTCCTGATTTCCTGTGCCCATTTTCCATAGCATTCTTATATACAACTATCACTGATGTGTGGCACCGTATCTCTGGGATGCTACTAAAACCATATTTTTCCCATAGGTTCACTAGATCCCTGGCATTTGACTTCAAATATGCCAAGATATTTTTCATTATTTTCTTTTCTGTCTTAATGCCTACTTCTTTATTTTCTCTTCCTCTCTAAGAGTCCTTATTTCTAGCACTTTTTAACTGACCTTTTTCAAAGTCCCTTCCTAATGTTGTTAAAAAGGTCTGTGGATCACTGTCCTAAATGCTTTTCCCTGTCTTTGTTGAACACACATAATTTCTCCCCAATAATATTATGGAACAACACCCCATGGTCAAGTAGCTCAGACCCTCTGCCAAACCATCCACAAAACTGTGCCTTTAACCCCGGTATTTGTCACGGAACAGCCAAAACCCAGTCCTCCCCATAAAAATATTAGTCTTCTTTCAAAGTGCTGTGATAATCCTGTCAGTCTGTCTGGTTTCCTTCATTCTAGATTTGTACCAGCATCTTGCTAGTGATGTCCTTGTCTTTGCTTGTATTTTCCAGGTAAGCACGCCTGCTCGTTTTCCTGAAGAAACTGGTGGAGAGCAAATAACTGAAAGAATCAGAATGGCAACACTTAGGACTATTATATTTTCAAACCGGTAGTGCCACCTTAAATAAATAAATGGTTCAAATCAGTCAGTGCCTATGTATCAGCACAAGGTTAAAGATGTACATAGATTATACTTTCATATATACATGAGAATGTATATTGCACAATATGTACCTTAACGTCATTGTAAATACAAGATTCATGTCTCAGGCGTAATACTGTGTCAACAGTTTTATTAGGGAAGGTTTTTATAATAGTGGGTTTATGGCAGCAATTCTTCGGGGTGTTTATCTAGTAAAGCTTTGTCTTTCAGGTACCTAAGAAGCCTCAAGTAATACAATGCTCAGTGTTCCATGTCAGTCTGTTCTATTGTATTGAGAACCTTTAGATATGTTCAGAATAGGCTTAACCTCAACTATTGAAGTCAGTGGTGTAGTTCTCACAGAACTGTTGGGAGCATAAAAGACTCCTGAGTGTATTCAAGGATTCATCCAGTAATATGTTTATTCTGCAAGGTATGTCAATGGCCAACCCATGACACATTAACCAAAAGCAAAGCTAGTAAAGAATACAATACTTCAGCTTATTATTATTAGAGTTCATCAGAAAATGGAAACAGTTTTTTTTCATGGGAAATAGCATAGTCACCTCTCGCTGTTTTCAATGACATTTGAATTATTATAAATAAGTTTGCAGTTTTGTAAACAGCATTTTTTTTAAGAGACAAATGAATAGTTTTGCTTTCAGCAAAAGTTTAGGGCAGGCTAAATTCTGTAAAGCAGATGATAGCTTCGAGTTCTTTGGAGCATATGCTCTCTTTTCATTGTGTGTGTACTCAGCCTAGAATAATATATCCTTAACTGGTACATCTTGCTTCTACCACAGTAACAGTAATAGAATCAACATCAGCAACAGGAACAATTAGATGTGCCATGGCTTACCTGTTGCCCTGATCTGAATGATGACTTGAGGTACATGCAGAAATTCTCCTAATTTAAAAATAATCATATAAAGTTTACATTGATAATACCATTGCAAGCTCTGGTGTGAGCACATTTAAATTTATAATCAGCTTTTTCATACTAAATTCTTCTAAGTTTTTTTGAGCTAGTTGTAAATTAATTTGTATGTGTACACAAAGAAGTTTGTAAATGTTTAACTGCTTTAAAATCAATTTTAATTAAACCAATATCTGTCAATAAACAAATGCATAATTTGCCATTGTACCTGGAGCAAAACAGCCATAAGGGCAGATTTTCAGTGTCAGCATTTAAAGCTGTTCTGTAAGTAAAACCATGAAGGCAAGGAAGAGAGACTTTTGTACAACTATTTTACCCAACAATTTAAATTTGTGATTTTATGTAAAATTAATGTGTCTAGTGACATCCCTCTAAACTACACCAGTGATTAAACGGAGTACTCGATTTTATTTATTTATTTATTTATTTATTTATTTATTTATTTATTTTAGTTCTCATTTGAAGGATTAGGTAGTTAATACTTCTCCTTTAGGTCACTATATTCTTTTGGTAACATTACTACCAGTTCTTTTTTATAGGTTAAGCCATGTGGAATTTGAAGGCTGGATTCTCAGCCTCTGGTTTGGTATACACTGCTCAGACAGATTGATCCCTGCACTTCATTATGGAAGTGTCCTGAACAGGACTCGTAAAATAGTACAGGGTGTATGGTAATCCAGAAATAATCTGGTACAGTTTATATATATATCCGCGCTGCTGGGGAATACAATAATACTAATTTAGTCTCTTTAAAGGCATGTAAGATTTAAAGATCAGAGACAAAATTTTAACAGAAAAGAATATATTTACTTTATTAAAACATACTGACTGTACTGGAAATAAAAGCTGAGTATGTTCATCATATAAGATGCCTTCTCACACCTTCAGTGACCCAGCTACGTTATGAAGCTGATGACTTGGCTCCCCTCCAGCATTCATACTCCATGTCATTAGATGGATAGGAGTCATTCTGCTCTGCTGTATAGCTACTAAATATGATACCAGATATGTTGGTTTGAAAAGTGGATGAGCAGTTGAGTGTATATCCTCTGTATAACCAGTGTTTTAAGGAAAGGGCTTTCTGTAAACTTGTTGCATGTAGTCCACAGGACAATGGAGCTGTATTTCATTTAATAGTAATAAAAGTAAATATGGATAGTAGTGGTGAAAGAAAACCCAACAAGTCTTGGGGAGGTAAGGGAGCATCTATTGAAGACAGATGCATTATGCCAAAGTAGTATACAAATACAGCCTTACACATTAAATTCTGTTTTCCATTTTACCCACTTCTATAATATAATGGAAATTTAAAGAGTAACTTGTAATGTCACAGGGTTTTCCACATTTTTGTATGGGAAAAGTTGATTTGTTGGCAGAACATTAGTTTCCAGATAAATACATTGTTTTTCCTTGTGAGCAAGTGCATGTGACTGTATGTTTAAGAATATGTATGCACAAAACTAGGTCAAAGGAAAGTTTAAATCTACAAAACTCTAGGTCAAAGGAAAGTTTAAATCCCACTCTGTAAATGCTAAAATCACAAATCTCCCTTTTTTAGTCAACAGGTTCAGTGGTCTGCTAGGAAGTGTCTTCCCTGGCAGAGGGTGGCTTGCTTGGATGTAGGGGAGGGAAAACAAAGCAAAAGAACTGAGATGCAGGACTAGACTGTAATTTGCTTAGGTAGGTTGTCTTTAAAACTTTTAAAAGTTTTCAGCTAAGAATACTTTAAATGGCTATATTCTTTTCCATAGGTAATAGTCCCAGATATGTTGGGCCATTTATTAAGTACTTCTGCTCTGTATCCAACAGCATTCCTGCTGCAAAGAGGAATTGTGACAGAATAATATTCAGGCTTCCATTTTAGTTCAGTAAAACAAATGCATAATTTAGACTAATTTTTAGACATACATGCAAACGTAATATTTCTTTGATATATATTCTATATTATTAGTTGACTGTATCCTGCTTTCCACAAATCATAACCTAGTTCAGCAAAGGTAAAGAGCAAACCTATAACAACATAAGTTCTGTATAAAAGATAATACTGTGTGATGAAGTGGGGAGATACAAGATCAGCTCAGCCAAAGTCTGAATAAACATATTAGACTGCTTTCCCTATATTGAAGAACGCACAACAAATGTATAAAGGCCTTTCTTCATTCCCATCTAGAAAACTTGACACATTTTGTATGATGTGTAATACATGTTCTATGAATATATTTCTGAATGCAAGACCAGATTTTTTCGGAACTGGAAAATGCTGTCTTCTCTGTCACCAGTCGATAGAGTTATATTTTATTTCAGAGCAGCTGGAGAAGTGACAAATGAATACAAACAACTGTATTCAGAGCGATTGTTTATAACATAGTTCCTTCAGGAAATAATTGTACTTGAGGCACTAAGGACGGATTCTCCTCACTTAAATTTAGCCAAATATTTAATTTAAGCCTCTAGTCTGAGGTAGTCTTTGATGTTTCTACTATGCATCATGGAGACAGGTGGGTGATTCACCATTCTTATCTCTGACATCACACCTAAGGAGAGTAAATTGCTATAGGATCTCCATTCGCTATGGAGAGAGTCCAGATGACTGTCTTAAATTAGACATTCAATTTTAAGATAACTACAGCTGGAAAAAATAGCCGTGTGCTGCAGGAGGTGCTTTTCAAAGAAAACTCATGGATTATGTTACATTATTTATTAACAGCAACCCCAAAATTGTCCTAAAGATCAAACTCACCAATTGCCATCTCACACACATGCAGGAGTAACTGCCAGCACATTTTAAGCATCTCAAAATCTCTGTGGCCATGCTGGTCTCGTGAGTTACGATGATCAGACATGCCTGGACAGGCTTTCCTCCAGGCAGCATTGTGTTCACTGGGAAGTTGAACAATGAAAGTTTGCTGGACATAAAGCACACTGCTCATAGCTGCTTTGTAAGTTGTGCTTTTAATTGTGGTGGAAACATAGCTACTATCAGCTGACTCGTTAGAAGGAGGGAAGAAAAGGAGTCTTTTGCATTTTAAGAGGAGCAGAGGTGAAATTCTGGGTTTTTGTGTGCTCCGAAAATTTTGCAAAACCAAGTTAGTGCTTCTGCTCAGTACTCATAAGCATATGGTAATTTTTACAGTATCACATTTAGAGTTCCCACTTGGTATGATATGAAAGAGAAAAATTCAGTATTTGATATTGCTGCCTCATTATAATAGCCTGACTTCAATAGCCTTCTGTTCAAAGAATTGGAATAGAATAGGGTGTGAGAAACTGCTTAGGACTACACTCAGCAATATGCAGAAAATAAATTGAACAGTTCCTCATGCTATATGCCTCACCACTATTTAAACATTTTGTAAAAATTTCTAAAGGGAAAGACTATTAATGGAAGAACCTGTTCAGCTTCAAGGTGCCTGCTCACTTCTTTCAAAAAAATGCTGGAAACATGGTTTAGACATTGAAGCTGTATTTGTCTTGTCATTCTTGGGTGGTAAACATTAAAGAGTTCATATGCTACAATGGCATACTTTAAGTAAATAAGATTTTTTAGAAGTCTAAAGTGAAAGGCACCTATTCTTCTAAGATTTTGAGCCTGAAATCCATTTCTTCAAAGCCACCTGTATGGTCAGCATCTCTAATGGTCAGACATTAAAGGCTGTAGGACTTTGGCTGACAAGCAATGAGCTGTGGTGGTTTGGGAAAAATGGAACAGAAGGCAAAAAAGCCAAGAGTATGGTTCATCATCACTGCATGGATCACCACATCTGTGTCTAATAAGTGGGATGCATTCTTCTAGCCAGTTGTACCTGTGAGTTGGAAGTTTTTGACCCTGGTTGCTTTCCTTCCTCTGACTGTAAGGATTTGTTATCTGTCCATGTAAGTAACTAAATTCTTTGGGAAAAGGAGCATCTTTTGGTTGCATTTGTATAATATGTAGCAGGATATTGTGGTCCATGACACTAAATCAATTACAGCAACAGATCTACATTAGTTGTTGATGTTGTTGGCAACTGGGCTGTAAGAAAGTCAAGAAAACCAGCAAGACCTCAAAATCTAAATTAAGTTATAAGACCATAAGCAGATGCCATTAGCAAAAGGAAATGTTAGGATGGACAAGGTAAATTTCTGCCTGTAAGTTACTGACAGCATTCAGTTGACATTCAAGTTTTCTTCTACTCTGACCACTGCTCCTCACTCATTCACTAGAACAGTATCCAAACCCTTCCAGAATTTGAAACCTCATAATTTAAGGGTAATATTCAAGTGAATTTGTCTCTTCAAAAGTGTTCTTCAGTTTTTGCCAGCAAACACATATCTCTTTGCAACGGGTACAGATATTCCTCTGGCTGGTCTCCACTGTGCTCTTGTCACTGTCACTGTCACATCTGTCCAGATATATGACAGCTTTTTTCTCCACAACCCTTTTCTAGCTAGATAGATTTAGAAACTTTATTAAGAAGCAAATAGTTTTAAAATTATACAGTTTATATATTTTATATATATATATATATATATGTATATATATATGTATAATATATATTATACAGTCATAGGAAAGTGAGAGACAAAACAGAGGGAAATACAATGAAAAGCCAGGAAGTTATCATATACTTAAACATGCATTTTAAATGTAAATACTGTCTGAATATATGAATACTGATTACACATCTCCCAGTGCACTTAGAACACTCCTAGCCAACACGTGAAACCACTTTAAAAGCCAAGGGGTATGTGCAGAGCTTTCCTGCAGGCTTTTCACAAAATAGATCTAACTGTAAACCACAGGCTCTTGTGAAATAGCGACAAAGGTTGGTTCTTCCTTACATTTCATCAGAAGCTGTAATGATAAATGCTAACTGTCTACACATGATACAGGAATGAATTTGTAAAGGGAGAGATGTGATGAACTGTTAATAGAAGACTTTACAAAATCACCTATGATATTATTTTTGTTTTTGTGACTACCAGGTGACAAACAGGATTTGTAGTGGTACTCCGCTCTGCTCTCGACCACAGCAAGTCCTGCCAGACCAGTATTCTTGAAGCTTGTTTATTACACACCAAGACACGACCTGGAATTTTTAAAATGCTTGTATTTATTGTCCTGTCTGTGGATGCTCAGCTCTCCCAACTTCTCCTTTCACTCTCAAGTGTGTTTTATGAAGTGTTAGCATTGCTTTTCTGCCCATTCTAGGGCTTACATCTACTTGGTGGCTGATGCACAGCTCCGTCTGAGGGTGGAAAATCAGTATGACAGACCCAGGAGAAAATGGCTCACTCCACCTCAGAAAATGACACTTCTGAGATTGGTTCCACCCTAACAAATCAGAAACTTACTATGTATTTATCTACTACATTAACAAGCATTTGAAATGAATCTATATGTATTTTAAATAGATAAGAACTGGAAAAATAATTTGTATAAATGTTTTCTTAGAAGTTTGCATTACCTATGCTTGTTTATGCAATGTTTCATCATATAATGAGTGGACACGCTAAAACCTAAATATTTGCCTTGATGTATCCATTTCAATCCACTTAGGATGCTTGTTTCTGACAGAGGTAGTTCCTGTATTTAAGAAACAAAATAAGGATTTATACAACCAGTTTATGACGTCCTTCATTAAAAAAACCCTTATATCCGAGCTTTAGGATACCACCACATAATAAAAATTGTTATGAATTTTCACCTAGATGAGACCTCATTTTGAATTCTAAACAGCAAAGATTTCAGTCACAGAGAGAAGTTCTTCAAACCTTATAAACAGAGAAAACAGAGGAAGCCTTGATTTATCAAGGTATGCAAGAAATTCTGAAGCTAAGTTTGGTATTCTTATTAGATGTGCCCTAGAAGTAGGTCATCAAAAGCCTGTGAAGCTATTTCCCTGTACTTCTATCAAAAGGTTAACAGGTCAGCTTCCTTAGTTTAAAAAAGAAAGCCAAAAAACCCCTGAAGTAGAAGTGCTGTTTCACATTTTTGGTCACTTGATGGCACTAAACTAACACTATATACATATTAATCACCAATAGAATTAAGACTATTTCCATGCCACTGTATTTTTTTTTTTTTTTAAGACTTGGCCTGATGAAAGTGTTTTGTTTTATTGAGGGCAGATTTCAGACATAAAAGAGATTAAAATATAAGCAAACATAAAACCGAGAAACAGTTGTGAAATCTGGCTGGCTGTATTCCGTCTGTCTTGTTAAAGTTCATGACATACTACAAATACCACGATGTAATAGAATACATAGCATTTCTGAGAAAACCAAAAGTCAGTTTTCCAACATAACACACAGAAGACCAAACCAAGCCTTCCAGCGTAAGATCTGAGAGAAATAACTGCAAACTTTGGACAGTGGGGTTTCCAGCAAAATGTGGGACCATTAGGTAGATATCTACATGAGGCAGAGCATGTGGCCATCCCGGCCTTTTCTATATCTCATTATCTACAGGGAAATTGCCAACATTTGAGAGCTAAATGTTGGGCTCTTTGTGTGAATGCAGAGGTGAAGTAGGGAGAGCTTTGCTTGGATGGTGTCAGTCATGTAATAGGAAGTTCCTGGTGTAATAGATGGGTGAGGAAGGGATTGTAGCCCACTGTGTCTCCCAGTAAAGGTATCTCCTCATGGACTGTCCAGCAAAATGTCTGTGTTGTCTTTATTTGCACTTAAGAAATCTGAGAACTCACAAATCCTCAGTTGAATGGAGCCTTTTCCAGGACTTTTCAGGATGTGATTAGAGTGATAAGGGAACCTTTTATTTGTCGCAAGTTTTGAGCCTTCAAAATATTTTCCCCTTTTACAAAGGGAAAAATAACAACATTTTTGAAAATTTTCACAGATCAGCAATCAAAAATACTTTTGTTGGCTCAAATAATGTATTTTTTTTTCTCGCAATGCCTTTTCTCTGCATGTTTTTAACTTCTTTTTCAACAGGAAGTTACTTAAATTTGAAAATCTCCAAAAGTTTTGAAAGATTTTTTACAACCTCCAAGGGCAACCTCTTATTTTGGAAACCTAAAGCAGGCTATTTCAGCAAGCTGAAAAGTCAGGGAGGGAATTTTTTTTTTTTTTTCTTTTTCAAATGGGGATTACATTCAAGCCTTTCCCATAAACAGGTTTTAATGAATCCGTAAACACAACAATTTGTGGCACAACATTCCCAGGCAGCTCTAGAAATGATGCTGCAGATTGCAGCCTCTCCCTCTTTCTGGCAGCACTCCTGAAAGAGCTGTTATGACCAACAGAGCAGCGGCTCACACAGGGGGACTTTCCTAGAGCTGAGTATGGGAAATCCTGTGACATCACATATGCCTGTCCTACCTTAAGGGGAAGGAAATGGGGTCATTGTATCATGGTATCTTAAGACAATGTGGGGTTTTACAGTTAGAGCCTTTTTAAAAAAAATCATAGAATCGTTGAGGTTGGAAAAGATCTTTTGGAGATCATCAAATCCAGCTGTTAACCCAGGACTGCCAAGTTCACCACTAAACCATGCCCCTAAGCACTGCATCTACATGTCTTTTAAATTCCTCCAGGAATGGTGACTCAACCACTTCCCTGGGCAGCCTGTTCCAATGCCTGACAACCCTTCTGGGGATTAATTTTTTCCTAATATACAGTCTAAACCTCCCCCTGTGCAACTTGAGACTATTTCCCCTTGTTCTATCACTTGTTACTTGGGAGAAGAGACTGACACTCACATTGCTGCAACCTCCTTCCAGGTAGCTGTAGAGATCGATAAGGTCTCCCCTGAGCCTGCTTTCCTCCAGGCTAAACCATCCCAGTTCCCCCAGCTGCTTCTCATAAGACTTGTGTTCCAGATCCTCCACCAGCTTCACTGCCTGTCTTGGGACATGCTCCAGCCCCTCAGTGTCCCTCTTGTAGTGAGGGACCCAAACCTGAACACAGTGTTCGAGGTGAACCAGTGCCGAGTGCATGGGGATGGTCACTGCCCCTGGCCACACTGTTTCTGATACTAGCCAGGACGCTGTTGGCCACCTTGGCCACCTGGGCACACTGCTGGCTCATGTTCCCCAGCTGTCGACCAGCACCCCCAGGCCCTGTCCCCCC
>JAVJGJ010000037.1:44994564-45012790 GCA_035590215.1 Microhierax caerulescens | reverse complement strand
TATATAAATATAAATATATAGGTAAGAGGAACTGACCTGCCAGGCCATGGATCACAGATTGGGCATGTCTGTGAGGCCGTGAACAGCCCCATAACTCCGAGCTGGAAAAAGGGGTGGTTTTCCTGTTATCATGGGTTAAGCATAGCAAAATGTGAGTTTTAACTTCAGACAGTGGTGGAAATCAGGAATAATTAAAACAAAGTTAATGATCTCAGGTGGAAATCCGAACAGAGGATATACATACCCAAATAAACATGCATACCCAGATCCTGCACTCTTCAGCCACTGGAAGCCATGGGAGTGTTTAACACACATCCACCTGGCTACGTAACAGGAGTCATGGAGGAAACTCATACTTTGGTCATCTGTGTTGTCTGATTACTCAGTAGTCCACTGGCATGATTTTGCCCTGTGCCAACTAGCGTGCTCTGCCATTATGGCTAGATTCAGATTTGGGGTTTGGAGGCACTGGGGACCATTCTCACAAGGGCAATGTGAACAAGAATGACAAGACTTTGCTGCCTCCACCCTCCACAGTTCTCCAAAACTGTACTAGCAGCTTTTGTACCTGAAACATGTCAGCATATCAAACCCAAGGTGTGCAACCCTGATTTTATTTTCATGCTGCAAAAGCACTGTTTTGGTAAGCTGCAATGCACTCTTGCATTAGTGTGAACATTTTGAGCACACACTCATTCAATGATAACCATATGTTAGAGCCTCAGGGGTACGACGCTGGGCCTGAAGAAGACCTGAAGGACAGGTGGTGCCTCGTGTAGACAGGATCAGGCCAGGCCACTTTGCTTCAGGGCCAGAGAATGGTCCCTGAACAGGTGTTACTTAGCAGTACAGCCATATTCACAGCGACTGCAGTACCAGGTTCAGATAGTGAATGTTAGTGCTGCAGAATAACTTATTCCTGTGAACTGAAATGCCACCTCACAGAATATAGCAGATAGAAGCGTACCAAAGGCCTCCATCCTAAATGTGCTTTAGGTAAGCACGCTAATGTAAAGATATGAAAATACACTAAATTATCAAAGTATAAATCAGTCTGGCATCTGTTTTCCATTGCAATAATTTTTTTAAATAATGTCCTCTTAAAAAAAGTGTTCTCAATTTTTAGACAAGTGCAACTCATTGATATGCTGTATTGTGCCTAACAAACCAGAACATAACAATAATAAAGCCCCATGTTTTATTGGACAGAATGCATAATGCAATCTTTTCCATCTAGAGAGCTTCCTCTTTTCTCTCTGGGATGAAGTAAGAATATGAATAATGAAGTAAGTGGTAGTTCTAAGAGACTGGTGCTTTTTCTCACCTGTGGAAGTCAGAAGGATAGAAAACAGGAAAAGCGTCTTGCAAGTAAGAGATGGATATTTTTGAAAACATCAGGTATGAGGATATTTAAGTTCAGGTAGCCATTACACAGCTATGCTAATGCGAATCCTATTGCCTTAAATGTGTATTTAGTGCTGATCTGTATGCTAGAACACTTACATATTCCTGTTCAGTTATTGAGAGTAAATATTCCTGAAACAGACTGCTCAAGACTCACTACAGAAAACCCACTTCAAGCATAGCTGAACAAACTTTATAACTCCTGGGCCAGGAGAGACACAAAACAGCACAGCTATTGGAAATATATATTCAGAATGGTCTTAAGATACAATGCAAACTTTAAATTAGTTTCTGTTTTGATGGACATCCTAGTCTAGAACGGTCAGATTTTCTTAGGAATTGGGAAACAACCTGAGACTATGGAATTTCTCCCCACGGTGCAAGTCTGATGAAATCATGTTGACATTAATACAGAGTCAGAATCACATCCTACCAGTGTAAGGACAAAGGTAAAAGCTCACTAGCTGTGTTAAACAAAGGGTTTGGGCAATAACTTAGCTAATTGCTGCATGTATGTGTGGAAATGCGCTTAGAAAATGATAAATTCTTCTGCCACATTTCAGGAACAGTGTTCTTAGGTCTGCTGTCTGCCCTCTTCATCTGCAACCCACAAACAGTGTGGGATGTACGTTGGAAAATGCATGGGGTAATTAAACTTGCCAGAACACTTTCTCCTCTTAGGGACAGAGAGGTCAGTGTTTTCAGATATTGGCTACTCAACTTAGGCACCTCAGTCCTCAGTTCAGCATCTAAGATTCTTGGCCCTGGTTGCCTCAGTGAATTTCAGAAGAATTGGTGTTACTGTCCAAGGATTAGGTGACTGCTCTTTTAATCACCCCATTTTTAGAAACGCAGACATGCTTCTCTACTGGAAGATGTTTCACTGTTCTGCAGATTATGCATTTGTGGCAGATGGCATTTGGCCTTCAGTTATTGATTACAAAAAGTTGAAAGCATGTGAGTTTACATATAGAGGTTTAGCTAAAATAACAAAAAAAATCTTTTTTGATACTGTATAAGGCAGTAAATATTAACTTAAAAAAATTCCATTTGCCATATGGTCTTCAGGTGATTTGATGTAATTCAAAACAGGCATTCAGTAGCCTAATAGTTCTACCGTATCACAGATGAGTGCATTCCCTTGAAATACGGTTTTAGTGTGCTTCTCAGGCCTTGATTCTTCTGCTGGCATTAGAAGCCAATTTATAGAAGCAAAGCAAATTCCAAATTCAGTCCACAAGCCCACATTATCAAAACCCTCTCCACTGGAAAAATATTCATGTCAGGCTCGAAATACCTTAATCATATTTTTCTTCTTCATCCATCAACACAATATATGAGGATATGATGTAGAAGAGCTAGAAGCTACTCAGCAAAAGCTCTTCCCTGTGTTGTCCAAGTCATTTCAGAGAACTGTGATTTGAGTCTGAGCTTATGCTCATGGGTTCGTATTTTTAACATGATTATGCACATGCATGACTAGCACCCATACTTGAGCGCACATACTGCAGATTTTAAGTCCGTGGTTCCACACACATCTTAGTTTGTTTTGTCACTGTGTCTGAAGCAGCAATGATAGCTCTGTGAGAGGCTTTAGAGAAAAGGGTTTTTTTCTTTGCTGTTTTGATTTCTTACAATAACAGAAGTATTTGTGTGAAAACCTTGAGCTCAGATGAGAAAATGTTCAAACTGAATGACTATGTATTTGTAGATTCACAAAGTTTAAATACCAATGAAATATCTGTCTGAAACCTTAAGCAAGCCCACTTCACTTGCACAGCCATTTATATGGGCTGCTGTCTAGCAGCTGATGCATGATCTTTTCCTCTCCAACCTACTTCATGTAGATCCAACATTAAATAAGGAGGGTAGTAATTCTACAGCGCAAATGTCTTCTCTAAGTGTGGCCAATGTGAGCCAAGCAGTGTGTAGTTGACAGATACAAGTATTTTGTTCTGTTTTAACCATATGGATCAAAGATTAGTGTAACAAACAACGTAGCTGGCAGTTGCCTACTAAATCGTCTTTTCAATCGGTTGCTCACTATTTTTCTCATCATTATATCTGTTTACATCTAGTATATACTCCTGGTGATTTTGTTTTAATCAACTGGATTTTAAATGGGACTGTTTTAAATGGCTAGAAAGATGATGGAGCCATCATGGTTCCTTAAAAGATTTTCAGACTCCCCCCAAAACTTTCCACGAATCACCATTAGTGATGTGGGACTTCACACACACCAATTTGCCAGGGGCAGTATATACTAAAAATGCTTATGTTGTCAGCACGGTGAAGGACTGAGCATGTGCTTTACGAGAACTAGATACTGCCAGAAGACTGAGCAGACAGACCTGTGGTGGACTAGCAGCGCAGGACAAGTTAGGAGAACAAGGAGACCACACTTCATGAAATATGACATAGACTCTTGCCTGAAATGAGCTCTTGCTTTGCTGAGTTACTTGTGTGGCAAACCATTATAAGATATCACTGCTTTTTTAACCTTAGGCTTTAGTACATTTAAAGCTAATATGGGTAAGCCTGGTCCTATAATCGCCGTGTTGCCGTGCTGCACCACCAGAGCCAGCACAATTTAGACATGCACGGTGGGCACAACAATTGTTTTGGCATAGTGGCCATTCTGTCTTGGAGAGCCTGGCCAGGAAGAAGGTGGTGCTACCACCTTCTGTGGCTCTCTTATTCTCTTTGCAGGTTAGCAAGCACAAGCAGGAGCATCTGAACTGCTCAAAGGTGCCAGGACAGCAGTTGTGATCGTTGTTAGGACCTGAGCCCAGAAAAGGGAGAGCCCCCCCCCTCCTCTTTCTCACTTGTGCGTGTGTATGGGTAGTTATAAAACTCTTCATGTGGGAGGGACATGAATTGTGAATCATCACAAATGCTGCTGCTAGGTATCACACACAGTTTTTTAAGGCTAACACAGGGATACTTACGGGAAACTACAATTAAAACAAACATTATTTCTAACCTTTTATTAATGAGATCACAGTTCCTAGTTCAAAGCAGGTGAAACAATAAATACATAGTTTGAGCAGAGAATGTTAAATGATATATGGAACTTCTTATTAAATAAAAAGTAAAAAATTACGTTGCAGACATGTTTTTTGCCAAGCTCTTGGTGGTATTCCAAGAAAAATTAATAACTGACCTACTATAAAAGCTCTTCTCTTATTACTTTCTTGAAGCTTTCATCAAAAATAGGTATCTTGAGTGTGTTGGATATTTCTGGTTCTTTTGATGATTTACTGTAACGTTAATCTCCACAATGCGGTTGTGTTAACACCTTCCTGCTGCTAAACCAAATTTCACCTTCAGACACAGAAGGACTGAATTTTTAGACAGGGATAATCCAGGACTCAGCAGCAGTGGATTTTGGAAAAGTGAGTGAAATATAACCCAAGCTGGGCTGACTGGGTTGGCAGGCTGGAGCTGAGACAGCTTAACAAGAAATGAGTCTTTAAAGATCCTGTGTGTTGATACTTCAGCAGTATGTTACTCTTCTGAAATTTCCAAGGGTCTTTATTGAGGACTAGAAAGCACCATTTCATGGCTGCTCAGTACCAGATGTTTTCCTTAGGAACAAGGGGAGTCCACCTCAATTGATTCTGGCCTGTCAACTGCTCTGACACCGTTGATCACTAGACCTACTAAAATGGCTGCAGATCCCTTTGCCTCAAGTGTACATAGAAATCAGAGTTGAATGTTTGCTCATGTATTACGGAGTTACAGGTACCACAGTGACATGAATTGCATAGGTCTAGTAGATGGCTATGCAGGCAGATAAACTTAGGAATGTTCTCAGAACCTAAACAAGACCCGCAGAAGTTGATGCTATCAGTTATGTGTATGACATCAGTTTGATGTAGGTGAACCTCTTCTTAGGCTGCAGTCTGGGTAAGGGATTGCTTGGATGAGGCTCGACTAACAGAGCTGCAGGGTGTTCACAGGATAAGGACAATTCCTGAAGGACACAGAGGAGGTGAAATCTGAGCTATGGTTTTCTGTAGCCATTGCAAATGAAGTGGGAAATCTTAGCTCTAGTTACAGGAATAAACTACTATGGTGGTCCATTGTCATGGGAATGTAACTTTTCCTTTAAGCTCTTTGAACGGTTTGTTAAGACCATACATATATATACATATGTGCATGTATATGCAATGTGTTCTGTGTCAGCCTCTGCTTGGAAAAAATCTAAGTAGGAACTTTGCTAGCGAGTGTTATAATGATGTGTTTATTTTCTGTACCTTGTTTGTGTAAAAAGGTTCTTTAATTTACTTATTTCTTGAAGTAACTGAGATTGTCTTTTAACTTGAAGAGCTCTTTGGCTATGCCTACATTAGCAAAAGTGCAGGCCAATGGGAGTGGATCTGTAGACTTTCATATTATATGCATTTCAGAAGATGTTACTTTGGGCTAATCCTATTCTGTTTATATGGACTGAATGCCTGTCAGTGCACTAGGTGTGCTGCTGGAGTTTTGTTGTTGTTTTTTTTTTAAAAAAAACAATTTCTACAAGTGTCCACAGTTCTGAGTGTCTAAGCATTATCCTTTAAACATTTGACAGATGAGTTTCAAGGAGCTTTAAAAATCTTTGCAGTTCCAGAGTGGTTGAAATAAGTGCTGCTATCATTGGTTTACAGCTAGAGAAAGCACATACTGAAGTATTGCATAACTTGCCAACAAAGAAAGTCTTTGCTTGAACCAGGAATATATGCCGTGTATGTATGACTCCCAGCTAATTTTTAAATTTCTTTTCAGCAGTTTAAATACAGTCTCTTTCAGAACAACAGATGGCTAGATTGGTACCTCAACCTGTGCAAAATAGTATCACCTAATGCTGATAGTTGCTCATCACCTAATAGACAAAATGGGCAAAAAATACCTAGGCTATATCAGGTTTGTTCTTTGTGAACACATGATGTGAAAGCAAATGCTAACCACAGCCAGAATAGAGTAGTATTTCAGTCAAACCATATTCACTTTGTGGTACTCTAAATATCTATGCAATATGCAACATTATATAAATCAGGCATGCAACTTGTAAGCAAAGATATTCACCAGCAAAATGTTGTAAGTGGTTTATTTAAAATGAATTAATAAATAAGAACCAGACTGTGAAATACACTGACACAGATTTTTGACTTTGTAAACAACAGTGACATAGCTCTGATTCAGACTTAAGTTTTATTAAAAAAAAAAACAAAACACTTTTAAATCTTGTCTAGGTTAAAAATATCATACAGCAACTTCTTGTCTTCTGCCACAAGTCTGCCCTCTATTTGATCAAGGACATTTCCTTTGAAAAATATATCTAGCTTCTGAGACTACAGTGTCCATCAGTGAAATTCCTGGTTGTGAAAGAGCAACAAGAAGGTGATATAGCAGATAAGGTTACCGACATATCTCCAAATAGGATTTCCTCTGTGGCAATTTTGAATAGTCAATTTTGAACACTTATAGTTTCCCAAATAGACAGTGAAACTTTATTATCTCCAACTGGTTAAGGAGATAGGGTATTCTAGAGTAAAATAGATGGCTACCCCATTCAATCTATCCTTCTGCCTACAGATGTGTTCGCTGTCTGATTGGAAAAGTTTTTTAAAAAGTCTGCACAACAAAAACCAGAATACACCTGGCCAGTTGTGGAATGCTGATTTCCTAAAGCATATTCCTGCCTGACTTCTGTAAGTAATCCATTTATACCAAGAAGCATGAGGTTTCATTATACTTAATTATCTTAGCATAATTATAAATGCTAATGGTCACATAATTATCTAGATCTTTTTAAAATCCAATCACTCAACTCACTATTTCACTCAAAAGGTCTCTTGGGGCTGTAAATCCCATATTTTGCATGAAATAATATTTCCTTGAATTTGTTCTTCATTTAACTGCCATTAATTACACCATATAACCTCTTCTTATGCTTTGGAATAGAGAAAGACTGGGTGCTTGTCGTAGTTTTATATTATCATTTCATTTCAGTGCTCATTTTATAATTTTAAATCATAAAAGAATACATAAAATCCTAATGAATGGGTTGATGACAATCATAGAAAATAACAAGCTTTATAAGCCACTACCTTAAATCATCATGCAAACAGTCCTACTCAAAAATATGTCAGGTCTGCAATCAATCCAAAGTCAAAGTGTGTAGGTGTCTACCAAAGAGATGAATCCAGACTTTAGGATTGTATGATAATACCATTCTGCAAAAGGCACCATAAAGAATTCCTGCATAGTCTGCAGCTGTCAGGTAGTTCTCACAGACCCCAGGACCCCAGACCAGTTAAAAGGCTTTGTACTCACAGATGGATGATCAGTACTTTTTTATTCACCCCTTCATTTTAATGTCTTATTTCTGGACAGCCCTTCTTTTGCACCATTGCAGATAACAGGGTGTTGCCATTAATGCTGGAGAGTGCTGGACTTAGCTCAGCCCTTCCTCCCACTGCATGGCTCGCTGCTGCTGTCACCACTTAATTCCACTCCGTCCCCACAGGTCATTAAAATCATTATATTTTTCATTTCAAGAATCTGACTCTTACCATAAGGCCCGCTATGGAGTCTCTTTTCTTTAATTAGCAATATGGGGAGTAACACACCTGCATCAGGCAGAGCAGGGAATACTGCTTGCTGTCCTGTGATCTTTGGTTTTCCAGTCCACAAGTGCTGCCCCTGATCACCGCTCTTGATAACTACCTTAGCTGTCACCTCCTCTTTCATGCGTTCACGTGTGTCAGCAAACAGGCTCCTTGCCTTCTCATTCTTCAGCATTCCCTGTTCTTATCTCTTTCACAGTGTGAACCAGATCTTCTTGCCAAAGTGTGACCTTCAGCATCTTTTGGAGTGTTTGTACTCTTATTCCACCACTTATTGAATGAAGTCAGCAGTGCTCAGGTGTGCTACAAAGCTTTGCTGGTTAGGCAGAGACCTAAGCCCTCAAGTTTCACAGGCCCTCCAGTGCTCTTCATTTTCTTGTCCCACACTTGCTTCTAACCTTGCACCAGTGAAGTTAATGAGAGCATCCATTAATATAAATTCAAGCTGTACACCCTAAGCCTGGGCCTAAGCGTCAGTAAAAATGACGTAACAATTAATAAAACTGTAGCCTATAGGTCCTACAGCTGGATTATTGACGATACTGACAAATGAAAATAAATAACAGTAATTTAGGTCTCCCGTGTGAAAGCAAGCATGCACATGGTCCGGCAGAGAACTGGGAGACAGTCTGCTGTAAATGTGTGGCTCAAACACATCAGCGATTAGCGGTGTGATGCAAAATATCAGCAGTACGTTGAGTATAAAGGAAAGTGTGGGTAGTGCTTTGCAGATTTCAGGCACAGAGAAAACGGGCTCTACTGTGTTGCCCATTTTGATTTTAGGCTAACATGGCAGTATTGTGCAATTTTGCTATATCGCCTGAACAGAGCAAATACAATGATTTTATCATCAAGACTAGTTCTTGGCAAAAAATAGGTCAAGGATCTTTAGCTGCTTTGGAAAGCATACCACAGAGGATAAATCAAGGTTTATAAGGCTCAGTACTTCTGCAACTAGCTAGAGTTTGTAGAACAGAGTCATGGAATCATTTAGGTTTGAAACGACCTTTAAGATATGTTACATTTCAAGAACATCCCAAGTTTTTAATCCTGTATTTTCTTCCTCGTTGTCTGCCCTTCTCATGTTTAATAATTGGAGCCACAGTTGCATTTTAAAAAAATGTAATACACCATAGTCTTTCTCATTCTCTGACTCACTTCTGGATCTTCACCCACTCAGAGTGCTTTTCTGTCTCATCCCTTCTGGTGGCTTGCTGGAGCCCGAGACTGATAGAAATCCCCTAAAACTTGGCTAAGAGATGTGGGGTTTTCTGCTCAGGAAATAAAGGATGATGCTTCACAGAACCACAAGATCAGATGAGTTTGGAAGGCGCCTCTGGAGACTGTCTAGTCCAAGCCCCCCTGCTCAAGCACGGTCAACTAGAACAGGTCGTCCAAGACTATGCCCATCTGGTTTTATGTATCTTCTCTGTGCTGCTCTCCTGACTTCTAGAAAGTCTAGATCACGTTTTCAAGTTCCTAGCCCATGAGCCATCTGGATGCAATATCTTAACTTAAATGCAACAGACAAAATATTTTATCACATATTTCATTTATTATTGTTTATCATTGTTTTTAATATGATAGCAGTGTTTGCACATGCTCGCGGAATCCGTAGTGCCAGCTATAGACCCCAACACAGCTATTTGAAGAACCTGCTTGTTATTTTGTTTGTTGTCGAGTAACACATGAAAAAGGATTATGTGTGGATATGCACATATATACACACACATGCATATATATAAATACATATGCATATTTATGTGTATGCACATATATATACATACACGCATGTATAAAAGGTGTTTCCTTTGTGTACATGTGAAAAGTATTGGCAAAGCCAATTTCACTGCTTTCTCCCTTTCATCACAATAAAAAAAGTTGTTCCCCTGTATGCAAAAGCAAAGGAAAAACCACAAACATCTGCCCAGCTGCAAATGTGGAACAAAATAAATATTGACAACAGTAAACAAGTAACAGAAAAAATTTCATTTCTGTGCTTTAAGTAGCACAAAGAAAAAAACAGCCTTTCTTCTCATGTCAAAAAGATTCTTCTCAGATCTAAAATGGCATTATTGGCTTATAGGCATCATTCCACTATGAAAACTACGAGTTAAGTGATTAAAATTGGACTAAGCAAAGCCAAATAAACAACACCCAGAATAGCTATAAAACATGTCATTGATGAACAATGTCATTATTATCATGCTCATGAGTACTTTCATTTGCAGAGACAATGGGTCAGATCCCCAGCTAAATGAAAGAATATACATTCATTTGAAATCAATAGACCTACTTTGGTTGCATATCAACTGCTGGTTGTTCATTCCCGTACTGCTTCTACACTTCTTGATGTGGTTACTAATAAAGCTTGGCTGATGAAGCTGACTGAGTGAAGCAGGTAAAAATGGTACAGTGTAACTGAAAATGCTCGTATAACTGTAAATCTCGACAAGCTTTGTGATCAAAAATTGCCATTTTGAGTACTCAGAAAAATACAGAATTTCTAAGAATTCTTTCAGATAGTCTTTCCTTGGCTAGTATATGACATTTAGGAATATCTAGAAACAGGTGTCCGTGACCCAACAAGGTTTACAGCACAAAGAAATTGTAATCCCTTTAAAATCTGTGTGTCCTGTGGATTGATCACCACGAATGGGGGTGAGATAACCGTAATGCCTTCTCTACAGTGAGCAAATCTTCTACACTAATAGCATGATCATGTAATGACTAGATGATCTCTTCCCACAGGCGCTCTCAGTAGTGAACTGGGAGTTATTTTGGCAAGTTTTACTGAAGATCATTTTCAGTTCAGAAGAGGTGTTCAGCTTCATTCAGAAGTTCTGTCTCTGAAGCTGCTTCCAATCAATAATATTTAGTCAGAGTGCAAAAATTGCTTTGTTGATACAGCATTTTGGATACACACATCTCTTGCACAGCACTGACTCCACTTTTTTTTTTTATTACCTTGAACAGGAGACACCTCTATTTGCCTTCATGACTCCCTCTAAATTATTTTAATTTTAAAGCCATCAATAAACTGATTGCAATCCCAATAATTTGTTACATTGCAAAAGAAATGTAACAGAAGCCAGAAATATGGAAATAAGTAATTTCCAAAAATTTGTACAAAAAGTTGTAGTAATTGATGTGAATTATTAATTGCAAATGTCTATGAACATTGTATGAAATAGCCCAGAAGCTACATTTCCCAAGTGAAAAGAAAAACCTAACTAACTCAAACTTGCTAGAAGAAAGAATTAAAATTGTCCCTCTTTTTTACTGGGAGAAAGAAGAAATTGATAGCAATAAACATTAATCATAACTAAGAATTTTTCAAACAACCAAATGTGAAAAAATAATATGTTTTTTTCTGGGTGTTATTAATGCAAATATGGTAAGGCCTGTCAGTCCAATCGTCCTGTAAAAAAAGGGAAACTTTTCTATTTGCTTGTATGTACAGCACACAGCGTAGAATATGTCAACGTCAGATACGTACTTTCCAGTTGTAACTGAAGAGTATGTTAGAGAACAGCTGTGGAAGAAGATATTTTCAAATCAGCAATCTGGTCATCCCATACCCATGAGTTTTAAAAGAGCTGGCAAAGGAACTCAATGAACATTAATGCTGAAATTTAGGCAGTCTTGGAGCAGTAAAAAAATTCCATTAGACATTTTTTAAAGTTACCAATGTATTTTAATAGGTAAGAGGAATAGTCTAGGCAATTACAGGCCTATCAGCCTCTTCCTGTTCAAATAATAAACAGCTGACATAGGATAAGCAAACCAAAATGCTAATATAGTTCTGTGCTACAGTTCCCTTTAAGTGCTAATCTAGGGCTAATCTAGTTAACAGCAATTCACATGCACAGATGGAAAACAGATCCTGTCTGATCAACCTGATAGGTTTTTTTTGAGTGAAGTTGGGTGATAAACATAATGATGCTTGACTTTTGGAAGTTTTTGACAGGGTTCAGCACAACCTTCAGGGTGAAAGCTGGAATGATAAAAAGTAATGTGGCAAAAACAACTGATAGGAAACTTTATAACCAGTCCTTGCAAATAGGGGGAATGTGTTGGGCAGAGTTACTTCTTCCCACTGGGAGCAGATCTGGAACTATTTCATACCTCTGTTGTTGCTGACTGGGTTTGCAGATGACAGGGCAACTGTGGGGAAGGCAGGTGATGAAAAGGAAGGGGTGAGCTGCTCAGTGTAAGCAAATTTTCAGACAGTCACATGTAATGTCACTCAAGTCAGCTCTCTGTGCAGAGGGAGTCACCAAGCTGTGAAGAAACAGCTCAGATCGGTACAAGTGGGTATTGTGTGGCAGTGGGCTGCAGTGCTGCTGTGATCCTTGGACTTACGTAAACAAAGTGACCTTAAGAGCTGAAAAATTATATCCCCCCTTCATTTGGCATGAATCTGACACTTACTGCAATCCCACGTTACTGTTTTCTCCGCAGCCAGAGGAAAATGTTTAGAATTTGGAGAGGACTCAGGGAACAGTCATGACAAATACAAAAGGACAAGTAAACATACCTTGGAGAGAGATGGGGAATGCAAGAGCTCAACAGGGAGCAGATAGAGGTATGCCTTTGGTCACAGTCCACAGCCAACTGCAGGGGGGAAACAGGACAGAATAGATGGTTCTTTGGTCTGGATGTAAATGTGTAGATCTTTATCCAGTGCCGAGAAGTTGAGGACACACACACACTCTGTGGTAGTTAAACACAACTAAATTGTTTACCAAGTTCCGTGGTGAAGTCATCTGGAAATATCTCAGTTAAGATCACATGTTCTTTAAAGTGTTTTTCATTACGGGCAGGAACCAACACAGTGAAGTCCTGTGGCTGATCTCTGAGTCAAATCTTACCCACAACTTTCTTCCCTCCAGTCCAGCGTATTTATTTCACTGTCTGGCAGGAGATGAAAACCCACCACTTTTGTACCTTCTGCACACAGAGAGCCTCTTAGAGCCAGGAGCTGTTCTATTTGTGTGGGATAAGCAATTAGTACCGGAGTCATCTCTCCTATGCCATATGCTCATGGCTCAGCATTTAGGACTGCGCCTGCACCTGCAGCGGAGCGTGAATCAGACAGGCTCGTACAGTACGGGCAGGAAGGCAGGTTAAGTGATCACAGTGGTACCTTCTCTCTAGATAATCTTTGATTCTAGTTAAACAAAACCAAGTGGCTCTATTTAGTCCCATTCTTTAGCGGGACTGTGGATGGCATGCCAAGGTCTATTTACTAAAGTAGCACCAGAGGCAGCCTTATTGAGACAGCCTAGAGCAGAACAACCTCACACATAACAAAACAATTCATATTGATGGGTGTGCACTGAGTGCACCAATGGGCCTTATGTGCCTTTACCAGACTTAGTGCCCCGACAACATTTTTCCTGATAACTTTTCCTTAATGGTAGCTTGGAGATGATTTAGATTCAGTGGAGCGACCCTTTCTGGGAAAAATCTACCTTTAAATCTCCTTCGCTTTTATGTTTATACTTCTGTTCTATTTTTCTTTATTTACTAGTTCCAGGAAGTGTTTTATGATTTTTTTTTCCCTCTCTCAGGGTCTGTATGTGGTTATCACCACATATAATCTTTGCATAGCACCAGCATAAGTGTTTTGGGCAGTTACATTAAGGACTTGCTGCTAGTTATCTAGTCCTATCAAATATGGATTTCAGCTAAACACTTAGCTGTTGGAATAAAATAAGGATCTTTCATAATTTCTGTTCTCTAAATATTGTGTTCATAGTATTATAAAAGCCTGTATTCTCCTCAGCTATTTGTCTCTGCTGCCGTAAAGCCCAGCTGTTCAAAAGACAGCTGGACAATGACATAGTGTCACTTCCGTAAATCACTGGGATACAGGCACGAAGGAGGGCACACACACCACATTGCATTAGGAAATGCTTTAATCTCAGAAGGGTGGGAAAGGATCTCTTGAAAAATTCTGCTCTTAGGCCAAAACTGGGAAACGCGTTCAGACTGAAAATTGAAAAGGAAGATTACACTGAATTCTACACAGTCTGGGAAGGGAGGATTAGATATAGGTAGAAAATTGGGTTAGATTCCCAGTCTAGCCTAATTTCCAAGTTAAACGCAACAGTCAAATATTGTGGTAATGCTGCCTAATCCCAAGGGCATCTGCACATTTTACGCAAATGGTTGTTCAGAGCTAGAGCTTCACTTCAGGAATATCATCTCTACTACTTCTGCTGAGGGAAGTCCTTTAGTCCTGTGGTGGGGACATTGTAACATGGAGTGGGACAATGGATTAATGTCCTTTTTGGAAATGGCAGAAAATGAACTCAGGTTTTCTGCTTTCTGGCCAAAGACTGCTGCGGCTGCTGTCACCTGAGAAGACGGATTGGTCCTTCCTGAGTGCTTTTAGAAAGCAGTTTGGAGAAAACGCAGTGTCTGACAGTGTCTCGTGGCAGCACAGAGCCATGTGCTAAAAAGGAGGACTTCAGACCTACTTCTGTCCTCAGCTTCTCCTAGTAACTACCCAAACTCTCTCAGGCTGCTAACCACTGTGAAAGCTGTTCCGAGACACCTACCTTGCCCTGAGATTGCACTGAGTGCTTATCTGCCTAACTCCTCGTGAAGGCTTTCATTTCAGGAGTCTAGATACATAAAAAGTAGGAATCTACTTCAGCAAACTGCTGAGCTTTGTAGCCTCAGTCTTCCTCTACACCTCATTAAGAGCCTGCAGCAGAAATTGTGCTTGCTTGATATATAAGCATGTGGGTTTTGTACTGTTCAGGTGAATAAAGTATAGCCTATAATATGGACAACATTTGTTAACATTCTGTGAGGGACTGCCATATTGACCATGGCCATGAAGTAAATGGCCATGACATTTCCTCAAATATACAGAAGGGTTTGAAATCCTTAGAGTTCTTACAGAACACAAACCAGCAAACTTAATCCATTACATGGAAAAAAATTCAGGCCTGCCCTTTCCCCATTGTTGTTTGGCTGGGTAGATCCTTTTCCACAATTTTGCTTTTTGTTCTCACAGTTTTCTGAGGCTTCCCAAGCTCCCAAAGCTCCATACACTCTTTCTTTTTATGGACAAAACATGGTTGTCCGTATGATGTCTCACCTACTGATCATGTTGCTTCTTTCTCATGTTGCTATCGGATTGCCACACCATGGAACAAATACGTAACAAAATCTGTTTTGTGTGATTTTTTCTACACTGTGGGATACTCAGTGTGAGAAATTTCCTCACTATAACCTTTCTGAGATATATGGATATCCTTCAAGAAGGCCAGGGGTTAGAGGATGACCACCTTCATCAACCCACCTTTTATACTGCCTACATCCTGGGATTAGGTTTTATGTCCTATGATGACCAGTGCTTCACAATACATATATTCTTTGCCCTTGCTGCAACACCGAACCGTGTGCTGTTTAACAGACCCTTGAGCACAGACTCGATGCAGCACTGTCTCTGTAACAGTGCCATTAGTGCATGTGGCAATGTCTCCACCGCACAGCCAGGGAGTTAATTTTTCATTGAAAACTACAAATCTCTTTATTTGGATCAGACTTGGATTAATTTGTCAAACCAGACTCGCAGGGCTGGCTATTATCCTTTCCAGGGGATGGTGATTAGATCTGTACATTGGTTGGGGGTCTAATCGCTGCCTTATACAGTAATAATAAATATTATAGTCTTTGCTTTATGTTTTTCTAGCTGTGCAATCTGTCAACCAGTTTATCTTCTTTGCTAATTAGGCTAGGGGCTTTGGGGGGATTATACTACAACTCCTAAATCTCTTCCTGATTAGCTTCATGTTTACCTTCATCATTTGATTTGATAGTTTTTACTATTATTTTAATACAGAAGAATACAATTATTGATACCCTTGGATGGGGCATTGGTGCCTGCCTTGACTGTATAACAATGGTGTCAGCTGCTACCTCCTTGCTGTGCTTTCCCAATGCTGAAAGTGGCTTTAAGTACCAGTTGGAGAACTGCTTCTCCGTGCTTCCAGTTAGTGCTTGTAAGAAGCTGTCGGGGGGGCTGCTTTCTCACTTACATTACATTCTGGAAAAGCGTAAAGAAACAGATTTGTGTGGTAGATGTAGGGATTTATCCCCTGTCGGAGCACTAGCAATGGGGAGTGAAAGGCTTCTTTATTCTGCCAGGAGAGAAGTTTTCAGCTGGAGTGGAGGCACTGCCTGCCACACTGCATGATCCCTGAAGTAAATGAGATGCGTCACTTGGATAACCATCAGTTGGTGACCATTGGATTTTGCCTTTTGTTGGGAAGTAAAGGCAAAGTTTCCCAAGCAAAACTTTTGCCTTCTTTCTTTGGGAAGTGAGAACTGTAAGCAAGGGACTACATAAATACTCATTCTTCAAGGAACAGTTAAAAATATAAAAAAGACTCTGAAAAATGTTTTCTAAGTTTAAATTCTGAGGTTATGAAAGAAAGTGGCAAACTACACATAAAGAATCTTGGAAGAAAATATTTTCTATTTAGCTGATAATAGCTAAGGGCAGTGTTTAGATGAGTCAAGGGAAGGGTGCTCTGGAAAATGGACATCATAAAAACGCCCCTTAGGGGTTCATGTCAAAAGAATCAATAACTTTCTCAAATCAACCCAAAACAGGAAATGAAATGCAAACCCACAAAATCTGCATTGGAAAAACATAAAAATTCAAAGGAAGTGAAAATCAAATTTCCTACAGAAACAGTGCCTTGGCTGCAGGGAACATTTACAAACTCCTCTGTGTTCTCTTTTACTGGTTAAATGAGTATCTTGATGAGCTGTATTGTTTTTGCATGGTCAACAGCTATAGGAAAATATACTTACAATGCAGGCAACTAAAAGCATCTATTGAAAACTTCATTTTTATATTTCCTGATTTATTTTTTTTTTAATCTGAACTGTGAAAACATAGCATAATATTACTACAGCTGCTTGGATTTAATAAAGAACTGAAATGACAAAATCAAATGAGTTGTGACAAAGTGTAAGTGATTCTGGTCTGGTTTACAGGCAAAAGGAATGTGAAGAAGTGGGGAAGAACAGGATCATAAAATCCTAGTTTGGGGATGTGAGCTTAAAAGTACCACTGGGGCCAGGGCCACCAGGCGAATGAAGAGTTTGCTGTACCCTGAAGGATAGAGGAAACAGGAAAATTATGGTAATATCTTAACAACAAAATGTTGAGTACAGTGGATACTCCATGAAATTTTAGAGTATTTCGTCCTTGAGTCCAAAATCTAATGGATTTGCAGTAACTTCAGTCAAGGCAACTTAAAAATTGATGAAGGCAAGCTTGGGGTGTACTAATCCTGGAAATGAAAGAGGGGGAAAAAGCTCCCCAGACTAGCTTGTGTGTACTCTGCACAGCTCGGTGCCTTCAGTGGGGGCTGAAAGGGAGATGGGGAGCCAGGGACAGTGTCTTCCTGCAGGACACCAAACCAAAGTGTCTCTGGGACTTGACAGGAGCAAGAAGACTGTGAGCATGGGAAGGGTTGCCAGAGGGATCCATGCCAAAAGGAGATAAATGTTCAAAACTCTCCATCTTACTGCCTTGACCACAGCCAGGCAAATTTGGGTCTTTCCATTTATTAAAAAAAAAAAAAAAAAGAAAAAAGAAAAAAAAAAAAAAAGAAAAAAGGAGTAACCGAGCCACCTAATTCTCAATGTCTGTGATAATGAGGTTTTGGGTAAACACTTTTTGGAACTTAAGCTTCTTAGGGCATTAGGGAGAGGAGATCCTCAAATGTCACTTGTACTGTGCCTGCTTACTGATTTTAACGCAATGTGTCATGGAAGTGCTGTGGATGGCCACTCCTGAGTGTAATGCAATAGACTAGCACACTGCGATGGCCTTATGTGGGGAAATAAACATCTTAGTAAACTCCTTATCATGTGACCAGTATTGAGTACAAATCTACAGAGCAAGAAAAAGCAGCCCTTTGTGCCACGAGATTATTTTTAACTTTTCAAGTAGCTATCAGAGATTACCTCTCATCTTTCACAGCATGAATTTCATGTCCATATTGTTAGGAAATACAGAACAATATGGAGAGCGCAAAGGAAGAAAGGAGGAATTAAAGTACCTAAATCAGCTGAGTCATGGCTGAAATATAAAACAGAATTCTGAAGGGTTGAGATTGAAACAGTAATGAAAAAAATCCCTCAGATATAGCTACAGGGTTACTTAC
>JAVJGJ010000037.1:44968383-44993210 GCA_035590215.1 Microhierax caerulescens | reverse complement strand
TGCCACTGAGTTTTATGTGAGACCTTTTACCAATCTGTAGAAAAAAAACCATACATTACAGAATGGTGTTGTGTTTATTTCAATACTGTGCACACGGTTTGGATGACCTTAATAATCTACCAGTGAATTAAGTTCTTAGGAGTGACCCTCTTTTTCAGAGTCAGGCTACTCAAACTTTTCAAATCAAACCCAGTAAAGCAAACAAAGCAAAAAAAAAAGTATTAAAAGATATCCTTAGCTTGAAACTTACGTTTAAGCACTTTCCTGAATAAAATGAACCTAAAGACATGCTTGAGGTCTTTCTTGGAACAGGACTTACTTCACACTATGGAATCATGGTAAAAGGGCAGAGATATACAAAAAGACACAGATAAATTTCTGCATTATTTAAATTAATGTAATAACCATATCACTGCTTTAGAAGCATTGAACATTTCACCATGTTTCAGACTCAGTTCATGAGTTTTCTAAGCAAATAATTGCTTCTCTTCTCTTCATGCCCATAAGCTTATAAAGATGCCATGACTTTATAAATTTAAAAAGAAAGTAATGCACTGAAAGGAAAAACAAATATGCTGTATTCCACACAGAACCTCATCCCTTTCTACTATAAAACAAATAAGAATTTTATGGTAAACTGAAAGGAAGAGAAAGTGAGGGTATAGTGGAGAACTTTTACTTGTGCCCATGAGAAAAGCAGAGCAGAGCCAGTGATGATGACTGGGGTCAGGAGATCACCAGACAGATCCACGGCGATGAGACAGGTCCAAAGTGGAGCTGGGAAGTCATGTCAGCAAGTACTGGTAGGGTCAGAGGTCCCTGGCCAGACATGGTCACAGCACAGCTCAGGTGAGTACCATGGTCCAGAGGCCGTGTTTAAATGCAGTTAAATGCAGCTCCTCAGCAAAGTAGGGGAGGGCCATGAGGAGGTTCCTGAGGGCTGTTTCCCATCAGGCTGATGCGGGTCACAGAGCCCAGGAGTGGGAGCTGGTCCTCACATGGGCAGCCAGACTCCTGCCTGCAGGAGAGGCTGCTGAGCTTGTGGGCCATTCAAGTTCCTCGTTGGATGGATAAGGATGGTTTGATGCCAAGGGATGAGAGTCACTGAACTACACCAGATGCCTCATCTAATCAAAAGGAAATGCAATGACTGGATGAGTGGCTCTGAAATCTTGCAGAGTAGGCATCTCTCTGCAGCTCTGAATTAAAACTGGTATATAAAATTGGGACTCAAAGCCAGTCCCACATCTTCTTTTCCTGGAACGACCCACTTACGTTACTTCATAGCATGGTGGTGGTGGTCCAATCTATCTCATATCAAATTCTGCCTCACATCCTGATATTTCTTATTTCACCTGCTTAAAATGTAGGCTATATCCCAATGCTGCCTTTACTGCTGGTTTAGCAGCACATGCAGTCTAACTCCAGATTCTTGGACTTTGCAGTTTTGGCAGAAACTCTTCAATTTTGGCTGAAGTTCTTCCATTTAGACTGAAGAGAGATGGTAGACCATCCTTTCACCTCTACTGCCTTTCTGATGGCCCAGGAGATAACAGCACAAGGTTTGAACCCCAGCAGGATAGCCTTCCGAGTGAGGGGCAAAGATAAATGAACACCCGCGTGTCCCCTTCTAAAGCAAGGGCTGGAACCACAGAGCAACTACATAAAAGGTGTTCACCACCATCCTGAGTTTAGTTTGAAAAAACAAAAAGCAAGCAAATTTGCCTTGTCAAAAGAGACAGTTCAGTGACAGGGGCTGGCAAATCAAAAAGAACAAAGGCACCTGCTCTGAGCTGCAGGAAATGATGAATTCCAGCCACCAGCTTAGCTGCTCTCTTTACTGAAGAAGTCCAGCAAAACACAATCAGATGGGTGAATTCCTCGGTGATTTAAATCTTGTGCAGTGTCCCTGACCCACTGGCTGCCCTTCAAGCATAAATCTTTCACACAACTTTTAGATTGTATGTCATTATAAGAACAGTGAAAAAGAAACCTCTTCATGTTACAAACAACCGCTAGGAAAAAAGCGACAATAAATGTCTGGTAATTAATGATTCATAATGAAGCCAACCTAACGAATGTGTAAGTGTATGGAGAATGAAGTGGGACAATAGCAGAAAGGCTTTGGTTGGCCACTTAAAACAAAAGACAACACACTCCCAAATGCAGGTGCTCACTGGAGACCATCCAAGAAGGGCAAAACTACTGCTGTCAAAAGAGGAGAATGAAAGGAGTCAGACACAGCTGCCAGAAATACACAGTAAAATTTCTTGAGGATAAATTTTAATTATATTATGACGGTCACAAGAGAGAGGCTGAACTCCTGTCCTGATAGAAATTGATTACCCTCCACAAGGTGTCCCTAGGAGAGCCTCCAAACGGAGCCAATGTTTCCAAAAGACAGTCTGGCTTCTAGCATAGCAGGTTAGCAATGTCCTGTCTTTCTAGCAGTGCAAAAGCCAATCTAATCAGGTGTGAAGCATTTGATGTATGGAAAAATTAACCAGCATCTAGAGAGAAAACCTGGCACAAGATGAAGAAACCTGGCAGCTGAGACAATAGCCCTGGCAAAATTTACAGGAGTTTCATTCCAATTTTGTTGAAGGTAATTCTTTTCTGCTTTCTATTCTATGTAGCCTTTCTTTTATTTTCATTCTAGGCTGTAAATCCAAATAAGTAAGCAAACGAGTCTACTGTGTGCCAAGACACCAATCTGCAGGAAAGCACAAAAAGAACTTCCCATTTATTTCTCTCTAAACTCTTTGTTTTAAAACATGCTCCTAAAACTAATGTTACAAGCATCTCCTTATGGAATAAAAATGCAACTAAAGGCAAAGTAAAGTCTTACCATAATTGGTAGGTGGTCTCACAAAACAATGGAAAATAGCATTATTTTTTAATAAAGCACTTAGCTAACATCAGTGTATTGCAGGCTGGAGGAGAGCTGCTGACGGAGTCTGGCAGCTCTTTCATAGAATTGTCTAGACAAAGAATGTATGCAATGTTTTGTTTCAAAACAAAACCAAAACCAAAACCAAGTATCCACGCTTAAGATTTATCTAGCGCAGTGTTTCACCCAAAGACACTCTCTTTTATCTCTTTCTGAAGATCACCCTTTTCTCGCAGTCCTTGGATTTCTTCTGCTTTCTTCCTTGAAATGTCTGTTGCTCTCTCTTTTTTGTTTGTTTATTTGTTTTGTTTTGCTTCTTTTTTCCTGTCTGCATACAGCTCCCTCAGGAAAAAGGAAAAGAAATTGTACCTATCTCTCTCTCATCCCAAATTCTTCTCATACATTTCAGCTTCCTGCATGTGACTAGACTTTTGTGAGAGGGTTCCTATTGTTGTATCTACTTTTCTCACAAAAATGTAATTACATTCCTGACTGATTAGTGGCTGCACCATAGCTTACCCTTACTGATATTTTCATGTAACTCCTAGATTAACAAGACACATTTAGAAAAAAATAATTGTTTCTTCATTACAAAGCTGACCTAGACCAAGGCACTCAGTGAGGAGCAGTTTAGTTTTCCAAACACACAACTGAACATCGATGCTGTAGACTGGCTTGATTTGTATCCATGTATTTTCCTCCTATAACAATGTGGTAACCTGCACTAGTAATTAACATCTTCAGCAGGGTGGTTAGAGCTTCACTAGCATCAATGTTCACCCTGTGCTCTAGAGGAAGCTGATGTCCTTTCTACAGAAGCAATAATATCAACTCCAAACTTCATTTGCTCAGGTATGGCTATTACAAAAAAAAGAGTTGTGTTGTACTGTATTGATCCTACAGTGGCAGCAATTACAGCAGCTGGAGCAGCTGCTCCTACATGTGGTAGATGTGTGTCCACATGTGCACATTGTCAGCTTCTATTAGAGAGGAAATGTGGTGGCATATTTATGCATGTATACTGAAGATGTACACTAATTTGAAGTAGCTTGCTTGTCACTGGGGATATATGCATGCTGCTATCACTGGGCAGTTCTAGTACAAGAATGCCAAGGCATGGATTCAGCATGGGGCGAAAGTGCACAGAAGCATATGTGGTAGACAAAAGATGTGGGACAGATGGGAGGATATTCCAGTAGAGACCCTTTACAAGGAGCATAGCTCTTATATAAACTGAGTGCTGAGAAAGCTAAGTATATTGTAATCTCAGCAGTTTCTCTACTCATAAGCTGGGAAAAAAGTTGAGGCAGGACAATTAACAGTGTGATAGTATCACAACATCATTTTGACTAGTACACAGCAATAAGAAACTATTCAAAACTGCTGTAAGACAATTTTCATGAAGTTGTGTCAACAGCTGGCTTTGATCCTCTTGCACATTGGCATGTGAATACACAAGGACATGTGCACCTACTCACAAGCCAGGGACTACTGACATCTGGAAGCAAACTCTTCCAGAGCACTACAAGTCAGATGCTAACAAATATATTGTCTATACTGACAAGCAAATTGTCTATATTGAGGTAACAGAGGTTGAAGACAAGTATTGATGTGATTTAACTATGAATGATGAATTTAGCTCACTTTCCTCAAATTAAGAAACAAATTAGCAAACATCTTACTGCTGGGGCTAAATTCAAAGGCAGGAAATAAGAACTAAGTACATTTCCTTTACTTACTGTACAGTCATGGGCATGAAGATGTGTGATGTTCTGATGGGGAAAAATGATTCTGTGCTGCTTCAGCATGCATTGCCATTAGACTACGTGCTTGCAGTGATTTGAAGAAGCTCTTTCACAACTTACACGTTTTCATTGATGTCATGGAATCCTTCTTCTGCTGTTTCTGCTCCTCATGATTCTGATACACAGATCTGTGGTCTGAACTTCATCCAAACCACAGAATATTTTTGTGAATCTTTTATTTCTTTCTGGCTGGACTACTATTCCCTTACATTATTGGCTGAGACAGAAAGTCCTACCAAAGGTACAGTCTTTTCTTCCACAGAAGAAAGAAAATTTCCTCCTTAAGCTCTTCATCTTGACAAAGGCAGAACGGATATTCTTTTCCCTTCCGTGTGCCTCTATTTCCTCCCTGGGCAGCAACCTTCTCGCAGACCACCCTACAAAGAAGCCTGGTAGATACAATTCATTTAAAAGAGACTGGGACCTGCTGCATTTGGTGGGGCTGGGTGTCAGGTCAATGAGTCTAAGTCTGTTGCACTGGTTACATTGTTTTTAGTTATTTCAGACTTGGGATGCTTCATGAAGTGTTAAATAAGCTGGAGAACCCTGATCAGGTCAGGCAGCAATTTCCAAGGCCTTTAATAAGAAACTATACAGCCACACTGTGAATGAATGACTGAGAAAGACATTTCATATAGAAAGCTACAGGAACAGCAGTAGGGAGTCTGCAAGAATCTCAGAAATCCTGAATTTAACCTGTAGGAAAAGTCTTGAGATTTGACAGCCAGAAGAAAAGACATTTTGTGGTGAAAAGAAATAGGGCATTGAACCAGCATATGGGGCTTGTGGATAATAATGCCTTCTCTTCCTTGTGCTCTGTATCCTGGACAATGTCATGAAATACAGTTATTGTGTTACCAACAGAAAGTGCCAAGGGCCCCTGAAGGGACTTTTTCACTTGATACTGCCACTGGGATTTATAAGTCAACCCCTTATCCCCTCTGCACAAGCAAACCAAAATTCCAAGCATGCATAAGCCCAATTTTAAGGAGCTTGTACTTTACAGGTACAATCCACAGAAGATTCCAAGAGAAGCACGAAAGGAAGTCATAAGCGAACAAACCTTCCTTTCTTTCAGATTTCAACTTCAAATACATTTCTTTAACCATTATTTTCCTTGCTTACGAGTTTTATTTCCTGCATCATCCTTTCTCCTACTTCCTCTCCTAAGACCAGATGGGAATCTGTAGCATACCTCAACAAAAGACAGTAAAATTATGTCATACATAAGGTTGGTGCAAAACTGTTTTATAACTCTACACACATCTACAACTACTTAATTAACATAAAATATACTGTATTACTGACTACAATGTCTATCCTAAATCTAGTAACAATAACAACATATCTTCACAACTGCATTCACGGGAAGGTCATCGTGTTAAGCCCATACCACACAGTGAAGCTCACCAACAAGGGAGGGAGGTAAGTGCCAGTAAATATCTTTTATGAAAGAAGTCAAAAGAAGCAAACACAAAAGTATAGGGTTGGTTTTTTGTTTTGCTTTGTTCTGTTTAAATTTTCTGAGGAGTCAGGAAACTCCTGACACTTGAAACCTTGCTTTCAGAATAATTGGAAGTATCATTGAGGTAAAATGAAATTGTAGCTCCACGAAAGCCTGAATGTGTCAGTCTGTATAAAGTAAAGCTGAGTATAGCTACATCCTTGATGGAGGAGGCTGCTGGGTAGCACAACCACTCCCCATTTCTAGGATGGGTGCTGTACACAGCGACATGGGCAGGACATGGAAAGAAAAAGAAGGTGGTGGTGGTCCCCTTGCTGATTTTTCACCTGGGTTGTTTCAACCTAAAGCTGTCCTCTATGCATATGACGTGTTTGATATTTTTGTCAGCTGCCGTTCCTTCAGACACTTGCAGAGCCCCAGGAGAGACAGGAAGCATCTCAGAGCCCCTGTCTTTGCCACACTCCTGCAACAAGGGCGCACCAGGGCAGGCCAAGGAGGGGCACGCAGCTCCAAAGAGCTGAGGAATTATGTGTAAGGAAGCTTGGGCTTACACTGGGTTTATGCTCTCCAGTCCCCCACTGTGAGAGCTCCAGAGTGATTTTTAAGAGCTGCTTCATGGGAATTGTGTTGTCATGGCTGGAGTCAAGGTATGCAGTGCTCATCTGTTTGAAGAAACAACGGGGGAGAAATCTCTAGTTGATGAAGGCCTTAAGAGAGTTTCTTTTGACTCTTCCTAGGCTTTTTAGAACTGAGAAATCAAGCTTAATTGGAATTTAAAGACATTATATGGTAGGAATGACTGATGACACTTGATAGTTGAATCTGAATCAAAAGGACAAAACAAGTCCTTTATAGGAAATATTACAAAGGGCATTTAAATATCTTTAAATATTTTCTATTGGATCCCTCGGTTCTTCAGATCATTATTCAGAATTCATAAATAATATTGTAATGCTCATTAGAAGATAGGACAAAAAGTGTTTTTCATGGAGTTGCAAAAGCTAATGTACTTTTACATCCAAGTACATTCTTAGTGTCAATAAAATATTGCAAAATGCCCTTTAGTTAAATTGCATATACAAACATACAGACAAAAAGAGAAAACAGATGAATTTATTAATTATCCTTTTCTTCATTATCTTCATCATGAAAGTTGTAGGCAAAAAGATCTTATGAGGTTAAAGTAAGTAGCCTGACTTCCTTGATACTTACTAGTTTCTCCTCCCATGTATAAACTATCTTTTAAACTATAAACAAGCAACTTAATAATAATAATAATAATATTTTTTTATTATTATTATTTTAAGCCAGCTAGTCAGTTTCTGGCCAGTAGTCTAAACACAGAAAACTGTTCTGTAAACTCAGAAATAGCCACACAAACAAAGTACAGTCAAAGTACAGCAACTTACATCAGACTTCAGCTGACAAAACTCACTTTCAAAACACTTAAACAATCATTACAGCCTCCAAGAGGTAGGGACAAAAAGGTAAAAAAAAAAACCCAAAAACCAAAGCAAGCATCTCCACTGTGGATTATTTCATAAATTCTGTCAGTCCACGACGTATTGAATGTTCTTCACAGATTATGAGTGATCCATGACAGTCCTGAGACGGGCCATTGCAGTTGTAGTATTATGGCTTTAAATGTAATATCGGACATCACCATGAGAAAAGAATACCCCCAGGAGTCGAGGACAGAAGGTAATACAGTGGCTCTTTCAGTGGTGTGGGAGACATGGCAAACTGCTGCATAGCTGAACAGTTCCCCTTTGTTCTCTGTTCAGCTATGGATCCGATTTCTCTGAATTGGGCTTATTACAATAAATATAGATGCACAACATGATTATTTATGGGAAGAAAACAGACAAAAGAAGTTGAGTTGCTGGTACCTAAAACCTCATTTTCCGAGCTTCTCCCCTTGAGGCCCTTTTCATTTGTTGCACCATTGTATTCTCATTGTTGCTCAATGATACAAACCTAAGCTGTTCATCAATTTACCCACGCCCCCAATCTCTTTCTCTCTCATGTGCGCTTCCTCTCTCTTCCCATGTTAATAGTTCCCCTGAAATCCTATCACTTTGCTGGAGGATTGATGTAAGTCTCCAGCAATTAACATAATTACAAGCCTGATTATCTTCTAATTGCATTATGAGTATTTGGTTATTCACTACACAAATTAGAGAAAATTAAAGAGGAGCAAGATCCTGTGGTGTGGGTGGTATGCTTTCTAAACTGTTATGAGCATCTGAATGCTGTGAGATAACAGGAAGGTGAAGACGTTTTATATTCCTATTGGCTCACAGTTGTTCTTGTCATTGTGCAATTTTTTTCCTTCTTTCAACGGTGTTTCATGTCACGGAAAGATGCAGTACCATTTCCTTTGTTCATGCCAATTGACTGACAACACACTACAAACTAAAGTAAATGCTGTATTTTTCTATATAGATTTGGTAGAATAAAATTATAGAAATTTGAACAAAAGGCACCTAGAGGATAGTCTTCTGTACTACTGAGAAACATCAATAATTCAAATACATTATTAAGGGATACTGTTTGTGGTGACAGGAGAACATAACCGTAAAGAAACATCAAGAATTAGAAGTTCTTGTCTGTCTCTTTCTGGTGTTTTTGAGATTACTGCATTATTACTTACATAAGCAGGGATAAGTTACATTAATATGTAATTACTAGAGGGCAGTTTTGAACCTGAATAGCACTTTGGTGGGGCATAACCAATATAGGACAGGAGTCACTTTACTGACAGCAATGCCAGCAATGAAAAGGAGTGCTTGAAATGTACAGAATGGAAATCCACAGAGAGAAAATTAAGTAACTATATACATTTGAAAATTCTATTTTTAGAACAAAATATACGGAGTTTGCCCAAAATATGGACAGAAAAACCTGTGACAAGGAAAGGAACAAAGACTTACAGAAAGGACTGTACCTTCTGCTGTTGCTAGGGTTGAAGACTAAGACTGCTGCTGGAAAACCAGCCATCTTGTGCCTCATGCAGAACTAACCACCCTCTTACATACACTAGACGGCCAGTGAGGTAGGAAGTGAGGAAGTTTGTTCAAAGCAAACCAGCTGAACTCCTTCAGGCTGTGCTGTGAGCACCCTTTGCTGCCTTCCACTGTAAGTAACTGCTGACTCTTCTTGCATTTTGGGATAACTCAGTATCTGTCTTGTTATGAGCCACATCCTGCTAATGTCCTTCGTGGGACCCTTTTTCATTTTACAGACATGTTTTAATAGAAGTTGACCTGTCAAGAATCAGAGTCACAGAACGGTCAGGTTTGGAAGGCACCTCTGGAGATCTTCTAGTCTGATCCCCTGCTAAAGCAGGTTCACCTACAGCAGGTTGCACAGGATCACATCCAGGCAGGTTTTGAATGTCTCCAGGGAAGGAGACTCCACAGCCTCTCTGGGCAGCCTGTGCCAGGGCTCTGTCACTCTCAGAGAAGTTCTTCCTCATATTCAGAAGGAACTTCCTGCACTTCAGTTTGTGCCCATTGCCCTTTGTCCTGTCACTGGGCGCCACTGAAAAGAGCCTGGCCCTGTCCTCTTGACAGTCATACTTAAGATATTTGTATGCATTGATAAGGTCCCCTCTCAGTCTTCTCTCCTCCAGGCTGAACAGGCCCAGCTCCCTCAGCCTTTCCTCATCAGGAAGATGCTCCAGTCCCCTCATCACCTTCATATCCCTCCACTGGACCCTCTCCAGTAGTTCCTCTTGAACTGGGGAGCCCAGAACTGGACACAGCACTCCAGATGTAGCCCACCAGGGCAGAGCAGAGGGGGAGGACAACCTCCCTGGACCTGCTGGCCACACTCCTCCTGATGCCCGCCAGGATCCCACTGGCCTCCTTGGCCACCAGGGCACACTGCTGGCTCATGGCCACCTTGCTGTCCACCAGGGCTCCCAGGTCCTTCTCCGCAGAGCTGCCTCCCAGCAGGTCACCCCCAGCCTGTGCTGGTGTGTGTGGCTGTTCCTCCCCAGGTGCAGGGCCCTACACCTGCCTTTGTTGAACTTCATTACGTTCCCCTCTGCCCAGCTCTCCAGCCTGCCCAGGTCTCGCTGAATGGCGGTGCAGCCTGCTGGTGTGTCAGCCGCTCCTCCCTGCTTTGTACGAACAAAATGAATCATGCTAACTCCTGTGAGCACTCAGAAGGGTGATAACTGACTCGTTGGAGCTGTATGGTCTTTTAAAACAGTCTGCTATTCCCCAAGACATCAGTCTAACTCCTAAAGGAGATACCACTCCCCAGATTTTGCCCCATTCCGTTTTCTCAGAAGAAAGCCAGTTATTTGAAACTATCTTCCTTTCTGAAACAAGTCACTTAGCAGTGCATTACTTTTCCCTCTCTTTGAAGTTGGACATACGGTAGTGCATGTGGTAAGTATGAAAACAACATTGGGTGATAAGAAACATAAAATTAAGCCCATGAGTGATAATGAACAGATGCTTCTCTCCCACAAATGCTTTCTCATATCAAATGAAATCTGGCTGCAAGATTTTATCAATTCTAGTTTACTCAACTTTAGAGAAAAACATGACCTACCTTGATGATATCCCATATGGTTATCTCTTGCCCCAGGGCTTTTACCTTTGTGGGTAGGTTCTTGTTGTTTCTGTTAAACTGATTTTGCCGATGTTGGCAAAATTAAAAACACAACGGCATGTTACTTCTTGTGAGTTTACAATTGACAAAGCCAGTGCACACATGTTATCTGATGGTGGATGTTTCTCTGTACTCTTACTGAGAGATTTTTCCTCTAATGGGAGTGGGCAAAGATAAACCCAACCGGTTTGTATCAGTAACATAAGCAAGGAAATGCTGGCAAAAGTGGTTTGCTATTATATTTGATGCAGGGCAGCCATGATAGGATGGTTTCCAGCAACAATCTGTCTTTAACGTGTTGAAAGTTCACTTTGCCCTCTGATATTACTGCACTAGTATTTATTATTGCACAGCAGAAGTGCCTGAGCAGAGATGTGGACCTTTCACACAGGGACCTGCGCAGGTCTCAAGCAGGCTGGATAGCTGTGAGCCCTTGGAGCTGTGGGGTGGGCAGTGTGGCTGGGTGGGCAACATGGCACCAGGGCTAGCCTGGTGCCTGCACCCACCTGCTCTCCGGCTCTGCCACTGCTCTGCTGTAGAGCTACCAGTCAGGTATGAAGTTCTCTGTGTGCCTGTTTCTGCCTTCCTTTTTATCTGTCCTGATGTTTTAGATTGAAACCTCTGTAGGTGAAGGATGCACTTTATCATGTGTCTGTCAAGTGCCAGTCTTGGCTGGGAAATCTCAGCACTCCTGTGATATAAATAATACTACCAATAATAAAGGCAAAGCCTGACCATCTGGCTGCTATTATGGTAATGTCTTGCTCCATGACAGTAGGTCACTGTGCAGCTGCTTCTCTGGCTCATTCTGTATTGGAAAAGACTACTCTTTGGCTTTGGGCTATGTCTCCATGGCTTGAAGATAGAAAAGTCCTGTGGTAGTGCCACCTGTCCTAGGTACGTAGAGACTGATAAGAAACCCACTGTAAGGAGAATATCACTCAGGGTTGTATACTGTGATACTCAGCTGCAAACAACAATTAAGCCACTGGTTTCATCCCCAAAGTGAGCAACAGTCACTGCTTCCAAGTGAACATCTTCTCAGGTCACTCCATTCATGCCTGTCTGGTGTCTGGATAACATGGTCCATCCCCAAAGAGTATGAACTTTCCTGCTTTTATTCAAACATCTATGGGTAATGACAGGATTATGACTTAGTAGCAAACCTTTTCACCTTCCAGTCAGCTCAATCTCTGGCTCCTGTGACGTGAGCCAGCTGGCAGTAAGGTGCTGGTGTGTCCTCCCTGCCCACCTAACTCCATTTGCTTCTTGCAGATTGCTGCATTCCTGGTTGGCATACAGCAGATCCTTCAGTGCTTTGAGATCAAGATACCACTATAGCTGTGAGTCACAAAATGAAACAAAACATAAATTAGAAATTACTTATAAGTGCATAATTAATGTTGATCAGAGTTTTCAAATGTGGCCTTTTTCATATTATAAGATGAAGTGTGACTCGTGATGATAATTCACATGGCTGAATATAGTGCTACGGATAATAATACTCAGCTTTTGAAAACTGTCAAATGCTTAGCTTCACTGTCTATTTTATTCTCCTGTTTAGCTGTTTTATTTTATTCCATCTACAGTTTGCTTTAGCTTGTACAGTATGTTTGGCACAAGCTACATTAAAAAAGTGCTATTGCATTTGCAAAATGACTTTTACTGTCTCAGAGAGGTAGCTTGCAAATTCAAAATTGAAATTAAATCTCCTTTCCCCTCATATGCACATACAACTCCATAATAGACAGGGACCTGAGCATAACTGGACGAGCAATAATAATTTCAGTAGTCTTTGTTGCGAAGACCAGCACCACTGTATGGCTGATGCCTTGCTCGCAGTGCTGGCCAGTGCATCTGCAGGGCCATGTGGTCCCAATGACTCCTTGCACGAGGCACAGAAAAGGTGCAAGGGATGGATGTGTCCCTTTAGCTAAGCTGTGGCTGAAGGCACACGCCACAGGGACCCACCCTGGGACCCCAAACAAAACATCTTAGTGTGGTCCAGCCCCCAGCCCAGGGCCAGCCACCCCTCAGGCAGCCTGGATCTGCAATGTGCAGATCAGTTTGTGTGAAGGTTTCCTTTCTCAAAACCAACGATGAAGATTTTATAGCATATGGCAGGAAAGGAGGCTGTGTGTGGTCGTGGGAGTGGGCTCCTTCAGGCTGATGGTCATGTGGAGATAGTGCTGGAGTACTGCATGGGGCTGGTACCAATTTGTCCATCCTCAAGGAAAAAACTAAAGGGTTTCCATAAGGAAATGGGCTTAAAGCCACACACAGGCCTGGAGTGAAGAGGAACTTCACTCCAAGAGAGACCCCAGGAGTGAGCTACCACTTAAAGCAATGCAGATGCAACATTGATATATCCTGTAAATCGCAAAGATGTGCTGAAGGAGACTACACTTTATTTACTTGTGGGTTTTTTTACCATTGATCAGGCCAAGCTTGCTCATATCCAGAAGTCATCACAGGCTGTAATTTTTTAAATCCCCATGGAGGGCTTGTTGCAGCAGTGTCCTCAGGAGAAAGGCAGGTTCTCTGTGTGGCCTAAAGCAGGTGGAGCATTCACATGTCATATTGCAAATTGGATGCTTTATTCCTTTGGGAGCGCTTCCTTTGTTTGAGGCAAATTACATCTCTGGCTTGTCTGAGGACAAGGCAAGAAGACTCTGTTTTGAGGACAAAGGGGAATTTCAACCCTCTCTTGAAACACACCTTAATTAATGTTAAGTGTTTGCTTCTGTGCCTTCACCTATTTTATCTGTTTTCTCTTTTGAAAAAACACGCACCATAGCATGGAATTAAGGCATTCATTCAATAACATTCTGTGCTTGTCTTCACTCATATATTTATGCAGTCTATATTGTTTTTCTACTTTTTAATTCAGTTGTATTCAAAACAATGGCAGAAGTCCCTTTAGTCAGAATGGTAGACAATCAGGTCTTGCTGGAGGAACACTTTCTTAGGCTTCTTGACTTGCATGTGTCTCTCAAGAGGAAATCTGATTCATTTTGGGAAAGGCATGAAAATCCCGAGATAAACTTATTTTTCCAAACAAGATAAAAAGAACCAGTTGGAAAGTAACCAATACAGGCAAGTAAATTGCACCAAATTATTAGTATGAGGAGTTACATTTTTTTTCTGTTTGTAAATATGCACCATGAGCCTGATGTTTAGAGAGATGAAGTAGCTGTTTCTTGATATGCAGCTAATTAATGAATGGTTCATTGAAATTCAAGTAATAGCTCTTCTGAGGGTATGCAGGTCATGGTTTGGGTCCATTTTCCCTAACTGGATGAACATTATTCTTTTAGAATCTGTTTCCCTGGTACAACTATTCGCTGTGACAAAATCATAGTAATGGTTATTTGCTGCTATGATGAGAGTTTCTTTCGTTAGAGCATGAAGGGAAGGGAAGGGTGAGCAGAGCCAAAGCAATGTGCTGAAAAACTTTCATACAATTGGAATACAATTCCATACAATTGCAATACAAGTCCATACAATCCCAGACATGGAGGTGGTTCTCACTCCCTCTCAGATGTTTTGCATGTCACACAATGCATGTCGGTTTTTCTGGTGTGACCGAAATAGTTGGCAATGGCCAATGACCCAGCTTCAAAGGCCAACGACCCATCTGACTTCAAAACATGGGGAGTGGATGGAGATAAGAGCAGAAAAATGCTGGGGGAGAATAATAAATGAAGACGTAGCTCAGCAGGTTTTCCCATCCACTTGCTGCTGCATTGGTGTGCTGATGCAGAATTTTTGGGTGTGGAAATTCTCCAAGAGGCAATTATTAGACTCTTTACCAGTCTGTGAGAGGTATCTCGCATAGCATAGATGTCTGCTGTGCTCCTGGGTCTGGTCTCTAGGAAGGCAGGCAGTGGAGCCAAGGCATTGTGGTGGAGCAGTGCTGCCAAGGAAGGGACAAGCTTTGATGTTTAGCTGCTGTGAAATGGAAAGCCAAGGATGTAATCAATGACAAAGAGAGTTCACTAACTTTTCACCTGGGAAAATGGATCCACATCCATTGAGGAGCACCAGATGGGACAGTTCCCTACTTCTGTTGTAATGACTCTGGGGTGGAGGTCTCTTATCCAACCCTCAGTGCCCACAGAGGGGAATGTCTGTGCCCCAGCTATGGCCCATGGCTAAGTGATGTGCTGATGTTTGTTATTTGTGGAAAAAAAGAACCCAGACAACAAAAGACTCCTGTTTGCCACTCTTCTGTCCAAATTTTTCTCTTGATGCAGGAGGTGCATCACAAAAATAAGCCTTGGATCAGCAGTTATTTCTGACCTATGGATTATGTTTGCTTTTGTTTCATATCACAGGGCCTTGTGGCTGTCTTGGCCTGGCTTAGGTTTTCCTGGTGCTGTTCATCGAAATGTTTTATTTTCCACCATTGCCTGTAGGCACTGACATGGATTAGCCTTGGCAGCACAAGGCAGGGGGCTTACACACCCTGATGCTCACTAATTACAACCTCCTGAACATCCTAACAGCTATAATAATACAGTGATGTATATATGAAGTCACGGTCTGTCAATGTATTGCCCCTGTGGTGTAAACCCTGCAAGCAATATACTCATGACTGGAAATCCCCTTATTGCATGGAGAGTTTTGTTCTTTGGAGTGGTTTCTATTTACATATCCTTAGGTTCTCTGAGTGTCCAACAGAATGCGATACTGCATAAACCCACATCTTGAAGACACAGGGGGATGCTGTTTTCTTTCTTTTCCTCCTTTCTTTCTTGCTTCTGACTCCCTTACCTTCTTTTTCCCATAGCTACTTGCCAACGTTTTCTCTGGCACAGTAGCTGAAGTACCCAATCTGGGAAAACACATATAAGGTTTATTTGTTTGTTTTAAATCTCTGTGTTAACAGTTAATGCATTTAACTTGCAAAATACTGGTCAGGGTCTAAATATGAGTTCAGGCACCTAACGTCTTGTGTGAGTTGTTAAGTTGCCGGTGGTGAGGTGCAGTGCAGGGGAACTGCATTAGTACATTTAGACCTAAGTGAAACCCCTGAACTTTGCGCAGTGCAACTGTAGGAGCCTCTTCAACCAGTTGATCATCTCCTAATAGTCAGAATTACTTCCTAGTTGTAGTGCAGACGTAGGTTTTTAGGCTCTGCAAGTGCTGTAGAGAAGCTGGCAAAGGAGAATGCTTTTTTTTCTTACATAACATGTACCTCAGAAAGAGGTGCTGGTCCTTCTCCACTGACTGCAGAGGGACGTTCCTAACAGTGTGCCTCCATTGGGTGCCAGAATTAGGTCCTAGTGCTCTGCATAACCAATGGGCTGGGTGCTGGACAGCCCTGAGCATCTGGAGAGCTCTTCTGAAATGAGAGAAAACGGCAGATAATGTCTGCTCTGGGTCAATGGTGATGACTGTGTTAATAATGAAGACATTCTGGTGTTTTCTGTGTCCTGCTCTGCTTGGCTCTAAATGAGGTCTTTGGATGACAAAGAAAGACCTCACAGAATTAAAATTACTCATGTATGCCCTCCTAACATCCCCTCAGCATGTGCCTAGCAAAGCCACATTAATTTCATTGCTGGGGGGAATTCTCTACCTCCAGAAATGGGAGTGGATTTGCCTGTAGTAGCAATTAGGGTTTCCAGTAGTGAACCCTCTCCAGTTCTCACACACTGAATGTATTCCTCACAGTAATGACATAAAGACAAAAAAAGGGAAGATAAAGGGTCTGCATCATTATGTTTGACAGAACATATACACTACTTTTGCAGAGATTGGCATAATCATAACTAATCTCATGGAAAACTGTAAAAACATAAAGGTTGTATGAAAAGATACATAAATCAAACTTATGAAGTAATTTTATTGCGCTTTTTTGGACGTAAATTCTTTTAGAGGACTCATCAACCACATTATGGTATGAATCTTATTTGATGATAAGAATGATGATGATTAAAATATTAGAAACTAGTGAAAACTTCACTTCTGGCGAAAAAAAGAAAAGCTAAATCCAAGCCTTGAGGCATAAATGTTAAAAATAGACATTTTTTGTATGAAACCATTTGCACAAATGAAATTAATAGGTTTTTATCTAAACCATCTGGTGGAGGAAAAGCATTAAAATGTAAAGTCACGTATTGAAGCCCCCAGAGACTTCTTTTGAGTGCTATATGTTAAAAAAAAATATAAAAAAGGAAACTGTATCTTTTCCTTCATTTATCTGAGGCTTTGCTCCCCAGAGTCCAAGATTTAACCAGTCAGCTTTGCTTTGGCAACCAATACACTGCTGCTTCTCTTTGCATAAAAGTTGCACCCTCAATAATGCAAACTAAATTAATTTCAGGAAAGCGATCAGTGGGTTAAGGTTTATGATTTCCTTGGGAGGTTTTTTTCCCTTGAATAAACCTTTACAGGAAACTCAGATACAAATGACGTTCACTTTTGCTTTTTCTGTACATGTAAAACCAGACTGTAAACCCCCAGTTTAAAATGGCACAATGTACTGTAACACGAGGTGTGTAACAAGAAGTAACCAACAAAGACTTTCTCACTCCCTTTCCCAATTTAAGGCCAAATAACCGTGATCTGCTGGGCTTTCTTTCTATCCCATGTGTAGGGGATTTTGTGTGAAACAGAATCGCAGACGAACCTAGACTGGAAGGGATCTCTGGAGGTTTCTGGTCCACCCTACCCCCACAGCCACAGCTGGTGCAACTTAGATGGAGTTCTCCAGGGCTGTCCCCTTGAGTTTTAAGTATTTCCAAGGACTCAAATCCCACAGCCTCTCTGGGCCCCTGTTTCAGTGTTTTCAACTTTTTCTCTGGTGATTCCCTCCGCACCCCCCATCCCCCCACCCCCCTTTCCCAATATGTAATCAGAACTTTCCTTATTTCAGCTTGTGGCTATTGTCTCTTGTCCTTCATGTATGCTTCCAGAAAGATTTGGGCTCCGTGTTCATAAAGACGCCCTAGGCACTTCCAGGCTACAGTAAGAGCCCCCCTTGGGTTCCTCTCCTTGAGACTAACCAGATCCAGCGCTCTCAGCCTGTCCACCTGCGCCCTGTGCTCCAGCCCCTGACAGTCGTGGTGGCCTCCACTGGATTTCCTCCAATACGTCAATATTTTCCTTGTCCTGGGATCGTTTTTGGAAAGGCTCTCACCTCTGGGCTCAGGTTCCTTCCCAGTCCAAAGGTGACAACAGTACAAGAAGACAGGATACTCTGTTTCTGGCTTTTGATCAAATTGTTCTCCAAAAAATTCTCTCTGGAGAGTTGAGAAATACTCAGCCTTGCAAATCTATCACCCATGTACTGCAGAAGCGTGACCTTCCTGCCAGGATCTCATTGTGTGACTATCTCCAGCCTGTTGGCAGAGGGCAGCTTCTGCTGGGGACTCAGATGCAGGACAGCCCCATTCCACTGCCATGAGTCTCCTCAGTGTGCAGGGCTAAGTATATGTATGGTGCTTTGTTAAATCTGACGCAGAAAGGCAGGCAGGTAAAGGACTTTGTTGAAGTCTAGGGAGAAATTCTGCAAAAACAGAGAGAGACATAAAGAAGTCTGAGGGGTATGAACAGTATAGTCAAAATTCCAGTCTCGCAAGCTTTGAAATTTTAATCAAAAATTCCAGCAACATGAAGCCAGAGATTACTCAGACATCTCTCTCTTGTTATTTTAATCTCTATAAAGTTTACAGTTAAGTTTGAAAATAGTACTCGGCTGTACACTTATGACTTAAAAGTGGAAAACTGCTAAAGACAAATAAAACCTGGAAACCTCCCCCTATTTGTTATTTGTAAAATCTCACCTGAGTTAATGTTGTCCTTGTGGATCTGAGCAGTGCTTCACAGTTTTTGAACTTTATTTCTGACTAAAGCAGAAGACTGTTTTTCAGAACTCTCAGATCTCAGCTACTTTTCCTATAAATTACTCTGTGTCCCTGGGTACATCACTTACCTCCTTTCATATTCATCTCTTTAACAAAACCATGTAACACATGCTTGTATGCCAGAGGAGTGGAGAGGCTCAGCTCATTATTTCAGAACTCTGAGCAGAAGTAGATATCAAAACATGAAGGCTTTCTCTACTAATTAGGGCATCAGTCTTATTTATTCAAGTGATGACATGCTTTTGAATGAACTTTGGAACTTCATGTTGCTATCTGAGCCATGCTATGTAGGCAGCAGGAAAAATCTTTCTTGCATCTTCAGTATTTAACAATATGACTGCACTGATGACATAAACATGGGTCCGTGCTTCACTGTGAAGAAAGTCAGTGTTACAAAAGCAACCTGCGGACTTGGTGTCTGCAGAGGGCTTACACTGGCACAGTTGCTGTGTTGGCATGGTAAGGGGAACAGCCCCTCAGCCCCCTGCCCTCAGCCCATACTGGAAAGGCTTTGAACCTTTTTACTTCCACTGAAACCAAGCTTTTCGGGAGCACCAGATCAGCATACATGCTGTGCATAGAGCCGGGAAGTTTTAGACTTGATGTATCAAAGTATGAGAAGCTGATTATTCAGTAGAGATTTTCTTTTTCTTTCTTTTTCTTTCTTTTTTTTTTTTTTTAAGTACTAGGGCTGTGCAGATTGTAAGGAAAACTTCTTAGAAAGCTAGTTTAGAGCAGCATCTGAAACATGTGATTCTCGGAGCCTTCAGAGACTTCTGCATTATGAAATATGTGCCCAGCCTTCTGTGAAACAGCGGCACATGGAATATCAACTACTTACAGGTTTGATTTAGCTAAAGAACACATGCTTTACAAAGGTATCCTTTTTTGATCTAACATCTTTTTTTTTTTCAAGTGGTTGTGCATCCACCATGCTGCTTGGTAAATTCAGAGTTAAAGGGAAAAGGATTTCACTTCCAGTTTGAAATTTTCTGACCTAAACTTCCAGCCTCTGGACATGGCTATGAGTCCTCTGGTTCTTCCTGCTGTGTGCACTCAGTATCTGCTGGCTGCGTCCTCACTGCTCAGCTGGCTGGAGGTCTGGGAAACGCTGGTGTTCTAAGGGTTACTGGATTACAATTGTTCTCTGCAAACAAAATTCACATCTGTTCTGACAACTTATTTCAGCCTGATGCAACTTGAAAAGGTCGAGATTAATCCCAGAAAATCAGACTTCTATTTGAAAGGCCAAATCAACTTTAATTGTAACACATGGCTATTTGTATTGGCGTTTAGCTGCAGCCGTTTGTTTATCCTTCTTTCCATTGGTATTATTTGTTTCTGAGCTCGCTACTAAAGCGCACAATGCAGGCTGAAATGTTTTAAGTAACATAACAAAAATAACAGCTGACATCTTTCCTTTTACAGGTTTCCATTGACCTAGGGTATTTTGTGTGCAGCGCTTTTATAACTTTTGTTTCTCAGCAGTCTGGGGGGAAAAATCATAGAAGGAAATGTTGGCTCATTTTATAAAGATTAATGGTGTCCACTGTCCTCTCACACACCCTTCTAGCTTGTTGGCCTTACCCATCAGAGCCCAGGGAGGATGAACCACTCGCTCTGGAGTTCTGCCTCCTACCAAACTTTGATTTGGTGGCAGGAGCTAAGGGGTTTAAAACCCCTTTGCATTACGGCAGTTGCAAGCTGTGGTTTTGCGTGTCGGTGAGGTGTCTAACAGCAGCACCCTTCCCTCGGCGTGGGGCACGGGTTGGTGTAGCACCTCTCTAACCACTCTGCCGGCTCCCGGCAGCTGCTATCAGCTCAGCCATCGAGCCATCGACTGACATTTGAGCTCTCCGATCCCCCAAAAAGTGACAGGACAAGAGAGACTCATTTGGCAGTACTTTGCTCTTGCTGTTTGGCCTGGAGAAAGATACTCAAAGTGGTAAGATTGTTTAGCAACAGCTGGCAAGCACCCGGGTGTGAGCCTGATTTTCAGACATGACAGGCACTTACAGGAATGTTGCCAGATACAGCTGTTTAAAAGCCTTAATAAACAGCAAGTCAATACTAATCTTTGCCAAATTAATCTTTTCCTTGACAGCCCATCAGAGCAATTATGCTCAGACTCGTTGTAAACACGCAATTGTCAGAAGGTAAGGATCTTCTCTGCAGTATACTGTTGATTTTTTGCACACACCTTGTTTTCCAAATAGGAAGGTTTCCTTTTCTTTTCCCCTTCCTCTCTTTCTTTTTTTTTTTCCTCTCTTATTTTATTTGCTAGCCAATTACATGTTTGCCAGCTTGGCGTTAGCCTGAACAAAATTTCGTTGTAAAGTGTCTATCGCAGCGAGCCCTTAATAGAATGTGAAATGATGACAGTTGCAGGATCCATGCAGATGCACATTTGCGGGTGGGTTTCTCTAATTAGGCAGTAACTGTGACAGACTCCGAAATGTTACAAGTCATTGTTCTCACTTGTCCTCTTGTTGGTGGAATAAGAACTACATTTGAGTTGTGATTTAAAGTGCTGCTGGGTAATAATAAAATACATGACTTTGCAAAGGAAAGCAAATGCTGCCTGCAAGACCTGACACAAAGCACCTCCTGTTCTCCAGGGTACTCAGCACCTCCTGCAGCACTGCTAGCACACTGCTATACTCGCTAAATAATATTTTATTTAAACATAAAAGGACTTGAAGACACCAGGTTAATAATTAACAGGGCAATGGTTGTATATCTGTCTGTCTGTCTGTCTATCTATCTACACCTACACCTGCATCTGTATCTATATATCTATATCTATCTACCTCTCAGTGGGAGTCCTGGGGAGTAATTCCTTTATGGGTTACATACAGCTCTTTAGTTACTTCTCACAGTGTGTGCAAAACAAGGATTTTTTTATCTACTGCGTTTCCCCAGAGCACAGAAGGAGATCTCTCTGCGTCTGCCATGTTTACAGGATCAGGTAAGAAATAGGCAGATACAGTCTTGGAGATGGTAGTTCAGGTTGAGATTAAGTCTCAGAAGCTTAAGGAAGGTGGCAAAAGCATGTTTTACCTTCCAGTAATGAGCTCTTATTGTTGGATTTCCTGTTTACGGCGCAGCCTTGCAGGGAACGTTTGGCAGAGATGCCACTGGGATCGGGAGCAGTGAGATCAATTTGGTGAGAGAGAGAGAGAGAAGTGGGCACGAATACATTACATTTCATTGTGAATGGCTGGGGCCCTCCATGAATACGTTACTTACTGCCCGTGGGTGAATGTGAGGGAGAGAATCCTATAGCAGGTCCCTTTGAAGAGCTTCTTTGGGTCAGAGGCAGCAGCTGGATGGGATTTCTGCTCAGACCCCCGTGGGTTTGGTGGTAGAGACTGGGACTCACATTGCCAGAACGGGGCACACTGAGAGCAGCAGTGAATTTGAAGAGCCTTTCCTTTTCAAAACCTCTGCTTACCTTGGGGCAGCCAAATGGGATTTACATCTTACAGAGCGCATATGTTGCTAACCTTTCATTTTGCCTACCACTGTAAAAAACAATTTTTTAAAAAAATAATTCATTTTGATTACTGGAAGACATTATTTCCTTGGTTTCTATCACTTTGAAAGATGTCTTTACCATATTTACTTGCTGTTACTGTGTTGCTTCAGCGTGTGGGTTGTTTCATTCCTGTGTGCTTTCTCATTATTGTCGTTACGACAGATGGTGACTTACAGCCAGTGGCTCGGGTCTATGTGTTATTCTGGTGCCTAAGCCACAGCACTTCAGTGACGAACGGGGCGTACCCTCATGAACTCCTGTGGAGTTTCACCTGCTTACAAGAGGACATCAACCGACTGGGCCCCATCTATGGCCAAGCTGTATCTGCCAACACACGGCTGAAAACAAATAGCAGATTGCCCTTGAGCGGCAGCCATTGCCTTTTCCAGAGGCCAGACAAGAAGAACTGCCATTTACGCGTGGAACTGGGATCTTTCCTTTGCGACAAAGTGGCATCAGTATAACCCTGGCCAAAACTGCAGCTCCTCCAGCGTAGCTGCCCCGTCGGAACAGGACCCAGGCACAGAACCACGCTCAGAGCACTGGCTGGGTAAGGTGCTGTATGCTAAACACACCACAGGCTTCCCTTCTTACAGACTGAGAGACAACAACTAGCCAGAGGTTCATACAGAATAAGTATTTTATTCATGATGTATTTTTTTATTTACATTAAAGTTTTCTTGTATTTTGAACTCTGCATGGATACCGAAATTAACAACTTTATGTGACTGCGCACCTGCTCTAAAAGAAATGAAGATAACACAGTTCTTTTCCATAAAAGAAAAAGAAAAACTGCCTGTCAAAATCAAAGCTGATTTTTCTTGTCCCCAGTAATTATGTTCTCACTTTAGAATTAATATGAGTGGAAAATGTAGTTTACTATAATATAATAAATAGAAGACATTGGGTAATTAGTAGTGCTGGTACATTTCTAAAGTACTAAACAGACAAACAATAAACTGTGAATTTAATCACAAATTCTCATACAGTTTCAAGACAGGAAAATTAGAGCTCTCAGCTACAGTCATTTGAGTAATCACATCTGATCTGCATTATTTATTAGTTATTACATGCCAAGTGATTCCAATTGTACATTGCCTGAAATCATTCAAAACCAAGCATGCCTTTGTTTCTGTTTTGTTTTTAAAGAAAAAGCAGTGGCACTGCATAATGTTCATTTTATCCAAGTTGCTTGCTTTATTTCAACTAGAAAATACAAATCAGTGGTACTCTCCATTAATTGGACAAGCATCTGGGATGAAATCCTCCAGAAATGTATTTTCAGAGCTATCCCTGATCCAAAACATTGACAAAATACCTTCTTTTGTTTGTTTGTTTGTTTATGCCTTTCCCTGTGGCTGTTGAACTTACCTTTCACTTTAGGATATTTGTGATACACTCCTTAAAACTCTGTAGGACATTTTGAATGTATAATAACATCATCAAATCATATTTGGTAATATTTCTGTTGGTAATGTTTTTATTCCATTTCACTAATTAACCCAAACTGATGAAGTTCCAAGAAGCAGCATTATGCAGTTTTATTCAGTTAGTTTTGTTGGTTCAAGTCTTAGTTTTGGGTAACTTCCTGCTACAATGCTTTAAAAGGGGAACTACCTAAAATGCCTTTTTTTTTTTTTTTTCTTTAATTTTCCCTTAACAATCAAAGAAATAGAGAAATAAGTATTGGTTACCTTCATTTTCTGTCAGTAAAGCAGGTATGGTGTTATATATGTCACTGTAAAAACTAAATAAAATATTCACATCAGTTGTGAACAATTTGTGCCAGCAAAAGTTAAAGCATCAAAGAAACTTCTTTAAAATGCTAACAAATTTACTTACAAACACCTATATTTATTATTTCATAAATAGGCGCAACAGGTTCCATAAAAAAGATTAAATACAGACACAGTATGAAGAAACAATAATACATAGCCATATGTAAAGGTTATAATTTAGCTGTCTCCAATCTGTTTCTGCATCTAATAAAATATCAGGTAAGCATTTGGCAGTTTTATACATAAAAGGACTTAAATGACATTTACTAACCAGTACACATAAAGTGATTTTCTTTAAAAAAAAGAAGCATTTTTTAGGCAGTACAAAATAAATGTGTTGCTCTTTATCAACATTAGTTTTTTTTTCCTAGGTTTTTGTGTTTATTTCATGCGACAAAGCCAATATTTTTAATTAATATCATTTGGGAATATTTTACTTTTTTTTCTCCAAATACTTTGAAAATATAGAACTATTAGTCAGTTGTTTAAAAATGAAGTAAAAATATGAATGTTTGCCAATTTAACCCTTATTGTGAAATCAATAAACTGGAATGAGCCAGTTTCAATTACAATTAGCTACAAAAAACATTCACATTTTATACTCTAGGAGAGTGTAACATAGATGCTATTTACAAACTTGCTATGACTGCTACATCAAGCCATTTAAAAAGTCTTTAGTAGTTTCATATAAACACCCATTATGAAAAACCAATGGAAAATCCAGGACTTTTATCCGAGACATCTACAGTTGCTAAGGCAGTTACTATCGCAGCACTTCACAGCAAAAACCAACATAAAATCTGAATGGTCCAAGTTTCCTTCAGGGAAGAAGAAAAGCAATGTCAGATAAA
>JAVJGJ010000037.1:44956609-44968283 GCA_035590215.1 Microhierax caerulescens | reverse complement strand
AAAACATCAGTGTGTTATCAACATTAGTCTCCTACTAAATCCAAAACACAGCGCTGTACCATGCTACTGGGAAGAAAATTAACTCTATCCCAGCTGAAACCAAGAAAAGCCCTGAAAAAAATCCAGATCCCACAGGATTCTACTTTTTATTAAGTACAAAATCATAACAAAACCCATGATTTAGACTAATAAAAATGAGTTGGGTGGTTTAAATTACATTAGTGAAAGGATCTTTTACCAAATCTTCTTGTTGCTGTGTTGCAGCCCCGTAAATTCTCAGCATGAGTAATGGCACTAATGGAAGTTGAAACAAAAGGTCTGCAAAATGTTTAACTCAGATTGTTTTTCATACATTTGATCTTGTTATCAAGTGATAAACTTACTGGTATTTGTAAGTATATAGTCATAATTTTCCCTGCAATATAAACCTAATGCCATAGTCAGATATTGTGGATTTTGTAAATGTTAAGTACATGTGTTACTGCTAGGCAAGCCACTTTTTGTAAGTTATGAAAAATATACTTGGCTCTCAGGGAAAAAGCGATTTAATGATATGCTAATAAGTCCATCATTCTTCTGTATTGTATTATTTACAATTTTGTCTCTAAAAGCCATTTAACATCTCTAGTGTAATTATCCATCTGCAGCTTGCCAAGTCCAATATTATAATTCTGAAACAAGAAAAGTCTCAATTATTTTATTTTCAACTATGCAGACGACGAACAGATATCCAGCAGTCTCAAAAGATTAAGATTAGTAAATTTATTTTGCTTTAGTGTCCCTTATATTAGGATATGACAGAAGACCTTCCTGAGAGCCTTCTTTTTAATCTAAGAATATATCTTTATTTTCCTGGTTTTGATATTTCTGTATGTTGGATACCTTCCATGGTAAAGCCTGATCAACTTATCAAAACAATTTAAGAGAAAAAAAAGCAACCCCACTAATTTCTTTAAAAGGAATACTTTGGGCAATCACAACTTATGATTTCTTTTTAAACTCATTATTTAGTCTACTCTTTCTTGATCATAAAGCCTCTTATTGTCCCATTCATCTTTAGAATAAAGCAGCGACATTGGTTTGGCCATGAAAATTTCTTTTCCCCTTTATCTTACAAACCTGTACTTTCAACATTGTCAAGCAGCAACCAGTAACTGGGGAAATGATTTTTCTATGACCATATATACAGTGATTTCACTCTATTCCTGCACGTCAGGGAAGCATACTGGAATCTGGGATAACAATGTGTTGTGATATAATACTTGCTTTGCATATGCTGACATAGATGGTAGCAAACCTCAAGGTACATCACCTGTTCTGTATAGAAGCTACTGCAATACAGAAACGTTTTATAATGAAATTTAGGGAGGAACCAATTGCCTTCTGCAAGGGAAAAGAAACATGACTGAAGAAATTTACAGAACATGAGCTCGGGACATTAAAATAACCAACCATGAAATACAAGAACTTTCAAGCTTTGGAAAAGATGTCTTCATGGTGAAGAATGAGAAGGATACAGCAGATTAATGAAAGACCACAAAGCTGGGCTTCAGAGAGAATTTTTCAAGCTAGAGAAGGCTGTAACCACTGTGTATTCACAGTGATGCTGTCCAGAGAGAAGACAACCTTTCGAAGAAATGGCCCTGGTGTTTTCTTAGCATAGCCTCACAAGTTTTTCAGTGTTGAAATGCTTTAGTCTAGATAAATAGTTGCATAATTTTAAAGAAAATCTGAAGTTCTCTAGGATGTTTTCCTCTTCCCTTTCTTCTTGGATGGGTCTAGTCATATTAATCTACTTCTAACTCCTACTTGGACTATCTAACCTATTGTTATCTGGAGTGGAAGATGATGATAAGTAATAACATTGATACAGTGCAAAACACAACTGCTTGCATTTTCCAGGTTTCAGGCAGCTGTGAACACAAGTTTATTCTGAAATCCCCAAACTCTTTTTGCTGCCCATATGTGAGAAAACTACTTTGGGGAAAAATTAGAGAAAACTGGTACCTAATACAAGCGTTGTATTACAGAAAGCTTTTTAGGGTAAAATACAGTTACCGCTTTCAGGATGGTTGGCATGCACGGAATCTGCTTTACCGCGGCTCCCTAAACAACTGTCGTGGTTTAACCCCAGCTGGTAATCACATGCTCACTCCCTCCGGCCTCCTTAGAGGGGTGGGGAGGAGAATCAGAAAGGAATGTAAAACTTGAGGATTGAGATAAGAACAGTTTAACAAATGAGATAAAATAAAAACAAAAGAACAATAATTAGAAGGATAGTAACAGTTATAATGAAAAGGAGGGAGAAGGGGAGAGGAATGAAATCCAGAGGGAAGGGAGAAGATTAGTGACACACAGTACAATTGCTCCCCACCTGCTGACTGATACCCAGCCAGTCCTAAAGCAATGATCAACCCCCCAGGTGTGTATAAAAAATATATATATATATATATATATACACCAAGCATAGCATCCCGTGGTATGGAATACCTCTTTGTCCAGTTCAGGTCAGCTGTCCTGGCTGTGTCCCCTCCCAGTTCCTTGTGCTCCAGCAGCCCTCCCACCAGCAAGGCCTGAGAAAACAAAAAAGTCCCCGACCACACTGTTCCCACACCAAATCCAAAACACAACACTGCACTAGCCACCAAGAAGAAAATTAACTCTGTTCTAGTCGAAACCAGGACAGCAGCACACCCTGTCACCTCAGCACATACTGACAGGGGTGACGGAGGGTGGAGTGGAGTGGAGACACTGTGGCCAAGCTCTCCCTGCAGGAACGGGAACTTGATGGTACCACACAGATAAGTCACATAGCAGTTGTCACATGAAGACTACATGAGAAGATGTCTGCTGCCGAGCCAACCATTGTGGCGAAATCACTCTCCTCAGATGAACCTTGCTAAGTGTTGCGTTGCTGCCACTGTGAGAATTTCAGAGAGATTGGGACAGGTTTGATGTATTAATATATTTAAATAAGTTCCAAAGGGGGGAACTGCTGTCTAAACTCCTGAATTACCAAACTCTGATTTATTGTTTAGCTATATGTTAAACAAATCTCTGCACAAAGTTTAGGCCAAGCTGACTCTCTAAAGTTGTTAAAAGTGATGAATGAAGCACAGGATTCAGCCTTGGGAAGGGCGGGAAACCAAGAACGGATGGTGAAAAGAACACTGTTATCTGAGTTATGCAGAAAGAAGCCTCCAAGTGAGGAGTTCTGGCTGCAAGAGGAGACACGCTGATAAGGTGTTGCAATCCACTGACATCAATAGAAAATTAGCTGAAGGTACGGCAAAGGTAATTGTGGCAGTGGGAGATCGTGACCACCAACTCAAATAGCGCCCCCAAGAGGGCAACCCCCCGCGTGGGGAACACACAAAAACCCAGCAGTGCTGCTGGAGGATGTGTGCCTATTTGCATTAAAAGCGAGACAATTTTGCACCAATCAATAACAAAAATATGTATGACTAGAGTCACTCAAGCTCCACTGAAATGTAAAGAAGTATAAAAAGTAAAGCAAGGATGGGAGAAGTTAGGGAAGACTCCATTGTAACTTCTGGGATCAATCTATGGGCTGAACCTGTCTTCTCCCCACAGGGATGCCTACTAGGCAAGAACTTCATTCTGTTACTAACTCATGCTAGCTGTTACTAGGTGTGTTGTTTTAAGCTTCTTTTGCAGTCGGTGTATTATCACTGGTAATGTTTGAACCTTATCCTGTCACAAACTTGCATTTTGAATAATAAAAATCTTCAGCTAAAGTTCACTTTGTATAAGTCTCTGGAAATTTGCATAGTTGTTATAAGGGATATGACTCAGTGACGCTGTCAGCGGGGGTCCCTGAAAAGGTCAGTCGAGTCACCCTCCGATACAGTGGGCTGTCAAAACGCAGGTAGCGGACAGGCTGGTTGGGCACAAGGGTCTCATCTTTCTTGGGACACTGTCAGGCTGATCAAATATAAAACGTCTGAGAAACACAAACACCCACCCCACCTTAACATGGCACCATACATCAGCTCTGTTGACAGACAGAAGCCTTGGTTCTAATTTTCCAGGTATTAATGGGTTAAATTCAGATTAACGTAATTGAATGAAATGCACACAAATTTCAGATGGGATCTCTGTGCCAAGGTTTTACACTGCCAGAGAGTAACCGTGGAAGTTACCTTGACCAGCCAAGTACTCAGATGCTACAGATGAGAATATTTAGCCATTAGAAAGATTAGAATTCACATAATCTCAAAATGACATGACAGAGGAATATCCCCCAAAACAGAAAGATCTATCCACAGTGTTTTGTCTTGCTCACGTGCCACAGGCTGCCTTCAGGTGAGCTCTTCATACTAGTGTGCCATTTGACCACTGTGCAACTTTATATTGCATTACCACAGCTCTTCAGGTCTCATTAATACTCTAGAATAGGACCATCCTCTACCAGTAATCATGAATTTTGTAACTACAGAAACTCACCTTATCCTCTGTTATTTCTCTCAGCAAAGCAATCATTTTAGTCACTTCAGGAAGAAATTTTAAAATGTAGTTGCCATGTGTGCAAAAGTGTATCCATGACTGTTCACATAATTACTGCAATTATGAATGCATTTCAGGTAAATGTGCAGGCAAACTACCAACTAAGCCTCTAACTGGTAATTTATGTGTGCCTTCACCCAATTTGCATGGGCAATTTTCGTAATTACCTTCCTAGGTTCAGTACATAGATCTCAGGACTCAGTTTACATAAAATTTGGCTGAATAACTAAAGAAGGACTGATGAAGGATGTACGAGCAACTAGTGGAATAAGGAAATTAGAAGCATATGGAAGGAAAATTCAGCTTATGCATCAGCCTTTTTTTACATTACATTTTGAAAGAAGAGGATACGAGTAACGTACTAGATAGGTAGAGTTCCTTCAATTATCCTTCCCTCTGTTTTCAATATGAAACATACCCTTTCTGGTAGTCCCAAAGCACAATGGTTTTCAGACAGACAAGCTACATAGTTATACTGTAATTTACAGTAAGTGAAATTGTCATTTTAAGTGTCTAACTCTTCAACTGAAAAAAAGCAAAGGAGTTCCTCATGAATGTAAAGCCAAAACAGGGCCCCAGTGGTGTTTACAGACAAGCAATTGAATGAGCTTACAGCTGTTCTCTTTCTCTGAAGAATAAAGGAACTGTGCTGCATTTGACTGACAGAGGCATTTCAACAAATCATACTTCTGTTGATACCCTTAAAACCATATTAATAAAAAATCTCGGCTTGTTTGTTTTGCTTTTTAAGAAGACAGGAGAATAAAAGCATTTTTGAATGAAAAAGAAAAGCATACCTAGATACTTCTGTTAACCTTGATCATCAACTACAAAAAAGACATTGGCATTGCTTTTACATTCTAGGTTTCTAAAGAGAACTGCACCAAAAAACCTAAAAAATATTCATGTGTTAGAGAAAAGGAAGGATCCTCATGTGCCTTCTATGATACTCTGTGAAAACTACATCCCATTATAAAAACCTTAAAATCAAGCTCATATATTTCATTACTTCTATGCATTTATAAAGTTAAAGAGTTTCAATGCTTACATCTGTAATACTTAGGAAACTTTATTTAAAACTTAAAAAGTATATATTTAAATGTAGAGAATTTAGAGATTTATTTTGAAAATTCCGAGCTGCTTTTGCACAGTGTAATGCTGTGGTTCACCTTTATGGTACCTGCAATGGACTGCTTTTATTCTCATAGTTGAGTAAACAGCATCTGCCATATGAAGTGTGTTTTTTTTAAGATAGATTGTTCAGATATAGTCATATATAGAATACTCACTCCCCATGATAACTCCAATTAATCTTCTTACATTACTAAATTTTACTCCTGCCAGCACTGTAGAGTCAACAAAACCACAGAATACTAAGTGAGGCTCTTTTCTTGTTAAGAAATGGTAAACTGAATTCTTCAATGAAGTCTAGATCGATTACCAACCTCTGCCATCTGAAACAAACCCATTCTGGCACAACAGAGAGAAAGGAGTTGACATATAAGAAACAAACCAGCAAATCCCGGCTCACAAGTAATACTTGATATGTCTTAAAAGGAATGCTGAGATAATTTAGTTTGAAAATTACTGACACATGATAAACATTGCTTTATCAGTGATATGCTGTATCATACTGTATCAGTGGTATTGTAATGTTCTGAAAAATAACCACACTTTGCAGTGTTTAAAGTAACAGATGCTAAATCTTACATTTTAATGACAAATATTTTGCACGTAACTACCACTACTAGTTAGGAAGTACAACAAAAAGAAAAACCATTATGAAAAGAACCAAAGAAGTGGTGCCTTTTTCATTCTACCCTGAGGCCTAACATCCTCTCTCTCTCTCGGTCTGGAGCTTGGCAAGCTGTCATTGCATCCAAAACGGTTACCTTAATTTTAGTAAAAGACAACAGGAGACTTGTAACCAATTCATCTTGACATATTTGCATAAGAGGTCAGTAAAGGGAACACAGTAGAAGTATTTTAGAATGATAAGCAAGTTATCAACGTGATGCTCAAGCTTTTCAACTTTTAATTCATTCTGTAATTTCAGGACTAGCAAAAATAAACACACTAAAAAGGCAAACAGGAACAATACAAGGTGTTAAAATTCATTGGATACTTTTTCATTTCCCAGTTGAAATATAGGTGAGTGGTTGTGACAAAATGTAACTACAAGCCATGCTTTTCAGCTTTATCTCATTTTCTAACTATTTTGCTTTTAAGTTTTTTCCCCCCAACACTTATTCCATGCTAATATTATGACAGCATTCTAAGTATTCTAGGACTTAAATTATGGAATATATAGATTAAAATCCTGAATCACCAGAGCATCACTGTATCGGAGAATTATATGGTATGTCTACACTTAGTTGTTGTCAGTTCTGATATCTCTAAAGTCTGACCACTGTGGCTGGCAACTAATGTGAAAATATTTACTGACTTTAAAGAAAATATTCGGACTTTACAGGACAATTTAACAAGACATCTCTCCCTTTTACTGCTCTCTAGCAAATACTGTAATTAATATTGTAGAAAGTACAACAAGAAATCCTCCCCCTGCCCTGGCAGGAGCTACAGAATCTCCAAAAAGATGAATTTGGGTAGCCCTGTGTCTGAGAATAGTTCTGTAGACTAATCTGTGATGCTTTCTAGCACACAGACTCTTATTCAGGGACAGAAAAAATAACATTTTTTTCTTTCCTTTGACATTGGCAGGATCCAAACCACAGCTATTTTTTTTTTCCCTATATATCTTAAAATACCGATCTTAATGATTTATTTGCATAATATGTGGACATCTCATTTTCATAACTAATTTGGTGAAAGGCAAAGTGCTTACCTCTCCCACACAGAGTAATAAATCAATTTCTTAAAAAAACAGAACAAAAAAAAAAAAGTACTTTAAATATACGTTTTGTGATTTCAATTCTTGTAACAACAAAATTACCCTGTTTTCCTATGGCAAAAATAATTATGTTACAGTACTTAATGCAATTAAATTAGGAAGATCATCAATACAAGATGATATTTAAAAACATGTATACAATAATATATGCTGACGGATAGATGAGAGATGATTAAACTATATCCCATTCTAAATGTAAGGAAAAAGTAGATCTTTAATAACTAAATTAAATCCTGAATTTAATGAAGAATGCAGCAGGTGTGATATAACTGTGCATTTTAAAGATAATTTTGTGGTGTTGGAGTACAGCTTTGATGCCACTTACATGAGGAATAACAGTAAAGTACAGTAAGCAGAATTAGAACACAGCTTTCAATTTCTGTATTAATTCCTGAAAACTAATTTATGTAGCAGATGTTCACTAAGTGCCAGGCTACTTAGCCTTCTAAAAACTGCTGAATGGAGTGGCTATACCTAATCGCTATCCTACTGTTTTCTATTTTGTTCCTCCCCAATTGCAGTGCAAAGGCTGGCCTGGGTGATGTACCCATGTGTCCTTCTCAGAGGTGTGGATACATGACATATGGCTTTGGGTTTTCCAGCGTAGTTCTGAGACGGCAGGTCTGGCCAGTCGGCTTGTGAGCATTTCCAAAGCTTGATCTCATCTCACACACTTTTAAGAAGCAAAACCTCGCTGAATTGCACACAAATCAAGGAGCTAAGCTATAACTTCGCTCCCAAGGCCCTCAACAAGTCAGGATCAGAAATGTATGAACTGCCATGCTATAACATACCAAGATGATCCCCCAACATAATTCACATTTACACATATACACTGATTTCCACTGTCATATGGGTTTGCTTAACTTTAGTATTAGTCTAAAATATTGTGCAAAGCAAGGCCTTGTGTTTTTCACTCCAAGCTGCTGCCGCTGGTGCCCACCTCCCGACTTCTGTTTAGAAGCAGGACTATTCTCACTGCCAAAATTTTAAGTCCAAAGCTGCTTTTCCTGTTTGCCTGTTTGAAAGACTGTTCTTCACGTATATGTCACGCTAGCACATTAGCAGCACCCTTCAGACACCAAATGTGAAGCCATGTTCTGGTTACCACCAAGCTTCACAGTGAAATAAGCAACTACAGGTCATGGTCCAAATTAACCCTGGGAGAGCAGGAGACTTCACACATCTCCAGAAGCACCACGTCTGCCTCTGGCACTGTCGCGTCTGAAGCACGAGAGAGGTGATCTCTCCTGCGGGTGCACTATACCCTCTCCTTGAGACATCTGAGAAAACATACATGTTGGTTTCAGCCAGACCTCAAGGGACATGGTAGCGCACATTTGCTAGAGGGTATTCTTGCCTCTTTTCCTCCTGTCACTTTGTGAATCCAGACCATGTTACAATCTAGCATTAAGCAAGCAATTTCAAGCAACTTCCTTTCAGGTGGATATATTAACAAAACCCAAATCAAAACCAAACCCAGTAACGAGCTCAAAGTTCCTACCTCAAATTCTTGCAAGGCCAATACGGCCTTGCTTGCCCATGTCTTCATCAGAGGATATAAGAGTAAAGTGGACAACTTCCCCGGTTTGTTTGATAAAATGTCTTTAGTTTTTAATTTCTGTGACAATGAATGTGCTTCTGTGGCAACTGAAATTCTATCATTTGCTTCCAGAGTGGAAAACACTGAGCAGAAGAGTTATTTAAATACAATGTTATGTGTATGAAGGTCATATTTTGGCTATTTAATTTTGAAATTTAATTTCAAAATTTAATTTCTTTCTCTAGATCACTACATGAAAGTCTAGAAGTATTCTTCCACTTATTCATATAACATCTTCAAAGACATTTTAATAAAAATCTATTTATGCCTTGAGTTTGCAATGAACATTTGGTAATGGTAATTATAGAACTGTGATAACTAAAAGTTCAAGATGACATGATTGGCACAATAAATAATTGGTTCACTTCTACTTAATCTACATTAATGTAAACAATAAATCTTCTCTAAAATAAAGATTGTGTGAATCTTCATTTATCTTTTATGACAAGAGAGCAAAGGTTGTAGCTTAATGAATGGAAAGAAGCAACAAGGTTAGATTTAAAAGCCTCAAAGGTCAAATTTCTGACATCTCTGAACACTGAAAAAACCTAACACGGTAATTACTATTTTGGTCAAGTCACTGAGGTCTATTTTTTATTTCAAAAAGAAAAGGAAAAAAAACCACCAGAACTCAGGAACTTAAGAACCAACACTTGGTACAGATTGTAACATATTCTTTCCCTGTATTACAGACTCCTTCCATCACAGAGGAAAAATAAAAGATACAGCAATAAGAATTTCATCTGAGACCACACAGGTCTATCAAGTAGCCAGCGTATATCCACACCTGGTAAGTGTTTAGGTAACAAAGCAACAAGCGGTCTCTCATAAAACAGGGACACTGGCTAATTTTGAATTTTAAATTCCTATTCCTAAATTACCCCAGCTTTGGTAAACTTACAAGTAGTTCTGGATTTTTACAGACAACAGGAATATAGGCACTGATAAAAGGTCCAGAAATCCACATAATTTTATTTTACATATGCATTGATTTTTGCCCAAATGGAAGACCTCTGTCATCTAACAGGGTTATTTATAGATTCAAAGAGTTGATCGGGGTCATTAATTACAATAGTAAACTGATCATCATTCCAATAGGATTTGACAATGGCTTTTTTTCAAAGTGGATACTAATGTATTGATGCCTCTGAAGTTCATTACAGCAGTAATAAATCATTAGCCTCCAGAAAATGATTTATAAGTTGGTTAAAATACATTAGAATGGACTGTCAAGCTACTCTATTGAGATGATGAGGCTGTTACTAAAGAGGATTTTCTTTCAGGTTCTCTAACCAAAATGGTGATGACTCAAAGTAATCATATCACAAAGACAAAAATAAAACAAATCACTGTAATAATTTACTTTAATAGCATGTTTCAATCTTCATAAAAGGGTGAGTGAATTTTACTTTGAACTGCTAGATACATTCCTTTTATTCACTGCTGGCAGCAAACTCTTTAACCTACAAAGCTCTGGTACTGACCCCAATGATTATATTTGTGTTTACTTTAACCAAAAGAAGTGTACTGTGTGTGTAACTATGGTTACTCTGCAAGGGTGCCTGTGTAATAACAGTTTATTATGATGTATAAGTAGCCTGTCAAGCATGCAGCGCTAAGCCATAAGATTAGTAATGATAATATCACAAGAAGTATATGGGCCACAACTTGATACTCAGAATGTTTATATTATGCAAATCTGCTACTATATTATGTACACCACAGCTAGTTACTACTTAAGTAGCTTAACTACGGCTCAGACCTATCGATATGCAACTACAGAATGGTTTTACTTCCACATATACTTTTAATTAATACCCATTGCACACGGAACAATTTGTCCATGTTATTCAGAAACCTTTGCGTTGTGAAGCCCAACACTCGGTCTCATGTTCCTCTGCAACATTACTGCAGCAGTGCTAAAGGCTCACTCTGTTAAACAAGGCATCTTAGCCAGTCCCCTCCCTGGCTAAGGCACACAACCTCATTCACCAGGGGTTGTGCAAGCCTAGTATCTCATGGTTTTTTCATTCCCACTTGCCATGAGCATTGCATGGCCACACAGCACAGGAGGTCTACATAAAGACCAACACCCCCGCAGGTCAAGGCAGGATCATGGTCCTGTCATTTGGAAGGGCACAGGCATTGCTCTCTTTTCTTCTGGGGCCATGCACAGGATGACAAAGATGGGTTGGAAAAGGCACAGGTGGTCATGCTGCTGCTTTGACCTATGTGCTGACTAGTAAAGACAACACTTGGATAGCCATGAATGCTATCGGGTCCAGCACCACCATGGCTCTGTGTTTCCATAAAAAGACTCTAGAAAGTGCTCTGTGAGCTGCTGGGACCGGAGCGACTGCACAGCCATTATCCTTTCCTTCTTCTCTGTCATGGTTTGACCCCAGCAGGCAACTAAGTACCACGCAGCTGCTCACCCATTCCCCACACTGCCCCGGTGGGATGGGGAAGAGAACCAGTAAAAGGTAAAACCCATGGGTTGAGATAAGAACAGTTTAATAATTGAAATAAAGTAAATGACACCACTACTACTACTACTAATAATAATAATGAAAAGGGAGATAACAAAAAGAGAGAGAGGAATAAAACTCAAGAAAAAAACAATACAATTGCTC
>JAVJGJ010000037.1:44932796-44945320 GCA_035590215.1 Microhierax caerulescens | reverse complement strand
TAGAGGGCACTGATCCCACTGAGTAGCTACAGCCTGGAAAAGTCTTAGAAGGCAGAACACTGAACCACTTCTGACTTCACATTTTCCTACTTAGGTTATAAAAACTATGGGAACAAACAGTGGACTTCCACATGGGAATAACAGATGTGGACTCTTCTTCTTCAAAGCCTTCCTGAAAAATATTTAGTCACATTTCCTGGGATTATTTGATCACATCTACAGAAAGATAGAGGCAAATCCAAGGCTTTGTGTCAATTTACATTGACATGTAATGTCTTAGGTGCAGCAATATGATGAATGCTGCTTCTATCTTTCAAAAGCTGCATAACTTTCTCTGGAAACATTTAATTGTGAATCAGATGCATGATTATGGTTGATCAAACCTACAGTTCCTAATATTTATGCTTAGGTAATTCCACATTTCTGCTGGTGCAAACCTGCTTTGGCCAACATCCTGCTATTTTAACAAGGGTCAAAAATAATATAATAAAAGAATGCAAAATTAATGTTTTAAGCTTCACTGTGAAGTAGAGAAAGGGGATACTTAATATCGTTTATCAAAGTAGGAAGCAAACTGAGACCTAACCACTGGAAGGTCACAGCCAATAACATTTCTGCAAATAGAAATGGGTTGCAGAAGCATCAAATGCAAATCGCTGTTTGCTGGAGAATTTTAATAGAGTTCTACGTCACATTATAAAATGTTTAATTGTAACCCCATTTTAATAACACCATCTGATTAAATGAAAAGACTCCTTGCTGATTGCAATTACAATCTGTCAAACTGCATATTTATTTACAGTTTGGTTTCCTAAAACCATAAGATAAAAAAAGGAAACTATTCCGCTTGTCAGCAAACTATAATTATTGTGTATCCTTCTGTCAGTTTCTGCATAAAACTTTTGGTTCTAAAATGGATCCAATTATAACTACAACAACATTTTTATAAATGCCTGCTTTCCCTTCTTTATCCCTTCCCTCCCTCCTTCATCAGTGAATTCTTTGTTACAAACTCAGAAAGAAAAACTTCCTCCTAGTAAGCAACATTTGTTTCTCTATTTTATCTATTCTATCCTAAGTTATTGTTAGAATACAGAAGACTCTATTCAATGTAAATATTATTTATGGCAGTGCACCTTCCTAGCAGTGCACTCAAGCAAAGCCATGGGATTAGGACTCTATTGTTTTTTTTCTGCTTTGGCATTAATGTCTTGAAGATCAGCTGAGAAACTCTTTCCAAGTATATCATGCAGCTCATCTTCTGCAAAGTCTATTTATAGTAATTTATAACCTTTCACAAGAAACAATTTGCCAGACAAACAAGAAATGAGTCCAAATGTCTGAACACTAGTGTATGTATCAACCAGTTACAGGAATTACATCTCAAAGAAAGGTCCATTAAATCATGCAGCCCATCTCCCAGCCAGTGCAGGATTTTCCCACATGTACATGTTCCAGAGCTTTAACACTACCTGGCAGACTATTCAGATGACATTACAGTTTTTTTTCCAACCTTCATCCGTTACTTACTTTTACCCAATTACTTGCAGCGACATTCCTTAAGTACCATAAAGACCTATTGTTTCAGCCTAACTTTCTAAGTAATGGATAATGATAAATAAATATAATATTGAAAATATGCACATAAACAATTTCATAAAATAACACACTATAATTGAACCTTCAGAAAGAGTTATTTTTCTCAGTGTAGATAATGGGCTAATACAATCTGGATCATGATTACATGCTAATAAGATTTGGGAAAAGCTGATTATTTTTCTACTGTTTCTTAAATGGTCAAGTCAGCTGTGAACCAAAACAGTCTGAGTTAATATACATCCTCTTGGTTATTAATTTCCTAGCTGTTCCAGCAACATCTATTACCTATCATTCATTCTTAGATAACTATACATTTAATAAATATACATATATACATATATAAGCACACTTTAAAAAGAAAAATAAAGAAGACACGACTGAAAAGATTAAATGGTCTGCATTAACCTCCACTGACTTCTGGGCTTTGTGTACACAATGAAGTAGGTGAATATTAAAGTTGAGGACCTGTACACAGAGCTTGCCTGAGGAGTCTGTGCAGTTGCCATTAAAGGAATTTGCTAAAAAATAATTTAGACAAGCATCTGTCAGAAATGACAAATATATGGAGTATCCATCTTTTGGGGAGATGACTTTTTAAAGTCCTTGCTTGGACTAGATTAAGGGAGGGACCTTAGGGTTCCTTCTGGACCAGTTTCTGTAATCTGGTAAGTAACACAACATTAAGGCTGCACTGAGCCAGGATCCAAGAGGTTGGGCTACCCATGTAACTTTTTCTTGCAGCACAGCTTTGGTATACTGCCTTTAATTATATGATAATCAAAATAATAAAAATTGTTTCAAAACAGCACATGAGATGACATTTCTTCTCTTCAGTCTTGTTACAGCTTGCACTAGTTTTCCAAATATTACAAAGAAAACCATTTCAGAATTGTGATGGCAGACTGTGGATCATTATTGATCAAAAATTTTATGAACACATTTTATGAACAAATGAAAGCATCTGCTATAAAGCTATCCTCTGTTTCTGTCGAAACTCTGGGAAAGACCCTGCTAGAGTTGGACAGGATCAACATTAGGACAGAATATTTCTGAAAATCCCACTGAGATTTTCATCCAGTCGCAGAGCTCTGAATATGCAGTTCAGAGGCAGAGGCCATGAACAACAAAGTTAGTGCAACAATGCCAGCCACAATTAAAATTCCACAGGCCAGGCCCTGGGCAAAGAACTTGCCTTCCATGCGTTTTCCCTTCCCTGCATTCACAAAAGCTGACGGCAAATGAGAAGAAACATGCGTGCTATGCAACCGGCCCGTAAGGCCTGGGACTGGGAGTGTGGGGCAGTGGAGCATCAGACTCAGTGGTTAAAGAGATCCTTCACTTCTCCCTAGAGCTGACTGCACTTCTAGGGTGGGTGAAACAACCCTCGCATCATTTCCATGGCTCTTCAGTAAGTCTGCTGTATCAGTTCCAGGTTGCATGATAACTTAAAGGTCCTGGCTATCATTATATGCAATCACTGTAATTGATTTATATTAGATGTGTTACACGTGGCAGTTAATTCCTGCCTTTATTACATTTGAGGACTTCTGCTAGTTCTAATATTGGAAGTTGACTCTCGCCACGCTGCTGCCCACTTTTGTGTTACTGATCATCACACATGAAATCAGCTCCTGGTAATACTTTTGTTTTTATGGGTCCCACAATGTAGAGTCATCTCCTTCCTCTCCCTTAAGATCTGTCTTTTTCAGCCTTCTTCAGCTTGGGACTCATCTGTGTTTGTATATTGTGAATTACATTTTACTGGGTTTTTAATAAAGTAAATGTCATTTTATTCTACAATATAGTACTTGACAGGTATGAGTGACTGATATTGCAAATATCTATTTGTACTGTTATTAGCACATTACCATCTTAGCTAATTAGTGACTACAAAGCACTTCAAGATACAAGACTGAAGAAGAACGGAGTGCTGCTAGCATTATTTTTCAACTGCTGTGATTATTTTTCCGAGGAAAAAACTCAACTTTTAAAAGTTTTGCCAGTGGTTATTTCACACTGTATACTTTCTGTCGGCCAACTTAAGCTGCACTTAATATCCAGATCAGCAGTAAGCCTATTGCACTAAACACTTTTTATGCTACTTCATAAGAAAGGGGAGTGTAATAACATTCATTAAACTGTGATCCCACACTTGAGTATTAGGGCGTGTGTAGGAAACTGAAGCTTAGTTACTGAGTTAATCTCTGAAACTCTTTATGTGTGAATGAAGGTAATCTTAAAGTATATTAGAAGGAAGTCCCATTTCTGAATAAATAGTGTTGCATTCTCATCAAGGGCCTGATCCTGTAAATCCTCCACTCACAGGGCTTTTTTGCTAAAGAACAAGAACATCTAATTTCAAATGTTTTTTCAGCTTAGATTGCTTTTGTAAGGATGAAGTGAAGGCACCTGTAGCCCAGTATCACCATGGTCAGGAAGTGGAATTTCAAATAAGGGATATGGAGTAACCCCATCTTGCCATCCATTAGTTAGGCCATGTCTCACTTTAGCAACTAGGCTACTTCCTTTATTAACTCAAAAGAGCAAAGGTGCCTATTATTAAAGTTACTGTCAGACACTGCAACCTCGTGCATAACCCAGGGATTTGCTAAAAAATTTCTACGATGCAGCCATTGCAGTATGCTTATTAGACCTGTTGCCTCTACGTCAATAATTTGGCTTTAGTTTCATTCTCTGTTTAACATACAATGTGGATCCACAATCTGGGGGACGGGGGGATGTTGCAGATGCTACATCCTGTCTGTTACGTTCCCTTTCCAGCAGAGAGCTTCAATGATTAACAGTGATAAATACTTATCACTGTTAATAAATATTTATATGTACACCTACATATATCCATATATATAGGTATATATGTGTATTCATGTATAAATGTGTATGTATGTGTGTACCCTGAGCACTGCAGTCCCACGTCATCTCCAGGCCAGGTCAGGCACGCAGTGTGCCACGTGTATACCACAGTACCTGTAACATCTCCTTTGTCTCTCTTCCTTCCCTGCAAGCTGGTTGAAATAGGAATGCTGGCTACACACTGATAATATGTAAGATAAACTGTAATCCCTTTGTTCACTTGACTTTAGAAGGAAAAGGGCTCATTTTTGTGGGTTTTGTAATTGAAGGATATGCACCAGCATGCCTTAGAGGTGTTCCCTGCTCCATAATGCTGCTGTGCTGCCACTGCATACTTTCAAGTCCTTTTCTTAACTGTACCCATCCACGACATGCACAGAAAATGAATTAAGAACATTCATTTTCATATCTTTATTGTCCAAATATAGAGGCAGCAGCATGTACAACATGCCCTAAATGCAGCTCACACGTGAGTGAGGCTACAGAGATCCTAAGTTGTACACATGTGGCTGAAGTAGAGCATTACACTAGGAGCGGAGGTTAAGGATCTACATGCTGCCCCTGGGGAATCCCAACGTTGGAAAGGGCATTTACACAGTGCATCTGTACAGACTTTGTATAAATGAACAGGGGGAAAAACAGAGGGGCAAACAACAATCTAAAATGAATCTTCATGTTATTGAAAGGATCAGGGGGGGAGTAGACTCCTTTACACTTTAAGCATTTAATTACATTGAGAAAGAACCAGGGACTAAAATAAGATATTATTTTTTTTTTTACCAATGATAATTTCTCCAAATCTCAAAATGCTACCAAGTAGGATTTTTTCTTCCCTTCCTGCTGCAAAGCAGAAAACTCAGACAGTGATACTTAAAGTTCTGTAAAACCATTAAAACAGACTAAAAGCCTGTGAGACCATTAATTGGACCTTTCAAATTCCTTCAACTCAGAAAAACCAAGAAAGCCAGCAAAGTAGTTTTTCTCCCAAAGTGAATCAAAATTTTTCCTAAACATCTATGACTGCACATACACACGACTAGGCAAGGAGAATTCACACTCCATTCTATCAGGTGACACTGGTTTGAAACTCTGGGTTACTGGTGTCCCAGCCTTCAGCAGTCATGCAGCAGCACACCTGAACTTCCAGCATGCAAATGGTAGCTTGAGTTCAAGCAGCGCATGCCACAGCGGGACTGGCTTTGTCCAGACAAAATACCTTTCTGCTCTCTGAACAAAACGGAATGAGATGATGAATGCAATACAAATCCATGATGGGTGTGCACTCTTCTCAACTGCTTTCAAGTTTCAAGGAATGCAAATGTATGCATGTAAATAATGAAACAGGTGGAAGGAGAGGCCACTTCACCTGATGCACAAAACTCTCCCTTTCATCTGCCTTGTGGGCTTCTCCTTCCTTTTTTGTTTTCACAAAAGCATCTTCACTGTTTTCAAGAAATACATTTCAGTTTATTCCATCTACAGGCCTTAAGTTCACTATGATTATTTTTTTTTTTTTTGCCAAAGACTGAATCTTCAGAAACATTTCATTATCTTGCTGTTCTCGACAACTACATGTAATGTTAAAAGCAGCAGATTAAAGTCAACAATCTCTGCTGCTGAAACCCCTGAATTTCTGACATTTTCTGAGAGTTATGTTTTCTCTATTTGCATACTCTATTATCTGTTTTGTTTGACACTCGCAGCTATGATGCTGTTTATGCGTTAATCACTCCTGTGAGTATTTCACATGCGAGGTGTTGTATAATCTACCACCCACAACTGAAAGCTTTCTCTCTGCACCACATTCATCATGCCTTAGCCTGAGCTTATCTGGTTAAAGTCTAAGAAATAATAATTAATACCACTACACATATTTTTTCTCACTTTTTTATGTAGCAAATAAATTCCTATCAGACAATAGATAACTGCTGTGAAGAAATTCAGCAAAGCATTTTCTACAGAAGGCTGTTTGCAAAACTAAAATATGCTACCTTGTTATTTCCTCTTGAAATTATACTGAAGTTGTTTTCCTACTGAATTTGTGAAATACATGAGACACGTGGAGTATCGACAACCACACTCAAATAAGCAGAATGCTGTGTTTCCTAACTGACAGTAAATCAACAGCTGCATTGGGAATTTAAAAAATGAGACCTGGAATTATTCTACAAAAAGGGTTCTGGTCATTTGTGTACAAATATTTTCCTACAGTAATAAGCAAATATTGACTTGCTCTATCTTTTATGTAAGTTCTTAGTATTTGTGGACAGAAAATATTGCCTTGCTAGATACTTTAAGACCAGGAAAAAAAGCTATGTTCATGAAAAACACTAGCCACAAATATGTTCACAGTGATTCTAATCCTAGCTGACCTCAAGAAGGTGGGTCCATTGATAGCCTGCCCCACAGGGTGCTTTCCTCCACTCTGCTGATTTTGTCTTGGGAGGGAAAAACTGTAGAGGTGTTACCAGCTGAGGTGCTACCAGGCATGTTTCCCCTACATGTATGTATGGACTAATGCTTACTGCCAAGAAGCTCTGAGGGACAATGTGAGACACAGGAAGGTTCTGATCCACCTGCTGTAGTGGGAGGGTCATTAGACCTGTCCCAGACAGAGCACATCTTTTTGAGAGACACCTCATCTTGATTTCAATCCTCAGGTACAGAGACCCAACCACCTCCCATAGTACATAATGTAAATGCTAAATCTCTATCCCTGTTAAAAATGCATGCTTTGTTTCCAATTTAATTTTATAGAGCTGTATTTTCCAGACATCAGATATTTTTATGCTTTTTTTGTAACATGGTGAAGAGCCTTCTGCCAGCAGATATGCAATATGCAGGTTTTTAAAAATCTTTGATCAAGTTCCACCTTAATCAGCTCTTCTACCTATGCTTTCTGTTGTCTTTCTGACAAAAGAGTGGAGCAGACATTGGAAATAAGGAAAGATAAACATGATGTCCCAGAGTCCTTGATGGAATAAATCATGTTAGTTCTACTGAAGACAATAAAGTTATGCCAACTGACAAGAGCTGAAGATTTGGCTGTGTATCCCCATGGTTAGGCTGTTTGACAAAACATACATTAACTATTGTAACCTCTTGCCACACAAGGCTTATTTCAGAGAAAATCCAGTTTGTAATATATGGTGGGTTTAAAAAAATAAAAAAAAAAAGGGGGGGGGGGGGCGGAGATATCCTGTAAGAATACAAAGTTGCTTAATAAGATAACAAAAAAATAAATACTTTAACACAAGATGTTCCATGACCTTAGCTTTATTATTTGGTGGTTCTGATGGCAATAACTCACTGCAATAAAATTTGGGGTAGCAGCAGGTCTGTGTAGCACAACAGTAAATTTTGATGTAAACTGAAGACCAGAGCCTGGTAATGAGGCACAAATGTGAAGTATTCACCGGAGACTAAAAGTGTCTTCTAACACTGGCATGCAATACAAGCTAGAAAAAAGTACCCAAGTATGATTCAAATCTCAACATTTAGGTTAGAAGGGGAAAATCTTTTGTGTTGTTATGGAAGTTATTCATCTTGTTCATCAGAAATAAAGAATTTCTATTTGACTCAGTAGTTTGAATTAACACTGTAAGGTGCCAAAAAAAATAAACCATATAGGTCAGCCTCAAGATGAGTCATGAATACTGAATTTAAACTAATATGTATGGAACTGGTAAAATAAAATCTCTTAAATACATCCCAGCTACAACAACAACAACAACAAGCTCTTGTACTGGATTTATTAGCAAATGTACTGTGAATAAGAAATACTAGCTTCATTCTACCTGAGATGAATAATAATAAAAAAAAAAGTAGCTGTCTGCTTTCTTCCCTGTTGTACAGTGTCACATTTTGTTTAAGATATTATTCTCTCATGGGCTGCATAACTAAAAAATATAATTCATGGAAAAGTATAATGCAATTGTTCGGGTTTTGATGAATTGGGGCATAATGTTAAATAATTATTCATTGCTTTTCTTCTTCTGTCAAAGTGTGCAAAAAAAAAAAAACAAAAACCACCCAAAATTTTTATTGCTTTTTTTTATGTATATAAGGACATGGTCCATTGTGACATGCATTTTATTTTAAACTTAATGCTTCTATTCTTCCATATCTGAATAATTATAGCTGACATCATCTACTCTTCTGTGTCCTAGAAGATCTTTAGCTCTAGTCCACTGTTACATATTTTATGCATTACATGAAATAGAATACCCCAAGATTTTGAAAATATTTATTTTAAAAACAGCAATGAAATTGTCTGTAATCACATTTTCTGCTCTGCTTTGAAAGCAGTATTATTCAATATGCCAGTGGTCTTTTCCATAAGAGCAACATATTAGAAATTCATGCTGCTCTAATACATCTGAATTCATTGATGCACTGCACTCCCTATAGACCTAAAGAAACATTTTTGCTTCAGTTTCATATGTCCTGCACATTACCTACTGATGTGGTGGTTGTCAAAACAGTTGTACAGTAGCCTTTGAATTCAAAGTGTGCCTTGACTGTATACTAAAAATGACAATAAGCTTAAGTATATACATTATGCTGGCTTTTGTTGCCAGCACAAGAGCATTTGGGAAATAAATCCCCTGATTTTATTGCCTTTTAACATCTTTTCTACTTTAAACTTCAAACCCAGAAATTTGAAGCATTTCAAGAAACTAAAAATCTTTTATTTCTTTCTTGTAAATTTTCTGTAGTGTACCATCATAAGCCACATTTTCAGAAAGGTCAGCACAAGATTATAAATGAAAGCATTCAAAAAATAGGGTTGGGTTTTTTTTTCCCCTATGTAAAAACAGCACTGTGATTTTTAACCCTGGTTTCTTGGAGAGAAAAGCAATCATCTATAGGATATAGTAAAGAAGCTGAAATGTCTGTAATTTTGTTGATGCCATGAACACACAGTAAATCTCATTTTATAGAATACATCCAAAACCATTTTTACAGATAAACATATATTCTCATAGGGATGGTGTATACATGCATTTCTTTGCAAATGTCAGAAAGGTATTTCTTGCAGTCCTTGGAGTATTTCAGGAAAATTCAGGCAAAGAGAAAAGTGCTGGCAGGCCAAGCCCCAGCTGGAACTGGACCAAACCTACACAGGGCTACCTTGAAATGTAGTAAATCAGGAAGCGATCCCTATTCCATTATGTAGGAACAAACATGCCTACAGGACCATGAGTATATTTTCATTAAACAGCTCTATCTATATCTAATTGGATCCACTGCAGTAGGAGTAAAAGTCATGTTCATATTGAAGGAGGATTTTAGAGAGCTCCTACAACTGGCTGACGATGCTGGGCTGGACTGCGTGTTCATAACACCATGGGTCACATTCTGCACAAATTCTGTAGACTCCTGAACCCTCAATATCCGGATGTAATGAGCATCTAAAGAAATCTGTATTTCTTAGTATATATATAATATATATATATACTAAGTATATATATATCTGTATTTCTTATTTATATATACCATGACAGCATGGTATAAATTAGTGCACATGTGTATGTCTGTATATGACTGTATGTCATTTAAGCAAAAAAGAGAAATACACAAACATAGAAGTCAATACATGAACTGACAGCAGAATAATAAGAAAGAGAAATTTTAGTGAAACTTTTTTTTTTTTTAAGTAGTGGGGGTGCAATAGAAGTCCAATCAATCAAAAAAAACTTCAAAGGCTAATTCCAAATTTAAGTACCAGACATAGTAAATGGCAACAGAAATTTTCATCTCCCAGCACTGTAAAATTTTTCAGAAAGAATTCCCACAGTGTAAAAAATCTGTAAGAAGCTGATCCCTAATAAGAATTCACTGAGCTCGTAGCGGGCTCTTATTGTGTGTGTTTAAGCACCTCCACAGAGGAGAATTCTTACAGAGCTTGGGGCAAATCCTGCAATCCTTACTCAAAGGGATTTCATCTGCAGCTTGGAGGGAGTGCTGCACAGTATGAAACCAGGACTTCTAATGGGGGGAGATTTGAAGGGGTTTTAGGAGGTCTACATCCTCAATTTTCAATCTGTCCAAAATCATATAAATCCTCATCTCAAAACACCTGGTAGGTGAGATGAAAGAAAAATGCTATACCCAGCGTACAAACTATTTTCCTACTTTGTTTCTGAGCTCACAGTGTTTTCTTTCTCTCATTTGGCTGGCATAATTAATGCTTTCACCAAGTGAAAACCAACTGCTAGTTCTAACAGAGATAAAAAGAAAGGTATTATTGCTAAAATACCAACATGGGTTAAAAACTGGTTAGAAGGAAGTATCTTGAAAGCAAAAAAAAAAAAAAAAAAAAGATCAAATTCAATCAGAGGCACATCTCATTGCAGCTGAATTTGTCCCAATATAAGTAAAATTTGCTGAAGATGTGAAATTAATTAGAGACAGAGAACAGCCAATAGATTCATTTCTAAGAATATTTTTTCTAAAAATACGTGTTAATGCCCTGAAAAATGAGGCAAGCTATGTGGTTTCCAAATACACTAAGCGGTAGCTGATACACCAGAAATTATATGGCACCAATTAGACAGATTAGAGAAACTTATACATTATGTTCTATGTGAGGCAATATAAAAGTGATTTAGGCAAGTACTTGTTAAATGGATCAGAGTTTGATGAGACAGTAAAAAGGAAACTTTGAGATGAGTAATAACAAGAGAAAAGAGTCATACTGAAGAAAAAATGTAAAAGGTTCTGGATTATAAAGAAGACCTTCAAAGCTAAGTAAAGAGTGCCAACTCTACAAAATCCTCTGTCTCTTCATCAATGCAAAGCAGAAAGGACAATGGGGCCATTCTATTCACTGAAAAAGTTACTGAATTCACTGAAGAGTGAACTTAAATTATCTGCCTCAAGATAATTTTTCTCAAGTTATCAAATTCAAATCAGTGGAACTATACTGCCAAACAGTGTTTGAACTGCACGGAATCATGGTGTTAACATCCTAACAGTTGTACTAACATGAGATGTAGCTTAATCCCCTTGACAGACAAGACAGCTTGAGTTAAAACTATTGCTAGTTAAGAGGCCCTCTTGCGTGCAAAGGGCATGCAAGTTAGGGATAACACTTGACTTAGCCCATGATGCTTCAAAGATCATGCTTTATTTATTGAACAAATTCTCAGAAATGACTGTTAAAATTTAGTGCATATTTTCTTGATGTCTGATTTTCATTTTTTCTGATCATTAAGTCCCAATAGAAAAATTACCTAGTTATATCATTCAGGTTTTTGTATTTGCCCTCGATACAATAATTCACTGTGATGCTCTACAAATTCTCAAGGCCCTTTGTTCAGAGCTTGTTGCAAGAGGTTAATGTGGAACATCAAAGCTTAAAAGAATGCATAGTTTTGAGCCATAGTCATGGCTCAAAAGAGGTCAATTCAATGAAATACTGCGTGTCTTGACTGGAGCGTCAACCATTTCTCTTACTTTTTCAAGCCCTACTTATAGCTCTGATTCTCAGAACCCCACACAAGATTTAGCTCATGCTCTTTAATACATGCCCCATCAGCTTTGTAGAAATGCAAGCAAAATTAAAAACATTTCCACTATTATATTTCTCTATGAAAATCTGCCTGTCCCCCTCTCCTCCCAATACTGAACATAACCCTGGGGTCAGATTCTGACCTCAAACACAAAACGTGCAACATCCTAGTAAATCAATAACAACTAAGCAGCACATAAGAAGCCAAGAGTAGCCCCCCTGCAGTACAGCTTGTTGGACATCCTCAGAGGGAATGCAAAGCTCCTCAATATCAAGGCAGCTTTATTTTAATTAAATTGCAATGAAGCCCTGTGACAAGGCAGATTTTTGTTGTAAACTGTTTTCCCAGCCCCTATCTCTGAGGTTGTTAGTTTGAGTGGGTGATGGGGAGCTAAGCCTAGACCCCTCAGCCCCCAAACCTCCACATGCTGCCTCAGCTCCCAGGCTCACCACGACCTATTATTATTATTATTATTATTATTATTATTATTATTATTATTATTATTATTATTATTATTATTATCATCATTATTATTAT
>JAVJGJ010000037.1:44925781-44932696 GCA_035590215.1 Microhierax caerulescens | reverse complement strand
ATTATTATTATTATTATTATTATTATTATTATTATTATTATTATTATTATTATTATTATTATCATCATTATTATTATCATCATTATTATTATTATCGTTATTATTATTATCGTTATTATTATTATTATTATTATTATTGGTAACGTGATGGGGAGCTAACAAGCTGGAAACCTAAACAGCCTTGATCCCTAAGCACAGAGCTGGGACACAGGGCCTTAAGCCTCTGATCCTTTGGTGAGAAGCCTGGACCCTTGGATCGGCAGATCCTTAACTTTGTCTGTCTGGATCTGCAGTTCCTGCGCAGCCCATTTAGCAGAGTGCCTGAAGTCCAGCGAGTGCCACACAATACTGGGTCCCATCCCCTTCCATGGGATTTTTAACTCTTTGTCTTAGAATTGTCCATCTAGTGAAATAATCTTTGCTGGAGCTGCTATGCAAGAAGTATACTAATTATTTGTAGAGCCCACTTGAAAACGTAACATGTAAAGTAGCTCTGCAGTTGTTGCAAGCAATTTAACATTCAAAGAAGTGATTTATAATATCAGGCTTCCCAAGATTACGACCATAATTACTATCTGACAGACTTTATAAGCAAATCGTCCAGTCATTTCAATTGGATTCCGGCTGGCTAAGGACTGGGAACTGTAAAAAGGCTATAAGATTTGGCCTAGAATCAGAAATAACATTTGCTGTTTTCCAAACGTGCAGTAAACAAGGAAGGAGATATTAAATTTTTGTACATCTCTCAGCACATGCAAATGAGAATGGAAAGAGCCTCATCAGACAAACAGAACAGCCATCTGGACCCAAACCCTGCTCCAGCGGAAGTCAAAGCCTTGAGCCTCCTTTTGTCATGATGTACATCTGTGTAAAGTGGGAGCAATTCTACTCAAGGTGGTGGGTAACATTCTGGCTTTGAGGAACTCGGCTGTAACCCCCCCACTGCCTCTGGTGGGGGCAGGATTTGACATGGGGGTGCGATGTAAAACCCAGAGTCAGGCCAGCTTGCTCCATGACTTGGGTGGTGCAGGAGCTGGTCCCTCAGAGGATTTCAAACAGGTCTGTATTTCCACAATTTCACAACTTAAAGCAGAACAAGAGGGAAAGATTAAAAATGCTTACCACAGAGAGGGAGTTGGAAAGCAGTGTCCCGTCTTGGCCAAGCATGTTGGAAACTGTAATTTCAGGTAGATCCATGTTTTGTGGGTGGAATGGAAGGAGGCCGTTGTGGTTCATGGGATGACACAGAGAGTGGTACCCAGACTCTATCTCGTTCAAGTGCACCAAGGAGTGGTCAGGCAATGACGGAGGCGTTATAGGAGGTATGTTAAAATCTTCACTTTCAAGACTTGGGCCAGGAAAAGACTGGGGGGGGGGGAAGAAAACAAGCAAGCAGAAAGTGCTATGAAAATCACATGAATACTGGTCAAGAATGATAATAAAACTCATAAAATAAACAAAAAGAGCCCAATTCACATACTTCTAAGCAGGAGCTTTGATTTAACAAAGAGAATATTTTAAACACCTATGTATTATAACAGTGGATTTTCACCATTATGTATGGAAGAAAAATTGCCTTTAAGGCATAAGAATCTCTGATACTTTCACAGCTTCCATTAGAATGATTTTTTTTTTAAAGAAGCTGAATTCAAACAGTTTTCAACGGTTCTATTAAAATTTTCCAAGAGTGTTCATCTAGCTGAATACTTTTTTCATAGAAACTGTGGAAAAAGGGAAGGCAATTTATAAAATTAACATTGGCTCAAAGTCGTTCATAAGACTCCCCGCTACTCCTATCAAGAATTATATAGTGAAGAAGAAAGATACTGCTTTTAGGCTTACAGGAGAACCATGCATTTGTTCTGCTACAAACAAATAAATACAGAAACAGTACATACTTCGTGTTTATAAAAATACATTTATGGTGTCTCAACACCACTGATTTTTCCTTTCTTAATCTAGAAACTCAATGATACACAGTCATCTAAATGAGTTACTCCACAAAGCAACTATTTAGTCTTTTGTTGTCCACTGCCATTAAGCCATCCAACTCAATCTGATCCAAGGAAAAGCCACAGGCTTTTCAGAGCAATGCACCAAGGTGGATAATTGCTATTATTTGTCTACATTCCTTGTACAGCAAGTAGGCTCATTTGGAGGATAGGGGTGGGAATACTTATATTTCTTAAAGGAGAAAAGGTGAGCAGGATTAGAGACATGATCCAAATCAAGAGTAAAAGGGATCACTTGCAGTGGTTCAGCCTGAAAGCCTGCTCTGCTTTTCTGAGAACAGCCACAGTTCTCATCTGCTTTGCAAGTGATCAGTCTTTGCACATCCCACCCCCACAGTCACAAGGTTTTTAGCACAGAGACTACTTCCACCCTTCCTGCCCTTCTGCAGCAACGCAGCCCTGCTCTGTGTGCTGCCTCTATTACTTCTGGAAAAGCAACGATTTAAATACATTCTGCTCCCACGAAGTATCTTCAGAAAAGATGAAAATGAATGCACAATTTCAAAGAGCAGTTATTAGAAGAAAATGTTTTCCCCAATGCGAGTTTGTAAATGGAGGACAGTTTGGTATATGAATTCATGCAGAAGGACGAGAGAAGAATCGATGGCCAATTATAAACAAAGGGGTTCTTCATTAGTCATCATAGTAATAATGTCCTCCTGATGCCTGAGGTTACTCTCCTCTGTACGAGCGTGGATATGAAAACTTAAATGAGACCAACAACAAACAGTGTTACATGTTTTTGGTGAGATGCTCAACACAGAAGAACCCACTGTAGTGCACATTGCCATGGTTTTGGTGGCTTTGTTTGTGTCCCAACAAGGTTTACACCTGTGTTGCCAGGTGTCTTGCTATGGAACAGAACAGGAAGGCTGGGCTGCAAAGGCTAATGTAAAATCCCAAAGAATGAAAACAACAGAACAGGGAGAGGAAAACGTCTGGCAGTGCCGTCACCAGCCTTATGTGTGAGGACTCTGATTCGTCCACTGCTCTCCAGCCGTGTTGCTCACCTCCAGCACAGGAGGTTGCTCGCCCCTTGCCTCTGCCCTCTCCTTAATGGGGACTTGGCGTGAGTCTACTGCCATTCGGGGGTCGCGTTTGCCCCTGCTTTTGGAAGCCACCACACAGCCACCAGTAGAGACATCTCCAAGGGAGGAAATGCAGTAAAAAAAGACCCTCACTAAATGGTGAGGAGACTTACACATGGCAAAGAGAAAACATGGTATTTATTCAACCACAATGTATATACTGTGTAATAACAAAAAAAAGTATTATGGACACTGTATATGCTATTTGCTAATTACTATTATATTAAACCAATCGATGATGAAAAGAAAGGTGTCTCAGTGAGCTTAAGGTCTAATACCACAATAACAAAGCAGCGAGGAACAGAAATGAAGGAAGGGACAACACTCTTAATGCTCTTCTGGCCCTGTGCTATCCCACAGAGGTACACTTGGATTTGATTACCATCCTTGTGGGGAGCTTAGATCCACGTAACCTACAGCTACCAGGAGGGCTTCATGAGCTGTGAAAAGAGGACACTTTGTGGGCAACACTTATCTTTTCTACTGTCCCAAAAGACTGATGGCCTCAAAAGAATTTTGTCTCCCATGATTTTGCAGGGACAAAGAAGTGTTAGCATCTAGGTTTTTCCTCTCTCACTGTCCTACAGTGAAAATACCTCGTGCTGCATGTTTGCTGAACCAAGATATCTCACCACCTTCTAGAGAAGGAAGAGAGATCTGCCCCCCTGCTTTCCTTAAGCAAGACTAGCACAAGAGTCTACAGCATTCTCTCACCACTTCTTTAACAAGAAGAAGGGACTTCAACTGACATTTGCTACTAAAAGCAAATATTCCTAAACCAAATACTGACAGGCTGGGTGTGCCTGCACCGATAATATCGGAGCATTCAGGAAATCTGCTTATTTGTACACCCTTTTTTGCATGCCATATGTCGATAGTCCAGGTTTTACTTTAGTTAGACTTTGATTTGCTGTGTTTCAAAAGTGTCTGTAATTAGTAACACTTCAAAAAATGGTGGAAGCAACTGAACTGCCATTAGGACACTAGCTGTGCATATTAAAAAGGAAGTAAAACGCTAGTGGCGTAGAACTCCATAACCCCAGTTGCATCGTGTAACTGTAATATGTATATAATATGTATATAATAATGTTATATATATTATATGGGCTAAGAATTTTAAATAGACAGTTGCTTTCTGATTACTTTTAAAAAAAATCACACTATGAATATTGCTTGCAAACCAGTTTGAGTGTACTTGATCCTACATCACCTACCACACCACTGTCCACTACACTTGCATAAGCTTCTTAAAGTTGTGGCAGTAGTGTAGCAAAGGTGATAACACACCAAAACAACATAATCCAGGCGCTTGTTCTTCCTATAATTTTTTTTTAAGACATAAACTGTTGTACTACAGAATCCAAGACATATGCTAACAGTATGGGCAGGTATTATTTGAAAGTATCTGAAGAGCACCTTATTCACCTAACATTTTCAGCTGGTTCGGTATTTCCATACTTAGTATGTGTGTATTTAACACATACAGACATAATTTCCTCAGGGAAGTGCCTTCAACAGGGACCTGACAGTACTGTGGTTTGTCTTGTCCGGGAACGTGGTTCAGACGCTTGTAATGACTTGGCACACCGGCACATCAGAAACCAAAAGTACTACATATGTTTAGAGCAAACTCATCATATCCCAGAGACGAGGCTGTTGCAACTGCATGTGGAGGGAAGGAGTAAGGAACGGGATGTTTGCTTGTCCCACCAATAGCGGCTACAAGCTTCAAACAACCACTCCTACTCCTCTGCCACCTCTCCCCTTGCCATTGGGGAAGCCTTCTTAAGGAACCATCTGGAGTCCTTCTGATGCAACTGAGTCAGTGCTGGCCACAGGCTTTCCTGGGATGTCGTATTGTTACCCTCTCCCCCAAAAAGACATTTCGGGGAACTCCAGCACAAGGCCAGGCTCAAGGCTTTCCCTTGCAGTAAGAAGTCCCACTCCCAAGCCAGTCATAACCCTGTCCCAACCCCTGGCCTTTCTTAGAGCATCTCTTCTTCCAGCCTGAGCCATTTTATCTGGAATTTTTAATGAAAGGAGTTTATCTACCATCAAAAGCATTTGGGAAAGCTACACACCCTGTATCCAATTACAATTCATAAGTACAGCTCATAATATTAATAATAAATGGTGGCCTGTAGCTTCAGCTTTGTTAAGTTTTTCTTTGAGGGTGGGGAGAAAGATTAGGGTCTTTGCACCCCCACCCCCCCCAGTTTTTTTTCCTTCATAGTTGCCTTTACTATCAGTAGGACTTTCTCTATTCAGAAAGACACAGAATAGCTCCTTTTCATTCTGCTGGTCACAGAAATACTAGCAAGTTTGCCTTTTCACTTTTGAATCAAAAAAGAGTAGCAGTAAATGCTTTATTTACTTTACCACAGAGCTACTAGGAACTTTGCCAGTGGTTTTGCTTTCATCTCATGACTGTGGGAGTGGATGAGGTGTTTATCAGCTCTTCGGTTTAGGGGAACTTGCTGGACCTTTATTACATTCCAGAGAGAAAGCCCTCTGCAAAGCAACACCATTAAACCCACTGCATAGCACTGAACAGACACAGACTTTAATTTTAATTTACTATTAAGAGGATTTTCATTACATCTGTATTTATTACAAACAGATTTCAGATTATTTCAGATGGGAGCTACACAGTGGGAAACTCAGAACGAAGCATCCTTAAACTTGCGCTCTTTACAGACACGAAACTATGAAAAAGGTTTTTAAATCAAAGATGCCTTCCCAAACCTAAGGGACAATATTCTATGTTTCTGATTATCTATTTGTGATATTTCTGCCAGAAATTATGGAAACTTCATAAAGCAGATGATCTTTGAGATGCCCACTCTGAGATCAAGAGACCTTATCATCTATGCCACCTTAGCCTATAATTTTACGAGAAAAGCTTGCCAGAATAAAATGACACAAACACTTAACCTTGATTCACTGTCCAACCCAAGTCCAAGCTTTTGTTCCTGGACAAAGACGTTGTTGGTCCCCTTCAATTTATCTTTTATGCCACTTAGCCTGGCCAAATCCAGCAACAAGCTATGAAGGGGGGCAAAATGGTGTGTGTGTGTGTGTACAACGAAAGTCAGTTATTTACTTTAGCAACATGTAACTCAAATTAGGGATAAGCATCCTGCTGCACCAATAACACACACACAAAATCTAGCATTTATTTTCCAGAAACCTAGATACTCATTGTTACCAGGAAAATAAGGGAAATGCTTGCATAACCTGCTGCATAAGAATTCAGGAAAAAGGAGTAAGGAGAAAGAAGGAAATAAAAATAAAGCCCCTCTGCTTAAGTACTTTAAGTCATGGCTGCATATTGGCCAGCAAAACTTACTTATGTTTCAACATAATTTTAATAGAACTCTAAAAAGTAATCAGAGCAGGGAAACCAAAGGAGGTATCTCAAACAGACTGACCACAAGAGGCAGCAAGCTTTCAAACATCCAAGGTAAATCCCTCTGGAAAGAGCAGAACTGATACTGTAGGCCAGTACAGAAGACAACATGCATTAAGTAAGTCTAATTTGTGTACTCAGTGGTTGTGTCAGTCTCCATGCATGTACCCAACAGACTCTGGTATTAGCAACAGTTCCTTAAAAATTGGGAATTTGCCTATAGATATTTAATTTAAATGAAATGAATGGTACTGTCAACTATGTAGAGCGTGTCTTAATTTTTCATTTGCACCAAGGCTCTGCATCTGAACTATGGAAAGATGCCAGTTTTTAAAAGATAGATGCTTCAGGCTGTCTCCTTTTCTATTATTGAACACATTCAGTTACATAACTGAAACATGAATCC
>JAVJGJ010000037.1:44900288-44911892 GCA_035590215.1 Microhierax caerulescens | reverse complement strand
GGATTATCTGCCCTCAGTCTAGTGCAGCATGGTACACAGCTTCTTGGCGCTTCCTACAGCAGGTACTGTCAGGAGATGCCCCCTTCAAGTTTTCAGTATTTATTAAAATGTTTATAAGAGTGAAATTATGATTTTTGTATACTAAAATAATACACAATATTTACTTCAATGCTGAATTGCTTATTCATCACCCCCTTTCCCAACTACCAACGTGTGGAATGCAGATGACCTATATATCCCATGCCAGCTAAAAAAACAGGGTATACAAAGCCTTCAATAAGAAGTTCAGAGACACTGATGCAGCACATTGTTTCTGTGCCCACCTTGCCCAAATATGACTATTCCACATTGAAACAATAAACTGAGAAAAAAATGCCAACTAATTGATCAGCTGGAAGGTCCTACTCTTGTTTTTCCCATTTGTTTCAGAAGCTTCCAAAACAAGCCCATAAACCCCAGAAATTAATATTGAGTCATTTCACCTTTAATATACTGCTTTGTAACGCGCAGGCTCTGCGGCATGGCATCTCTCAACTCTCATCCAGAACAGGCTAACTCATACTACATCTACCTTGAATTCAGCTTTAAAAGTAAGGTGATTTATGCAACAGCAGTTCAAGCAACCCATCCAGATCAGACAGTGAGTCAAAAGTCAGCAAATACAACCCAAAGATGCCTCCAACCACCAGATTTTTCTTCCAGGTTATACTCCATGCCTCCAAAATTATCTTATTGTACTCATCATCCCCAGACCTACAAGAACCTTGTATTCTCTGCCACTCACTGTGCTTGATTTCAAGCAAAGAAACTGCACAAGCATCACTTAACCTGTGGATGATTCATCCAAACATAACAGACAAAACACAAAGGCAGGCAGTTAAATGAACTGTCTTTTAGGAACCTATGTATGATGTATATATATATATATCATATGACATTTCATCTAAAGCTTTCCTAATGTGTCTCCAAGATCCTTCAGTATCATTAAGGGCAGATTTCAAAATCTTTCATTTTAATCTATTAAAAGTGAATGCTAATACAATATTCTGATGTGTGATAATAACTACTCGTGACAACATTTCTTTTCATATTAAAGTGTAACTGCATGAGAAGTTTGGGTGAGAGCAAACTAGGAATATGACCACATTGCAATATGAGAAGATACGTATGTGGGAGCTGTTTTGAATATATATTCAGAATTACATCATATTCTTGATTTAAATTATTATTATAAATAAAACGTACAGGCCAACACTATAGCTCGGCCAGTTAGATCTCCCTTAGAATCGCCCTCTGTAAGACAAGTTATAATGTTCAACAACAAACATGCACAAAATACCCAAGTGATGTTATTAAATGCAATTTACTCATTTAAGTTAGGAAAATAACTACATAAACACTGCCTTACTGTAACTGATGCAAGAGCTATGACAGATGTCAGCAAACGTTCAGAGGGTGGTGAGGTTGTTTTATCATGGGTGGATTTGACCAAGGGGTCCAACGCTGGCTTTTGTCTCCCATTAGCATGGCCAGGGAGCCTGTTTTCATCTTCCCACTTGGGTTGCATCCAACTCTCCCAGCATTTATAATAATGATTATGAAGTAGCAAAGCTTGCAAGAACGGTATTTTTTTATTCATTCTTTATGGGCTTCATCAAATGAAAAACATCGTATGTGGACTATGTCACAAATGTGGACTATGTCACATCAGAATGCATAAAAATATGGTGACACCAACTTAAAAGATTCTTCATTACAGCCTACGTATACAGAATTTGGAAAAGAAAAAGGAAGGTACCAAAGTGCAGAAAAAACTAGAAGGGGCTGAAAGCTGAAGAGGATAACTGGAAAGAAAAATTATTTATATATTGCTAACTGTATGTGAGTATACATTGATTATAAATGCAGAGACATACCTGCATTAGCTGCATGTAGCTAGTTCAGATGACAACTGCCACAGGGATGCACAGGTTCAACAGAGGCTTCCAGCCTATGTGTCCACCCCTCCCCCAGGCTACCTTTTTCTACACCAGGTCATTCAGTCTTCAATGCCAGGGTCACCTTTGCGCTATCTGGATTACATGGAGAATGAATTTTCACCCTTCTCTCTCTCCTTGCTACCTCTCACTTCTTTGCTGCTGTTGAGAGAAGTGAGGGTTTATTTTCCTCCTTTTCATCCACAGTTTTGAATGTCTGAGGGAATTGCCTTTTTTCTTTCTCTTTGCACGCATATATACATGCCCTAAGTTCTGCAGGCATAGTTATATCAGCTAGAAGAAAGAAAATCAAGCACATGGAACTTTGAGCTTCTAGTTCATACTGAAGTGCAGCACAGTATGATGGTACTACATTTCGTCCAGGCAGGAAAGCATGATGAATAGTAGCCCGTATGGCTTTTGATGCCAAAACGGGCTTGGGGCTGGGGTGCGGAGCAGGAGGAACTGCAGACACTGTTTTGTGCACAAATGTAACTCAATAGCAATACTCAGAAATGTAGAGATTAAAGGAGAAGCAGCAAGGGAAGAGATGGTCAAACTGGTGAAAGCTGCTGTATTTATTAAGTTCAGCTTCTGGGTAAAGCCACTTGGACTCAACATCCCAGTGTCTTGAAAGGATGCTGAAGATCTTCAAAGCCTATGTTATTAATCATATAATCTCAATACAAATTTCTCCCATCTTAGACTGGAACTGGAAGCTAGATTTAAATTTAAACTTTAGATATAGCTTTTAACCATAGTTTACCTTGCTCTGACGGTGCCCCAGCAGAATTCGTTGTTTCATTTTAAGAAAATGTTGCAATAACATTGTGTAAAAAGATCATTTATTTTTAGCGATTTTGTGATTTTAGTGCTCACAGACGTAATTTGTAACTTACATTATCTAAAAGCCACTAATCCTGAAAAAGCTTTAAAACTAGGTAATTTTGTTTATTTTAAACCAAACGCGAAGAGTAGACCTTGTCTCAGGTTGCTCGATGGCAGACAGAGTGATATTTTATTTTACTCAGAGCTGCTGAAATAAGACTAAAATAATGATGGAATACAACATAAATCATCAAATGGCTATGCTAAAGGAACAGTTGATCTTGTTATGGCAACCACTGAAGATAAAAAACAGAGATGCTCTGTAAACATTATTACACGATGGAAAATCCCTTTCTTGACAGTTTTTCAGAGCAGTATGTCTGCATTAAATTGAAACTCCATTTTGTCTCCTGAACTCTGTTTTGTATGCTGTACTGAACACATGCTTAAATTTGCCCGAGACAGGCTACAGTAATGTATTCTAGACAGGTGTCCTTCCCAGGAAAGGGGCTTGACACCTCACTGAAGGACTATCACAGGAAAATTGTCAAAAAACAAACTAGTACTTAGGACTTTGATTGTCTCTTCTGCCATCTTTCCTCCCTCCTTCCAGGATTACTTTTCAAAAGAGAAGAGTACTGGAAGACTTATGAGATGGGGTGAAAATGCCTGAATGGAGCACCATGGCAGAAAGAAGACAGGTCTCCCTGCAGAGCTGGATCTTTCTGTATGGCCAAATGAAGGTGATTACTGCAGACTGGCAGGACATGGAGATGTCCTGTCCCACCTGGAACAGTAAGAGTCCTCCAGGTCACAGAAAGTTTGCTGTACCAAGCATTAGACAGGAGATGGCGTGTCTCAAGATTATTATTGTTAGAATTTTGATTTTGTAACTCATTTTCAGGAGTAAAGTTTTAGGAAAATCCTGTTTGTCTCCTCTGCTTTCATTTTTCTTACACGCTATCCAGAGTCTAAACCAGGAATATGGGGTATGATGTGTTTAATTAACCCAAGTATAGTGATGTGTGGGCTAGGCATATTGGAGCTGGGAAAGAATCTGCCCCGGTCTTGATGGCTCCCTGGAGAGTGGGAGTGAGCCACAAGGTGGGCGAGCACTGGCAGCAAGCCCCAGGGCGGGAAGTGAGGGTGCTGCTTCGCAAGGAAACGCTGTCAGACATTTCCCATCCTTGGAAAGAGCCAGAAACAGTGATGAAACTCTCTCTGCCCACAGCACTCCACAGACTTTGATACATTCAGTGCTTGGATCAAAGCCACAACAGGGCATGCAGATTAGCACCACGCTGTGTCTTTTCTACAGCATGGCTTTCAAAAAGGACATGTTTTGAAAATACCCTGCTTGATTCTTCCAGAATGAGACCATTTTTGTCTCATTTTCCATTTATAACACATACTACTGCCTCAGAAAGTATAGGCAGTACTGTCAAAGTTTTCTCTCAGATTTTTATGCCTGCGCCATAAATACCCAACACAGACCTTCTACTGTTGCGTTCCCCAAGCTCACTCACTATTTACTGCTCTCGTTGTGAGGAAGGGGAGGAACCAGAGGTTCACAGAGTACATTCTCAAAGGTGGCGAGCTGGCTGCATATCTAAATATACACTGGTAGTTAAAACCTGAACGATGGCACTACAGCATTTGTGTTTTTCCTGCACTTAATAGAGGTTAATGTGGAACCGGAGAGGAGGTGAAGGGGAGTGTTTAGCTTCCCGCTTGGAGCCTGCATGTGTCAATGCCTGACAGAGCCTTGAAGTTGTTAGCCTGCATGCAGCGCGCTGGCTGAATGAGGTTACAGTGCTGAGCACAGCGGGCTAATAGAAGTAGGATCAGACTGATAGGAGGAGCGGCAGAGTCCAGGCACAGCAGAGTGTATCAAAGACAGCCCAGGGGAGAGCGGGTACTGTATTAGTCCTTTGTGTACATTTAAATGGAAGACAGTGAGCATGCAGAGATGAACTCTGAACTCTCTCAGCTGGGCTCCTGCTCCTTTTAACCTTGGGTGTGTAAATAAAATAAAATTAAAAAAAAAAAACAACAAACCAACACACTGTGGTCTGGACTCCTATGCTAAACTATCTCTTGCATATTGAACGCTCATTGAATAAACATACAGGGATCAAAGTGGCAAATGCTTTTGCTATTATTTTCCTCAATCCACACTAAATAATAGATGTAGCAACCCACTGGGAAAATTGGGTGATAAGGTGGAAAGGTTTGAACAGCTAAGATTAGACCTTTCTCTTTCTGCCCACAGTAGCTGAGGAAATTTGTTTAACCTGGTAGGTTTGCAATATTTTCCAACCCAAACACACTTGGCCAGTTTCACGACAAGGGTCTGATCCTGCATCACGGAAGGTGAAGGGAATCTTGCCATTGCCATTTGGACAGGAACTGGATCAGGTAGAATGGTAAAGGTAATAGAGCCCTTCTTTGAGTTTCAGAGTAATTTTTGTCAGCATTCACATCTGCCTCATCATTTCAAATGGTAGATTATGTAATAAAACACAAGAAGGCTTAATAAAAAGGATCTACAGAGAGCAGACAGATGACTGATTTTTTCTATATCCATGTGTGGAGCTCCCTGTGTTGCAGTATGGCAGAAGACAGGCTCCACGGAGCTCGCTGAATGAGTTTTGCACAACTAGGACAAAACTGTTCCTTTCCATGACTACAGCAGGAGCTGTGTGCAGGGACCCACGGACCAAATTTAATCCACTATGTTATTTATAGAGTGAATGGGGTATATATATATATATATAGTTCCTGTGGGAAAGTATGTCTGCTTCTACAGAGCAGAATCTTAGAAATAAAATGGGCCAGAACAACATTAACAAGAAAAGTACAAGCAAAATTCTACTGCTATTCTGAAAATCCTATGACAGAGGGTCCTGAGACTTAAACTAAATATAACAATTGCCAGGTAACTAGAAAATCTTGCCTGAATACTGCTGTGCCTCATGTTTAAAAGAGTAAGGGAAAAAAAACTAAACAACAAACCACAGCATATTTAGAAATCCAATTTAAAAAAAGTTATTGAAAGGCTTGATCATCTAAGAATTAAGCACTCCACATCAATGCAGCAGGGCATTTGAACACATGCATATATAGCATGCATTAAAATTATCCCGTTGAATGGGATGACAGTGTGAGAGTATTTAAGATCAAGCAGCCATTCAAATATTTGATGAGATAGGACTGAAGTGCTCAGAAATTTACAGAAGCAGGCATAAAATATTGAAGTATGAGCCAAACTCAGATGGGACAAATCAGCTTAAATTTCTGGTAGACAAATTATTTAGTGCAGTCTGATGGAATCTCATTAGATAATTCTGACCTGGAAAGAGTGATAACAAAAATGACTGATCTCAAGGATTTGCCAAAACACAGACATCTGTTAAATGACAACGGTGTTGTAGGGCTGCTAGACAATCATAGTTTACCAAAACATGTAACATTTACATACATTTACAAAAACTACCATGGCAGCCACATGGACAATCCTACTTCCATCCACAGTTACTCTGATATATCAAGAGCTCCATTAATTTCACCAGGATTATTATAATGAAGAATGTCAAACATTTATTTCCCTGCCTGCAACAAACAAGAAGCTGGAGCCCCACGCATGTTCAAAAGTGGAATTTGAACTAACAAAAGTTTTCATGTTTCTAGTTGGAACAGATTCAAAACCTTGACATAGCTTGTAGTTTGACTTACTGCATTGCTAAGATGATCTACAGATCAAGCTGAGATACACTGATAGAGCAATGTAGAAAAGTTTGCAGTACTCTGTCCCAGAATAGGTCATTCAAGAGTAAATGTCATCAGAAATGTTCAAACTATTACTCAAAAGCAGAAGAGGAAAAGTTGTTTTACTTTTTTTTTTTCCTCCTTATCAACTTCAGTGAAGATGTGTCCTTGATGTAATGAAATCACTTATCAGTTCTCAAAAATTCTGTGTTCTCTTTATACCTTTTAAGATAAAATTTGACCTTCAAGATTACAGTTCATTTTATGACTAAATTATTCCATGACTGTTCTCATCTTTTGTTTCTCTTTGGTCAAGTAGCACTTATAACAGCTTTTTTTTTTGTTAGTCTGCAACAGTGTTTCCTTTATACATTTGATATATTTTCTTTAAACAGAAAGAAAGGCAAGCCTGTACAAATGCATTTCTTTTTTCTTAGTTTTGAACGTAAAGAGCTAAAATATTAAGTTACAGTTGTACCTGCTACTGTCTTACCAAAACCCTTTAAAGATGAAAAATATTCTACCTCCTCCCTCCCACTTGAAGAAAGAGTGCTACCCTCAGCACTGGCTGCTGCTTTTCCCATCAATACACACTGAATCTATTACCGATGTATATCCCTCACAGCAAATCAGATAGCAAAAGTTACTCAAACCTGGCATTATCAGCACCATGACTGTTGTCTTTCCAAGGGCCATGCATATCAGCATGAGGCAGTCACATTAGCGCTGGGAGGAAGTTCCCTGGGCAGGCAAATCCGTCCCTTGAATAATAGCAGAATATGTTTCACACAGCATCCGTGAAAGCTTATTGTTAAGTTCTGCCTTGGATACAACTCCAGCAGTGGTGTTTCCATGCATTTTCCCCTTTCAGTTCAAACTCTTCATCAATTTTACTGTTTTATCTTAGGATCTTTCTCCATCCTTCCAGTCTGCTGAGACTAATGACCCCTACTTTTTAATAACACTTGTGAGCACATTTAAAGACAGATACTCTGTCCCCTTCTTCAGGAAGCCTGTTTTAAATCTCTTTAACCTTCTCTGACAATACACTTTTTTTCAAACATTTCTTCATTTGTAACCACTTGAGTGCTTCCCGTTACTGATGTTCTTTTCATCATCTCATGTGCTGTCTGAAATTAATGTAGTACTCTAGCTACCCACGGACAAATCTGAAGAAGTTCTGTTCCCAGAGTTCATCTAGACTGCAGGTGTGCACCAGCTTCTTCCTTGCTGCACACTTTATTTAGAAAGTGTTTTGGTTTTTCTAGCCCTCAATAAATGAAACCTCTGAAAGCTTCTCCTGACCTATATAGTAGCATGGAAAGTTGCCAGATACTTAAGAGTAGATAACATGATCTATGACAAATTAAGTTCCATGGATTTTGGCCCAAGTCAGAGCTGTATTTTTTTTTTCAAATAAAGCATTTCTAAAATTTATCTTCTGATGAAACTGACTTTTAAACATTTTTATATGAAAAATTAAAAAGACATTTTCACCAGAGAATGTGGCAGTTCAAGCACACAGCAGCATTGTGGGAAACCCTGGTTCAGCCCTACTCTGCTATTCCCTCATATACCAATTGTACACCATAGCCACAGACTGGGGGATAGTCTTTCATATCACTTCTTGTGGTGTTAACTTTCTAAAAATGATGACGCTGTAGACTTGAATTTGTCACTCTGACACCTAGCTGAGCTCTCTGCCTCACAGGACATTATTTTCTGGTATCGGTCTTGCCGGTTTTGAACAGAAATCACATCCCAACCATGAGAAATACTTCTTAAGGAAGAACTGAAAAAAAAAAACCCCTGGCACTTATGGTTTTGTCAAATTAACATTCACAAGACTATGTCACTTCAAAGTTTCCAGCCTGATGTACTGCTGAAGCCCCCAAACGGACTGAAAGAAGCTGAGAGGTCTGTTATGATGGAAAGAGCCAGGCACACACAAGGGTGGTGCTTTATTTTCACCACTCGCCATGAAAGGAGCTCTGGTGCAGTTCCTTCCTGGCTAGCCAGGCTGCAGCAGGGTTGCGATTCACTGGCAATCATTCCCCACACGTAGCAACCCAGAGGGATGCAGGTACTTTACAACCCATGGCTAGCAGAGCAAGGGTTGCTGCGGGCAAGGTGGCAATGGGCCATGGGCTCCCTGCATTTTTGAACTGGACAGTGGCACCACTGTTAAGAGGAAACCCCTTGAAATACAGAAGTGCTGCTTTTTAAACAATTCATCCTACAATTCACACAGTGCTGTCTGTGCTTCAGTGCACTGAAACAGAAGCAAAACTTAGTATTTGCTAATCTTACTATATTTACAACAATCTATGCTATAACCACTGTTAATGAGCTAACAATTTTTAAATAAATGTATAATATAACAATGTGATTGAAGCTTGATGGAGCTGTTCTAATGCTTTTATGATAGCAAAACGGCTTCATATTAGCTTTTTATGTTTCATTTTCCCCACAGCATCACAATAGCTGCTTCTGTTTTACCCAACTGTACAATAACTGTTGTGTTAACTTAAGCAATCTCGTAGCCTAAACAGACTCTTTAGCCATTTTATTAATCAATGAAAGCATAACAGTAATGTCATGGAAAATATGCCTTATCATTTTAGTGCCCTATATTATATTCTTTCACCCCTCTGTATAATCTACTGAATTATTAATACACCATCCTCTGGATTTGATAAAATTGTGATGAAAATTATCATAATCTTCTATGCCTCAAGACCATTAAATGAGTGCACATTGAACTTGAAACAAATGGCTTGAATAATTTTTGTTTTAAGGTGTTCTTTGTGTTTGGAAGGCTGAAAAACATATTAACAGTTTTAAAGTTAGGGAACATTTCAAAGGTCATACCTGAGATTATGTCTCTACTGCATATACACAGAATAAACTTTCCTCACACAAACCCACTTCTAAACTAAACTTTCCTAACCTAGAATAGTTTAATTATGTGTTTGTTTATTTTTTAAAAAAAAAAAAAAGTAAAGAAGGAATAGAGAAAATCAAATGGCCAAATCATGCTGTGATTTGCTGCATAAAAATTACCAAAATCATATATGGCTCCTTCCCTCCCAAATTAAAAGGCACACAAAGCAGCAGTTGAAATAACCAGGTATCTACCGATGGAGTACAATGCCCTTGATTTGAATGCAGTTCAGAATCAAACACCTTTACACAGACAGGGCCTGTACCAGGGTACTGGTCTGAGTCTATGCTGGTGTAATTCAATTGATTTCAAGACTAACAGTAGAGCATCCATTGATTAGGCCCAGGAAATTAAGGTTTACTTGAGGTGCAGTTTGCTTATTTTCTCATTTTTAGGGAAACAAATGAGTTCATGCATTCAGCACTTAGTCTTTTCTGGTATGCATAAAAAATCTATTCCGTGATATTCTTCTAAGAGAAGTATTAAGAGATTTTGCAGAGGCTCCAGAGTCTTAATAACTGAATTCAGAAACAGCTAGTCATACAGTATCACTGCTTCTTCCTGCGCTCTACAGTTCCTGTAATACTCCCAACTTTCCCTTATGTCAGTGCCTACAAGTCACAGAAGTTCAGAAATAATAACATAGTATAAAAATGTCATCACTAGATTCATGTTTTGATAAAAAATTAAATTGGTGTTTTATTCACTTATTTGAAACAGTAACTACTGCCTTGGAAAGTATAAGGTGATTAATTTTCCAGTGTTTTCAGATCATATAAGTAATACACAAGTGTTTTGACATGTCTAATAGTTTTACTCATAATCAAGATTTTGCAGTTCAGAGGTTCTTTTAGCTACGTGAGCCCTTACAAGCTAAAATAGTCAGAACATTGACTTAAAAGCTGTGGAAATATTTTATGCATTACAGTACATCACTGAAGGTCTTTTGTTACCACAGAGAGCAATGTGAATTATATATCTGATATTATTTCAACTGTTAAACACAGCTCATTGGAAATGTATAACCAGCTTCTTTTAAGAATACAAAGCAAAAGCAATGTCATGTATTATGCTACAGCATTCAGTGTCTTAGATAGGGTTAGCCAACAGATATATCAAGCAGCCTCTAAGGAAAGCAGAGTTCAAGTCTAAGCTCATCAATAATACATAAATAAACTGAACAATTAGGTACAAAGTGGCTATCTTGTCAGACAACTTATTAACCGATAAATGGGATACTTATAGCAGGCAGTGTAAAAAGGAAAGATATGTAAAGATAGGAAAAGAAGACCTGAAAAGAGAGAGGAAGGTTCTGTGCTCTTTAGTGTGTTTGTGAACTTGGTAATTCTCCCTAACTCTCCAGCCTGAGCTGAAAGCTGTGGTCTCTAGGCAGAGGTGGTTCAACAACACTCCACTACTAGGAATCACTTGGCTTTTTTTCTGATAGCTGAACAAAATTTTATGCCTTTGCTCTTTAATCAGTGGTCTGAGGAAGACTATATCCCACTTTTCCAGTAGACAGCTACTACAGCATCAGCTTCAACTATTTAATATGCAAGCTTTACATGAATAAACACTCATCTCCAGGGTGCAGTGTCACCACTGGGCATTACTATAATACAGTCCGACTACCAAGATGCACCAGTTTCTAGGAAAGCATAGATGAAAGCAGTCAGGCTTACATTTGGCTTGCACAGCAACATGTCTTGAAAGGCAAATCTATGTTAGTAAACATCAAAATATGAGATGTTTGGTCCTTCTTTACTATCAACAAGCAATTTGATTTTCTTCTCTATGCTGGCCTGCACTTTTCAGACAGAAAACAAGATCAGAGGTAGAAAGGTGTTAACAGCACTCTCCAAACTATCAAGCTGCAACAAGGTCTTTTACCATCCTATACCAACATACCTTCATGCCAGTCCCTCTGCTGCCTTCTCCTAGGCTCTCCTTATCCCAGGCACATGTTCTCTCTCTCTGATTCTTCCTCAGCTGCTCTCTCTTCATTGACTCTCAACCCCTTCACAGAACCAGCCACAGCTGCACCTTGTCTACATCAGCCAACCCACCGCCCCTGCAGCCAGCCCACAG
>JAVJGJ010000037.1:44886380-44900188 GCA_035590215.1 Microhierax caerulescens | reverse complement strand
ACTGCAACAAGGTCTTTTACCATCTTATGCCAACATACTCTTCATACCTTCTGCTGCCTTCTCTTAGTCTCTCCTCATCCCAGGCATGCATTCTCTCTCTCTTCTTTCCGATGCTTCCTCCTCTCTCTTCCTTGACTGCTCCCTCTTCCTTGGCTGCCCAACAGAACCAGTTACACCTGCGCCTTATCTACATCAGCCAATCCACCACCCCTGAAGCCTGTCCAGAGCTGTATTTTATCAATTATAATTAACCCAGCTTCATTCCTCTAAAGAAAGGGATGTTGCTGTTTTTCCTTCAGTCAAGCAAAACAAGAAACATCTTCATTTCATTCAGGATCAACAAGTAAGCAAGCAAACTTAGTCCAAATAAAATATTTTCAGATGCACATATCTACCTCAGCTCAGAAATCATGAATATTTGAAGTACAGATTTCAGGATTTATCTCAGAATGAAAATAATATTTACTTAATATGATACCTTTCATGCCCAAGTACTCCAAAGTGCTTTGCAAATATTGACTAAATTCTGTCCTTAAATTGTGTTCAGCACCCCTTGACTCCAGTAGTCATTTTGAGGGGTATATGCAAAAGAAGACTTCAGGCCGTACGTGTTTTGCTAATGGAAATGTAAATTGCCAGTGAAACGCAGCCACTTCTGTAGTGAAAAAGGGACGTTGCTCAGAAACACCTTACAGTGCAGCATAAAATTCAGGAATTTATAAATATCCTTGCCAGATGGACAAGTAATGTGGAATGAACTGAAGATGTCTGCCATGAGTTTACTGCATGATCATTGTAGCTCAGTTAAACAAGGTGGGCAATTTTAAGACTATTCACTGTCATTTTACTCTAGTCTCATTTTAGTGAACAGTCGTCCTACTTCACATCTGAGAACCTTTGAAAATGCACTTTTATATCTTGTCCAAAGACAGGCAGAGCCTGAAGAATAAGGTTCCCCTGCCTCCTACAGGGGAAACTACTTCTCAGACCCAGAAAGTCACCCTCATGGCTTCCTAAGCCCCCTGCTGTGTTCATGCCAGGCCTCCCCAAAGTAGACTGATGACAGCTAACACAAGCACAGCACCTGTAGAAAGACTTGGATGAAGTCTTTCAAGGAAAAGGATGAAGCAGACCTGGAAGGGAAAGACTGCACCTTGCCTGGGGAGTGAAAAAAAAGATTGAAGCTTCCACTTCCAACTGTGGAAGCAGGTTTCCATGTCAGACCGGCTGAACTGTCTATACAATGTGCATACTTTTTCCTGCTGTCTATGAAGGAACTGTAGGACAAATGTATCAAACTTAAGATGTGTAAAAGATGTGAGATGAATCCTAACTATTGCACACTGTGAAGTGAATGGGACAGTGTAAAGTCTCCGCTACCTTTCTCCAGGACCAAGTGTCCTCGCTGCTCTCCATCCCTGAGGAGCTGAAATAGCACCACTGAAACATTGTGAAGCTGCAGCAGAATCCTCATTCTCTGCTTCTCCTGAAGATCAATGGTAGGGATTATGAAGAAGCCCGGGGATGGTTTTGCCTGCTGTACTAAAGGATTCCCATGCCTGAGGGAAACAGCTTTGTGCATGTGACGCTTTTCCCAATAGTAGGAAATAATAAAGAGCATGTTAGATTGCAGGGTATGGATGCAGGCATTTTATACAGCACTACCTGCAGAATCAAACTAGCAAAAGCGGTCATGAAGGGTCTTCCCATGGAAGAATTTCCAAGTTGTAGTCAATGAATGGACAGGCTGATGGCACTGCAAGATGAAATTATTGCACCCCTGCCCACAAATCAAAGCTATTATTTATTACTGCAGACTGTTAGTGAAAGAAGAAACAATTTAGCACAATGTTGAAGAAGCAAAATAGACTTCTGAATTGCTATAGGATACTTTGCATCCAATTTATGAGGTTTTGCAGAGCCATGAGATGCCTTGATCTGTTTAATATAAAACTCGGTTGGAAATATGTTTCTTAGAGTGAAGAATGAGGTGATAAAAATGTGATTAAGGTGTGCTAGCAATTTTATTTTGGCAACTTTATGTTGTGCTTTTGAATTCCAGTAAATATAATGTTTGGCTCTTTTTTAGCTGATAGTCTACCAGCTGAAGACTCTACATATACAAACACTAATAAACTCACTGACAATAAAATAAAAGCAGTCGAAAAACTAAATGCTATAATCTCTCTCTTTAAAAATAACTGTAGGAAGTCATAATGTATAGTTTATAATTATGATATCCAAAGAATTTCTGTTCGGCAAATCCAAAGGAAATTGCTTACTAAGGAACTAAGAATGCAATAAAAAGAAAATTAGGCACTGGCCCTGAAGCTCAAAAACAGAGTAAATCACATATTTCCTCAAGCAGAAAGGGAGTCCCATTTTTTTAGGGAGAAAATAACTCTCAAAATAATGTTAAAACACACAAGTCCAACTACCTAATCAGAAGATACAGATTAAAAGTGAACAAAACCAGTTTCAAAACTTGCTAAATTGTAAACAATTTTCCTTAGAGCCCTTGCTATGAGAAGCCCCAAGTAACTGCAGGCAGCGCTTTCTAATTCTAAACTTGGATCTTTCTTTTCTACACTGTGAATTCACCCACCCAGAGTACTGCTTTAATTAATATAGTTGGCATAACACAAGATGTGTTTCAAAGCTTGTCAATATGTCCCTGTAAAACATAAGTGAAAATTAACCTTCAAGGGGTTATAGTAAACAAAAGCTCAGTGGAGACAAAAATATAAAACTCTCCAAGTATAACTATCGCTTTAATATCTGTATGTGTGAAAATACTTTATCCTCTAACAAAGAATTAATACATGAAAAGCTTCACTAAACATTTTCTTGTACTACTCACATTTGTGAAAGTGATTTCTGGAGCCTTAAGGAGGGTTAACGCACTCCCAGACTATAATCAATGAAAACAGCATGATTTACACAATCTATGTTCTTTGTCAAATTTAACCAGTGTATCACTGCATAAGATCTTTTCTCTGACAGGAGCTTACTGTATGATGGAGATGCTGGAATCCTCCTTACACTGGTTGTACCTGGCATGCCGTGCTGTGCCTGTACAATGATAAAACGGGAGCTCTCAGGACAACCTCAGGCTATCCATCTCTGCTGCTCAAGGTAGTGGATGTGGCTCACTGAAGATATGTAGAAACAGTTGTTTGAAGAAGTAGAATGAAGGTAAAGCAGAATTTGACAAATACAGGTTACATCAGAATTCTGTTACCCAAGTCCAAGAAAAAAAAATTTCAGTCTCAGACCTTTACAATTAAATGACAATTACAGCTGATTGACTAGTTCCTGCCTATTATCACTGCATGCCTATCCACAAGCAGAGCACTGTGTATCTAATGACAGTTTCCTGAATTTAAAATGTACGTTTGAAAAATCATAGTATCTCACTGAGCTCATCCATTTTCCATCTCTACTAGGAAGAAAATATGAAACCTATCCCCACAGTTTATGTTTTCAGGATCACCTTTGGCAATCACAAACCACTGCTTGCCCAAATTGCATATGTAAAACAGATATACATTCACAGCCCTACTGGCTTACCTAAAGTTAGTGCATCTTTCATACTTCTACCTGTTTGTGCCAGCTCATGGCTGCCATGAAGGCTGTGTGTGCCTTTTTCATCATTCCACTCCCCATCAGATTCTTTATGTTTTCCAGCAATATATACTTATGTTCCATGCTTGCTCCAATATTCAGATAAAAACAGAAGTCAAGCAGTGAGGACACTTTAGGTAGAAGAAAGTTCAAGGCAGGAAACAGCTTAGAAATTGTTGTACAGACAGTTACGAAAAAAAGATAAAACATTTCTTATCATTTTAAGCAAAATATTCTGAAGGATGGGATAAGGGCTTGTTAGAGAGGAGATGAAATTCTTCCTCTTCTAATCTGGTTCACACTTTCTGAAGAAAGCTACAGGGAGTTCTTATGTTTGGAATGTGCACAACAGGAATAGTGGTATCTGCTACAGCATTTATCCTTGTGTGATTACACAACCTAAATAAAGTAAATGAGTAAGGAATAATTGTGTGGTTTTATGGTGGGCAGTGAGTGTTATTTTACTTGACATTTTTAACCCATTGTTTTTAATAAATCTGTCCTTGACTGGTCTTGATGCTTCATTCCTCAATGGAAAGCATGTAACTCTGCATTTCCTTAGAAAACTAATTTCCACAAGAATGCATGCAGAGAAGGAGTTAAAACTGAAATATTCTGAGTTACATTTGGCTCTTCAAGTCTTAACATAACACTGAAAATGGACTACTATGACATGGCCAAAGTGTTTCCATACATTCTACAGAGGGAGGAGAAAAGAAACCAAAAAACAAACAAAGCTCGTGGGTAGGGGCAAGGTTAATAATAAGGGTAACAGTAAGGCAAATGTTAATATGATTTAATGAGTTCAGAAGTTCAAAAAGTACAGAAAAAAGGAGACCAGACATTAAAACCGAGCTTTCACATACTGTACTTCTCATGTTAATCTCTGCCATAAAGTCATTAAGATTCTACAGTTAGAAAAAGATACACACTAGAGGTACACTTTTCAGCAGCTGTAGTAGCTCCTGCATTTCTTCTATGCATCGCTGCCTAAGTTTAGTAGGTGTGTGTACACACACAGAAATTAAAGGAAATATTTTCCACATTGTACTAATAACTTCCATTGATTTTTTACAGAATACAACAATACGACACACTTTGGAAGGAGTGCATTTAGTTCCATTTGAAGATGAAGCCCTATCAGTCAAAATAAAACAGAATGAAATTTATAAAGGTTATATCATATTTATGCATTTACTAAATATAAAAATCAACATATGGTGCAATGTTACCATATGTTTGATTTTGTAAGAGCAGATTTCTAATGTGGTAGTAGAGTTCCCCACAACAACACATCATTAGCTTTGAATTTCCTTTAAAACTCTTTTTGAAGAAAACCAGCCAAAAAGTATCCAAGTATGAGAGAGACATGGTCTATATGTCATATCTACAACAGATAACAAAATATGAAATGGACACTACAATCTGCATTTGCACAATGCATATACGATATGTACTTAGTACACACTTATTAAGATCTCCTATTGCTCACAATACAGCAGAAGTGAGTGAGGATTTTCTGATCTATTAGGTCTGTGAATTTGACAAATACATCAAGAGTCAAAGTTTTGATATGAAACAAGAACTACAAAAAGCCTTTTTTTTAGAATAAAATAATGAGAAATATTCTTTTTTGTTGTTGTTCACTGACAGACTATATGAAAGACATAGTTTGATATGGTCAGTTTTGGTTTGGACCCCTGTCATGGTTCACCTCTAATGCAGTTTAGATATTCTGCAATAAATGTAAGTGCACTTTAAATTTAAGAATAAATAACAGGCTGTCAAATATATTACAGAAATATTTTATCAGAATTTCAAATATTTCAGCAGAAGCAGTGGTGATCTGTTGAGTTGCACTAGCATACACATGGTTCTGGTTGCTTTAAAAAGGACTTCAGCTCCTTTTCCTGAAGAGATAAATATTGCCACTGGACAGCCAGTGAAAAATCTGGAAATTCCATTCTTGGTCCTGGTTTTGATTTCCCTGTGTGGACTTAGGTTAAATATTTCATTATGCCAATGTCAGCAAAATAACAAAGATACAACATCAATCCCTATTTGAGTGTTTTGTGGAAGACATTTTTAAATGTCTTTTGAAAGCTCTTTGATCTCTGGTGCCAAGTTGTCAGAAGAAGCCAAATAAATGCAAAACTACCCAATTACTACTTTTACTTTGGTGTTAGCAGTGTCTAACATGGGTGTATTTATCTACTCTGCTAACGTTTAGGAACATCTGTAAAGTATTCCAGGTGAGTGCATTACAGCTAACATTTGAGAATTCAGGTTTGTTAATTAAATCTGGACAAACTCACTTTTAAGTGGCGAATGAAAACAACATTCAATGAGAGGCAGGAACACATAATCTAAAAGACAGAGCAGTAAAACTACAACAGACATAAAAAGAAAAGCAGTATCACCCACATGTAGAGCAAGTCACTCAAAAGATGAAACTTGGGACGTTTCCCTTGTGGGTTTCTTTTCTCTATGGTACAGAGCAGGAAAACAAGCAATGGAGTCACCTGAGTAAGGACCAGTCATGACTGTAGCACAGCCAGAGACAGTGAAAGCAGCTGGCCATTCCATACAAAATACCATGAACATTTTTGCAAGCAAAAGAGAAGAGGCCTCCATTACCTCACATATGTCTGCAGACAACACAGATTTAGGCCAGTTTCACTTTGGGTTTGTAAGGCCAGTGTTGTCTGACTTAAACACAGCCAGCTATAGTATAACCTCAAAAAAAAAAAAAAAAAAAAAAAAAAAGAGGTACATTAAAGTTGCAGCAAAGACTGGAGAGACTTGACGATGTCAAGGATTGTCTCCTGAGCAAAGGAATAATAATGTCTCCTGCAAAGCAGCAGGCATCGTGTCCTCTGACAGCTGATTCCAAAATGGCCTCTGAGCCTTTCTGCTTGACTTCACTTACCAATAATTTATTCTACAGATCATAGCTAGAAGTGCTCCTTTACCTCTTGTGTTTGAAGATTTAACATTAGCTGAAATGGAAGAAAAGCAATCTCCAACTTTGTCAAGTACAACTTTGTTGGCATGACTGCAGACAAGGCCCCTTAGATCTGGATCACCCAATCTACAAAAAAAATATATTTTTTTTTTTAGCAAGAAGTGTTCAAATCTGCTGCCAAATGCTACCAGAGTACTCTCAGTTCATGAATCTGTTCAATGCTACAGCAGTGAGAAGAAAATCTCTGCATCTTGTGCATATGCTAAATGATTGGAAAGACTCCCACATTTACTTCTATGGACTTCAGATAAGACCTCGAATGGAAAGATTTGCACAGGAAGAAAATTAAACTAAAATTCATGGAGAGCAGACTGTGTACAAACAATTTGTTCAGCTGAAAAGGATGGCATAAGAAACTAAACTCAAATGACCGAGTGAGAATTTATAGATAAGCAGCAAAGAACAGGGAAAATAAGTTAAATACACTAGGAAATTATTCTGACAAGTATACAAAGGGAAAATATTTGTGATGGAACTGCTAACTCACAACAAGTAATAAATCAAGATAAATTTACTCTTCCAATAAGTTCTGCATATAACATTTGGCTTCAAATTACAGATTTCAACATTGTCAAGTTCAGGCAGGATCACACATTTTACCACCATCCACTTCTGTCATAGATTTGTACAATTAACTCTGTCAAAATCCTACAGATGTTGTTTAGCAGGTAACTGGCCATAAATCAAAAACCGCTTAGTTTTTAAGGCAGTCCACAAAAAGTTAAAACATATATGCTCTCTAGAGTGTATATATGTACATAACCGCTAAAAAAACAAGTTGTACACACTTTTCTGTTCTCATTCCTGTGTCAAACTTACTCAATTTACCAATCAAAACAACATCTCCACTATTTTGAGCCTGTATGGTCAACAGAGTCAATGAAAGGAAAACTGTCTTTTGTCTTCCTGCATCACTACCAATGACAGTCATTCCATATAACATTTTCAAAAGAGAAATAACAATGTTCAAAACAGAATGAAAACTAAAAAGAGCAAGACAGTGTAGAACTGAAAGTTTATGTAATTTCTAAGTTTTTTTATGTCTGCCAGAACAATGGGTAATATTAAATACTATTTCGCAGCACTGCAAATAGACCTACAGTGTTCAACTTAACCTGTTCCACTCCAGCTGGAGTAAGAGGAGCTTTGCTTGCTATCCCACCACCTCCTTTTACAATGCACACACAACAGTGGCAACCACATAGGCATACAAAGGACTATTTAGTAGTACAGACCTTGCTTGCTGCCTGAACAGGCCATGCTCCACCTCCAAGACAGATATGGAGGGTCAGATTCTCTTTTGTATAATGTTTTTGAGGCAAACTGCATAGCTGTAACAAGGCCATTTAACATAATCCTTTAGCAAAAGCACCCTTACTAATCAACTTAACAGTTAGAAAGAACAGAAAATAATCTGAAGAATGAACACTAAAATGAAACACCTCATAAAAAAAACATAGTTAAAAACCTAAATTATATGGAGTTAAATTATTGAATAACTTATTGATCCAGACATAAGCTTTATTTGAAGAATGTCCAGAGCAATTATTTATTCAGCAATTTACTCATGTCATATACTGAATAAGACTGCAATAGCTTCCTTTAGTTATGATCACTTAAAAAAATGTTCCAAGACGCTCTGGATTACTAGCTGTCACTCAGCTCTTCAGCTAGAAAATCTACTGACTCAACTACTTGATTGAAGCAAGATATTGCGAGGCACCTAAATCCACTGTATTTTCTTGTCACTAGTCTCAGAAATGTCCACACTGGCTCTTGCAAATTCACACGACTATATCTAATTATTCCAACTATTGGAGCTAACGTAAAATTCATGAAGTGTTAGCAATACAAAATGTGGGTGGCAGTCTCCCAGAACCTTGTAGAGATTTGTCTGGGGCAGTATCACAGACACATTAAGATTGGAAGGGACCCCAGCAGGGCACCTGTCCAACCCTCTGCCCAGCGTAGGGTCAACACTGTACTCGGATCAAGTTACTCAGAACTTTGATCAGTTCAGTCTTGAAAACCTACAGGGACAGAGATTCCACAGTATCTCCAGGTAACTTGTTGCATGGACTTAATTATTCCCACAGAGAATTTTCTTTTCTGTCTGTTCAGTAAGAACATCCCATGCTTCAATTCATAAACAATCTTTGCCTACCCATTGTGCACCTCACTAAAAACACGGCTCTGCCTTCTCAGAAATCTTGTGGATTCTGGGGGGCTGCTGTTAGGTACCCCAAAGCCACCTCTTATTTAGGCTGAATGAACCTTGGTTCCTAGGTCTTCCCCTGACAATCTTGATGGCTTTCCATTGAAATCATTCCAGTTTACAAACTATTTCTGTACCAAGAAGACCAAAACTGGACAAGTTATTCCAAATTATTCTGTGCTCTAATGAGTATGAAGAAAAAGGGAATAATAACGTCCTTTGATCTACTGGCTACAGGCCTGCTGATACAGCCCAGGAAGCCATTAGCCTTGCCCACTTCAGAGCTCACTGCTGGGCTTATGTTCAGCCCACTGACCATCAGGATACCCAGACCCTTTTCAGCAGCATCCCAGTCAATCAGACCCTAGTCAGGGAGTCCTCAGCCTGCACCAGTGCAGGGGTTGGTCCAGCCCAGGTGCAGGACTTCACATTTTGCATTTGTGAATTCATGAGGTTCTTGTTGGACAACTCCTCCAACCCATCTAGGTGCCTCTGGGTGGTGACACTGCTCACAAGCGTATCAACTGACCTTTCCAGTCATCTCCAAGCTTGACAGAAGTGTACACTGTCATCTCCTCCAGGTCTTTGATGAAGATATTAAACAAGTTAGGTCCCAGGACAGACCCCTGAAGAACTCTGCTTGTAATAAGCCTCAAGGCAGTGTATGAACCATTAACTGCTACACTCAGAGCCTGACAAGGCAGCCAGTTTCCCACACATCTAGCAGTGCAGTCACCTAGGCTGTAATGCCTCAACTTGAATACAAGGATGATGAGGGAGTTTGTGTCAAAGCCTTCCTGAGGTCAAGGTCAAAGATTCACTGCTCTCCTCTCATCCACAGATTCAGTCATTTCATCACTGACGGCAAACAGATCATCAGGAGTGATTAACCCTTGGGAGATTCATGCTGCTATTCCCAGGCACCTTCTTCTCTTTCATGTGCGCAGTAACAGTTTCTGAGAGGATACACTCCACGATTCTCTCAGAAACCAAAATTACTTTATTATCCAGCCTGTAGTCCCTTGGGTAGTCTTTCTCATCCTTTTTGAAGATGTTTACAACATTGCCTGCCTCCAATCATTGGGACTCTCTCACAGTCTCCACAGCCCTTCAATGACAATGCAGAATGGGCTCAAAATCATATCAGCCAGTTCTCTTTGCATCCTGGATGTTCTCTATCCAATCCCATGGATCTGTGAGTCAAAATTTCTTAAGAGATCATGGACTTGATCCTCTTCCACTGCTGGTAAATCCTCTCTTCCTGAATCCTGTCTCTAGGCTCAAAGGTGCAGGAGATCGTGTCAGTGAAGACTGAGGCAATAATAACAGAAGCTCTTCTTGCTGCCCCTCCTTGCCACTTTAAACTCTAGGTAAGCTTAGGTTTTCCCAACGCCCCACACTCTGAGACTGTGCAGCATAAGTTACCAATGGTATCCACCAAATGCTAGAGATATTATTGGAAGCACTAATAATAAAACATTCATTTGGAAACTCAATGACTAGAGCTTAGAGAGTTCCAAAGGCTTATCATAAAACTGCGGAATCATTTTTTTTTTTTTACTTTCTATTTTTCTCTTAAGAAACCCAAACCCTTAAACAGAAACAAACTGCAACAATTGAAATAAATGATGTTCTGGAAGAATTATTCTTCAATGAGAACACTTGCTGTCCAACAAATCTTTCTTGCAACCATAACACTGCATGTCCTACAGCTGATTAGTCCTACTCCATGTAGTAGCTGTACATAAGAGCAGAGTCAAGACTTGATGTTACAACACAAGTTACAAAGTAAGGCAGTCTGCTGCAATTCCAGCAAAAGCATCAGGAATTCCTCCCAAACTTTTTGAGCACAAAGAAGGAAGTTGTACATTAGTTATTCAATTCCCCTTAGCTCCTACTTCATTTTCATTGCTCTTCTCAACAGGCTGGCACTGAATTTGTTTACTTAGGTGATGAGAACCTAACTCTGATGAGAAGTGTATTTTCATAGCAATTTCTCAGCATAAAGGTATTGTGAAGCACACAAACAGGTTACTTTTGGATGAAACACAATTGCCAGATGTACTGCAACTGTTAACAAGCGTTACCTCTCTGGGACCAGTCAAATTTGAATTGATACAAAGTCACACACCTCCAAAAAATAAATTCACCAACAAAATGCCGCAAGCCCATGCCAGCCCTTGGCACCATCTGTTTCATTCCACAGACCTGTTCACCCGAAGCTGCAGTTTTTGTTAGTGTACCTATAGTAGCTTAGTCGATTGCTCTACAAAGAGCAGCAAAGTTAAGGCACGCTCTTGCCACCCACTCTGGGTGGCTCTGCAGTGTTATAGGCTATCACAGAAATATGGATTTTCCCTTATACCATCTCACCACTCAAGATTACGTCCAGGAAATATGCATCATGTAATTATATGAGTGTTTTAACACCAAGTTTTTGAGTAGGTTTTCTGATGTCTAAAAACCTAAATCTGCTTTCCACTTAATAAAATGGACAGTTTCATTGTTCAGAAACACAATACTGCTAGGGATGAAAATATTTAATTATTTAAAAATATTACATACTTTTTCTGTTTGAATCATGAGAATACAGGCTTTCATGTTAAGTTTTAGAAATAGCAATATGACAGTGGGTCTCTCCTGTATAAATAAAACATGCTGAAAAACAGAATAGTATGCATAAATTTATTAAGCTACAGAACCTTGTAAATCAGCTCATTTCACATCCCCAAGATTTCATGAATTTGATATGTTTGGGCTCAATAATACAAAATATCTCTGGAATTTGACACTATACATTCAATCTCAAATAACAAAGTTTTAAACTTTTCATATATTCATATATTTATGCCAATGAAAACAAGGGAAGCATCTGCCTCCATAACAAAAACTTCTTATGAACATACTCTTGACAAATTGTATGGATTTCTAAATTTTCATCAACTGTTACAGTATTGTCAGTTTCTTTCTTTGTACAGAAAAATTGGATTTAAACAATTTGAAAAGTATGCAATTAATTTCTTCATCACTTTTAATACATTTTTAATTTAAACTGAAATTAACTTATCATGTACTGTAAAATACATTTTGGTTTTGCAGCTCTACTTTTCTGAGAGTGCAAAATATGGTTTTTAATATTTAGTTTGTGGAATGACAAGAATGTCATTCTTGTGTACAGTGTTGAAAAGATACTATTTTCCTTCCATGAAAAAAACTTTTTACTGAAAATGGAAACTGGTCCCAAACCAAAATGGACTATGAGGACTAAATTACAATTTGGCTAAATCCAACACGCTCATTCAATCATCAACTCATTTACAGCAATATCTTTGTACTTTTGCCAGTGCCACACATTTGTTCTAGTTAGAATTAGGTAGAATGAGCTATGCACTTCCCAAGCTTAAAAGACAAGCTTGCTGCTACAGCTGCTCTGAATGAGACCCACGGAATAGTCTGATCCTCATTTCTAAATAGCATTTGAGACTGCTAGGCATGAATTTACTAGTTTAGTCTCACCACAAAGCAGACCATCCAAAGCTGTCAAGGAGAAAAAATACATATTTGTTGGTGATGCTATTCAGTATGCTTCACAAAGAGACTCACCAATAGCTGGTTTAAAAGCTGGTATCACAATATTTGTTTAAATTATCCAGAATAATGTCATTGACAATCCCTGAGAAGTAAATGGTGTTGGAAAGGCTAGCCATGATGATCCTCTTTTATGAATTCCATACTCTTAGGATACAGGTGGGGCACACTGTGGCAGACCCCAAGTGAGAATTAAGCTTTCATGAACAAACATTCTTGATTTTTTTTTTTTTTTATTATTCATTGCACAGCTCAGCACTCTGAAAGGCAAAAGTCTAGCAGAAAAATAGTACTCTCTTATGTAGCTATGACATATTAATCTATAAAATCAGCTCAAAGAAGAGGAAAAGATTTATTACCACCTTCAAGACTTAACAGCAAACAAGCCTTCTCTGAATCTAGAACCACAGTTCTCACTATAGTAAAAATTTGAAAAACATAGTAAAACCAACTGAACTTTTAACCTGCAAAAAAGTAGTAACTTTTATTTTGTGTACAGATCAATCTATAGAGGGAGGTGAAATATATGTTTTACTATTTTATGTAACTATCTGCCAAATAATGAAGACAAGAATTTGAGGGGGGGGTGGTGAGTCTGAAACAAACTTAGTATGATCACATTAATAACAGCTTTGTGAACACCCTGTGCCTGAGTGACTGACATTTGAATTGTATTCCCAGCTCTGCTAAACATCAGATTCCACAAATACTGAGTTATTGCATACATTAATCTGGTGAAATTAACTTTTCTGTTTTTTACAGTAATAATAAACATCATGAAATGCTCAGCTTTATTAGCAATAGTCACTGGAATGTCTCCTATCTCCTTGGTAAAGAAGGGAGAGCATGCTGACTTTCAGTGTCCAAGTGGTGTAGCAGGTTTCTGACCATTTTCCCTTGGATTATGGGGGCTTCATTCTGCTCCCCATCCCTGTGTTCCAGCTCAGGGGGCTGGGTATCCAGAGAACTCAATCTTACTATTAAAGACTAAGGCAAAGAAGGCATTAAGCACCTGAGCCTTTTCCTCATCCTTTGGCACTGTGTTTCCCCTCTGCATCCAATAAAGGATGGAGATTCTCCTTAGCCATCCTTTTGTTGCTAATGTATTTATAGAAACATTTTTTATTGTCTTTTATAGCAGTAGTGATGTAAGTTCTAGCTGGGCTTTGGCCCTTCTGATTTTTTCCCAGCATAACCTCACAACACCCTCGCAGCCCTCCTGAGCTGCCTGCCCCTTCCTCCAAAGGCCATAACCTCTCCTTTTTTCCTGAGTTCCAGACAAAGCTCTCTGTTCAGCCAGGCCGGTCTTCTTCCCCGCTGGCTCGTCTTTTGGCACATGGGGACGGCCTGCTCCTG
>JAVJGJ010000037.1:44857249-44882820 GCA_035590215.1 Microhierax caerulescens | reverse complement strand
TAAGAAAAAGGAATGCTGCTGAAGAAACTCATACATATTTTTGAACCTTAGGCTCTGTTACCCTCCAACTTAGGTTTTCCTGGGTAGAACATGTGGAATTAGGAAGATGTAAAATAGTCCTCTTTTTAAAGGACATTTTCCAATCAAGTCTTTGATGTGCAACCCACAGACCACAACTGGCTCACTGTTTTTAATGCAGAAGTATTAATAAAATTCTAAAAAGCAATTTTCTGTCCTTTATTTACACATAAATTCCTACCTATATTGGTAGATTTTCCACATATAGAATTAGAAATGTTAAATTAAACCAGTACTTTCTCATATGTTTTGTGAGTGCATGACTACATAAAGAAACCCCTTTACACACATGGAATATTGCACATATGTGAACTAAAATATTATGTAGATTATTTTTTTTTTAAGAAGAAAATAAAACTTCCAGGTTTGCAGACGCTAAATGATTGATATATTTTCCATTTAAATGCAAATTTGACTATTTGTTTTAATAGGATGACAAGCACTTTTTCCCAAATTTTTCAGACAGTATCATTTGGAAATATGGGAGAAGGCTGGGGGGATATGTCTAGATTTGCTTGGTATAATTCTTAGTAAGATAACCTTGATGCATTTTCTTTTATCAATTCATCCAAGTTTTTTGATTATTCATTTCTGAAAATAAAATGAAGTGCTTTGTACACCAAATTAAACAGGTTAAGTAAAAGAGAAGACAGTTTACCCATAGCTATTTGTGCTTATGAGGTGAGAAGGGAAGTGGATTTTATAAAATAACGATCTCCTGGTAGTGTAAAATACAGGGGGGAGGGAGGGAGGAGAGTTCAAGAGTAGCATTATAATGACCAAAATTCACTATGTGTTTTTTATTATGTCGGAAAAAACTCTTTTAAGAAATGGAAATCACTACATTCTATTGATTCATGCACAGAATCTTCAGACATAAGTCATCAGTGTTGACACTTTCAGATACATAAAACGTGACATCTGCTCCTACAAATGCACTACACAGGCTGTAAATCATCAAAGAGAAAAACAGTTCAATGTCATTTCAGCCACTGTAAGCTATGGTTTACAACTGAGAGATAAAAATAGTCATACTGTCTCTATGACATCTAAACCACTTTTCTATTGCAGTATTCTATGTTCTAATTTATCTTTGTGGTTGAACAACACACAATCAATTGTAAGCAACTAGTGCAGTTTGATTCCAGTCAACTGCAATTTTCTCCAGCTTTACCTTTTTTACCCCTCACTGCACTAACTTTAAGTGCTCTCCCAAACCCGCCCTTTCCCATGCAATGTTTCGTGGAGACTCTGAGGTCTTAAATTTGTCATTTCAAATTGTGAAAATACAAGAAAAAGGCATAACTTATATTTAATGGTTTCTAAATACTTGTAAAATCCTTTTTGAGTATTACCATATCTGCATTCACATTAACGAAAAATGTATATATGCATTTCTCAACACTGATAGCAGGGATCACTGTACCAGGTATTTTTCCATGCATCATTCCTTACCAAAAAAAAACCAGTATCAAGTATCTTGATCCTTCCTTGAAAGAAATGCAAAATTGCCTCCTATAGCTACTTTGTCAACTTAATTAGCATTCAAACCAATATTCAGTTTGCATAAAGTACTAAAACATTTTTTTCAAATCTTCAGTGATTTACTTCATTTAATTATGAAGTGAGAACATGACTATCACAAGTGGTGTATTTTGTTATTATTAGCACCTAAGAGATCACAACATGCAATAGGATTTAAATATTTTTTGTACATGATAAACCCAAGGAGGTGAATTTTTTTAGCCACAAGTATTTAGTATTAGCTTTTGCAGTAGAGATAAAACATTTATACAGCTAATGAAAATGTAAGGAACAGACACATCACCATAACAGGTGACGTAATGATCTTGCAATATACCACACAAGGGTAACTGCTAGAAAGCAGAAAGCAACAACAGAACAGTACATTAAAGAGCCAAAGGCCAGGCTGAGCAGGAAATAGTTTTTCCCATTTCCAGGCTGCATAGTCTTCCTAACATACACAAGGACAAAATCTCATTCCCTTCAATTTTGTTTTCCTTTACTGTAAGACTTGTATGACATTCTCTGTGCTTGCCTCCTTTGCTGAGGATATGAGCCTTGCACTTGGAAGACCAGTGTCCAGGATTTCACCATTAGACTATTAGACAGCCTGGAACTGATTTCACAAGCATGCACTCACTAGAAGTATCAAAGAAGCCTTCTCACATAGAATTTCACTCAGACAATCTTACTAACATAGAAAAGTTTTTCTAGTGGATTAGTTAACAGTTTTCCAACAACAATCAGTTCTTAAGACAGCCTAAACGCATTGGTCCCACTGTGAGTTTAGTTTGAATGTGATGAGATGTTTCGTCATCCTCCCTTCCCTTGTAGTTGACTGTTTCTTGAATTTTACTTCTATAAGCCATATTCTAAATGTTAACATCACCTCTCAGTTATTCACCAGACAGGTGTACAGACCTTCTAATGGAGTTGGGAAGTCATCCTCAAGCTGCAAATGGGAACTCATCCCCAAGCTACAAATTGTATAGCTACGTCAGATACCTACATCTGTGAACTTGCAGAAACACAGCCCTTAACAGTTCACTTCAGGAGCGCCCCTGGAAATACGCCCAAAAGCCAGTACAGCGTGAACAGTACCACCTACCCCAATCTGCTGTCAGAAACACCCATTTTGTTTGCTCTACCTGTAATTGACCCCGGGGACAGTCACCGTGGTTTGTGGCCAAACATGCTATCTGTCCTTCAAACCATACACTGGTGGCCATAAGGCATATCCTCCTGCATTAGTGACCGCCACCTGACTGCAAACTCTTAGGCACTATAGCACAGTATTGCCCGCATGTGCTATCGTACACTGCCCACTGACTTTGCCTTCCCTACCCATGTAACTTCTACGGCCTTTGCATGCTACAGCCATTGTACTTGGATTTTATAAATCCCAGCTCTTGAAAATATACTTGAGGGATTCAGCTGCACTGGTGTCCAGAACTTCCTCCATTTAGTATATCTTTCTTACTAAATGCTTGCTTGTAGATTCCCAAAATACAGCGTGCTGTCAGCCAAGAAGCCTAGAAAGCTAAATCAGATTTCAGACATTTGCACCAGAGGTTCCTTCCAACTCTCTAACATAGTCATATGGTCTAGCTCAAAGCAAGATTAGAAAGGCAACATTTTTTCACACATTTCCATGTAAAACCTTGATCTGTCATGTGCATGCGCACATACACACACATAACCATAAAGGAAATGAAGGCGCATGTGTGTGTGCACACATGCACATAAAAGTGGATAAGCAGATCTTATCTCTCTCCACTGAAGTGTCTCTTTTCTTTCCAATTGCTCCTCTGCTGAATGCTTCTTGAGGACATGCTAAGTGTTCTCAGTTCTCACTGAAACTCAGTAAAAATAGGGGGACACTCAACAGGTTCAAAATATCTAATGCACAGATGTACCTATAACTACACAGCCAAGAAAGCACCATTTCATTTACGATTCTGTAAAAGGATAGGTCCGTACCTGAAAATATTTATTAACCTGATAAATAACCTGCTTCTTGAAAGCTAATCTAATATATATAACTCATTCCAATAACATATATTACCTCTCCATATACGCCTTGCCTCTCTGCCTATCTGCTAAGAATAAAGAGATGTCTTATATATTGTAATTGTTTATTTAAAAACATTCAAATACAAACTTTATCAGAACCGGTAGGAGTATTGCAAAATTTCTTCTACTTTCATTGGAAATATTTACCATATGTTTAGATGTTTGTTTCTATATTTGATTAGATGGCACAAATGCATATTAATCACCTTTTTTCATGAGGGACAGTCCCAATGGCATTCTTAAAGTAAAATACCTATGTTTTTTCCACTTTATAGTTCCAGAAAATTTTCCTAGAAGGATGAGTTTCAAAAGATTTTGTAGGTCTGCTTCAACATTTTCCATAAATATCCAGTTTCCCAAAATTTAGATGCTTTGAACTGTAACAGGCTGCTAAATATCTTTGGTGGGGGCTGAATTAATTTAGAAACACCAATCTTTAAGACACCTCAGTGATTCTGGAATCTCCATCTAACACTGGATCTGTGAAAATGCAAAAGCATCAAAGAACTCACCTACTTAGGCTACAAAAATAAATCCCGTAATGTCACTGGCTTCCATAGTCCCTCCCTAATATGCAATGCTAAAAATGATCTTTGAATTCATAGAATAAGGCAGAGGTACTTTGCATTATTGAGTCCCTCATTGCTTGCAAACTTGTTCCATGGAAAATCCTCCTGTTAGTAAAATGGAGGAGCAATTCTTCCACACATTGTTCCATTTGCAGCTAGTTCTGAACAAAAACTTCCTTGGAGAAGGGGGCACAGCTGTGCCAGAGAAAAATGGAATGAACAGACTCTGTACTTTTTCTCCTGCATGAAACCCAGATCCCAATTATTCAGGAAAAACTCCCCTCCACCTTCATTAGGAGAACTCGGTGCTGTGTGACAAAAGGCCAACAGCAACACTGGGCAGTCCTCTCCTACCCAAGGAAACTAACCAATGCAAGTAATCCCATCACGGCCAATGTGCTTACTTGCACAAGTATTTTGTTCAACAACAAAATAAAGGCTGAAGAGTGAGCCATCATGTACTGGTGGTGCGAAATAGAGGATAAAAAGCAAAAGGTATATCAAATGTAATTTATCTAGCATTACAGGTTATCTTTATTATTCCTATTTTGTTGCTGCATTGGTAGAACTATCATATAACTGGAAAAACAAATTACTATGTGTCAAATCTATTAGTATACAAAAGATGTTTCTTACAAGTACTTAGAGAAATGTACAGTCCTCATGCTGTACGCAGAATTCCTGCTGACATAAATGAAAGCTTTAAACAAAGAGTAAATACAGAACACGTTCCTGAGTTTTCATGCAAAAATCTGCAGTTGAGGAAGTATTTTACCTAACATAGAAAATATTAGCTGACTTGGAGCATCTAGGGAACAGACAACTCACATCTGAAATACAAGAGCTGGTATGCAATATAATGCCTATTCTTCACCCATTTCCAATATAAGCATTAACATAGGCACTGTATACACATTATTAATAGAATAATTGTAATTTTAAAATTAATCACAGTGACTTCAATGCCTCTTCCACATTTGTCCATCCTCTTATTTGGATGATAAAGAACACTGTTGGTACTGATTATTTTTTCATAATAAAAATCCTTGGGCAGATGATTTAGTATGTGGTTTTCTGACTGAAACAGATAAATTGAAGGAGGTTTAGATCTTATATTTATGTGGCAGTATTTGTGTACTTTCCAGGAAAAAAGAAACAAACTTCTTTCAGAACTTAAGTATCTCAAGTGATACCTCAAACAAAGAAAAAACTCCAAAGATTACTTCGAAAACAGTCCTGTATCTAACAAGCTTAGGCACTGAATACTTCTTTAATTTTCCGTCTCTCAAAACCATTAGGAAAAATGAAAGAAGGAAAAAGTTATATTCTTAGACAGTAAGAACAAGTAACAGTAAGAAAAGTGATTCTTTATATTGTTGCAACAGGTTCAAAGACCTACATATACAGGCAGCAATAAGAAAGTATGGTTTCCAGGGAAAGGCTCGCGAAAGAACCTCAGCTATTTGTCTTTAGCAATTTCTAGCCCGTTTTTCTCAAGCCCAGAAAGCCTTGGCATTGCCTCACCACATTTCCTCACGCAATTACATATGGCCATGCAAACAGAATATTTCTCTCCTTGAAACCTGTAATTTGCTGTGACTGTACGAGCGAAGATCTAGGCTTTTCGCAGTCCAGCCCAGCTAACCCACCCCTGGCTTCCCTATAGCCGAGTTATTCGCAGATGGGGCGCCATGCTCCAGGCTACGCCAGGTCACAGCCCCCAGACCAGGCACCTGCTCCAGGCTGCCCAGCCGCAGCGGGCAATGGCCTGCCTTATTCAGTTGGCAGAATCCTTTAATGCAGTGCAAGCCTTTTCTTTGCTAAGTCTGCATTTTGCTGAAACTGTCTAACAAACTAGGAAACATGGACAGTTTTACATTTCCTGACTGCTGTTGGTTGGCCTGACGTATTTCATGCCAAAGCTGATGGGCACACCAGTGGCTCCTTCAGCAACTGCTGTTTTCTTTCCTTTCTCTATTGGTGTCCTGCCAGCACCAATGGGACATACATAGTTTAATAAAAGCACGGTGATCACACAGCTGCTTTTGCTTCTATTAGCAGCTCTGCCTAGCTGTCAAGATGTTGAAAACCTGTTAGTCCTAATTCATTACCTAAAAATTGTACAAGAAACAAATTTTAGTTTTGTATGTGTACCACTACCAGTGGTTAAGTTTGTACTTGATTCTGAGGGAAAATCTAAGATCACTTCCTAGGGACTGTCAGACACTCCAATTCTCATAAAATGCCCGTGGTCGGCATATTCTCATCCACACATGGAAGCTCAGTCTCCATGTAATATGGCTACTATGCTGTCAAACTTAGGACTGAGTTTATGGCTGCTTGGAGGCGATTACAGATAATTTGTGAGACTTTGGGGTATATTTTCATGATAATGTGATTTGGTCACTGCAAAAGTTTAGTTTAATTCAGTTTAAACTGCGTTCTCATAGAGGGTTTAATTACCTATTGATCTCAGCTGAACTGCTGCCCATAACCATAGTAGACACCTTTTGTGAAAAATCAATAGCAGTATTAAGTCTGTTTTCAGTGTAAAGAGTCTGATTGGACTGTGGGCTAAGGAGGTGTGATTTCTTACTCAAGATTTTTTCAGCTGGATGTTCCCTTGAAAACTGCATCTGAATCCAGAAGCTGTTATCCATACAAACTGTTCCTATTAAAGCTTCATTTAGATCAACAACACTTTCAAATGGGTTAAAATTTGCCGTTCTGGACCTGACATTTTCAGCCACTTCTGGTTTGATCTGCCTTGTGATTTCCACAGAACAAACCTGCAGGAGGAAGGAATTTGCCCGGTGCTGTACACCAGTGCAGTGAATTGTCCATACATTTTTAGTGGGTTTGTACCATCTGAAGCTAATTCTGAGTGAGAAAAGCATTCTTTACTTAATCCAATTAATTTAGTCAGACTAAGCAAGAAAAATGAAGTCATCTATATTTTTGTTTGTCTTACATGATTAAGGAGGAAGGAACAGAAATTATATTCCTTTTGGAAGTAAATTCAATTCAATAGTATTGGACAACTTTTATGAATTTCAAGATATCTTTCAGGAAAGCAATCCTTATACATTTTCATTTATCATTCTGTGTTTCTCTAAAACCTCTATTTTTAAGTTACAGCAGCCCTGAAATTGGTTTAAACCAAAACCATAACTTTCATGAGGCTCATTAAATGATAAAATACATTTTTCACTTTTGTTTGTAAAACTAGTATTAAGTTTTTAGAACTGGTACTAAATTGTTCTCAGTGCTCAACAATATTTTACTGCATTTCCTCCGTATATGAGCTACGAAAAACCACAAGTGAGTTCAGCTATGAGATCTTTGTTAGAGAAACTTTACTCCCACAGAGCAGTTTTGCAAAAAATCTGATATTCTCAAGGTTTAATGTTTAAATATCTCATTATAACACTTCTGACACTACTTTTTCTCACATCACTGATACTCTTGCTATTTCCTGGCATGCATGCTCTATAGTTTTCATACTCTTAACTTCTTAATCTTTGAGCAGGACAAGAAAGCAAAACCATAGATTAATTTCATGTAGGCTAAGATCTCAAACCAATTGATGGTACTTGAAAAAGTAATTGGAAAAATACAAATATCTATATTTCATTAAAAAAAAATAATCATATTTTAAAAAAAAGCTTGGGAAGGATCAGCGAAAAACAATGGTGAATAAAGAATTAAATGACCCTGTGGCAGCTTTAACATTTGTATGACGATGACAAACATACATCAGTTAGTCTAGGCTATACTCCTAAAATTCATTTCACACTTGCTTTTAGTTTTCAGATTACTATTCACTGAATGTGTCCAGAAAAAATAAGCAGCTTGTTATTACACATAACAGTTGTACAGTATGGATGAACAGTGCCACAGCACTTATAATTACATATGCACAAACATGATGGAAATTAGTATTACTGTAGATATCAAAAGCAAACAGATCTAATTAAAGAAATAACTGCAACAAACCCAGATGCAACCCAAAACAAAAAAGGACAACTCCAAATCTATTGAATCCTTTGAATATTAATTACAGAATTCCTAACAATACACTGGGAAAGCTCTCTTGGAGAATTCAGTTTACTGTTTAACAGTTTCTGACTAATTTTATTAACCTGTACATCTGAGAGGATCAACCCCCTCTGGGTTTAATTAGAAGAAAATTCAATTTAAATCTAAATGTCAACAGTGGTTACTAATTATGGCAGGGCCCTGGACGAGACATCCAGTCTGTAATCAGGCAGTTCTCTGCTAACAATTAACAGTTTCTTTCTGAGTTATGAGTGCATTAGGATTTTCCTTTTTCTAAATAAATATGATTCAGCATGGGACACGAATAATATTAAGAGCACCTACTGCTACATGCAGACATGCAGAAGAGGTTGCCAAATTAAATTACAGAGATTTCTTAAACATATAGCTGAATAATAAGCAGCTACAAAACTAGGTCAGGGTCGCAAGCAGTCGACCACAGCCCCTCCCCCCAACATGCAAAATAAATATACTCACTATCTCTGAATAGAAATCAGTCTTTTGTTATGCCCTTTGTCAGGAATACGTTACTGCAAAATGATATTTATTTCCACAGTCTTCACAGCTGTGAGCAGGACTGAATTAATCTTTCAAGAACTGATTTCATCTTCAATTTCATGTTTATGATTATGAAATGTAAATGCATTACTTTAAAGAAAAAAATGACAACGAAAAGCATAGATGTGAAAAGGCAGTTCCTTACCTACTGCTTCCACTTGCCCTGTACTAATGAAGCAAATAGTCAACTAACTCTTAAATAAAAACAGACGTTATAAAAATGCATTGTAGAAAATGAGTATAAATATGAAAACCGGGGAGACATCTGAAATGAAATAATTTGAAAAAATATCCTGAGCAGCAAATATGTGACTTTAGACAAGAGAATTACCAGAACACAGGAACATGACCAAAACTAGGGTGAGGATAAGGGGTTTAGTCATTTAACTTCAAACCAGCCCCCACGCTCTCAACACTACCACTAAGGCCAATACTGAAAATGCTGACTACACCTGAGCGTTGCTATTTCTCAGCTTGCTGATGGCTTTTTTCAAAAAATTACAATAGTCTGTTCTAAACCATTTCATTCTGATGACTTACTAATTAATTATATCCATACCCATAAAGTAACCGTGCTGGGTTTTGTGGAAGTTGTTGACAAATTTGTGTCATTTTGCCTTGGGACTTACCAACCATTGTGCTCAAATACTCTAGGCATACATATTTTGAGATTTGTTACTGGTAATTTCTAAAAATGACTGTTTATGAAAGGGAAAGCAGAAATCAGAGGAAATCTGTATGGAAATACAGAGGCAGTTCTATGAGTAGTTTTAGTGGATGTAGTATAACCATAACAATCAAACATGCCAGTCTTGGGCTGTTCTTTGCTAAACAGGAAAGCTGTTTTCTTTCCATGCTAAAAAACAAAACATTTTTTTTTAAAAAAAAAAAAACAAACCAACAAAGCCTTCTTCTGCAGGGAATATTTTAAAAATTATGTATTGGACTTTATATTTTAATCATATTTTTTTTGAAACATTTTTTGACCAAAGACTGCCAAGTTGCAAATGAACATGCTAGCATCATTGTTGATAAATGCTTGTGTAAAATACTATAATTACAGCTTCAGATTAATTCTTGGTAGTGAAGACATACAAATTACTTAGGATGATATGAATAGAATTGTTTAATTTAATTTAGCCTTACATTTGTATTTTTCAAATTAAACCTTAAACCTGGAATCCCTTTTGCATGTGCTTGACTTTAAATCTGTAAACATTTTTATGCCCTCCCCAGGGCTGCTCACAGAAAAAAAAAAAGTATATATGCATACATATATGAAACACTTCTACATGTGTAAGCAGGTGCTTAAAACACCTCTATTCAAGAAAGCACTTGTGGATATTAAATACTGCATATTATATATATTATGTAAGGCTTTCCTGAATAATGATACATCAAGCACATCTCAAAATTAAGCATCTGCTTTCCTCTATTTCTGAACCGATATGACGTTTTTTCTCAATAATGAAAGGATTATGCACATTTTAAAGTATAATGCAGAACACGATTCTTAAAACCTTATGATGGAGTGGTTGCAGAAGATGTTCCACAAATGTAACACTTGAACCTGACAAGAAAATTACGCAACCATGACTACATTTGGATGCACCAACCCAGATTAACCGCATGCTCTCCACACACACCAGTGCCTGTTGATACTGGCAGCTATCTATACAAATGAACTTCAGCAGTCAGATTGAAAGTAGGCGTTTTAAGCCTATTTTTGTCACAACGAACGTTAGATACCTGGCCTCCCTTGCACCACTGGCTTCACCCCAGTTTTTTTCACAAATGCACATGTTTTTCACAAATGCACATCTTTTTTCAACCCAGGAAAAAGGGAATCAGGACACCTCCACTCCTAATCTTGCTGACCGAATGTGTGAAATTAGGCAGCACTGATAGCAAGAAATAATTTCCAACTGACCTCTGAAATTGTTACTCAGCTCTTGGGCATGGAGGGAGGAAAAGGCTAGAAATGACAAGGGACTTTCCTCCCTCCCTGCTTAAGCTGTGTACAGAAAAAAAACCAACAACCCAAAACAAAACAACAAATCCCCCAGATGAATTATGCCAAAGATGGACTGCCCAGTAAAAGGGTGACTGCACCTAGAAGCAGAGGACTTGGTGCCCAGGTCCCTCTCCCACCTTTCTATTTACTTTGTCCAGTGCCTCCTTCACTCTAGAATAACTCAAGGACCTCAAGCACCAGTGAAAATCTATGATTTATGTGATGTCCTTTCCCCTCTCAACACACAAATGGATGTTTGTTTTAAGGGAAAAAAAATCAATTTTGTAACTGAACTCAGTCCCCCTCCTCCCACCCCCGGGTGATTATTACACTTCTCGGGTGGTTAAATTCATGCATCTTTTAGTTTGATGCCTTGTAATACTTCCTGAGGCATGTAACAATCATACAAAAATACTCTGCTGGCTGTGCTTTCTTATTTGGTTACAATCTTTGAGTGAAATTTTGGCCTCTGTGAAGTCAGCAGAAGTTTTGCTCTCCACTAAACTGGGGCAGGGCTTCACACTTCATGATTCTAAAATACTCCCTGGTTTCAGTTCCTTTAGTATCTCTGTTTTATACTACTATTGCTAAAATTACAAACTGTGATAACCAATGATGTATTTTGTAAGATCAAAATTTCAACTTTAAATCACAAGCTAAGGAACAAAACTAAACACTTCTATTTTCTGCCATGCATACTACAACGTGTAATTTAGAAAAAATATGAAAACACAATTAACGTGATACTTTTTAGCCTTTGTTAGGCAAAGGCAAGTGTCTCTATGTATTTTCCCATCTCTGAAAGAGTCTATTTCTTCTCCATGTTCAACTGAACTTTTAGCTGAGATCTTTTGATAGTACCAAAAAGGAAGTTCTTTTAACCACAGCTCAATAATAAGGTGAATGGAAAAACAGTTGGTTTCCTTCTGCTTCAACTGTTTACCTTGATCTCTTTTAAGCAAAGAGAAAGAGAGTGAGTCTGTATATATTCTTCATTACATAACACACAAGTTAAAAAAAGAAACACAAACTTGTAAAATGTTTTGTTCTCAAGACTGAACTTCTACAGTTCTGACTTTTCTAAGTAATTCTGCTTACACCTCAAAACAAGACACTGAAGATCTTTAACTTTGCATATAAAAGCAATGTTAAAGGACTACTTAATACATAGCCATAAAGTGTAGACCTAAAGTAACATCATTGTAAACAAACAAAACTAAGGAGAGCTATAAATTATTCTGGGAACATCAAAGAGAAGTTAAAAACTACAGTTATGTGTTGGTGAAAGAAAATTGACATGATCTGGTAGGACTGAAACCTGGCATGACAATTCACTTGACTGAAACTTATCAGTAAAACCTAAATAGGAAAGACAGCCAGGAAGAGCAAGAACCCGGGTCTCCACATTAAAGGTATCATTTACATACTTTACACTCATAGGCTAATTCAGGAAGGTTGTATTTGATTTAGAACAATATAAGTCTTCTATAGCTGCCGACACAGATGAGAAAATAGAAGGACCAGGCCTCTAAAAAGGACTTAGAAGTGTATGTAAATATGTAGAAAATCACACAGGTTTCTGAAGACATAAGCTGGTAGACTTCTGATGCAACTGATAAAGTATTTTTGGAATGTCTAAAAATTACAGATCTATTCCCAACATAAAAAGTAAACTAAGCAACTTAAAATCATTCCGTACCAGATCTCAGTATGACAGATAAAAATAAGCTGATCATTGCCTAAAACTGCTGATTGCCTATGTTAGAGCATTCACAAATGAATTTCAATTACAATGTGCAAGAAGTATGACATGTATTTTTTCCTCTGTAAAAAGTCAATGTGCCCAAATAATTTTAAAGACACTGACAAACAAAACTGAGCAAAGTAGATATTTTAATGCAAAAGAATAATGAAAATCAGAATATAAAAAACAATCTTGCAGTCATGAAAGGATTTTTTTTTTGTGAGAGGAAAAGTAGTTGGAACAATTTCTTCTTTTATATATCTGGCAAAAGTGAAAATGTGGAAGCTTACAGAAGTTAATGCAAATCAGCAGTTTAGAAATGCAGACCATTGATTATGGAAGCCAGCAGTCTGAAGAAAAAAATCACTTCCAGTATGGTTAAATAGTCATGAACCAAGATCTGGGCAACGGCACAGCTCTGGTCCCAAAAGTTCATAGTGAATTGTGATGCAGAAGATAAGTAAATCTAATACATATTTCAGAAAGTGATATATTCATCATTTGCTGTGACAACCGAACACTTGTGATTTCCTTTGTAACTATGTAGGTTACTAAACAGCTAAAGTGAAGTAAACCACATTTAATTAACTGGATCAGAGAGCTTATACCCAAGGGTTCAGACAGAATTGGCTCAGGAGATCTTGAAGCCCTCCCCCGATTTATTTTTTTTTTAACTAAATTTTAAAATACTGTAGAAGTTCCAGTGGACCGAGGACAAAAACCATAACATATCAATATTTCAGAAGCATAAAGAGGATAAGACCAGATAAGACTCACCTTAGCATGAATGTGAAATCATCAAAACCTGTTAAATGCTGCAACAATAAATAATAAAAGGGCAGGTGAACTGATGGCATTGACTTTGATTCTATAGAAGAAGGGTCTTCCCCAAAAATATGTTTCTTCATGACATCACAAGCCGGACTGGTGAAGATTGAATTGACATCATCATATAGTTGTATTTCTCTTATCCTTTAGATTTCATTCCACATTTTTTTAAACAGTGTACAGACTCAATATAACCCATAATACACAGCAAAACCGTACTAACTGACAGTTCACTAAAAAAAAAAAATGCAAATGGGGAAATATCATTAAGAGAAACGCTTCAAGGCATAACTTTCTCAGCCTGGTGCTATGCAGTATCTCTATCACTCACCCAGTAAATTTGGAGAAAATGTAAAGAGCTGATGAAGTCATAAATATCAAATGGGGAAGATGAGCTACAGAAAAGCATCTGGGAAGTGCACTCATTTGAACTGCATTTGAACACAGCTTTGCACATGTTGCTTTTATAAATGAAAGATGTCAGGCTGAACCGCAAGAGTAACATAGGAAAGAGCCATGTAGGCAAGAGCAAGGGAATGTTCTGCTATAAGCAAGGGAGTGAGGAATGCTAGCAGCTCCACAGGTCACCAGTAACACCAATATTGGAATATCATGTCCAATTCTGACATGTCTACTCTCCAAGTAATATGCTGAAGCATTAAGAAACAATCAGGGGCCAAATGAATGATTCAGAGTGTCAGACTATGTAAATCCCAGTTTCAATGATTGACTGAAAATAAGGTTATGAGATGCTTTCAAAACAAACTGCAAATACCAATTCAAGGAAAGAAACCTGTGCTGCTGAGGATTTCCTTCTCAATAAAAAAAAACTCAGAAAGAGCAAAACTTTAAAATTTGGAATGAGTAATTAATGCCAAAGAGAAAGTACACATATTTGATTGAGAACATTATCCCATGGAAGCAATTTACATAAGAACATGAAGTATTTTCCATAAATAGAACCTTTAAATAAAGGCTATATGAACAAAACAGAAGTTCTGATGTACAAGTTTCTCAGTGTGATTGATTTCTTGGCCTCTGTGCACATGAGATCAGTCTATGTATGAGAACAGCACCTTATAATTCTAAAAATCTATGTCTAAGCCACAGGTTTTTATTAAAGTTACCCAGAAAAGCTGATTTGTTACTGATGATGATATGTAGCAGCTCGTCTGTACTGCTGAGTGTAACAAATTCAAGACGACAGGAGTTTTGTCAGGTAGACAAAACCTCAGCCAGGGTTTGAAAGCTGAGTGTTAAAAGTCGCAATTTGCATCCTTGCAGACTGCTCATAAAGGCTCTGGTATTATCTAGCAGTAGGTCATCCCCAAAGCTCAAACACCTGCCTTTTCCTTGCAAGCATGTGTAGAGAAGGCTTCAGTGACTCTACTAAGCGCCTGACTTAAACACCTATGTTGCCATAGAGGAGATGCATGACAGCTTATAATGCCCCTGTCCTTTAACTTTTTGCTCAGAAGTAATGGAAACACAGATCTCAAATCATCTCCAGCCTCTTTCACTAATGCCAAGCTAAATAGATGTAAACAGTTCCTGACTGATTACCACCAAAACTGGTTTTTAAGAAAAAGCCCTCCAATGAGGGAGTTACCACAGTATTTCTATACAGTTCCAGCATTTCATCACCCTGACCTGTACGACCTGAGAGTGGTTATTATCTCTCATCCTCATCAGTTAATATTCTAGATCTTTCATTCTTGTGCCTTTTTTGTTTGTTTGTTTGTTTGTTGGTTTTTGTTTTGTTTTTCTTTTCTGGAGTCTGTCCAGTTTGCCTTCATCCTTCCTAGAAGTACTCCAGCTCTGTAGGGATGAGTGCTAATTGGAGCTGCAGAGGTTTTGATGGGAAACAAATTAAGAGTTACAGAAAAATGTGGAGTCTTGAATCCTCAAAAGAAACCTAACATTTCCTGAAGTCTGCTAGCAGAGGACACCTAATACTTTGAAGATTGAGGGTACATGAAGTCTGGCCTCAAGAAGCAGGAAAAAAAAAAAAGCTGTAAAAAAATTCCTTTTGCACTCAAGTGCCAGAACTCCATCTGGTCCCAGGAAAGACCAGAGTGCAAAGAAGCAACTTATCTATAGAGCAGTTGGCTAAATTGCTTCAGCTATTGAGTAGACCTAATAGCAGCTTACACTATAAAGCATACAATGCATACTAAACTCACCACAAATGTCCAAAAGGTTTGACAAGGCCCATTTGCAAGGTCCTCTGATCATCCCAGCTTTAATTTTTTTTAACTTTAAAAACTTAAAAATACATGCAGGACAATTATAAGGCCAATATTTGGAACAGCCTTTTACATAGACACACAAGATAAACCAGTCTTTTAAGAAGCTAATTGCCACACTGTCACTGTGAGGAGGCAAAAATGTCAAATAAATGTCCAGTTAGTGAGCCTGAGAAACAAAGAGGTTTGCCCTGCATAACTGACAGATCTCATGTTAATTGTTTTGCTTCATGCAGGAAATAAATAAATAATGAATCACTCTTGCATGGACTGAGTAACTGTCAATTGCCTGCTAAGACAAGCACTGTACAACTACAGAAAAAAACATGAAAATCAATACCTCTGCACAATCCCGAGCTGGATTCAATACCTGGGATCCCTATTCAACATACAATGACATCAGGAAAAGGCAGTTTCTTCCAAGAACAATTTCACAGTACTTGGGCCTGAGAAAGACAATGATTTACTCAGCACTAGTAAAAAATGTGCACTTCTGGATGTAAGAATAAGTATAATTTTAGGCACCGAGGAACTCATGTTAAATAGTACATTGAGAAGTGCTTTCAAAATGGCAGCACCGTTGAGCTGGGTCCCAGCTTTGGGCACAGGTCTGAAGTGTTAGGGGACAGGACGTAACGCATCATCCTGTGTAGCCTCCATCTTACCCTGGGCTGAAACAGTGTGGCAAAAATGGTTAAAAAGTGTTGGTTTATACCACAGATGTCAAAGAACTTGACGTTAGGGAAAACCCATATGTGAAGAACATATTATTGCTCTGCTCCAGTTTATGTTCCTCCTTTAGCGTGTTCTTAATTGTAAGACCGTAAACATACTTCCTACTAAAGCTAAAAATCATTCTAGATTTTTAAGCACTGCAATGTCTCAAAACCGTTCCAATTTTCTTCAAATTCTGAAATAAGAAACAAAACAGCTTTAATATTAATGTTTTCAAAAGGATGATGATGACTTTGGAGTTTCAGTTAAGGAGCTACCTTGAGAAAACAGTAAGTTGCACAGTCTTGACCTTTTAAAATGTTCTCTAATATATCATGTAAAAAAAAAGTACAGTATTAAATAAGAAATTTGTTAGCCTTCAGCACAGAGGCAGGTTTATTAGCAAACAACTAAGTGGAACAAAAAATCTATAACCCTGATCTTATTGAAATAATTACAGAATCTTTAATGTCCCAGTAGGCATATACGGAGAATAAGATGGAGCACACAGAAAGAGCACAGTAATGAAAACCGACAGAAATAGGCCATTCATCCTACCTTTTACTTAGTGCATACAAACGACTGTCAAAAGTATAAGGCAATACAAAAATGATTACTGACCAAAAAATAGTCAAAATTTCTTCTGTACTACTAAATTTTAGGAATCTGAGGGACAGAACTAAAATCAAAGCTCACATTCCTGACTAGCATTTTTTTTTTCATTTATCTGTGTGTATAATTGTCACTTTTAAAAAAATCTGTGTAACACTAAAGTCAATGTTAGGTCCATTTGAAGAGTATTCACTTAAAATTAGAAGAATCTCATCATTTAACTATTCATAATGTTGCCCATAATATATCCAGTACAGATTTTAAATAGGTTTTAATAAAGTTTGCAAAATTTAATCAGATGAAGAGAAAACACATAGACACATTCAGATATCACACCACAACCGAGAGATCAGATGATCTGGCTAGCTCCAGTAGACAGAACAATATGGCCAGGTTGGCAATCCTGTAGCAACCTTCTCTTTTGCATTTTCTTTAAAATTTATTTGGCCTCGACTACAAAATGTAATGGCACTGAGGGACTTTGTCACAAGCCAAAGCAAGAAACACCATGGCTCTGTGCTTCCTTGGAGCAGACTGAAAAGCAAAATCTGGCTCCTCCACCCTCTTCCCTCTGCCCCTGGGATGGGCTGAGAGAGTTGGGGTTGTTCAGCCCAGAGAAGAGAAGGCTCCAGGGAGATCTGCTTGTGGCCCTTCAATACAGAAAGGGGCCTGTAGTGACAGGACAAGGGGCAATGGTTTGAAACGGAGAGAGGGTAGATCTGGACTGGATATAAGGAAGAAGTTTTTTACTGTGAGGTTGGTGAGACACTGGAACGTGTTGCCCAGAGAAGCTGTGGATGCCCCATCATTAGAAGTGTTCAAGGCCAAGCTGGATAGGTTTTGAGCAACCTGATCTAGTGAAAGATGTTCCTGCCCATGGGCAGGGGAGCTGGACCAGATGGTCTTCAAAGGTCCCTTCCATCCCAAAACATTATATGATTCTATGTTTCTATTGTTCCTGTAGCCCCAGTAAGATGTAATTGTTCTGGGTACAGACAGTAACCACTTCTGTGGAAGACAGTCAAGATCTCAGCCTCTTATTGCCGCTCCCTTTAACATGAACATGGAGGGGGCGTAGAAGCTTTGTACAAACTGCTTGCCACAAGCTGCAAAACATACACTGAGCTTTTGGTCTAAAGAACAGGAAGCCACCTTCCTCATCCTTCCTTTCTTCCAGGAAAACCAAGATACTAAGCAACCCTAAAATAAACTAGTTATTTCCCCTTTCCTGTCTCCCCCTATATGCTAAAATTAGCTTCTTGATTTTCCTTTAATTCAAACAATCTCAACAATGCTTTGACATTAACCTATAGTGAGCCTTCTTCACCCACAAAAGGAAATCCGTAAAATTGGTTTTACTAAAGTAAATGGGATAAAGGTAAGTTATGTTTCTAACTGCACCACCTACTGTGGGTAGCTACTGAAAGCTATTGAAAGCAACTCCCAGTTTACAGAACTCCAGTTCCTAGATGGCATTATAATAGAAATACCTTCACAACACACAAGGAGAGCAATTACTGTTGTGAAGGAAAAGCTAAATTACATGGAATGCTTCACAGCATAATGCAATTGTGAAAACACTTCAGAAACACTACAGTCTTTGATTTACATCTTCCACATTTCATGCATAGTGCTATCCATTCCCTTTGCCCCCCAGTTGGGAGGAAATACTAACAATCTCATACATAAAAGCTGACTAAGAAATATTTTCAGGACAGCTACCATTCCCTTTATTTTTTCCAGGGAGAAAGGAATTAAGTCACGTTCTTGTTATAGTGGGAATAAAGAAGTTTTGATTGTGGCATAAGTTTGCAAAGGAAAGGGCTTCATTACACTCTCATAATTCTACCAGGCTAATATAACAAACATTCCAGAAATACATTTTAATTGTTCCTCTGCACAGTAAGTAAAGCTGCAACACCTTAAAGATGTGTCTATGCCAAATGCCAGTTTCAAATTCCAGTCCTGCTTCCTTTAATATTTTAAACTATTTAGACTTTTGGGATTTTTTAAATATGGAAAGTACTTTACTTTTCAAAATAATTTCAACTCCCTCTACATACTGCAAGTTTGAATAACAACATTTACAGTTGTCTAAAGATTAAGAACTGTTACTTTATAACAAAAAAGATGGGGGGTTAAGATCAATATGAGCAGGACTAGTGTTCTAAAGGCTCATATCCTCCTGTTCCAGGAACTACTGTACTTCCTATGAGCTACCAGAGCCATAAAACTTCTCTCATCCTTAAGTACGTGCTGGCCAGGTTGTCATTTGTACTGCAGCTCCTTTGCCCTGCTCTGGATGAGCAGCAGCATTCCAAGGAAGGTATACATCCAACTTTGATTCTACAGAGCATAAACTGCCCCTCCCTGTAAGGAAGAAATGAGGTAACCAAGTCATACTACACTGTGGCACAGAAAGGAGAGGGGGAGAGGTGTTTTTGCTATTTATTGTGAAACGCCAAAGAAAAATTAGCATAACTTACTTATTTGGAGATGATATGAAAATGCTGAATGGGAAATGAACATTATATTTAATCTAGGTACATGACATCTTAAAATTAACTTTTCTTTATTTATGGTGATACTGCAAATCTTAATGTTCTCTGTAGATGTCTTTAAATTTATGTTAGTGATTGGAACAAATTTTCACTATAAAGTTCTATGATACATTCGGAGCCCTTTAGCAGAAATTAGGTATTAATACTACGTGCTATGATTAGATTACAGTATGTATTTGCTCTAAAGATGGTGACTTCATGCATTCTGAAATTTCTTATTACTTACTAACATGATTTTCAAGGTATATTATTCCCCTATTCTGACTGTGAGGGCACAAACCAAAACAAATACATAGTGAAATGCTTAGAATTCATTACGCAGCTTCTCAACTGCTCACAATACTCCTATTAAAAATGCATAACTGTTCTTATAAAGGGTCAACACTGCACTTTGATTTAAAAAAGAAAATGCTTTACCAAATGTTTTAGACATTTCTCTGTGCTGCAAAAGGGTAGCAGAATTTCTGCTCCACTCCTTCATAAAAAATTAGGGATTTGTTTCTATTTGGAAGACAGTCCAGTCTCCAGATATGCACTAACAAGGTAAATATTTGTACGTTATTATAGGCTTAGCTTACTCTAGTCAGGAAGGTTCTGTTCAAACCTGATGGGGGATGATCATCTGCCAGGGAATGGGAGTTTATTTTAAAGTGGTGGCAAATGCTCCACAGAGGCATGGAATAAACCCCTACCTGGTTCCCGTGCTACACTCCTTCTCCAGACACAACTGCTCACTCACAGCCTGCACCATCCATTTCAGGACACACCAGTGACAGTCTGCTCGGTCACTGGCCATTTCTACCCTTTCCGACCTTCCGTCCAATGCCTTGCACTTTGCAGGATGTAGGCCTCAAACAGTTGGCCCTAAAGTCATTGTCACACAACTAACCATACATAGTTTACTAAGTTTCAGTTAGGCCATTGTCCTGTTTCAGCTGGGATAGGCTAATTTTCCCCTTAGTGGCTGTTACAGACCTGTGTTTTGGCTCTGATGTGAGAACAATACTGGTAACACAGGGATGTTTCTAGTTGTTACTGGGTGATGTTTACACTAAGTCAAAGACTTTTTGGTCCCTTTGGCCCTGCCAGCCAGAGGGCTGGAGGGGCATGGGAAACTGGGAGGGGACACAGCCAGGACAGGTGACCCAAACTGGCCAAAGGGATATTCCACACCATATGGTGCCATGCTGACTATATAAGCTGGGGGAAGAAGAAAGAAGATGGGGACATCTGGCATTATGGCGTTTGTCTTCCCGAGTAACTATTACATGTGATGGAGCCCGGCTGTCCTGGGGATGGCTGAGCACCTGCCTGCCCATGGGAAGTAGCAATGAGTTCCTTATTTTGCTTTGCTTGCATGGGCAGCTTTTGCTTTACCTATTAAATTGTTCTTATCTCAACCCTTGAGAGAAGAACATTTACATTCCTTTCCGATTCTCCTCCCCATCACTCTGGGTGAGGGGGAGTGAGCGAGCAGCTGTTTGGCACTTGGTTACCGGGGTTAAACCACGACCACCATCTTCTGCACATCCAAACCATAGGCCTCTTTAGATAGGAGAGCCTCAGAAGTATCATCAGCCAAAATAAATTGTTAGAAGCTATGACTTTGTTCCAAAAGAGACTGAGACTCAATGGATAATTTCTGATTGGGTTAAAACTTGAAGTACTCTAACAGATCTTCATTAGTAATATCTCTGCAGAAGAACTGTACGATATCCCTTCACATAATTCTTCTTACAGTAAACCCGCTCAGAGTACTATCACAGCTCATAAACCATCACCCAAGACAAACAAAGCAGGCAAGAGTTAGTGCAGATACCATTATCCTCTTGAGGTTTTTCTGATTTGTCTCTAACCTGTCTAATTTAATTTTGTCACTTAACATTGTGATTGCAAGAGTAAATACAATGGAAACCCAGCCACTCCTCACAGAAAGTGTAGGTGAAGCCTGAACCTCCACCTCCACCTATAACTCTGCTGATTTTAGCAGAGCTACTCCAGATTTAGACTGGAGGGCTGCCACATGCCATACAGCCTGGCCAAAGCTCACCAAGATGGCAGATTCCAGCTCATTTCGTCTTCATTCAGACAGCATGCAGTGATGTGCCCGCAGCTGCCTCTTCTACTGGCTGGGCACCCATGGGACCTCTTCTCCAGGGCAGCTTGATGCTCCCTATGCACCTCCTTTCTCTCCCTCATTTGCTGAACCAGGATGAGGAAAACCACAGTAGTTGCATGGCAGAATCAAGGGCTAAATCTTAATACTAGAGATCTCATGCACCCTACAGTGCCTTTTTAGGGCAAGCTAGGTCAGGCCAAGAATCAGCAACTGACACTCAGAAAGAAATTAATCCCAGCCTAGACTGTGGTCTTTATTATCAAACTCTTCAGAGCAGAGACTTGGCCAGAGCATGTGTTTAATCCTTCCTGTGTGACTGCAGCATGCAAGACAAAAGGGTGAGCTCCCCAGACTTGCTCTGAGATGGGGTTGGGACCAGCTCCAGCACACACGCATTTCTGGGAGTTTGGAAGTGTTTACAGATTCCCCCAGTTGAGACACTGTCTTTGAGGTCAGGATCCTTTGAGGATCAGGTTCCTAGCCATCAAACATGGAAGGGGAAAACAGCCAATTATTTTGTATTACATTGGCTCCCAGTACATGCTAAATCAGTCATAAGATCATCTGCAGCCTGTTCTGAGATTTGACAGCTACTACACACTTTCAAGTTGATTGCTACCAATTTGGAGCCTCTCAGAAACAAACATGGACAACCTGCAGATAGAGATTCACACATTTGGTAGAAGTGCCTTCAAAGCTAAAGTTTGAAAAGAAAATGCTGGCATTAAAATGCTGTAAAAATATACTATGGAATAAAAAACCCCATAGAAATATTTGACAAATTATAGCTCAAATTCTGAAAGAAAAGAGTTGCTGAAGGTATGTAAGTCTATATGTAAATAAATGTGTGTATATACGTGTATAGATACAATATGAATGACAGATTGGAGCATCTGATCTACATACCAAAAGATTTTGAGCAGATTGTTAATTTATTTTAAACTGCATAGTAACACTTCTAAAATACACTAATCACAACAGTGTAAATACTCTTTAAGACTGGGGTAACATACATATTTAGCCGATTTCATGTTTTCTGGGATTAAAAATGCAGATATAAAACCTTTTTTTATAATCTGATGTGTTATCATCCATGAAAAAATTAGAATGGCATCAGGAGATTCAAGCATTCTTGGCAAAAAAATGCTCCCATATGTATTCTTGAAATACAAGATATTTACATTGCATTGTCCAAATGACATGTTATCCTTAAATCAACTCTAGATAGTATTTTAATGATGTAATTGTCAACTGTGAAAAAAAAGTGAGCAATGAGGTTTTGAGGACAAATAGCTTGATCATGGTTAAGGATTGTGCTGCACAACCCTGGTTTAAACTTATGGCAACACTTCATGGATTTATTTTGTTGGCAGAAAATATATATCCAGGATCATGCAGTTCATTTAAGTCAGTGGAAACCTTTGCTTTGAGTTTTAGCTTTATTTAAATTTGAAATACCCCTCAAAATTTTGTGGCACTTAAAAAAGCATTGCTTAATTCCACACAAACTCAGTCCAACTCCTCCTGGTAAAAGCTCCGCTTCTCTCTAAAGACACCTTTTGAGACATATGATGATTTATTAATTTCCAGATCCTGAAACACACACATAGACCTTCACCCTCATCTTTGATGCCTTATGCTCTTTCCTCTAAGACTTTCCATGCTGTCTCCCCTCTGCTGCTTAAAAAAGTCTGAGGAAAAACTGCTCTGAGTGCTGGAACCTCAGGCCTCAAGTGTCTAAAATGATACTTGCACAGATTTCAGAACAGAGATCCAAATGGGGAAATGCCTATTCAGTTCATGTCTAGCAATGAGAGACTTTGGGTGTCTTTTTATTTTCTGTTAATAACTTATTGCCCAGATGTCTGGTGATTCATCTCTGAACACACCCAGAGGTTCTTAACTTTTATAAAGGAGAATAGCTTATCTGATAATTCATGTGTAGCTCCAAGAATTCAAGAATCAACAGTCCCTCTGCCCAACACATTTTACCATTTCACTTTTTTCCTGGATTAAGCCAAGCACGATTTTTGTAATAGCGAGAAATGCTACTAAGCTGTCATTTCTATTAGCTGATGAGTCATTGAGGACCATCTGTTTTGGATAGGAGACAGGAGCTTACTATACTACTCAGTTACACAGAACCAATGATTAAAAAGTCCCATCTTGTCATCTGAACTCCAGAAGGAGTTAGTTTTTGCAATCGTGTTCTGAAAGAACAGAAATAGCCCAAACAGGAAAAGACTTTCCTGAATGTTGCACGTTCTGCCCAACTTATGTACCTGTTCCATGGACGGTAGACGAGGGAGAGAAATCTGCAAGACCCTTCATCCTTTCAGGTTCAGCTGGGTCTTGCCTAAGCTTCAAACAGCTCATTCACATCCAAGGTCCAAACGCAGCCTGGCTATCACCATGCCTAGTGCTTCCTCCTTGCCAGGGACAGCCCTGAGAGCCACATGAAAATGCACAGAAGAGACAGGCCCTGGAAAGCCTGAAATATGAAGCCCAGCTTAACACATTTCCTTAAACTGAAAATTATTAGGCACAGAATTACAAGTAAAACCATTTGTTAGTAAGACAGGCCCTAATGAAAAACTACTATTCAATGAATGTACTTCACTATACCAAAAATCTTCATCTGAAGTAAAAGATCATTTGAAAGAATTAAACAAAAAAAAAGTGGATCATTTGCTTCTATGTAACCATTTATTTGAGAAAGTTATCAATAACCACTGTAAAATAAGTATTTGATTTTGAGATAATAACAATGACTACTTGTTTTGTATTTAAAGAAAACAAGACTAATGTTCAAATTCTTTGTTTGTGGAAATATTTTGATAATCAAATTAGCTTATGGCACAGATATAAAACATCATTCAATTTGCACAGCCAGGCAAATAATCTGTATCAACGATTTGGAACAGTGATTCAGATTCATACAATTTCTTCAACAAGTAGAGATATTGAAGATTGCCATATTTATTTAATTAATCATTTTATATTGTCTACAAGGATTGACTTTTTAATAAGGAAATTAGAACTATATAACAAAAAAGCCTGCTTTTAATAAAAATAAATCATCTAATTATTCATTTTTAAATGCACCTATTCTAGGCTTTAATGTTCTCAAATTAAGCTTAGGAAATGTAACTGAGTATTGAAAAAGATGGGTACACATATCCCAAGGTGAAACCCCAAAATCTGAGTTAGCCTACTGAGTTCCATAAATGATGAAAGCCAGAAACCCAACAACGAAATTCAGAAAAACAAACATTTTGAGAGAGTAAATCAGAATTAATCTCTCTTGAAGTCCTGTCTACAGTTCAGAAGTCCCACCCATGGAGAGGCACCCAACTTTTCCTTCTTATTTAAGGTAAATTTTTATATCATCTTACAGTAGAGCTTTCCAAGTCATCAAGACTTCTGTACATCAGAAGTCATGATGTACAAAAGGAAATTGGATATGACACCCAAAATGATAAGTATAAACGCAAAAGTTTACGTTCCCTTTACTAATGGTTACAGCCCTTTACTAGGGAGGAGTTGCAGGCTCTGGTTCCTGCTCAGGAAGTGCATGTTTATTATGTCTAAAAAGGAATTAATTGATAAAATATGCCTTGTTTCTAAACTCTGAACAGCCTTGAGTAGGAAGAATTTGAGGTTTTCCCTGAAATAGCTGCTCTTACTGCTACAAGCAGCACAAGAACTGAGCATCTCCCTGAGTGAGTATTTTCAGATGCTAAAGATGCAAAGTGGCTGGGTGGCAATTCAGGGATTGTTAGTGGAAAATTTAGTTCCTTAAACCTCTGCATGACAGTAGGCATAAGCATTGTACAAAACATATAATCTGGCATTTATACTCTAGTAATCCC
>JAVJGJ010000037.1:44843056-44857149 GCA_035590215.1 Microhierax caerulescens | reverse complement strand
TACTCTAGTAATCCCTACCAATAAGCCAAATGAATGCAGTTATTTGAGGTGCGGTGCAAACACTGAAAAAAGTCCTGGGCCTGAAGATCTACAGTGTATAAGAAGACTACAAAGAGCAGGTGCAAATTATCAAATGAGCTGAGAAAGAGCAAATGCCACTAGTGAGAACCATTGATTACAAAAACTAGCTACATACATAATGCATGTGCTCTTTATACATAGCTAGGATTTATGATTACAACAATCTGCATCTAGCACAAACAAAACCAAGCCATATAAAGTTCTCACCTGAAAAATAATACATAGCTTGGACTATTTTCTCAAACCTAAAATGTACTTCAATCACCGGATCTACCTCTCCACTCCAGATATCAGCTCTCAACAGGAAAAGGTGAGACACAAGGCCAGTTGGGTATTTGAGTAGATACATAGAGATGACAAACTCAAAGCCTGGTCATGTCCAAGGAGGAAAGAGAATTTTAGTCAAATATATAACGACTGTACTAATAGTGTTAGCAGAACGCTTGAAAATAAAAGTTTTGGGTTAAGCTCCAAAGAAAAGTTTGGTAGGATGTATTATTATGCAAACGCAAGATATTCCAGTTCTCCCCGTAGCTTCATAAATGATGCATTTGAGAAATGGAGTGTTTACATAACTACAATCATGCATATATTGTGCCTTTAGCAATTTCGATAATATAGACAGAAAATGGAGTTATCTTCATTATGAACTTCATATGGACAACTTCATAAGTAGCACTGCAGTTAGATAATAAAATGAAATAAACATGCCACTTTAGGCCATATTCAAACCTTATTTCCATTTTGCAGAGATCAAGCGTATAACAGAATCTTTATTTGTAGACCATGTGGTAACTTTACTAACAAAACTATGCATTTTTCACCTAGCACAGTTACATGATCCATGAGCTCCCATATAAAAAATGTGTTTAGCTCTTCAAAGTTATTTCTTATGGCTAGTTCCCAAAGTTGAACCACATGATAATATCAAAAGATACTTGTTATTTACAGGGCCTCTCCACCACTAAAACCCCACAAGCCTTGGCAAGAACAGTATTTGTTAATGTAAGAGTGGCAATATACAGCAATTTGACTATACTAAACTGCATGTCAAAAAGTAATGAGTACTATAGTTATCAGCCATTTTCCTGGTTATCGCATGCATTTAATATGATAAGCAAAGAGTATCTTAGTGAACCTTGAACTCTGCAGAGATGTAGATGAATTAGAGCTTTGGAGAACATTTTTTTTTTTTTCTTATCAGCGTACAAATAGATAATAGCTTGTTTTTGGCAGGGATTCTTTATAGCTAAAGTACTTCCCCCTCAGGGAATCATACTGTCATTTGTTTTTATTTTCAAAATGAAAACAAATGGCATTGTAACTCCTAAGGGTGAAAATGACTTCAGTCTACTTTCCCCCTGTACTCCCATCTATTCATTTTTAGTTAGATGGAATATAGATATAGTTTTTTCCTCCTTTGGCTTCCATCACCACAAAATGTATTCACTAGCTGTACAGTAATTAACAGCTCTTGACTGGAAAACTGCCAACATATACAACGTGACACTCTTCCTTTGAACACTAACAAAGTGCATAAGTAATTTATGTTGGATTAAATATCCCTAACAGGGACCCTTAAGTAACCCAATCACTTTAAACAGGCTCCACATGTATGCTCCTGTGCAGTGAAAATGTCAGACAGTGATAACCCACTAATAGCAGTTCTAACTATATTCCAGGCATTAGCATTTTATGACATCAATCCTCATTAAACCTGGCAAGAAAAAAGATACTAATGTTTCCCAATTTTGCAGCCAAGGTGGAAGAGAAATGGAGAAAATGTAGACAGGTGCTGTCTCCCAAAAAGGATTAACATTTTTTAAAATGTGGTTGCAATTTTCTGTTAGTACCTTTGTTTGTATTGAAAGAAAGACAACAAAGAGGTAAGGGCTACAAGGACCTCAGTGGAATCCAGCCAAGAGTGAAAGAAAAGACTGGTATTTCAGCCATTGTGCTCCCTGCTAAAGCACTGTGCCAACTCATCTTCCAACCCATTATATGAAATTTAATTTAACCTGCTATGCAATTAATTCAGATGTTCAGCCTATTTTTCTCATGGCAGAATCCCTCACACAATGCCTTATTTAAATATTAATCAGTCCTCTTTCAATTAGGACTAATTTGCTTCACAGGGTTTCTCTCATCTTCTGATTGCAGGAAAATGGAGGTAACTTGCAACGTTTGAGGATAATTAACATGGTATTTTTATAATACTGATACATCAAATGGGACCTTAATGAACCCCGCTGATTCCATTTAGTAAAGCATGCCTCAAAGTTATAATCAAGAGGAAAGCCATTGCCATCTGTTTAAAATACTAAGGAGCACAATTTAAACACAGAATAGTTATTTCTTTAAACTGTCTATTGTAGGGCTCTGCAAAAGTCATTTTTTTGTGGAAACTAATTGTACAGTATTTAAATTTGAACCTTTTATTACATATATGCAAACAGTGTCTTCCTAAAATGTAGAGGGCCCTCTTAATTAAATGTTGACAACCTCAGATATAAGTAATGTTTGTTAATGTTAATTTTCCAAACATGCTGTGCATTTGATACAGAGGCATCATAGATTTTACTCTGTTCTAATGAACGTAATATTTTGTGTACAGTACTTGAAGAACGCACTCTTCAAAACACCCTCCTCCCCCAAAAAAAAACCCCAAAACAAAAAAAAAAAACAACATCCTGTAGTCTTTGCAAAATGAAAAATAAAGGCATATGTTGTTCATTTGTTGGTTACTAAGAAAGGCAAACAAGTTAACATTTACACATGACCAGTTGCTCACAAAATGTTCCATCTGCTACAAAGAAGGTCGAAGTTCATCTTTCTTATGTTTAGAATTGCTCTACTGTTCCTAGGTAACCTGTAGTCAAAACCCATGTGACTGAGATATCATATCCTGACTTCATCATGAAAGAGAAGTCCTTAGTGTGAAAAAACAGCAGTGAAACACAGACGATCAGACCACTTGCTTCATTTTCACTCTGCTGTAAACTTTAAATGTTCATGTTTAAGTATTGACTGAGCTAAAAAACCTTGGTGTTTTTAAAGTCAAAAATATTAGCACACACGACCTGTTAAAGATTCGGTATTTTGCTTTTTCTTGTATAAATATACTTTTCTGAATATGTGACTACAAAAAAGGAAATGTCATCACTCTGTTAAATGTCAACAATTTACTATAAAAGAACATGGTACAAGCCCCAGAAATTAAGTCACAGCAATTCTGAACTTCTGAAACACATTTTCTTCCAGCTCAGCTCTACATGGATTCTCATGCACCAAACTGTATGTTTGCACCCTCATCAGGACTACTAACAAATCTCTTCGAAAATGCTCAAACTGCTTACTTTCATGAAACTCAGTAACTTTTGAAATTATTTTGAAATTTCATTGTGCTTGAAATAGCCTAAGCCTTACTGGAAAAGACTGTCAATCAGGCAAAGAGACAACCTGATCATAAAAGCCATGCTTACTTCAGAAATGGATTAAAACCTCAGCACTGATTACTGGGCCTACGTAAATTATAGCAGGATCAAGAATACAGCCCAAAAGAGAAACAAAGGCATTCTGTTGTTGCTGTGGGTTTTCTTCTAGCCAGGTCTAGAGGGTACACTGGGAGGAGAGGACTACAAGCCAAAGGGAGCAAAGGAAGCTTGATCAGCTTTCTAGAAATCTTTGTCTAGTAGAGCCATCTCTAGAGGAGCGTTTGAGCCAGAACAAGCTTGTGTGGTATGTAAACTGAACCATAGCTAACCCTGGGGACTGGGCTTAACCCAGATAACTGCCCGATGTGAATGCACACAAACAGAGATACTTTAAGCATCTTTCATACCCCAATACACAGACTTCCATTAAATGGAAACCATACTGTAGCACAGATGTTTCTCTGCTACATTTGTTTCTTCCTCTCTTTTTTAAAAAGGCCACAAATGTTTTAAAGACTACATAAGACCTGCTGTTGATAGAAGTGATACAGATCCTCTACAAACTCATGGCCAAGTAAAAGGCGGAAATCTGGAGGTATGTGGAATATAATCTTGATCTGAATGTGAAAGTTCACTAAATCTAAGTAAATGCTATGTCCGAACATAGGAAGGCTCTTTGTTTTTTGCAAAAATCACGAGACGATGATTCCCATTCTCCATTGAGCATGTTGGGGTTAGTTTTACCAAGTTTTGAGTTTTCCATATCACCATTTGCTCCATGTAGACACGTGGATCTCAGTACTTAAAAGGCATTTACTTTTATAAGCAAGGTAAGGAAGCCCTCCAGTATTTCCCAGTAATCAAGAATCTTCAAGTTCTTTAAAATTATCTTTTCATCCACCACTGCCTTTATCTGGCTGAACTTTGGCAAGCATCTTTTCAAATCAAGTTTTATTTCTTTAAGGTAACTTAAACCCAGGAAATTCTGATGTTGTCCTTTTAATCATATGAATAATACCCACTTAGGAAGGATACCCAATCCAAAAGGAAAAGAGACTCTTGCAGGTTACATTATCTATGCAGTATTGGATATACTGGACCACTGCATTCTGTTTCCTTCACTGTTAAAGGGTAAAGAATCACAAAATACTCATGTAGTAGAATTATAACAGTTTTAGTCGCGAAAAACTCACGATTTTGGATCTGTCTGAAAGGATGTAGCAGAGTCTGTTGCCTACACCAACCATATGCAGTAGACAGCCAATAAATAATACATTGCTCTCAGTTATTTCTGAGCTGAAAGGTCTGAAAGTAGGATGGGATGATTATCAGCTCTTTAACATGAATATGAAGCCTGAATTTGTATAGCCATTGCTTTTCCCATTGCCTAACCAGAGCTAGTTCAATGCTAAAAAGAGTTCTAAAATGTCACATTTTACCATAAAGAATTATTCTAGATGCAGTCTACAGTACTGGAGATGAAAAGACTATTAAGTTTTGGAATGTTAAAGTATCCTTTTGAGTAACATCCTATTTGTGCTATTTTTGCTTGCCCAGAGGGTGTTCCTAGATTTCCCCTCCACTTACAAGAGATGTTGGGGACTTAGGTAGCAATGACATGAACATACATGAGGGATTTGAGTCTCCCTCATAGGGCCAGCATGATAATTCCTGCAAGTTTCCAGAGCTTCAGTCTCTGAAATTGAGCAAAACACTGAGAACTAGGGCTAAAGCCCTTCATAATATGCTTTGCTAAGGTCTATGGTCATGGACAAAACATCACGGTTAGTACACAGTTCTTGCTTACTGACAGTTTTATTCACATATGGCTTTCTCTGGACTACACAGACATCTAGTTTCCTAAGTTGTCTCATTTAATAATTAGAAGTTACTGCACTGCATCTATGAATGCATGTCAGCTGATTGCAATGCTCTGTTTTGGCACTACCCTTTATGTATCTGTTTAAGATATATTGTCACTGACAATTCTTGTAAAGAGTAAAGGATCTCTGGGTTACATCACAGATGTAACAGACTCATGAAAGAGTTTCTTGTGCTGCTGATAGTTGACATCCAAGTGTGTCTTTTGTCATTCAGTTGGCTGTTTTCTGCCTTCATGCTTCATCTGGCACAACTCACCCCTATCTATAGACGTATTCAGAAAAAGGAGGTGACAGGCAGCCACTGCTGTGAAGAATGAAGACTGTAGAGTTTAATCAGGTAGTCTATGGGGTGAGTCTACGCTTGGGTGAGATTTATTGCTAGCACTGGACACTTAGGAATCTTGCTGGGTCCATGAAACTTCATCCTCATAGATCTATTCTTCAGGAGGAGTAATGAGAAAATTCTCACTTTGTAAAGAAATCATAAAAGCAGATCAATGAGTTGCACCCTTGAATGATATAGCTAAGGTGAATGCATTAAGCTGAAAGACTGAGTAACTGACTGAGATAACTCAAGAAACCTTAGTATCTTTTGCATATATATCCCCATTTATCAGATTTATTATCCAGATAATTTTAAAATCTTTTATTATGGTGGCTATTGCATCTCCAGTTCCAGACTTAACAGCTGTTCCATGAGCTCCATCTGGAACTTGTTCAATAATAGGATGGACATCATACCACTATTTCCCACAGCTGACCTGACTCCACTTTGACCTATTAGCTGAGACCTCTCAAGGAATAATACAACTGGATGTGCAGAAAGAGGTCTGCATTTATTTTAGACTCCTAATGAAACATCTGTAACTAAACTGTAGAGCCAGTTAAAAGCGGACTATTTTTGACCTAAACAGATCTCTATTTTCAAGTATGTACTGCTGTTTACATGTGTGCTAATACATTTAAAATGGAATCATAAATATCTTATAAACAAAGAACAGCAACCCCCCTACGGCAACACTAGAACAACATTTAAACTAGGAATAAATATATCTTATTCTAATTAATTTTCAGAGCAGTTTTAAAGTTTAAGTTCTCTTTCTAACAAAACATATATTTACCAAAGTGCACACACTGGATCCTGTGTGGCTATGCCAAAAGCAATGGCATAGGTTAGGTTCCAGCCTGTATTCCTATATTCCTAGCTCCTCTCTCCTGTGCCAAACTCGTGTTGGAATCTAAGACACCTGTGTGAGTAAGCCATAGAGTTTACACAACGCTACTTTGTTCTGGGACTATATTATACTTCTTCCTCTTATGTTTCCTGAGTTAGCATAAATGTTGTAAATAAATGTTCCCTCTTCCAAGAGGGGAGAGTTTTCAATTCCTTTTTTCTATTTTCCATAACTCAGTTGCTCACAGTGTAGCATTAGCAAACAATTCTTTATACCATAAGGAAATATATAAGTAGTATGTTGGGAAAATAAACCAGATTTAATTATTTCAGTGCAAATTTCAAAGGGATTATTAAAAAAGTGAGTTGAATGTATTAAAAATACCATGGCAGAGTTGTAAGCTACCAAAAGCAAAAATCCATTATTTTTACACAAGGCTTATCAAAAAAGATGGACTGCAGCCATCAACACTGCCAGAGCTGTCAATAATTAACAGATTTTGAAATATAAGTAGCTTATGCCAATCACACACATTTGGCAAAGGTGGCAGCCACAGATCTGGCAGTTGCATATGTTACCTGGCTACTACGTCCTCACTTGGTGCTCCACTTTGGCCAGAAAAGGCAGCTTTGAATCTGCTAATGCCATGCACAAAGGGTAATCAGATCATCCAAATAAGCAACAGATCAGCATACATTCCTGTCAAAAGTTTCAGAGGACTCCTGTTGTGGTTTAACCTGGCAGGTAGCTAAACACCACATAGCCGCTCACTCCCCCTGCTCCGGTGGGATGGAGGAGAGAATAGGGGGGAAAAAAAGAGTAAAATTCATGGGTTGAGATAAAGACAGTTTAATGGGACAGAAACAGAAGAGACAAAAAAGAAAAAAAAAAAAAAAGAATACACAAAATAAGTGATGCACAATGCAATTGCTCACCACCTGCCAACCGATGCCCAGCCACTTCCTAAGCAGAAGCCTGGCCAGCTTTTCCCCAGTTTGGACACTGAGTGTAATGTCATATGGCATGGAATATCCCTTTGGCCAGTTTGGGTCAGTTGTCCTGGCTGTGTGTCCTCCCACCTTGTGCCCTGGTAGCCTACTTGCTGGTGGATTGGTGAAGAAGCTGAAAAGTCCTTGACTTAGTGTAAACACTGCTTAGCAACAACTAAAACATCAGTGTGTTGTCAACATTATTTTCATTCTAAATCCAAAACACAGAAAATTAACTCCATCCCAGCTGAAACCAGGACGACTCTTTACACCACCTCCTTTCCTTCCCTCAATTACACTGATACTGCTGTCACCACATTGGAGGGTATCACAACCATGTATGAGAACATTCCCTTTTGGGAAAGAAAACCACAGATCATTTCCTTAACTAAATAGTTAGAAGCCCACTGCTTCTCCCCATAAATGGAGACCCATATTTCATCAATCTGCCCACACAAAGTGTGGCCAACTCTCAATTTAGACATTACTTCAGTTTGACAAACTCTGAAAGAAATGTGTGCCATCTCTGAACTACAAGGCAAAAGCTCAGACCATCATGAAGTGGAAGTAACTACTGAATTCCATTATTTTGAGCCTGCAGTTTCATTTCTGAATTACAGAAGAGAAAACTTCAATCAAAAAAAATTACTTTACCTCCACTAGCAGAATTATAAAAGCAGACTAAAAATAATGTACACCATCCCCCAGAGGGATGGAAGGGGGTCTACAAGTTGTAGCTTCCACTGAGAGTGTAACATAGCCATTGGGGCTGAAGAAGCAGTCCTGTTGCAATCCTGGGACATGCTCCCAAGTCCTGGATTTGCCAGCCTGATGCACAGAGATGATGTGGTGTAGTGAAGAAGGCAGCAAGATAACCATTGCCAGGTCCCTGGGAATGAGACTTGAACAGCTCCTGGTTGGAGCCATTTGCAGTATTTTTGGATCCACCTCCATGTCCCACTTCTCATCAAAGGGAACTTTCATTACACAAGAAGTAAAAGGTACAACTATGCTCTCTTTCACCATACTCTCATTTCTATTTACAGTGGATGAATCACTCTAAATAACACCGTTTTTCTACTCCATTTTTAGACATATTGTGTAGCTGGACAACAGAAATAATGCTTAGAAAGCATTACTAGAGATTCAGATTTAAAATCTGAAGGAAAAAAAACACTCACTTCACATCTGCAGCTACACTGATACTGAAATTATTTTAAAATGTAAACCTGAGAATTTTGAATAACTAATCACTTCAAGTCTGAGCATTCCAAAATCTACAGATAAAATTGTTGCTGCAAAAAGAAATCACAGCTTGACAGCATGGAAAAAATAAATGTATATACTTGAAGCAATACTTCGAAAGAAGAACACAAATATCTAACAGACGACACTACTTCCTTGCCCAGTTCAGGATCTGCCAACAGATTAAGGTCTAAAGCAAATTCAAAATCATGTATTCTCTAGTATTATGGCAGCTAGCAATCCTACTGTAGAAATTTGAGCTATTTTTCAGAAATATAGCCTGACAGAAGTATTCCAATAATTTTTGCTAATCAGTTAAAAAGTCATAAATGGATAAGATCAAGCTTAAGAAGTACTTTCATCCAAAAAGTTTCAGAAAATTAAATGTAAAATGGAGGCCTACAATTATTTTGTTAAAAAAAGCTTCCTTGATAGATCCACTACATGGAGAACAAAAAGAAAGTAATGAACATTCTTCCAGCATCCCTGGAAATTTAATTTTGAAATAGAATATAATGTGGTTCAAGATCAGGTTTACTGTTCTTGGAGAAAAACCCAGACCTGTATTTTTGTTGGTGGTATTCTTCCGTAGCTGGTTACTTCATTGTATCTTTCATCTTACAAAAAAACCTTAATTTTGTACCAAGTTAATATTTAATGATTTAAAAATAATGTTATTTAAGGGGAAACATAGTCTATGCGTTGTGGATGTTATGTTTCAAAACTTCCAAGACTATTTAAATCAATTAGTTTAGAACTGGAAACTGTGATGGGCAAAACTTACTGCAAATGTTTGGACTTGCTTGGATATCAATTCTCACAACCTGTTTCTTTGCTATAACATCACAGTCGAAAGGATTTCTGCACCTGCAGAAATTCTTCATTTCTGGAGGAAGAGGAAGCCAGAGAGTAAAGACAGGAACAATGTGTCACTGAATCATTGTTGATGAAGCTGAATGAAGACATGCTAGTGAATGGCAAAGCGTTATAAACCTACTGGGCCAAATATAGCATGGACGTGGAACAGCTGGCTATGTCTGGCATCCCCGCTCATATTCTGCTACATCCACTAACATCTAAGTATGTACTAGTTATTACATGTTACCGTTTGAAGAATCCATCCATCATTTCTGTGAGCCTTCTGAGTATTGCTCTCAGCATATGGCTCTTCTGCACACAGATAGATCCAGCTCTGCAGCCTGTACTCAGGTTAATGATCACAAGTAAAACCTCTGGACTTCACTGTGATCTCATGAAACAAGTCACACAGGGACTACTTGACAAGAAAAAGTTTACGTGATCAGAAACTTTAACATACTGAAACACTAAATTGAAGATGAACACATTATCTGCAGTATCTACCAAGAAAACTAAAGAACTGTTAACTAGTGAAAACAACAAAATACATTTTATTCTACTAAAAAAAAAAATCTGACTTTAGTTCCTCTACAGAAGTTTTGTTGGGTGGGTGGGTGTTTTTTGAAAAATCCCTGTCCCTTAAATCATGAATTGGTTAAAAAGAAGGTAACTCTGGGGGATACAAGGCAATCTAGACAATAGTAAAGTTTTAACTTCAGAAATGAAAAGCTTATTAAAACAGACTCAGGAAAACAAACTGTATGCACTGATAAAACTGTATGTACTGATTAATTCCCCAGTATCTACACTTTACTACAAAGTATAGGTATTGTTATGTTAAACAGAAAAATATTTTTCAGTAATTCACTGAAATCCTATTTCCCAGCAACTCTTTCAAGATGGGTAATGTTATTGATGTGTAGTAGTATTTTCACAATGCATGATTATAGAACTCTATTAACAAGAAAAACTAAAGGAACAAAGAACCCGGTAACAAACTGCAGGCCTACCCATCTCTAGGTCAGCAGTCCTGAAAAGTCCCCAATGAAAGGGAGGTTTCCTGTGAATTGACAGGGGAGTGAGAAGTTTTTGCCCCCATTACTGCCAGCCATCAAGAGCTCTCATATCAAAGCCAGTGTTGTGCAACAAAAATGCTCTCACCATTAAAGGGGCACCAGGCCACCACCCAGTACAATCACTGCAGCATCCTGAGCTAGACCTCAGCCGTGGCTCTTCTCCTGTTCTACAGTACAGAAACAAACGTGTGAAATGCAGACTGTCCAGAAAAGCTCTTTGAAGAGACAGAGAGCTTATCTGCAAAGATGCTCTTCCTGAACAGTATCTGTCATCTGCCCTAAAAGCATGTCAAAGAGTAGTTGGCCAAAGAGCTAACTTATGGTCTAGATCTTTGCAAAGTTCCTCCAGAGCCACCACACCACTGGAGGAAACGTGCTGATGTTCTCGTCTGTGTCTGCCCATGGTCATGCACTTAGCAGATAAATAGGAAGATTAAATTTCCATTTCTGTTAATCTCATATTTTTTACGACTCCTAAATTTACTCCATCAGAAATGCTGAACTGATGCAACATTTGAACACTAGGGTGAAATAATGAAGATAATACACATGTGGAAAGACCACATTAAGTAAGCATTGCTGTTTAATATTTCCTTTGAGGCACGGTTTCCCTGTGAGGATTTGAGTATTTGATACATCATTTGCCTACAGGACACGGAAAATCAAAATGTCTCATATATTTCAGTTTTAAAAAAATAAATGTTTACTATTAAATTATGAAAAGCGGTATTTCTTCTGGAATCTTAACTTTCAAACGAGAATGAGACTTATCTGTTGCCTTCATGAATACTGAAATAGTTAATTGATTAGTCAAATGTTAACAAATGTTACTCAGGCTGTGCCATGAGATTATGTACTCACACTGAGAATCAATGGTAATTAAGTAGCTGATCAATGCAGGCACTTCTATGTGTACAAAGCTCCAAAATACCAGTACAGTTGCTAAAACTAAAACATGAGGAGTGAAAACTCATCACTGAAAGTTTTCAGTGTTTTCAGTGAAGAAAACTCTTCGCAGAGTAATGCTCAAAAACATATTCTCCCTTTTTGACATGGAGTAGAGGGCTCCATGACATTGACAATGTATAAAGTTTAGATTTAAGAACAAAACCCTCTATTAGACATTGTACCCTATCACAGATAAAATCTAGGTAAAATGACCTGAGCAGACTCGTATCGAAGCAATCGGCACTGACTGAAAAAACAGACTCAGTCCAGAGACCATGCTGAAGCATTTCTGATGTACTTTACATAACAGTTTTAAAAAACTTACAAGAAGTATTTAAAACATGATTCCCATTAAAACTCTCGTGTCATACATGGAACTATCTGTCTAGTCATGAACAAGTCATTAATGTGCAGTACTGCCTCAACTTTACATATACATGCATGGACACACATACACACGTTCCCACATATGAGGACACAGAAGTTCACTAAATTGACCATAAATGAGACACAGCTCATTAAATCAAGAAACTTATGTTAAAATTTTTAAACCTGACTCTTATTTCTAAATATTTTACAATTGGTTTGCTTTGCAATAAGTCCCCCACTTCACCATTAAATTCTGCCAAAATATTTACAGAAAACAAAGAGGTATTCAGAATTTCCCATAGCTACAGAGATACTTAACTTTCCCAACTTACAGTGGATACAGTCATAACAAAAAATATTATATAGGTATAAGTGAAACCTCAGTGAATCTGAAGGTTACATATAATTCTGTATGATGTGAACATTCCATAACCTGTTCAAAGAAGGATGTCAACTTTTCAAAATAAAATCTGTATCAGCTGTTTAAATTTAAAATGAAATATTATATAGCACATAACAACTGATATTCTATCTTGGTTTGCTTTTTATTTCATCATCACACACACAAAAAAAATACCTTTTTTACATGTTTACAGGAAAAACTTAGACAGAAAAGAACAGCTTTAGCAAAACTTTCAGAGGAACTCTAGGAATTAAAATGTTTCCTACCTACCTTTGCTACATGACCTGAATCCTACATTTTATATCCCCTGAATATATGCAAAACACAAGACTGCAATAACCAGCATTCTTCCTTTTCAAGTAACTGTACTGAATATTTTGCTAGTGCTTCCTCCACTGAGTATGATGTAAGATACTTCTGCAGAGGATATATGTGTGAGGAACATGTTTAAATGGATTTGTATGCACAAATACAGTATTTCCATATAAAGACCAATATTTTTTCTGAATAAAAAGCAAACAGAATTTTAATGATAAAAGTTTTGCTCTCGCTGCATATACATAACTGCTACTGATGTTAGAAAAAGAAAAAAAAAAACAACACAGAAAAGCCTTGAAGAAAAATGCTTTGTAGACTGCAGAGGATTTATCCACAGTGTTTAAATTAAAGGACATAATACTATGATACTGAGTAACATTAACTCTACTGAAAGGTAGACACAATAATGTTCAACCACCTTATCTCTGTGTAAACTGGGGCAATTGCCTGTTCCTCTTCTTTCTTAATATGTTTGATTAATAAAGATAACAAGGCATCTTTTGTCTGAAAGTTCCCTTCATTAGGCTAACAGACAGGGCAAAAACTGATGAGGCACATGGTATAGATTTGTACACACTATAAAATAACAACTCGCTCAGCCTTGCTGCACTGCCTGCAGAATCTCAGCAGGTTTGTCTACGAAATATATCGGCCTGTCCTAACTAGAAAAAATATAAACCATAATTTTGGCTGTTGTTTTCATTCCTCTTATACTGACCAATAACTCAGTTTTCTTATAGCTGGCAATGCAGCCTTTACAACATGGTTTGCTTTGTACTAGCATTTTTAGATGATTTTTCTTTAAGTGTCATGTATCTCAAACAGCTTTACAGAATGAATTACTGTGTTCAAAGAAGCACTTCCTCAGCGTGATATGAAGCACATGGATCAATCTGTAGGTAGTAATAAAAGAAAGAACATGATCGTTTGTATTTCTGGATTAACCTTTGGAGTTTTTGAGATACGGAACTCAACAACTACCAACTGAAAGAAAACCTCAGCATAATGGCTTATATGAAGGATAAAATCTGTAACAACACAACGTCACCTTACGGAGTCTGCTCTAGGCTAGGGGTCCTCAAACTTTTTAACCAGGGGGCCGGCGCGCGGATGAAGTGGCAGGCATCATCTGCAGCTGCTTGGTTTCCCACCCCAACCCCCGGTGCAGGGGGGGTGGGGGGGGTGGGGGTGTTCTGTAAATACTGGGGGGCCGGATTGAGGACCCTGGGGGGCCATATCTGGCCTGCGGGCCATAGTTTGAGGACTCCTGCTCTAAGGCCTCTCTAACTCAAGCCTTAAGAGCATCGTGTCCAC
>JAVJGJ010000037.1:44811488-44842956 GCA_035590215.1 Microhierax caerulescens | reverse complement strand
ACTCAAGCCTTAAGAGCATCGTGTCCAGCCCAAGCATACAGTCCTCACTCACATGCATTAGAAGGTGAGACTATGCATTCTGCAGGTTTGAACTTGTAAATGTTCCCAAAGATGGAGAAACAAATGTTCTTGCGCTCAGCTATAACAGTGCTATAAGCCAGCAGCCACTGTTTTTGAGCATTTGCTAAGTTACTGAGTCTTACATGGAGGACCCTGAAAGAACAAGTCAAACATTTTTAATCTTATGTCTCTTACTTTGGATATTACTTCTTTATCCTCCTTAGAAACAGGAGCACACAAAATTAAAATTCTACTTCCATAGTCTTTGGGTTATTAGAATATTGTGTAATAGGCTGTTCACCATGATTACGGATCAAAGTTTTGCAAAGAATGTCAAAAAAGTAGCTAGAAATACAAAGACTTCCACAGATATGCCAGTGTTGTTTTAAACAAAGTATTCAAAAAGCTTATTTAAAAAATTGATCGAATAGCTTTACTATAATAGCAATAAATGATTTAAGATGTAATTAACTCAACTATAAACATTTCTTATGAATACATAAAAGATTGACATTCATTAGCATATAAAAACCATTACAAGATTTGGTCTATAAACATACTCAGACAAGACTTTTAACTGCTGAAACCAAAATACACAATACCATCCAGAATTCATGAAAGTTAATACAATGGTATCAGGATATTCCTTCAATGTCACAGTCTTGCTTCCCAACTAGCAATCTTATCGTTATGGCTCATATAATTCCTGCTTTGATATACTATGAGCTATTTTCAGTCTGAAGCTATCTCAAAAAGCCCAGCTCCTACTGTCTCAGATAATATTTCTGTTGACTTCAAAGTTTCTCTAGTTTACATGGTGCAACTCAGGCAAGTATAAAATCAACATATTTATTACAAAGTTTTATCACCTAAACCTAGAGTTAATTAACTTCTTTATGCTAAGTGGAGGACACCATAAGACTTATTGTTCCAGTAAAAGGCCTCAGTAATATTTTCAGGAGAGGGAGAGAAGAGAAAGAGTAATTTCTAAAAAAAGTTTAAAAAAGAGAAGTGTGTTAAAAAAGGAAGAAGCACCATGACCACAAAACAAAAAAATAATTCAAAAATATGGTAGCACAAGAAAAAGAGCAATGTTGGACTATGCACAGCAAATGAAAGTCATAATGAAATACTCATATTGTATTTTATTTTAAAAAACAATGGAATTCATGTTTTCAGTCTGTTAGCATTAAAGACTATAAATGGCCTTAAATTTTGAAAACAAATGGCATCCATGCCATTGCTAAGACAAGAATTACATACAACGTGATCAATTAAGTATAAGCATAACAATTTTACTGCTACCCATTGTGCTATTTAAAAAAACAACTAATCCATCTCTATCCACTGATTGCAACTGGTAGCAGGCAGCTTGCCTGCACAGAAGGCTGGAGAGGCTCTCTTTTAAAATTCAGGTGAAGGTTTCTGAACTCAGCTGGAGTCTTTGCACTAAATTCAAAACACTGGTGATACTTCTCCTATCCAATTGTGCTCTCCTGTCTTCCAGAATTAGTGTTTCCATATGCAAGAGACCTAGCACCTTAACCTATTAACTTGTATTTCATGAAAAAAACACTGTGTCTTTTTAAAATATGCATAATTAGAGTAGCAAATAGAGTTAATAGATCTACAGCAACAAACACTCCTGTTCATTATAAAAATGTGAATAGACACCAGAGACACTTACTCTTTTTTCCATGTTTACCAAGTATTTTTTATGAATTTGACTTTTGCTGCAATTTATGACTAATGAATTCAAATTAAGGCTAGAAACAAACTTAGCCCCTCTCTGCCAGGGAAGGGTAGTGCACAACTCTGAGATGCTCATTGAAGGATCACAGCTCTTTCTGCTCACCCCACTGTCTAAGAGTGGCACAGAAATCAGTGAGAGGCAGACTTGAACATTTTATGCTCTCCTTCCCCACAATGGCACAGCTCCGGTTCCTTCCAACATGATGGGGGGACACAATGGCTCCTGCAAATTTGCTTTCACATACTCCAATGGCTTTCACATACACCCTTGTGCAATGGGTAGACACCTGTACGTGCCCTCCTTCTTTTAGTCATGCCATGAAAGGGAATAGGCTGCATCTCTTTCCTCTTGCATGCAATCCCAGTTTGCTCCCAAGAGAAAGACATTGTTCTTCACAGTATAGAATACCCCAAAGTGAAGTATCATGTGAACAAAAAGTAGGCAAAAAGCAACAAAGGTAAATAGAATGCCTCAAATTAAAATAAACTTCAGAACTACTCGCTGCAAATTACCTATATATATGAGGATGTATTTAGGATACACAGAATTAAATTAGTGTGAGAAATTTTTAGAAACTTAAGCAGAGGAAGAAAACAGAACTGAATTACACATAATCATACCCTCATATCATCTTGAAGAGTACGTCAAGTGAGAATGCTTAAGAAAATGCAGCAAATCTAAATGTCGTCCCTGATGGGCTGAACCTGGGCTCCATTTCAAAGAAAGTACTTTTCCTTTAGTTGGCTGCTGCTGCCCCTTTTAAACCTTATAATGGAGACTCAGGTCTGGTCAGCTTCAGGCTGGCATTTGTCTTTGATGACTAATTTCTTCTGTGACTGCCTATCTCTTCAGGCGGCTGGTTTCTGATAAGGTTTACTCTAAAAATAAAGTCTAATAGGAACAAGTAATATGAAACCAATCTAAACACACTTACCTTTCCCAACATTAACTTTCAAATCATACAATCTAATCAGGCCTTTGTAATTTGCAAAATCTGGAAAAAGGCAGAGCTACATGAAATAATGATTCAAAAGGTGACAGTCTCCCTTTTTGTTCAATACTTTGCCCTTCATTGATAGTTGCCCTGATGGCAGGGCAGTGGATTATGAAGGCTCTGTTGCTTGAATTGGTGATAACTTTTAACAGCTGAAGGTGATTTGTTTGGGGCCTCAATCTTACAATATCTCCTGCAAGCAGGTTTTGAATACGGTACTAACTAGTGTTTCTGCAAGTGAAGTAAACTGCAGATACGAGGAAGACAGAGCCTTGATGCTATCTGGGCAAGCTGCTCTTCAAGTCCCACAGCAGATCCTCGGACTCATATGTGTTTTGTCAAGCTTGAATAATGTGAATGCATATGAATTTTCATAGGAACATGAAATTCATCTATATGAATCTGAAAAAGAATTTCATCTTCACTTGAAGATATATTGATCATTGTAGAAATACAGAACAAAATTTTTCTAAATTCACCAGAACATTGTGATTTAATTTCCTGCTCAACAAAGAAAACCACTGAAACATCACCTCATGTACTTATTACTTAAGCACTGCTAAACTGATACTGTCAAAGCTTGTAATCCAAGGTCTAAGCCAGACTCCTTCATGTGAATAATTTTAGTAAAATAAACAGTCCATATTATTGCAGACAAATTTCAGCTTTGACATTGCAAACTGTTACCTTCAAATGCACATGACTGTTATCTGTGTCTTTAGATGAGATTATTTTACACAGTTCCAACACCATACAAGATGTGGCTACAGTTCAGAGGTAGTGCAATAATTCCTACAAGTAATTTCCAGCACTGTTTTTCTTCCCACATAAGGAGCCTGAACTTAAAATGTTCTTTTTGGCTGTATTGAACCTAGAACACAAGGACTTTTGTCTTCAATTTTGCTGATTATATCTGCCAAGTCAACCTAATGAATCACTTGTTCACAGTCAGCAATGGCTTTAATGTTGTTGAAAATGGTAGCAACCTTAAAGGAAAAGATCCAAGACTTTCAATCTAGGTAAAAATAAGGCACTGTGTTTATACCTCTCTAAAAGAAAATAACTTAATGCCTGTTTCCTGCAAAGGACTGAGATGCACAGAAATTTCTGATGCACAGAAGATACAAGCCTAACTAGAAAGTCAGGGATCTTCTCTGGCTCCCAGAAACCATAATGACATCAGGAAGCTCTTTTTACAGAACCCAATAAAATCACAACCTTTTTCTGGCATTACCCAACAGGCTGACATAAGCATTACTAGAAGATAGCTGATAACTTGGAGAAATAATTTGCCAGCTATAACGATATGAAAATCTAAGTAATATGACAGCTATACATAGGACAACAATCTCATATTAAAAATAAAACCCTCCTCCAAAGAGTTTGATGCTAATTTAACCATTTTTTCCCAACAGCCGAACAAATGAACAGCTGTGGTTTTCTTAAAGTGCTCTTAGGGAAGTGCTCTGTTTGCCAATCTGGTAAACAGAAAGAAAAAAACTTCCATCAATGCAGTCATAGAAATGTCTAAAACTTAACCTTTAATCTTCTTTAACTAAATAAAGAAATTTTATGTCATATAGAGATTTTAACTCTAACCAGACATATTTATAGTGATTGACTTTTACCATGTAGTGGATTTTTATGAGATCAGATGTTTAAGAAGAATATTATCCCATACTTTTAGCAATACAATACCCTCACCAACTTTTATTTGTTCACACACATATGAAAGTTGATGAGCAGAATTTTAAGAAAAATTATAAAGGCATGCTGTTGTTTAATGGTTCATGATATTTTTACAGTTTTGTCACATAAAAGCCAACTATTTGAGATAGGGTGTTAGTTGCCAGTGGAAAGTATGACATTTTCTTTTTTTTTTTTCCCCAATCATTTTGATAGTCTGAATTACCACCACCAGTTCATCGCATCATATCATAAAACTCACTATGAACAATGAACAGATTATCCTACAATTTATCTTCCTCCAGCCCAAGGAATAATATCTTAGAACATACTATGATGGGGTAGAGTTAGATCAGGCTATTAAGGCACAACCACGAGCAACCTAGGTATAAACTGCACAGCCCATGAGCACTCCTGAGCTGCATCACGCTACAGACAAACCCTGCTGTCTTTGCTGTCCCTGTCTTGAGCCAATGGCTCATGGTAGGAGCCTACAATATTCATCACAGCTTCACAGAAGTTGTGCTATGTTCTCAGGACTCTACATTTAATACATAATGACTGGTTACTCTCCTCTATGAATTTTCCACCTATGAAATTTCCATCACAGGCAGAAGTTGCATTTACAAGTCACTAATCAAACACACAAATTGCTGTTCAGCATGAACTTAGGTCCTGTGCATGGAAGCCCATTTCTTCCCAAAATTCACAGGTTCCCTTTGCTCCCCCTGGTCCCTCTCCTTCTTTCCACATCGTGGCTCAGTTGCGGCAGCAGAGGCAGCGAGACCCGCTCTGGCGCAGCCTAGGGCAGAGCGCTTACAGCACGGGTCCCTAGGTGTGGGGAGTTATATGCTGAAGATAAAACCTGAAGTACAGCCATCTGTTTCCCTGCTTACGTACAGCCATACAACTGCAAACTACAAGAGTTAGCCTGTTCTTCAGGCATCAGGACACCTAGGGTAGGCAATCTGGGCCTGGACATCAGAGCTCTGATGAAAGCCTGTGTACGTACAGTTTGGTATTTTTAATATCTGCTTTGCAAATATTTTAATAGAAGGAAATGTGAGGGACAAATGCATGATCGTTCGCTGTAATTAACTCTATAGCTCTTACTTCAGTTTTATTGGACTACAAGATATTTACAAGATATCTAGGACACTGAAAGTGAAAGTTGTTATGCATTACATAATACAGACCTGGCCTTTACAAAGCTGTTACAGCTATGATGAACTGTACAGCTATTATGAATCACTGGACAGCAGCTACCTCCTACACTATCCTTCAGTTATTTAGGTAAGGAAATAACTGTAGTACTAGAGATGCTTTCCAAATGGTGTCTCAGGTATTTTTAAAATAGAGCAAGTAATGAAAAGCCTTGAAAATTACTGCTCTGTTACTGACCTTAGAAATTATGGCCCTAGTGGTACAGATACTGAGCATCCTACAGAAACTAGAAGAAATTAGAATGTAAAAGACAGCTGCACCAGGCCTTACAGGTAAGCAATGGTAAAATCAGATTGTACTGAAAGTATAACTCTTCAGTACCTATCCAGAAGGTCTCCCAAAAATACCTCCAGGACTTCTTTTGTGGAGGTGGCTTTCTCAGACCTAAGCTCTCCAGGAGCTGGGGAACTTATTAAACAAGTAAAAACGAGATTTATTTTTTTTTTACAAGTAGGCGAAAAAGCTAATAATTCTTCATAAGAGGAGACAAGAAAGACCATGACTTTTTTTGCTTAGCCATTTAGCTGCTCTATCACTAAAAACCCCCAAATCTTTAAGGAAAACAAATGGATGACAAACAAGAGGGTTAAACAAGGATAAAAAGAGGAAAACAGAATTTGAAAAGAAGGGAGGAAAAAAAGATAGAAAATAAGGAAAATAATTAAAATATTTCTGATGCCTTCTGAAAACTAGATCAGAAAATTATATGTCAATATATTTTAATTCTCTCAGGGTACACACTGATAGTATTGTGATGGAAGCAATCACTATACATATAAAATGCATTTGAAGGGATGGGAAAATATCACCACTTTAGGAACTTTGTACTAATTGTATAATGTTATATTCAACTAAAATTTAGAATTATTACCATGTTTACCTTATTCAAAAATGCATTATGTTTTTTACCTGGTAATAGCCAAATGTACTATTTACTGCATATCTTTTCACCAAACTGACCACTCACTAATTACTAAAATTATTCTACCATACTGTAGCAGAAAGATTAATACTGTCAGGAAAGTACAAGGCTCTGAAATGTTGTCAAAACAAAGAATATTGATCTTCTTAAAACACTGCAGTTAGTATATAAATCACCCAAAGATGATTGACATTAATATGTGCCTTTTGTGCAAATGCACTTTATCATGTGCCTTTTTGACAGTAATAGCATTTTATTATACTGCATGGCACCTTAACATACTCTACAGACAATTTTTTCAATTTGAGAGTTTCCATTAAAAAAAATAGTTGTTGAGCAAAAAGAAAATTAACTGTCTTTATTCTGTTTGATTTAATACCTTGTCAGTTCCGTGCATTTTTTACAATTCTTTGTATAAATAAAAAGTTGAAAAGAGCTATTCTAATGGTAATTTGGATCAACCTTACAAACATATGATTCCAGGTTTCTAAAAGAGGCCCACTTGAGGGGGCTTTAAAACTGAACAAAAAAAGCCCTAGGGCTCTACAACTCACATTTAACCTACTTACATGAAAAAGGAACTGCTTTGGTTAAGAATAAACTTCCACAAGCTCAGGTTCAAACCAAACATGCCAGCATATTAGTGAGGAAATGAAACAGCAAATAGTAACTCCTTTCATACTTGTAAAAGAATACTGTATTTATTTAAACGCTTTGGCAGAAATTCTTATTTTAATTAAATTGCATTTACTGAAATAACATTTTCATAATTAAGAAAAAATAACCAATTTCTTTTAAAGACCTATGAAAATCACAGCAATCTAAAATATATGGAGAAAACATGTAATTGTGAGAATAAATCTGTCTGACTAACTCGGGATGTGAGTCAGGAAAAAATGATAGTCTATTTTTTGTGCTGGGCAAGTCTATGCAAAGCAGCCACAGCAACCCAAAGAAATTAACTTCTGTCTGTTTGGAAATCATTGTAACCAGTACACAATTTTAAAATGTGGTTATGTTTGATGCATTTTTTTCCTTCTGAATAAAGTTACTTGCTGTCATCATACATTGCTTTTTGTTTATGTCGACCTATCAAGAAAAGTGCTGTATTATTCCTAAAACAAAGATTTAATTTATCCCATTCTGCTGTTCAAAGTGATCAAGAGAAAGATGAGGAAGACATTTTCTTGGAAGACCCCTGCCACTCACCACTACATCCTAGAAATTGAAGAGTGACTATGAAGGTTTTCACTTTGTGTAGCCATGAGGTCGGGGACAAGGAAACTGTTTCACTGTGAACACAAGGGTGAGGACATACATTTAAAATAATAGAAGCAGCTAAACCCAAAAGAGAACAAAAAGCTAATTATCCCTCCATGAAACGGTCATGGTCATTCAATTCATGTGCTGGCAAGCTACCTTAGTTTAAAATCCATGTCTACATTCCTGAGGTCCTCATCATGGGGATAAAATGTATCAGATCAGTTTTAGGCATGTGTCATTGATTAGTTTTAATACTTATTAAGAACACTTTTGGAACAGAAAAATTGACACAGTCTACAGTAACACTTTCTATTGTACATGTTCACCATCCAACTGCTTTATCACTTCAATCTTATCCTTCACCAGGTCATTTAAATATACGTTTATTTGGAAACAATAGTGCAGCTGCTGCTTGTTTGCACTGTTTCTAGAGTTACTCAACAATTTAACTAGTTCACTGCTTGCAGAAGGGAAGAGGAGGCAAGGCAAAACGTTGCGAAACACAGAGGCACAGAAGCGAATGTCCTCAGTTTCAGCTGACAAGGCCTGTCCCATTTGCTCACCATTACTCCTACTGGTTAGGCGTACTGGAACGTTCTCGTTTTAATGGCTAGAAATTTATTCAGCAACAGTTGATAACTATTTGCTCTTATACCAGCATTGTCCTTTGACTGAAATTGCTCTTTTTCCTCCCTAAGGTTTTTCTCCCTCAGATAGTTATAGAAAGAATTAATCTCCTCTCTCGTCCTTCTCTGCAGCAGATTCAACAACCCAAGATGTCTCCTGCATGCCCCATGAGCTCAGATACTGAGCTCAGCCTAGGTAGACACAGTAGCACCTCAGTCACCTTCTGTGTGGGCTACACTGCCTGGCTCGGGAATACCACAGCAAGTCCCCCGCGACGCAGGACTGGATCAAAACACCCCTATAGAGACAGCTGGGGTGTCTTCAGACTGGAGTCAACATACAAATAGCCATCGTTTGATCCTTTTACAATAGGCCGTCCTTTCCCATGATCATCCTAACAGCCCTTCCTTACACCTGTTCCGTTCTGAATTTGTCTCCCTTGAATCCAGGTGATCAGACACAGGCAATCTCACCAGTGTCTAACTCACCAGAAATCTCCCCCCTAGAAAAAAAAATGTGGACATTTGCTCTCATTATCGTCACAGCTCACCTTGGCAATTCATACTCATTCCAGTTGCTCCCCACTCCCCTCCCTGCTCACCGCAGCAAGCCCTGCTGTTCAGCTGCGCACAGGTGACTTCGTGCATTCGTGCTTCTGCAGCACCCCGACACTTCAACCATCAGGGTCGCATACCTTTTCTTGATATGCTGCGACTCTTTGTAGCAATGGTGCCTCTTTATTCCTGGTTATCAGCAAATTAATGAACTCTTATTTGTATGACTAATCACATCATTCAATAAGAACATATTAAATAATACTTCAAAACCAATCCAACAGGTCTTGCGATTTCTGTCACCATTCCTTTCACAATCCTATTGCCTTGATGGCAGTACCTTTCTCTCTCAAGATTATTTCACACTTCAGTGTCTGTCACTTCCATATACATACTCCTCTTCCCAACTACTCAATGTCATTTTTCTTGACTGAATAAAATACGTTCAATTCAAGTATTGAGAAGCTTATCAACAATTTGTAAGTCTCTACCTTTCTGTACTGCAGCTACTACATTTCTTTCCTTGTTCTCTATTACTATAATTTCCAAAAGTCCAACATGCTTTACTTTTTGGCCATTTTCACCTCCCTGATAAGACTTTAATCCTTAGAGCTTCTCCACTTAGTCTCAATGCTCTTCTTGAGTTGGTTCTTCACTCAGGCTCAGAGTCCCTCAGGACTTAACTTTTTTAGCTGCTGCTTTAGAAATAAAGTTCAACATCTGCACCTTTGACTGCAAAAATTTCCCAGTGTCTCTTATATTCTCTTAATTGTTCAATCCACAGGACTTTATTCTGAGATCTCTTAAAGAGACTGCAAAAGACTTTCCTACTCATGTCAAAATGGTAAATGAGAATTCCTGTCCACACACTTATCTTATTCAAATATATGCTTACTTGTAGCAACGCAATATTTTTCTTACTGTAGAAAAATAGCCAAGCAACTCAATTTTCCAGTTTACAACAGATTATAAAAATACTGTTTTGCTTTCTACTTCTCTGGATTTACCTTATTGGTCCTGGCTACAACTGTTCTCTAACTGTGGTTTGATTTCTTTTCTTATTGATCTACCCATTTCCAAATTGGAAAAATTAAAATCAGGAATAGGACTTGAAAATAAGTGTGCAAAGCTGTGCATATATATAACTATGTGTACACAGATATATGAATTTATTTGTAGTTTAATGTCATCCTGCAGTAAAATTTCATGGGTTTGCTGGGTTTTTCAGTTTCCTTCAAAAAAAACCCCAAAACTGTCTTCCTTGGCTGATCTCTCAATTAAATTTAAATTGACTCTATTTATGATCACCCAGTCAACACTGCTGTTCTACTGAAATGTCCTCCTCTTCTCTGAGTTTTTTTCCCAGACCTTGACAGGGATCTATGGCAGATGACAGCATCACCTGTCCCAAAATGAACCCTTGCCTGTGGATTGCTTTAACTCCTCTGGTGTCAAGTGCATTGATTCTTTTCAGGAACGTCCAACTGCATGTCATGCCTTTGTCAGATGCTAGTGCAGATCACCCAGCAGTCTGTATCTTACAGTTTCCTATCTTCTGCAATTTCTAGCTGTTTCTGGCTCCTGGCCCCTCTATTATCTCTGCCTTGCTTTGTGGAGATAGTATATCAAAAAATTGCTGCAGAGCAGCTATCTTCTGACTGTGCATTTCTCTTCTTTATTTCCAGTGCACCAAGTCCCTATCTTAGTTTTATTTCTTCCCCATTATTAGATTTCTTCCTCTGCTTTGCTAGTAGGTCATTCTTTGTAGCCAGAAAATCTGGTCCCTCCAGATACTTTTACCCATTAGACATGTGCAGAAGTGCAGAACTTCTCTCCCTTTTTTTTCATCACGCCTTCACATCCTCATTTGAACTGCCACATCACTCACACACACTTTCCTTCCCCAGCTCTTTTCTTCCCCAGATTTTGCAAATAGGAGTTTTTGTTCCTTTGGACCTTGCTTTCCACAATGTTATGCTTAATTATTCATTGTTAAATTAAAACATTCCCAAATATTCAAATGTTCATTCAGAGAAAAGTTTCAATTTGTCAATACATTCATCTGATATTTGTTTACTGTGTTTCAGATGTTGAAATATATAGTATAAATCACAAGGAAAATCCAAATTACAGGGATTCGCACAGAAGATGAAATATGATTGCATAAGGTCTCTTAATGCCTGAATGAGCATACTTTAGATTCTGTGTACAGCAAGTTGCCTCTCATTTCTATCCAGAGAAACAAGGTGCTCAGTTACTTCTTTATTGGAATTATCACTATATTAAAGTAAATAATGCAAGGTCCCATGTTTACTTAATACAGAAACTACAAATATTTTGATTTTAAAAATATCTTTTTTTCCAACAGGTATGCATCTAGCATACTAAAATTAAGATTTCAGTTAATGAAATTATCAGGTATTAAAGAAAGAAGATTGGTTCACAATCTACTCTATAGGAAAGAAAAAAAGCACAGTGGGAAATCATTAGAGTTACAGCCACATAAAGTATTTTCCTTTCCTTTTAATTTTTTTTTTTTTATTTAATTAAATTTTCTTCTGAACATTGTCTATGCATGGTATAGAATGCTGGCTGATTTTGTTTTCAGCTCTGGCAGCCTGCAATTCAACCTCTACTGCTTGGCAAGATGGAGGCTCTCACGTTTTCGCAATTCAGAAGCCTGCACTTTGCAGCCAATTACTCAAACGTAACATAGGCTCCAGTGTGCTTTCTACAGCAAGCACAATAAAAGATAGACTGCCTTATGCCCAGAGAATGGGTATTCTCAATTGCTCTTGGGCACTCAGATTTGAGACTCGTGGGGCACAAGGCGCTCCCTGTTTCATGGCAATGTGGTTGGCAGTAGGTTGGAGAGGGAGGCATGACCCAAGGGTCCTGGCCATGGCAGTGGCTCCAGAGCTCCCTGGATGCGTGATGTCCCAGGCATCCTGCAAGAGGAAGAGCCAGAATCACAGCTGATCCCTGCCTGGACTGTGGAAGACCTCTATGCGGTTGCTACTTGAGTAACACAAACGCATAAGGCCAGGACAGACCCCAGCCCACAAGGACTATTACATACTATATTCCTTCTTTCAAGTCAAAAAAATGCTGCAAATATTTCATGGCATATTTAGGACATTATTAATTTTTCATTTTCTATCAAGGAACGGGTGAAGAAAATCATTAATTTACAGACAGCGACTGATGTTCTTCTCTTACATATTGCATTTTGAGCCTAGATATCACGGTGATGGTACACCTGCAATATGAAAGAAATAAGAGGGAAGCACTCATGGAAAAATTGTATTTATTAACATTCTGACATTTTATTATATCCCCCATTTCTGCTAATCGTAGCAAGAAAGCAGACACAAAATTACAAAGACTATGATATGTGCAAACCTTAGAGCTCAGCTAGCTCTCTGTAGCAATAAGAAATACAATAAAATCAACTATGGACATAAATAAGAAAGTATAATTCAGGACAAGTGATGATGAATGAGCCCAGCGTGGATAAGAAACAGTTCAGAAGAAGGTCCCAGAGCTGAGCAGTTTTATCTGGGGTACGCTCAACTGCAAACAGGAGAAAGCTGATTTTGGCTGCCTACAATACAATACAAAACAAGGTGTGCTTCAGCATGCATCCTAGTGCAAGCCCATGAACATGTCCTGACTTCAAGATGGCAAGACACCTGAGTGTGTCCAACCCCCAGCTCATGGAGACAATATTGTAGGGAAATCTACTGAAAAGAGGGGGTGCATCTTCCAACAGGTACCTAGAGTATAAACTGGGGTTTTGGGCCCTCCTTAGATGTGCTTTCTTGTTTAGTGTTTGCAGGCTCAAAACTCTTTATACTGATTTTGCCATTGGCTCTTGAGGTTATATGCTTAAAATGGTACCTCTCCTGAACTCCAGGCAAAGTTAAAACATGAACAAAAATGGAACGACTAGGTATAAAATCTGATACTTGAACACTGGTGGCCAGGAAAAGGGATCTAGATGTGTATAGTTCCAGTTAAGATGTACCATCATTATGAAAAACAGCCATGTCAAAATGTACTGGAAGAAGCACTGAAATAGAGTCTACAAAGCTTCAATTAAATTAATTTCCTAGTGCAGAACAAGGACAAAATCATTCATAAGATGCATGTGAACTGTAGTAAACCTGGAAAATAACTTTTGCACCAAAATGGTTGTGTGATATTTTCAAAAAAGATGTAATATCCCTCTACAAACCTCTGTGTCATTTCCTTAGTCCGTTCCAGCTACAAGAGGACAATGTGGAACTAAAACAAGGAGTGGTCTGTAATCCTCAACAAAGGGTCATTTTAAATATAGATTATTTCTGGAAAAAGGGATGATCAAGAACTGGATAGGTACTGATCTACTTGGTGCTAAAAGAACAAAAGATAAAAAACCCAGACTTTATCTTCAATGTGACGCTTTCTCTTAACTATTCAAAATGACTACCTCTACAATATAGGGCTCATACTTAATCCATGAGGCTATGCAGCATAATCTATCCAATACCTTGGGCTATCAACTCTGTCCAGCTGGTCATTAATCCCCAGGAAATAATCTGCACCTCAATTGTTAGTGCTTAATTAAATGTAGCGATCCATCTGACATTCAGAATAAGGATAGAAAGAAACCCTAATAGAAGGTGACTTCTGCAGAATTGGAACTCACTACCTTTCCCCTGTAGACATAATGTAACAATGTTTGGTTACAGTTTATATGTGTTTCTATATATTAAATTACTATGGAGATGCTTCCTATTGAATGTGGTGTAAATGTACGCCAGTACACAGATTTAACCAAGTAAACACAAAAAAGGTCAAATAAATCTTTCCTCTCCTTCTGTATCTATTCTGATCTGTAAAACTAGATCTGTTTATTACTTTGGACTTGTCCTATGCCTACTCCTGGCAAAATGCTGTGATGACATTCTTTTAGAAGCAGCAGCAAAGTTGGTAGGATTTGGCAACGCAGTTCAGAGCAGGTTTTAACTCAACAGTTACAGAAAATGACTGCTCTTTAGTTCAGAAAAATATGAGCTCATGTACACACTTAATGCAGATGAAGAACTACTTGGGTCTCTGTAGTGCCTCTTTAATATAAAGACGATGACTTATCTGTACATTAGATCTTTCTCCAAAAATAAAAGAAATTGTGATTCATGCGTTTCCAGAATTATCAGGACTATGCAAAAACTCAGTGTATCAAAGCTGATTCTGTAATGACTGTAGATCTTTTGCTAGCTTCACTCATATCACCACCATAACTCTCAACTCAGTATTTTATTATTCACTTAGCTTAGAAAATAACCTTTGATTGCCAAGAAGCAGCAGAGAAGAGCAAACATTTCAAATTGTAAAATATGACTGAGATAAAAAGTGCTGGGCTCAGGCACACACTAAACACAGGCTAAAAGGCGCAAAAGAAGACAGATTCATGTTCTTGAAGACAAAGCTGATATGGCACCAAAAGGTACAGAACTGAATGCCTAAGTCCTTTCTTGAGCCATGTATCAGAGAGGGACATGGGGAGGAAGAGATTAACATTTGCTGGTCAGACCTGATGGGGCCCTGGCTGGGTACAGAAAGACAAATCCATCTGCCAGCCCACGTACTTGCCTTTTTTTAGTGAGACTGTTCAGAAAGAGAAGGTCAACAGCAGTGTCAGTGACAGGTTTTAGGATGTGTCCATCTAACTACCTTGGCAGACTCAAGGCTTCCAATTCTTCTCACCTGTACCACAGGCAAGATCTACTCTTGCTGCTCCCTCACATACCAGAGTACAAGTCAATCTTTGGAGTGCACAGCTTATTTCTCCGCTCTTCTTTCACTTCTAGAACTACTCACAGTTCTTGTAAATGCCGTGAAGTATAAGCAATATTTCATGATTGCCCAAAAGTTTTCAGAAATATCTTACATAACAGTCCTACTTATTTTTCCCATGCAGCCACTTTCTAGTATTTATTCTGAATGCTGTTTTCAATTATAAAGTTCTTTACACTGTCATTAATAAAAGACGAAGCACTACAATTATTTCATTTTCTTTTCTTATGTTATTCTCTGTTAAATAGTCACTAGAAAATTCAAAACTCGTTCATTCTGGCAGAAATTACGTATTACTACAGTTTGCAAAATACTCAAAAGCGAAGTACTTATATTAATGACAACTGCTACATAAAATTCACCTCAACTGACAGTCCCACATGGGAAAGGATCATGAGGATATGTTATTTTCCTAGAGAAAGGGGAAAAGATGTCTGAAGTAGGTCTCAGACTACTGTTTCAAAGGTTAAAATGTTATAATTTAAATAATGCCTTGTTATAAAAGCTAAGCCAAAACCCCAAAATAATAAGACATACAGAAACTGAAACAGGATAGGTTTTTGTCCTGCAGTTTACCTTACACACAAAATTAAGCACCTCCTGTCTAAGAGAATGAGTACTATCATTTTATTACAGACAGTCAGTCACATAACTTATAAACTTGCTGGTGTATGTTTTGTTACTTATTTCTTTTCTTGATTATAGTTATTTTAGAAACAACACCCCCTAAAATCCATTAAAGCTAACAGAAACCTATTGAAATAGGATTTTTGAAATCTAGATTTACACTTTAAATATTAATCTTAATCTTAAATCTAAAATCTTAAATTTTAGAAATTTAGACTTCATTGCCCAAAGCAGGAATGGTGGAAGTTTTAAGACTTGCATATAACTGCTCAACACCACCTAGCCAGTGTGCTTCCCAACTTGCAGCAGGTGAAGACCAGCCCCAGGTCCACCTTCCCTTCAGAGAAACCTCATTTCTAAACGCACAACAAAATAGTTACACCTTTTGTTAACAGCTGAAGAACAAACACCTATGCCAATGTCACCAGGGGCCTCTGCTATACAAACAGTAGCAGATAACAGTGGGAAAAGTACTGAAATTACAGCGGTAATTTTTTTCATTAGCAAGAAGAAAAGTGAAAAAAAAGTGTAAAGTTTTTCCCTTTACAAAGTGGCTCTTGTTTCTATTGTCAGGTCCTCAAAAGGGCCTTCCAGTATCACTGGGACTGTGCCTCCAGACAAAAATCTAGCAGAGAATGGAACTTTTTAGCTCGCTGAGCAGGCTGTTATGCAAAGGATGTCTGGCAGGGATGCCTCAGGTGTCAGCTAACCTCATGGTGAAAGTCAGGCCACCAAGCAATAGTCTTCTGCCCTGCGCCTCACTGCTTTAATTCTGATGAAGCAATCACATGTTGAGCTAGAGCTAGCAACAAGTAAATGGCTCCTAAGGATGTCTGGTTGGGGTTTTTTTTTTCCTTAGTAATGTACTAATTCTTTTCCCCTTCAAGACGTGGATTTATTAACTTCTCAAGGCATTTTATGAAGCCTCTTTTTTTTCTATAACCTTTAGGTAATGAGACTGTAAACATCAACTGGAATGAGATGGTTTGTTGTATTAATACATTCTCCTTCCAGAACAGTCAATAATTACCTCAATGATTACATATATTTAGTGATGACTTTTAGCACAATGACACAGTCCCAAATAATAATGGATATTTGTAGCTTTGTACAGACACCCAGGTGTACAAATGACCATCAGTTTATCCAGATACTTCAACAGTTTGTAAATAACAGTCTCCAATATTGCAATACATTCCACTTTCTCAAACTTCTGTGCCAGCACATAGGTCTCTTATCAATGACATCTCATGGATATCAATGGGATATCTCATGGTCCAAAAATCTGTGTCAGTAGATCAAAAACAACTGAGACCCAATGTAGCTTAATATTGCTACTAACTATAGCAAAACTCTGTGACAAAATGACTAGTTGAAAGCTGTATTTCAAGTGGGCAATTTACAAATCACTTGGCATTGGTTAAAGGGTGGGAACAGAGAAATCATTCAATCTTGTGCAAAAATCAGGTATCCGAGTTCCATCTATCTGTCTTTCATGCTAAGTAAATTCATCTGGGAATAATTTCTTAAGTAGAACATAAATTTTCAGGTGATAAATAAATTACACCATGCTTTCATATTCCCAAACCTATCCAGATATGATTCACTATCAAGCAAACTTTTGGACTTAATGCCCATCTCCTTGAATGCATTTTTAAACAGAATGATGACCTGAAGGCCTGAATTCTTTCAAGCCCTATCACTGACTCAGGCTCCTAATATTAAAATGGTCCCTTTGGAGATGCTACATCTCTTCCTTGACTTCAGAGTATTCTTGATGACACAGTGAAATGACCAAAGAGAAGTGGGATGAAACGTGGGCAGACAGGTACATGATCTTCAGTGATGCCCACGTACTGTCAGTTCATCAGTCTCCCTGCTAGTCTGGGGATGGTGTGTTTATTTTTCACACAGCAAAATCAAGAGAGAAAACTGATTCACTTATGTTTTTTTGTTTTGTTTTGGTTTTTTTTCTTTTTTTAAAAAAAAGAACAATGTAATAATAATCAGAAAAACTAGCAACTTGTGCTACAAGACAGATGAACAACCTAAAGCTATACTTGCTTATATTGTAAAAATGAATAGGTGTCAAGCTGGGAGTGTCCTTTTATCATTTCATAAACATGATTTAATGCTTGACCAGTTCACAAAAATAAATAAATAACATGAGATTGTTACCATGCTTGTTTGCAAATCCAAACCAATAAGAGCTTTTGGTGAGTTGAAATGAATCTGCATTACTGAAGTACTGTAAAGCACAATATATTAAAGATCCAATCAATCCGCCTCTCGCAGCAGCCTGTAGCAGTATTTCAACTGATTTCAATGAGAGCTGCATCAGTCTCTAAGAAACCTTACTGCATGCTCTCAGCTAACCCCCCTTTCCACCCAAACGAAAACACTGAACTCTGCTCTTGTCTTCTGGTTCAACATCATGTCTTTCTCCTCCCTCCTCCTGCTGTAATAAATATTCTCTCTCTATCCCTGTTACTGACAATAATGTAGGTGAACTCTGCACCACATACATCTGTCATTATTAATGACCATGGTGGAAAGAAACGATAGCTCACTCTTAGGAACCAAAAGGGCAAAGTGCTTCAGAATTTTCCATTCACATTTTCTTTTTTAAGCATACTTACTTGGTGACTTTCCAAAGTCATGAGCATGACTCGAACAAGAAAAATCTCTCAGTGTTTAACCTTTGCATAGAAAATTATTTGTCCAAACAGAGGGCACTTGTTACTTGGAAAGTCTCATTTGCTTATATCAATGCTATGAGCAATATTTTACCAAATACAATAAACACAGCAAGATGTCTTATTCCACATGGAAAATAATTTTGTTGCTAGCAACACTGCATTTCTTTCAAACAAAAGGCTTAAACTGGGATTGTTTTATTTGCCATTCATCCTCCTACCAACACCGCTAACCTAGAAAGTACAAGACTAGGTCTGAACTAATTGTGAAAGCGCTGCCAGAATGACTGTGACCACATGACTCGTACAGTACCCTGAACTCTCTCAGAAAGGCTGTCTTGATAACAGAACTTTACTGGGACTGAATTTAAAGACTAGTTCTTTATAGGCAGCTGATGAAAACTTCATTTTTTTTTTTCTCTTGAGGCAGCAAACAACATGTGAGAAGCTATAGCAGTTTAACCACATTGCTGCATAAGCCTTTGTCCCTAACGTACCAGTGTGCTCAGCACATCAGGTGCTTTCCACGTACCAGAACACATTGCATAAAGGTGCTGCACAAGAGGGACAAAACATGCCTTTGGCAAATTCAGTGTTTGGGAACACTGCATCTCACACAGTGCAGGGCAGTTGATAATAATACCTCTGTTACCAGGTTTTCTGCTCACACGTACAGGCCCAGAAGTCTCAAACTTCCTCTTTCTCTAACATTTACACTGTGAATAGTTCTAGTTATTTTCCTATCAGCTATTCTGACCTGAAGTGAGACTGTGTAATAACCATTTGTTAGTTATGCCAGATGTGCCTGAATGGACAAACATCCTTAAGAGCAGTGTTGGTAATAGCAAAACATACCAAAAAAACAAAAACACGTAAAAGCTAGTCATCATGAGGTGAGAAAGATATTACCCTCTGCTTTCCTAGGTCTATATTACTCCACAGATAGTTTTGGGTTTTTTTTAACCAGCTCATGGGTTAAAACTTGTTAAAATATGTTTGCATTCCATGTCAGCTATATTCTATATATATCTGTCACTTGTCTTTAGCATTTATGTTGATAAAATATGTCATGAAGGTTATTTTGACTTACTGGAAATGGGCTTTTCCAGAACATAAATTTTAAGGCTTAAGTAGACCCATGTTAAAACCACTAATACGTTCTGCTAAGTCTCTCTTGTCTTCACTCAGCCTCCTTACAATGTTTTAAGCAGTTTTATTGACATTTGAAATTCTGAAAATGTCAGCTTTTGGCAAGTGCTGCAGTTTAAAAGTGTTATTAGTAGATCTCTTAGGAAGTGTAAAGGAATATTTTGTAGGAACAATTTTGTCTTTCAATAAACCTTTTGAAAATGATGTGATAGCCACAAGTTAGGCACAGGAAAGAAAACAACCTGCAATCATATTCAAGAAACAAATTTTTAGCAAAGCCACATTATTTGGGGACTTACTACTCTGCATTCAAGTCATAATACAATGACCACTACTCAAAGTATTGCTCAGTTCTCAAAAGGAGAAACACTGAGAAGAAACCTGCTCTCACAGTACGCTGCCTCGTTACTCCCACCACCTTTTGACTCGTAAGTATTTTATGGGTCTGACCCCAGACCTTCTCTAACCAACAGGGGTTTCAGGCATTTTATGTTAGCTTGCAGCCAAACAGGTCTCCTGAGTGTTTTACTCCTGTAATTCATCTCTAAGGACACTGATACTTCTTCTACTACGAATTGAGCACAGAAATGCCCTGGGCTGCACCATCCTGTCACTTGCAAACACCATCACTGCTGCTGCAAGCCAAGTTGTGGTGAGGATTAAGCTGCATCACAGGTGATTGGTTTTCTTACCCTATGAGCAATGTGTTAAAGTCGTCACAGAGCAGAGGGTGAAGAGATCCATATCTTCCATCCTAAGCTGTATGTGTGGGTCCCCAGGTAAGAAACTGGCACGTTACAGTTCTAGTGCTCCACCAGGGGTAAGCACCATGGACACAGCTGATGAACTCCATCTTTGAATGACCAACTGGCATCAGCCCAAAAGACTCTCCAGAGCCAGAGGTATCCCTGAGACTTACACTGGTCACCCCATCTGACGTCACGGTAAGTAATTTTCCAGCTTAGAATGCCTCAACCTATCTTGGGGCTTGGGAGGAAAACGTGAGAGAAGGTAGAAAGGACTGTCTCTCTCACTTTGTCTACCAGTACACTTGAATTCTAATATGTTTATTCAAAGGCTGAAAGAGTCTTAATTAATTTTCAAGCCACACAAAATGGAAAGAACTATCAATAAGTATCATAGGGCCATAAAAATCATTCACTCCACAAAACTGTTCTGAAAAAAATTAGCATGAATCACTTTATCCTTAAAACTGAGAAAACATTGTGGTATTAAACACTCAATATTATCAGCCAAGCAAATTGGCCCAGGTCAAATGAGCAAATCTAAAAAATGAGATCACTAAATTTTCCCAGCTTGATAGCTCAGTAATAAATAATGTGCTTCTATTCAATCTGTACATTAAGTCTTTTACGTGGCCTTAAGGCACTGTCTTATGGCTGTGCCCATTACAGGGTAGCCATAGAAACTGACACATATATTTCTTGGATTAGTGTGCCATTGAAAATATTAATATAATGCAGTAAATGGGGATTTAATCTAATCTACTGATGGTAGGATGAAGTTACTAAAAGGTTGTATACTCTTCTAGTGGAAGAAAGATTATATCTGTGGAGTATAGCTCCAGTAAAGCTGGAGTATAGTTGATGTTTTGTAACCAAACACCATCTAAACAACGTATCACATTTCACCTACCCCATTGATTTAAACAGGTTATATGAAACACACAGGTATGTCCACCAAGCAGGTACCTGTTTTATAGCTTAGGTCTTCTTCCCAAAGCTAAAGTGTCAAAACTGAAAGTCATAAAGGAAGACAAAATAGAGATGCTGTGCACATTGTGTAAGCAGTGCAAGTGAAGCACCATCTCACCGTGCAAATGTACAGAGCTGTACTTCATGGGCATGCCATTATTAGCAAAGCCTATACCCATACTGCAATCCACATTTTAATGGCATTCAGTTAATCCTTTCATGTCAAAAAAAAAGAAAAAGAAGAGCAAAATATAATGTAAGAAAAGATTAAAAAAATCTTAATTCTCAAGAAGCAGGATCTGTGGTTTTCTTAATTTGTAGGTCCCTACCAGGTGTCCATAAATATTAGGGCTCCCATTTCAGTAGATCATGTTTGACTCAGGTTCCTTGTAATAATTCATAGTACTCAAGTTCTGACTACCCTCTACACTGCAGTATACTACATAAATTCAGAAGATATATTCTGACAGATGAAGTATTGTTGAAAAGCTAAGTACAGCACTTTGTCCTTGAAATGTTAACATGTAATGCCATAAAGTATTCAAATAATAATTTACTCAATCTTTCAGGGTAATTAATTAAAACGGTCTAGGTGTTAGAGAAAATCACCTTGAGCTTATAAAATTGGAATGCCTCCCCTTTTCTTCTCTGCGTGCAAGCTGCTCCAATGGACTTACCACATGCTTTCCCAGTTATGGTTTTTGATTTCAGCAGATAATAAATAGCCAGGATCTAATTTTGCCATGTCAAAACCGATTATGTTTCACAAGAAAAGGTGGAGTGCTCACCTACCAGATGAAGGTGAAACATAAAACCACTTTTATTTATGTGATGTGTCCAAATTCAACTCAACCTGGCACTAGGTACTGGGAGTATGTAGACTTTAACTGTCATACAAATTTATGCATCCCTGGAAAATGTCAAATATAAACATAAATTTAATCAAGGAATGGAAACCTTTATTATCAAAGAAATAAACACGGGTTTTGACAACTAATGTAAATTATCTTAATGCATTTTTCACTTATTTTTCAGAAGGTCAAAGAAAAGAAGAAACACTGAACAGAGACATTGCTGATGAAAATATTTCAGGCAAATCCTGGTCCAGTTATTAATGCTGATGTTCCAAAAGGACTTTGTGCTCTTTAGCAACAGCATTGCATTCAGATGTGAGAGTTCCTTTTCCCATTCATTACAATGGGATGAAACAGAAGGCTTACAACAACAGATAAACAAGCACTCTGTATTATTCTGTAGTTTTCCTCAGTTGAGTAGTCTTTGGACAGCATTTTAATGGCTGAAAAAAACCCTGCACATGATGAATAAGGATGCCATTCTCAATTAGCATGGACAAAGGATCATAGCCATATTTGGCAAATGAGGTAGCTGTGGTGTAAGAAAAGCAGGAGTATTCACAGACATTGCCACATACATCACTGTCCGCAAATCAAAACAAGTTAATGACATTTTTGTACATCTGCCCAACTACATGACTACACATTAGTCTGGCAAGTACTTATTAGACCCAAATTAAATAGCACAATGATTATAGTTCATATTTACTAAATATAGTGTTATTAATGTATACAGCACTAAATATGGATGCTACCAGCATATAAATAAATGATGAGTACTGAACCAAAACAGCCTAAATTACAAAATATATTATCTTCATTAAATATATCTCAGCTCTATAAATGCTGCTATCCATAGAGCTTCCACTAAAATATACACCGTGGGGGAGGAAGCACCAAACTGTTATCCACTCTCTGTAGCCAGTGCACTGACAACACACCAGCCTCTCAATCCCAGTAGCTCCCCACCCAGTCAGCCTCCACACCGTGCACTGGTACGCATTATGTTACTAACACAGAAATATCAGCACCTATTGTACTGTGGGTCTCAGATTAATGCACCCCCATTCCACAAACATCTCAAGTAAGACCAGCTACCACAGAACTTACTCAATAAACCCACATACCATCTGAAATATGTCCAATATCTTATATAGAAATTCAGTGTACTTTGGCTATACAAATTGAACAAGATTTCCTATGCCACCAAAGTCTGTCAAGAAGTCTGAAACTCATTAAAGAGCGGTGGGGCAAAGAAATTACAGTTCAACCCATACCCAGTGAATAATGGGATGTCCAACACTTAGAGCAGAGACCTGTCAAGAAAAAACAGTAGCACACACTAGCAATTCCTGCTGTTCAACATTAGAGAAGTCTTTCCTACCTAAAGATACCTTCAACATGGATTTTATGTGCCAGTGGTTATGTACAAGCTTAGCACACCATGCATAAGCTTCACCATCTTTTTAGTAAGATGTTATATAAATTTTAGATGCTTGGGAGTCACAAACTAAGGCACACTGGCAAGGCAGATAAACAAAGGAAAGGATACTTTGAGGAATCATCTCTGTTACCTGTCTCTGCTTCTACACTGGACATGCTGGTTTTATGGAGATTTTCTATCCCAAAGCTTCACCTGTATTTAAGCTTTAGAAAACAACCAGTATAGACCTCTGTCACAATCACACCTAAGTTTTTAATTTAAATACTGATACCAAGGCAGTTTTCTGAAGATATTCTGAAGATTGAGAAAACTGATAGCCCATTTCTTTAGCCGACGGTTCTGGTTCGTCCACAGTTAATAACCTGGATCCTGAAAGATATCACTGCTAAACTCGCATATTTCTATCGTATCATTAATTATTTGTCCAAATTTGTGCAAAGTAGAACTTGGACACATTTTATTTCTGTTTCCTGGAAGATTTGGCTTTCATCTGATTTTTTTAAAAGATCTCACTTTTCACTTTTATGGGATCAGTTTTCCAACAATTGAGCTTATCAGCCACATCTACTCTGCCAGTAATTCAAAACCATGGCATATTTATTGATTCCAAAAAGCTATTACATGATATCGCTTATGTCCCTGTATTTGATTAGTCTGAGTTATTGGGGGAACTAACAAAAGATTACTCAGAACTCAGCAGAGAGCTTATATAGATGTCATCTTACCTGACATCTAGGCTATTTGCTCTTGCACCTTTATTTATAAGCATTACACACACCGACCAAGTTTTGCACAAAACAAGTATCCAATGTAGCTTTATCTCCGTTTTGTTACTCCACCATTAAAAACCCCCAACTACAAGAAATAGGTTGTAGGTATAAAACATTTATTCACTCCTTTAAGAGAATATTAATGAACACCTATGTAAAGTTGCATTGATGAGTAAGATGTATTATGACTGAACATCATCCAAATTCAATTTAAACCTGAGCTATATACTATGTCTGAATATAGTATATATCAGATTCTTATTTATGAATATAAATTATGCACTTCTCTGGACAAAAAATGCCTGTAAATTTAAAACATGAATATGTTAATTAGATTTAAATTCATCCATTATAGAAAATATTTTGACAAGTATTCTAAGAACAGTGTTTTAAAAACAGTTCAATGCATTAAATACATGCAAATTTTGACAGTCAAAAATGCATACTGCATAGCTGAGATACTATCATTCTTCTTCACAATCACTGCAGCCTCTAGCTAGATACAGATTTTTCATGACAGACAGAAACATTTCCTTCTGTGTATCTCATATTCTCAGATTTCTATTTCAAAATGATCCCTGAAACACTTTTAAAGACAGACTTAAAACTACTGCAAACTAGAATGGTTGTTATACACTTCAGTTAGCTAGGGCTGCCAATGCCAAATAATTTTCAATCCCTTTTCAAGTAAAACTGTTTGCCACTGGAAGTGCATCCACTGGTGAGTTTTAGGACATGTTTCATTCTTGAATTACCCACACTAACACTGAACCTATAGGCTGTTTTCCAAATATGCCCAAAGTAGCCGTATACATGTGGTTGGCATATACAGAGAGATTAGCGCCCACGTCAGTTTGAAATTTATTCACTATTTTCCAAAATCCCTATGTCATTTAGGGCACAGTTTCAGAACTGGCTAAAATCCATTTAAAATTTGTAGCTAAAAGGTGAAGTCTGCCCCATCTTTGGTAGCCCTCCTACAGTCACATGGCAAACCAGACAAAAGCTCGCCTATCAAGATGAAGACTTAGGAGTAGGAAGCAATAATGTCTATCTGCTCTCAAAGCAGAGTAACTTTACACAAAGGCATCCTGTGTGGGCGTGGAAGCGTCTGCACAGGATGCTACTGGACAACAGCCAGTGTCCATAAATTCAGATCACCCAGCCCCATGGCAGTCAACCACTCGCACAGACTGTTGTAGATCACAGCAACAAAACTGTAACATAGAACTGGGTCAAGAAACAGCTCAAAGGAACAGTGGACAATCTCCCTTTATCAGGAAAACACATTGATTCTTTAGTTAACGTGTATCTGCTCATGCAAGGGTTTTGAATTTGAAACAGGGGTTTAAAAGGAAACATGAAAATTTTTACAAGTAGTAACAGATGGTCCTTAAGGAACTATGGAGATGTCCCATACAGGTGGCAGCCTGAATCACACCGTGAGAGCATCACAGCTTCACATGAGCCACGTGTTTCTGAAAACCCCCAGTGAGAGTGTGTGGATGGAAAGACGTGATTATTTTACAACAAGTTTCCTGGCATGAGTTTCCCTCTGCCAGTGAAGTTCCCTTCCAACTACCAGCACTCTTTATGCTACTTACTGGGAAAAAGAACTGCAGGGAATCTTGCTAGAAGTATTGCAGAGAAGCTAGGTATCAGTGGGTTTGTGCATTTGTCTTTTACCCCACATTCACAGCTTGTGTGTGGAAAAGTAAAACTAAATGATTATTTTTTGAGGAAAACACAACTCAAATGAACCTCAGCCACAGCTTTGCAACTGCAGCTGCAGGAGGGACAGATAAAATGTGATGTTGTAACTGTGATAGCTAATACTGGTTTAATACTTTAAAATCTCTGTGTTTGATGGACCTTGGAATGCACATGTACTTATAGGAAAAACAACACTCAATAGAAAATGAATTTAATGTTCTCAGTAAGCTTTCTTTAGGGCCAGTATGTGTAAAATGCAATAGTCCTGAAAATTAACCCCAGGTGTATAATTTTGTTAATACAAGAAATGTGCAAGGTAACTAGAACAATAAAGCTTATGTAAATCTTTATGTAAGAAAAAGTGGTACGTAAGATAGGGTTAGGTAGCTGACCTGAGGCCAAATCCCAGTCCTTGAAGAAAGCAAAACTCCTTTGGACATCAGTTGCATTTTTGAACTGCAAGGCCAAGCCTGTGATTGAAATACTATGGTAGCACAAGGCTCTAAAATCCAAAGCAGTGATAACGGCAGGAGAGCTGTTATTTCTGTACCATAAAAAGAAAGATTCTAGAGACGTTATTACATTTAAATGTATTCTGATATTGCATTTCGCTTTTCCATCTCAGCAGACACTGTTCCATCTGAACAAGATGGACATAACATAGAGCACAGTATTTTATACTAAATGTAGTTATAAGGGAAGAACAACAACCTTGGAATGACTCACTCGCAGGACCAATTCATAGGTTACACTGAGTATGAAAGGCAATTTCAGAGTAGTGGTGGAAGAAAAGGATTTTTATAACAGAGGTGATACAAACTAATTCAGAGACACAGATACATACAGAACAGAGTACACAATGTACTGTACACACTTCTTCAAGGGAGGAAAGAACAGTTCCTTTTTCAAATACAGTGGTATCTGCAAAATTTAAAGTCCAATTCTGTTCAGTACTGTAATGAAATCATTACAAATGCTGAAACTTATTAAAAATTCAACACTAAAAAAGACTGTGGCTTTGTACTTGCGCTGCACTGAGTCTAAACACAAGATATTAAGAACAGGAGACTGTATTAAGGCAGGACTGGTGACAGACATTGACAGTCCTATACAAGTGGTGCATACAGAATGTAATAAGATATTCAGGAGTGCATTTCAGCCCATATACTAAAGCACCAAGAGGGTAAAGTTTGGCTCATGGCTGCATTCCCTGTCAGAATAATGGGGGGGAAACGGTAGGAAAATACAAGATTTGTTGAATTCTTTCACAAACAGCTTGTCACAGTTCTGTATCCTAGATGACACATTTCTTTGTCAGGAAAAAAGTAATGAAGATCAACTTTTAAAATCTAATGCAACGGACTTCTATTATCACTAGAACTGTGTAAAAATAGCATCTTCTACAAATGAACTGCACCATAAAAACTGATGCTCATGGAATGTTATTATAATATAAAGTCTAAAACCACAAAGCAAGAAAATTCTGAGTTAAACTGAAACTTCATCCTTAGCCCACCCAAAAGTGTTTAGACACAGCAGGGCTTGCCAAAGACTAACAATCCTATACACAAAATATACTGCCATAACTAGAAATTTCAAATCAAATATGGAATTCCAGTTCTAATTCTGACCTTTCTCTTCTCTGCTTTTGTGGGTATAAGCAAGTCCTTTCATTACTCCAGCACTGGTGTGGTTAATAATCTTAAGGTAATTTTTTTAACTGTTTCTGTGCTGAAGAATTCTTTTGCCAGCTTCTCAGCTATATATCAACTGTACCATTTTGTGAAGGCAGAGAAGAAGGGGAAAAAACCAAAAAACATATAGTAAAATTACCTTTACAGAGTACTGTGGAGTGGCCCTAAAGGAACAAAAAAATCATATAACTCAGCAGTCCACTCCTTGTACTCCAAACCTGTTGACATCTTTTGTGTTGTGGGGTTTTTTTGTTGGGTTTTTTTTAAGAGCTACAGGCATAAGTTATTGACCCATCAGATAAGGGCTGAAATAAGATCTACTGTTGAGCAAGAATGACGTTCTCGTCCAAGTTAAGTGATAACAAATTTTGTTGTGGAGAACAGTGATTTTATCAGAGACAGGGGGAGGAAGAGAGGGTGGGGAATGAGATGCAAGATGGTATAGCATCTCATAGTTTTTCTCTAGACCTCCTCCATGTTTCAGTTTGTATTGAAGAACCTCTTCCTCAACTGCTGGAGCCTGCTCTTTCTATTTTAGGATCTATTTTTGAAAAGAATACTTTTCTTCATTTCTTTTATTTGGCCTCATCAATGTAATGGTCACAAAAGGTTTTCCTGATATTTCTGGACTCTACCTTCTTCAAAGACACTTCCTGGCAGTACATGGTAAATCAGCTGCTGAAGGTGCAGCCTTGGTTGTAGGATGTCAGGACTTCTATGGGACATGGTGAGGAAAGTAGCAGATGAAGGCAGCAATGGAATAGCTAACATGACATTTCATTGACTGAAGACAGAAAGCAATTCTCAGAGAAGCCCTTGCAGCTTGGGGAGTTTGTCCTGTGAGCTAGCAAACATTGCCTGGAGTCATGCAAGTCCACAAAAAGAACAACATGATGCATCATAAAGACTTCTGTAAATACACATTCATGGAACTTCTAACATCATCCAATACTACTTTAGTCCTAATCCTAATAGCTCTCTTGTCATGTAAATTTAAATTTGGCTGTTTTCCTTAAAACAGGCATTTTGTCACACAAGGTCTTTGAACCAGCGATTTCTGAATCACCACAAAGAGCTGAGGGTGAAAATTAGTCTTGTCTGGGGCACACCCCCTTTCTCTACTGACAGTACAGGGGCTTCAGAACCCTCCAGTGGTGTCCCCTCTCACCTAGTGAGCTGGTCACCTTTTCCTTGGACACAGCTTATGTGTCCACGATGGTGGAAATGGTGTCCAACTTTGGCCATGACCAGTCAGAAAATCTATTTTCTACAGGACATCTTCATGTTTTCTTTGATTCTAGCACAAATCCCTAATCACCAGGCAACAGGTACTCTGAGTAGGTTGCAATTCATCTGTCTTTAAAGCTCAGCGTCTGTATGGGGAGAACACTTGAAATGTAAAGGGAGAAAGGAGTCTCCTGGCAGAAAGAACACTAATGTTCAGTGACACTAAAATGCACTTGCTCAAACCAGCGCTGAGAGACCACCGTCCCAGCTATTTTCCTTGGGTGAGTTCCTTAAATATTCGGTGCTCCCTTTCTCTGCTCCCCTCTCCCACGCTTGACTGACAACCACTCAGCTATCCGAGTGGATGGAGGACCCATGTTCCCTCAAAGCCATATTTCATCCTTACTCGTGATAACAAGGACCTGATGATTATGATACTCTTCTATTTTAAACTCCTAATAAATAGGGATATATGCATTCCAATACCGTTACTTTCAGCTCTGTACCGGTCCACTGCAAGCTCAGTACTAAGAATAAGGGAAGATTCTGATGACTGAGTGGCAGAAAATTAACTTCCATGTCTGGTACATTGCTGTGCCCTATTGCTTCAGAATACACTTACAGCTCTAATACGAGCAAAGAGCTTCCAACATTGCCAGAAACCCAGGCAACCATGGACGAAGCAGCAGGTTAAGGGCTGTCCCTGTTGTAATTAATTCATTCCTAGAAAGTCTGCAGTCTTCTCCTCCAACCAAAACCTACTAAATTCAGAACTTTACCTATGTTATTCTTCAGTAAAAAGTAATGTTTACTTTTTTAATTTGGGAAAAGAGTGAATAAAACCAAAGCCGAGTTAGAGAATGCTGCTTTAGTATTTTCATCATAATGTTCTGTTTGAAAAAGTCCTCTGGAATCACAGCACTCTTAAAAAGACAATGGATTCAGCTGAATGATGTATTTTCCATTGCAAAAATATTTTTTCTCTGAGCTTTCATTATTATATACATGGATGCCCTAGTAGTTCCAAAAAAAAAAAAACTATTACAGGACAAACCTACGCATTTGTACACTAAGTCCTCTGAGTTTAATAGAACTAAAATAATTTACACAAATTTACAGAGTTTAATACAAACATACATTTAACAGATGCTATTTTAACTATTTATATAAGCACAGTATCTATATATGATAATAAAGATACATACAATAAGGTTTCTCTTATTTCGCAATTGCAGGTTTAACTACAGTACATAGTACTGTAATTTTGGTCACAATACCTGTATTTGGCATTCAAGTGGTATTTTTACCGTTAAGAAAACTCACCCAGCTCCATTATTTGCAGCACATCTTTCAAATTCAGCAGAAGAAAAGATACTTCAATAGAAAAGTGCCTTTTGTTCAGAGGTTATCTGTTGAAATTACTAAAGCCCTAACTTATACTTGAGGTCCTCAGCCCAAACTGTGGGCATTGTGACAAAATAGTGACACAAATATTTTCATGTTGGATCCCAAATCTTTAGAATGTAAGCGTGCCTCGTGACCACATGTCAAAAGTATCCACAGAAGAGAAGGACAGATAAGACAGAGCCCAAGATTTTCCTAGCCACAGCGAGGCTTAGTCCTCCCCTCACTCACCATGAAAAAATTCTCCTTGCTGCTAACAAGAGTTAACTCTGCAGCAGAAAAACCTGTGCAGCAGTTCTGAAGAGATTCAAACACTCCTGATAGATGATAGCAATGAATGTCATGGATACTATCCAATGAATCAGTAACACACACAAAAAAAGGTATTTTTGAAAAAGTATTATTTGGGTTACAAAGTCAAGAGGCCAAAATGTGGAAAATGCCAGATTTAAGGCTGCCTGAAAGCCTAACTCAGATGCCGTTTGTAACTGCATTAATGATAACATTGCAATGGCGTGATCACTTATTTTACATCTGCTGTTTCACTCCATCAATTCCTGCCAATGATAACATACTAAAGAGCAAAATCAAGACATACTTACATCTGGCATTCCCAGCCTTAAAGTGTTTGACTTCATAACTGAACAAAGTCCCGAACAAATTAAGTCCTTATGATGGCAATGTTGCAATCTTCTCAACATTATTACAGGAGCTACTACAGTGATTTACAAAAATGGGCCTGGCGTTAATCCAAAGTTAATCCAAAATTACAGCTTCAGAGTCCACTCTCATTTTTATTGAAACCTTAGTTACATGTTTGGCCCAATCTAAAGATTTTCTTTCTTCAACAATGAAAAAAAAGCATTTAAAACTTCTTCATTTCTTACAGGTTTCAACTTGGAAAGTCTACATTTTTTCCTGGCTTTGGGAGCCTTGTGTGGACCTGGTAGCTATGATGGGAAGCTCCCAAACCCAGGAATAATTTTAGACATTCTCTTCAAGAAGAAAGAGCCAAAGATCTGAAACTTGGACAAGTGTGAGCTCAGACAAGTCTAAACACAAGCAGTTCAGGTGTCCAGAAAGCTGTGGTTCCTCATTGATGGATTTGCTCACAGGACTTGAATGCACACCATACAGAGGGAACTGTATGTTCAGATTACTATCTTTGCCACTTCCCATTTTCCTCTATCTTCTACTCAAAAATCCTGAAAATCCCTGCAAGTGTCAGTTCCTAACAGATTCAACCATCCA
>JAVJGJ010000037.1:44798071-44811388 GCA_035590215.1 Microhierax caerulescens | reverse complement strand
GGTGTCATATATTTAGTCAGAAGGGGGTTGCTTCATTAGAAATACAGCAAAGTCTTTTCTGGTTTTCTTCTTAATGCATTCATAGCTTTTAAGCACTGCTAAGGGTTTAATATTGTTCAAGACATATATTGGATGAGATACATGTTAGTCCAACACCGGAGTGAATAGGTTCCATACAGGTGCCAAAGGTAAACAGCTGTCAGACAGGGTGACGTGCTTTGCTGTTGTAGCCTTACGATTCAAGAAGTAGCTGGCATCCTTCGTTCCCACACTCTACACAAATATAACCTGAAAGTCTGAGTTGGCCCTACACAAAGGGTAAAAGGGCAAAAGGCAGTCAATTTGCTCTTCATCCGAGAGCACTGACAAACTAGGAAAGAAACTTTTTGATTAAGTAACAATTCCTTCCCAGGGGTCCTCCCAGAAAAATGCAACTGTCATCCCCCTTTAGATTTCAATGACCCTGTACAGGCACAAAACACTAACTCAGCTAAAAGTTCCCCACAACTGTGTTGTAGCTGTACTTTCAGTTGCTGATGCTTCACGAGCTTCAAAAAATAGTACAGTCAATGTTGTGGTTTCTGATATATAATGAAACCTGGAATCCAATTTGAGACATCAGAATCTAATTACTATTCCTAATAATGAATCTTTTTGGCTTTGTCACTTTCACCTGTAATGTTCTTGGCTACGGAAAAAGTTGAGGTCTCTTCATCATTGTCATTTTGCAGTGATGTATCATTTACTGTTCTTAATACTTTTAATACTTAAATTGCACTACAGTTGATATCAAAACTCAGTTTCATTATCAGACTTAAAACTTAGGTCCCTGACAGTCCTTATCTAGGTAAATCTCCCCCTAAAGGAACAGTGTTGCCCAAAGAGTGTGGGTAAAATCCAGTATGAATAAGAAAGCCCACTATCTCCTACACATATAAAGAAACCCCCACCATTTCCCCATGTCTTCTATAAAGGTACAAGACACAAGGGCAGTCTGCCTCAGTAAATTTTTCCACTTCCTTTACTTTTTTTTTTTTTTTACTGATTTTGCTCAATATACTCTTGGAAAAAAAGTAAAAAGATAAATACACTTCTGCTAGCAAATGCCAGAAGAAAAATATATTCTGGCAGCCTTTGGCCAACTTAGACCTGAAATGAATTTACATCATCAAAATACCTCTTTAATTGTGTTAAAACATTCTGAAAACTTATTGCACACATTTTTCTTCTGAAATTCACATGAACCTTTTGCTTTACAGTCAATTCTCCGGTTGCATGCCCTCTCTCTCTCTCTCTTTGGAAAATATATCAATTGCTTATTAAAAAAAAGAAGTGTTTTGGCATGGCTGACCTGTAGAGATATGGAGCTAAGCAGAGTCAGTGAATCCACTCACTCTGATATGCACACATGATATGCAATTAAAATCTCCATTCACATTCCTACAGGGTTGTCAATCAAGAGAAAAGCCTTTTTGACAACATCCAGTGAAGCGTACCAACTAACTGCTGAACAGGAACTTAAACAGTAACAGCTTTTGTTACTAGCAAAAACGGATTTTACTAAGATTGGGCTCAGTTTCTAAAGAAATGGTTATGTTAAAATTGGGGGGGCTTTTCATTAAAAATTAAAATGTACCACAAAGCTTTTGTGTATGAAGCTATCGTATTATGTAATACATGAGGGTTATCAGATATATACGAAAAAAACCTCTAACCTTTCTTTGTAGGGAACAATTTAACCGTTCATATCTAGAACAATACACAATGATTACAAGCCAGTTTTTAGCAAGAACATTAATCTAATCGCATGTTGTCTACCTGGTAGGCACCGAACATCTTCTATAACATTATAAGCTGCCCAGCCACAAAACTAACACAGTAAACGGCCTGCTACTGCCAAAATGATACTGTGAGCAGTTGTTACTGACACACTGGAAAATGATGTGGCTCAGTTATAAGAATTTGCAACTCTCTGAAAATATCCTAAGTTTGAATTTATGACAATAGAGGAGAAGTCTTTGGTAAACACTGAAGATGCTAATGTTTACTTCTAATACCCAGTTAGACAATACACAACTCATAAGAGCATTAGGGTACTTCAAAGTCAAATCTGTAAAGGTAAAACCAGTAAAAAATAAATAGGTCATTATTAATCTGCTGTTTGTGTTTTGAGTGCTAACCCTGAACTACAGTTTTCAAACATGCTAATATTATTAAATATTGAAATATTTGCCCTCTTGCTTATCACACTCCGTAACTGAAGAGAGAGCAGATGCATCCTGACTATTAACAGTCATGACAAATTGCCTTACTAATGAATGTTACACACTGAAAGTGCCATAACTGATTAAACTACAATTTCCCACTACCAGATAGAGAGAGACTTGGGAACTCCAGCAGTGGACAACTCTGATGTTCTGCCAACAGGCCTTCAGGGCACAGTGTGGTATTTAGAAAAACACACTGTAAATTCCATATGAATATATTCTAAAAGACTATGTGTATACAACAGGTTTTAAAGAACATTAGATGAAACAGCTTAGGTTTGTAGCCGATGAGCCATGTAAAATGGATGTGTTTTAACAATTTTAGTATCATTACGAGGCTGTGTTGGAGAATATTTCTGTTGGGTTCCTCTACCCCTCTCCCCACCTCCCCAAACATTGCTTGTGCTTCGCTTTCACATAAAATCTTTCTTTTGTCAGTCTCTTTGTTGGTGCAAAATTGGCAGCGGTTCAAATTCAAAGTACTCCTATTCATTTGCTGACCATTAAACCAATGTCATTCTAGTTCACATCAGCCAGAGAGCTAAGCTCTAAAAAACATAAAAGGCTTGCTTCACCACTGACGAATAATGTGTACATTTTTACAGAGCTTAAACCTTAATGCTTTGCCTGAAACTAACAATACAGTATATCTTATCATTCCTTTTTCACAAGCAGGCAGCTGCTGAAACGCTTGCCACTTCAAAATATCAATTGCTTGCCAGAGTTGTCCTCAACACACCCTGTCAAACTCATGTATATTGTGCAATGAAAATGGTGCAGGACTGAAAGCTAGAAATTGTGTCAAATTCTGCTGCAAGGGTATGATGTGCAAAGAACAACGTATGACAACCGTAGAGACTACAAACAATAGCAATGGAGCCAGACACTACATATATCACAACTGTGCCTGTACATATTTTATTGTATGTATTATATATTTAAAGCATGACAAATGTGTCATTGAAGCTATGTGCTACACCAAATAGAAATCCCTCAGCTAGTTAAGCTTTTTCATTTCTCTTGATGGAACTGTAGTGGTATTTTTCTGCCCTCTGAACATTTGTTTGTAAATCAAACAGCACAAAAAAAAAAAAACCATCAGGTTTTCAAAATGAGTAACAGAAAACAAAAGGCAATACTACAAGATGAGAAAATGAGGTTTTGTTCAATTAACACTTTTGCTTTTCTCTAAGGACACATAGCCAGGCTAACTTAAACAATATCTGAGACTATGCAAGACAAATACAATATCACTGCACCCATAAATTACAGTACACCTAATTTTAATGCAGATAAGTGCTGGCCTATTGATTTGCATGTTTCCCTGGCAAAATGGAAATCCCATGTGAGTACGTTCTTTGTCTGTAGAAAATGCATTTTAAAAAACCTTTATGAATACTGCAATCTATGCTAAAAAGGAAAACATAAGTCATAGTATAAAAATGTATGGAACCTAGAGGAAGTAGTGCTCTTTTATACATACACGCATACATACATCTCTGTGCGTGCATGTGTGCATGTGTGAATGCGTGTTGCACAATCACATAGTTTTTTAGCACACAGATTTTATATTAAGTGTCTTAACTAACAAAAATTCAGCTTTAAATATAATCTTACATTAGCTGAGGAAAAAATGAAAACTGCCAAACTAAGTAACAAAGTAAGTTAATCATGAAGTGACCATGGAATGCTAACGTTAAAGAAACACCACACAGTTGTGATGAAAAGAAATGTTTGGGAGGAAAGATGAGTGCAACAGCATGTAGGTTGCAAAACCTGAACACACGGGATTCCATAAGGGTCATTAACTGACATAATCTTAACCAAAATGAATAGATATGCCATTAAGGTGTTAATAAATATTTTGGAAAGAGAATAGGTGTTTTAGGTGCTCAGGGTTGCTGACCTTCGCTGTGTTTATTAGTGGGACAATGATGCATTATTAACACACAGCAGCTGTACCTGAACTGCTGCCATGAACATAATAGCCTTTTATAGCCATCAGGGGAGTGAGATAGGAGGCCTTTATTAACCACTAGACATGATTAGCACATTATGTGAACTTTAGTAGGCAAATTATCTCATATTGAAATATAATGTTGGTTATAACTAATTGTAAACATGATTTTTAAAACTTCCCAATGCAAAACTAAGAGTTTTACTACCGTTTAGTGAATTACTGGCTAGGTCACTAAAAATGTATTTCTTTTCCTTTGTTCATCCTGCAAAAACAACTGTGTGTGCCTCACAAAAACTTACTGCACTATGATAAAACCACTGAAGTGAATGACTTCCACATCATGAATATTATTCTTCAGAACTGTAAAAAAACATAAACAGACATTTCCAACACAATTAGAGAAAACTGCTAATGGAGAAAAAAACCTTGCCTTGTATTTTCCTATAAAGATTACAAGCAGTTCTTAAAAAAATCAGTTTACTGATACATTTTCAAGAGTTAACTTGAAAAAATAACACCATGATTTACTTCAAAAAGCTTAATTTTGGGTAAGATTATCCCATTAGCCTTCACAACTGAACACAGCACTGAGAGTCCATTATGAGCAGTCTTTTATGCCCTAGCAGAAAGTCATTAACATAAAATAAACCATTAGCTTTGATATTAAGCCTCTACTATCTGCAGGTTTCTATGACTAATGTTCACAACTGTGTCTGCCAAATGATAAATTATACTTTTTTGAAAGGTATCATCCCTTTTCACCACTATTTTTCCCTTTACTATTATTATTTCAGGCTGATGCAAATACAAAGATCATATAAGAAACAAATGTTTTCTCTTATTCATGAACACAAACCTACGCACTTTTGGCAACTGCAACCAGAATATGACTTAGAAGACAGCTTCTTAAAATACAGGATAGAAATGACGGATTCCCAGAGTAAGTTCACTTTCTTCAAAGTGAGTAACATATAATGAAGCAGCAACCTATGTGTGTGTATTTATGTATAGTGTAGCACTGATACAATAGGAATTTATATGCATACATAATCTTCTCACTCTTTTGGCAGGAACTGTCTGGATAAATCTTTTGCTTCACATTGCAGACTTCACACTTTCTTTACTGACCCATTTCCCTAAGTACAGTTTATCATTGTCGTATTTCAGAGTTCTGATTTCTTCTTGCATGTAGAATAAGTAACTGGAGTTCACTGCAGGCTTTCTTAATATAACAAAAATACGCACCAGCTACAGTAACTTCCATTTAACCTTTAAGACCATATAATCGTCAACAACAATAATAGCAGGACACAAAAGTACTACCACAGCAGCTCAATTTCCATGCTTAGCCAGCAGTACATTCGAAAAAAAGCCACTTGTGCCACTTTTGATTGGTAGAGAGCAGTTTAACAGTCAAGAATGTGAATGCTAAAACGTTCTGACATTTCCACTAACCTGGATTTGTCAGATGCTCATGCAATTCAAGTATGTTTTGCAACTTAGAAAGCTGCGCGTTTCTTGGGAGGAAACCATACTACAAGGGTCTATAGCAAATCAAATAGCAGCCCAGTGAGAAATACTAAATGAACAGTTCAGGAACAGTGTTAGCATATGTGCAATTGAAAGATAAGATAGAAATATTAGTAGAGCCATATGAAATTCAAATGCTAAAAATAAACTACTTATTGCAAACATAAGAAGCAAAAGAAAACTGCAGACATTACAAATGTTGGTTGCACCAAGATCTCTACTGGAAAACAATTTTAACTTTGAAGATCAAAGTCAAGACTTAAACATTTTATTTGATGCCCTGGCTTGCTCACCTAAAACTGATCACAACAGATGGATGTAAAATGAAGATATTCCAGTGGAAGGGGAGACAAGATTTTCTTCTGTGCACTTGCTACTGTGGAAGGGCGATGTTTGTTACTGCTGCTAATGCTACATAGTCGGTCTCTAACCATAGAATAATGCAATGTTGCCATTTTCCAACTGAATGCTATAGGGAAAAATGTTATAATCAAGAAAATCTCATTCAGATTGATGTGAATTTCATCTCTGAAAGTGTTCTGGAAGTGCTGGCATAATTAACAGTCATTTGGTCCTTCTGCTATAAACCATGTTTTGGAGCAATTTAAAACTGCATTTTTAATGAGAAATCACTCCTTGGGCAGAAAATCAGTAACGTTGCACAACTAAAACAGTAGAATAGAATAAATAGAATAGAATAGAATAGAATAGAATAGAATAGAATAGAATAGAATAGAATAGAATAGAATAGAATATTTCAGTTGGAAGGGACCTACAAAGATCATCTAGCCCAGCTGCAACAACAAAACATTTAAATCCGGTTAGGCTATATTTAAAATAAGTATTTTAGTGTATGCAGCCCATGCTAGCCATCCACAGAGCATGTGTCTACTTCAGAAAGATAAACAAAGCTGCCACTAATTGTCATCGCTGTCAGTTCCAGAAGCCAAGGTCCGCATGATCCAGGGACTACCCCCTCACCACAAGAAGCAGTGCTTTCAGGTCACTCTTGAGCCATGGTGAGAGAGCAGTCAAAGGAAGCTTTTCACTTCCATCATCTAAGCTTTGTTATATTTGCCAACAGTACAGGATTTAAATATCCAAGAATTGTGAGCTAAATCCTGCTGCGATTAGGACGTTTCTCTGCTTAACATAAAGTCATGTTTTAAACATAGTCCTTTTTCCAATGCTTCTGTACAGTGTTAGGAAGACAAGAAAGTCCAGCTGAGATGAGAATCTGAGGACAGGAGGGGGCTCAGTTCTTCCTGGTAAAGTGTGATTGTCCCCAACACACACTGAATTCAACGGGAGCTGGGACTGTCTGGTCCTCCATGGTATCAACTCCTTAAAGTCCTTAAATGTAACTCCTGCTGCTCTTTGCTTTAATGTAAACACCAAAGGTACTGCATGCACTGTCGTGTTTAGATAATCCAGCATTCATAATAGTTTACAGTTTTCACTTTTTTTCAGAAAACCTCATGATAGGCTGGCTGAGGCTAATGCCCTGGACATGAAATACATCATTCCGGTAAGAGAATAAAACATTATTTCTCTCAAGGTACTCATGTTTGGCAGAAAGAAAAAACAAAAATGACTGACTGCAAATGCTTTGGTTTATAGACATCTTTGAGAAAGATTTCTCAAAAACACATATATAAATTGTTTTCTGTATGCCATTAGAACTGAGACCACTTCTTTTCTGAAACACTGGAATTTAAGGAGGCACACTTGAGGCTTGCCCACAACTCTGAGACTACATTCTAAGATCTGGTAACCCAGGGAAGAAAAGTCCATTCCCCTTCTTCCTATGTTTTTTGGGTTTGTTTTTTTTTGAAACTAACTAAAACACTTAATACATAAAAATAAACAGCACTAATGCAACTCCTTAGTCTTTCCTTTAAGAGGCAGCAACAAATTTCAAGTACAATTCTAATGCAGTATGGGACAACGTAGTTATCTAAAGGAAAAAGAAGAATATGCCCAGAATAAACAAAATAGTGATCTATTAGATAAGCATAACCTAAAATGCTGTCAAAACACTAACACAGCATTTCAGCTGTAGAGCTGTCCTTCAGAGCACTGTCTTGCCACAGTTCCGAATTTCAGATAGAGACTGCTTAGAAGCAAGCCACTGGAAATAATGTATACTTTGTAAACAGCCATGGAACATTTTACTTAGAGCAGTCACTATGGTGGGGCTAACTTTACACAATAAATTATTCTAAATGCTGTGTATAAATATATGCACTTTTGCTCCGTGGAATTCTGATTACGAGCGGGATTGTTACCTGCTTACAAAGCACAGTATTATATCTCCTTATCCACTTCCACCCAATGTCACTCCGCTTTTTTCATTTTGAACGGTTTTGCTTCCCTCTCCCTATTTTTTTCCTCTTTCTTCCTCTTTTTAAAAACAACTACAGCCTATAATTCCACCTCTGTTGTCTGGCTGTATTTTTCCACTGCACTGACAACTACCAGTGAATAAAAGAAAGATGAGTTGTAGGCTCCTGTATTTTTGAACCAGGTAGCAAATCACAGAAGAATCTAGTACATAATTCTGCAAGGCTAACCATTGGGAGCAGTAAAGACCATTATTTTCTCCCTACTGTTGGCAGGGGTCAGCATCCCTGTCATTAGCTGTGTCAAACTGTAATTGCATAACTGCACTTTATGTGAGCAGATATCTGAAAACACTGTAAAGTTGCAAGTATGAAAATATACCAGTCCTTTTTACAGTACAGATTGAAATGGTCTCTGGAGGTGACACTTCAATACAGAAAGCCACAAGTATGTTATTTATTGCTCTCTACATAAACATTTCAACTTATCATCTGACTTCTTCGAGCAGGCTGAAAACCCTGACCATATTCTTCTATCAAATTAAGTCTCTCGGATTATCAAAGTTATTTCTTTTGTACCATTCAACTCAATCAAGGAACATGGTGTTTCTTAAAATAAACTTCAACTGAACAGAGTACTCGTATTAGCCTGTAAATGTCAGAAATGCAATTATGCTTCAGATTTCAGAAGGCAAAGAGTACAACCCAAACTCTAAATGTGTCTGTCCAGCGTAAGAGCTCCACTATGTTATTTCAAAGGCTGACCTATATACTGCAGCATACCGTCCATTCTGTCTGTTTGTATAAGAGATACCTCACACAGTTGTCATAACCAACATTGTTTGCATTGTTCTTTCACTTTTCTCTCTCCATGGGTAATGCAAGAGAAACAAGGAAAAGCCTGCATAACAATATATGCGGAGTATAATGAGCTTTCACAGCAGAGAGAAATATTAGACTAAGATGCTTAGAATGCTATTTTAGGTTTATAAAATAAAGATCTAAGCCATCTTCTGAAACAAAGCCTGCCAACTGAAAATTGTAAGATAAGAGGCAACTGTTTGAATCTACATTTGTGCATTTTCCTTTGGCTAAAGAAAACTGCACTGTCAATACCTCCCATGCACATCCCCAGAAACGCACTCATACACTACAAACAATCATCTGATCAGGAAAAAAAAATAATGCTTACAGAACAATTAGGGAACTTAAAAGCATAAGTATTTGTGGAATTCATTCTCAAGCAGACTTAAAATGTAAAGAACCAAAGTCTGCCACATTTGTCAAAAAACAAACAAAACAAAACCACAACAAAACCCCAAAAATACCCAACCCAAACGCCAGGTATGAAAACAAGGGCCAAATGCACTACTCAGTGTCCAAATTGAGTTTTAACTAACTTTATGAGAACCAAGATCCAGTTCTGAATGAGTTTTGCAGGTAAAGACCTAATCGAGATGACCATTCCAATCCTGAACACGGATCCATCACAGAACACAGATCCACCACACTCCAGCCATCATCTTCTTTCCTGGGAGAGATCAAGAGTAAACACTCAACCAAACTTACTGAACACAAAATTCTGCAGGCCTCCCACCTTTCAAACTCCCTAAATACCCACAGCATGAAAAGTGAGTGACAGAGCAGCACTGTAGCATGACGACATGTTTAGAACAAGTCGGGTAAGTTTTCACAGCAATGTTAATCATTCTGGGCAATGGGAGAGAGGGAAGGGGGTGAAAAATTAAATGTTCTGTAAATGTACACCTCCAAGGGGCCTGGCAAACCTAGTCCTGTCTATTTCATGTCATCAGTGGTCAATTTGAAAGACACCTGAAAAAAAGCCGTTCCTCCTATACTCTGTATCTTATATTGAAACATTCCTGGTAAGTCTTTTCCAAGCATAAAACATATGTCTCATGACTGTGCACTTTTAAGCACATTATCAGTTCAGGCAAAGTGAAACAGAAGAGTTGCAACTTGTCTACAGAATGAGGGTCTCATTTGCATTTAAAAAGAACAGTTTGCTCCCTCATACATGGCATGACTTAAAAGAAGCTTTAACCAGCTAGTAAGGAAATTCTGAAAACGACTTTCTAAATTAATTTATTCGATTTGCAGTGCAACCCACCAAAAATGATTTAAGGAACTTAACTGGAAAATGATTTAATATTTAAGTAATTCCTGATTTTCCAAAGCATTTAACTTTTAAATTAAATCTGGCCCACTATCGCAAGAATGATGAGTGAAATGTGTATTCAAGTCATTACCTTCTTTTTGAAGCTTTAAATCACTGATAGGTTTAATAACGTTTGTCCAGTTTCATTGCCAAACGGGTCTTCAGACACTTATGTGCTTATGCCATTAATATCAGCCCAAGCGTCTCACTTGGTGACACTTTCTAGTTACAATTTATGCAAACAGACAATAAGAGAAAATAACGGCAAGCCACCGACCAAAGGTAGCAGTAGCCTCACGACTACCCGAGCACTTAGGAAAGATGAATGCACACACAGAGGCTCCTACGCATCTGGACTCTTCCCGCTGAACAAAGTTCGCTCCCGGCACAAACTTCCCATCTATAGGGCAGGTTCGCCAGATGCCGCAAAATACAGTCAAAGCTCCGCTAACAGTCATACCTCTGGGATCCCTCCTGAAATGTCCTTAGGCATCCACCACAAAGGGCCAGATTTATCCCTGAATTCTATAACTCCATTGAGTATATGTGAAATGCAGCCAGGATGAATTTGGTCCTTTCTGCTGTGATTGGTAGATGAGACCATGTGGGAAATCTTTCCTGGAAACTGAGAGGGCTTCACCCCGGCGCCGCAGCCCCCCGCGCTTGAGCACAGGCACACGCTGTGTCGCTGCTTATTTCTGAGCCCAGGCAGCTGCCCGGGATGAAAGAGACGGGCCTGAACATCCCTCTGACACGTGAGACCCTCACGACAATGGCCGAGCGCGGAGCCAGGCTGTCCGCGGCGGGGTGCAGGGCGGTGCGGTGCCCCCGGCCCGCTGTCCCCCTCCCCGGCCCCGCTGCCCCCCCACACCCGCACACCCCCCCACCCCCCGCACCGGCGGGCAGCCCCGCGCGCTGCGCACGGCGGAGTTGGCGCTGCGAAAAACATCCGCCGCAGCTGGCCCCGCACTTCCGCGGCAGGTTTCTAAACAAACCCCCGAGCGCCCGGGTCTAAACGCGGCTTGCGGGACGCGCTCGCTGCCGGCTTTCTCCCCTGGCGGGGAAGCGCTGAAGAAGTGCCCTGGGCTGCTCGCACTTCCTGGTGTTTTCCTACGGGCAGCGTTTTATTCATGTGCAAAGCCCATTCCGTAACAGCAGAGAAAGTGCAGCTCAAGCATAAAGCACCAGCTGGCTCAGGCCACCGAGGCAGTAACAATGCAGGAGCCCCAGCCTTCCTCGGCAGCAAAAGTAATGCGAAGTGCTCCGGGATCGCAGCGCCAAACTCTCGTAAACAAACCCAGGATCTGGGTTTTAGCGGGAGCCCCCTCTGCAGTCCCTCCTCCCCCGGGGCTCGGGCACCTCAGACTTGGCTCGCCACAGGTACTGACCCTACTTGCAGCTGTTGAATCAAGTCACAGAGAAATGGGGAAGGCAGTTGCACAGCCGGGACAAACTCAAGCCAATGTTCTGAACCGACTTGTCACCCTTACACAACCCTTGTCGTGCATCCAGAGCGAGGCGCGTGTATGCGTGTTTGTGTGTATATATACACACACGTCAAATACAGATGCACACACACACACACAAACGTGCTCCCGGCACCGCCAAGTACCGCTTTGACACATGAACTGCAGGGTACGCGGCGGGGCAGAGTTTCTGCCGGTTTGTGGCGGGCGCGATCTTTCTCATTAACAGCAGCCCTGGAAATTCAAGTCCACCGCATCAACATCCCTGCTCGCGCTGTTCCTCCGAAAGGGAAGATGTTGTGGAAAATGCCTCCCCCACCCACCACCACCCCACACCACCCCCCGCGCTCCAGCCGCCCGCCCCCAAACTACTCCGGGGTTTTAATTTGGGGTGCCTGCAGGGGGGCCGGTGCGTGTCCCGGCGGCCCCTCTCCGCGGCGGGCGGCACTGCGCTCCCCAAACCCCGCGCCCGGCAAACGCCGCTGCCCTCTGCCTCGCCGGTCAACCGGGTGCGCGGCTCGCCAAAGCGCAGCGCCCGCTCATGCAACGCGCCGCGACAACAGCACAATCGACAGCACAGATAAAACACCTCGGACGACACAAAACACGAGTCACCTTGTTGCAATAGTAGGGGTCCAGGCAGGGGGAAGGTCCCAAACAAGGCGTATCAGGAGCGGCTGCAGGCTGAGGAGGTGGTGAATAAAACCTTACGTCCATTTCACTAAAACATCAAGCAAACTCCTTTTCCTTTGGTCGTTAATGTTGGTGCAAAAAGAGGGGTGTGTGTGAGTGTGAGTGTGTGTGTGTGTCTGTGAGGGGAGGGGGGGGGCGACACAAAACAAGACTAAGAAGAATAAAAAAAAGAGGTGCCTGACTTCAGTAGTCAAAGAAACACCTTCCCTGCCTCACATCCGTTTGTGGTTTGTAAAGAGAGAGAGGAGAGAGGAAAAAAAAAAAAAATCTCTTCCAAAAAAGCACCGGTCTGCAGCAGATGTCTGCGAGAGAATCAACAAACCCTCCTTCTTCTACGGCAGGGCAGGTAACTTCGAGTACTTATTGTTTCCCCCGCGCATCGGCACCGGGGCGCTAGCTCCGTGCGTGCCTCTCTTTATGGGAGCCTCGGAGTTGGTTCGCTTCTCCCTCCCTCCCTCTCGCTCGCTCCCACTGTTCTGTTCCCGTTCTTTTTTATTATTATTACTATTGTTATTAATATTATTATTATTATTATTATTATTGCTGTTACTAGTTATTTGGTCGGGCTTGGTAGCGGTGTATTTTGGTTGCCCTCCGCCGTGAGGAGCGGGGCCGGGGGGTGGGGGGGAGGCGGCGGCGGCAACCGGGGCCCCCACGCACCCCCGGGGGGAGCGGCGAGGCAGCCCGCCCGCGCTGGAATGGCCGCCCCGCGCCGCCCGGCTCTCTCGCCTCGTCTGGGCTCGGCACGGCTCGTCTGGGCTCGGCACGGCTCGGCTCGGCTCGGCTCGGCGCGGCTCGGCGGGCGGCGGCAGGGGACACGGCGCGCTCCGCCGGCGGAGTCGCTGCTCCGAGTGTGCCTCACACAAAGGGGCCGGCGAAG
>JAVJGJ010000037.1:44785474-44797971 GCA_035590215.1 Microhierax caerulescens | reverse complement strand
GTGGGGGGTGGGGTTACTTGTCTTTTGGACTCAATTAAGTACTATTTTTTAAAAAAAAATATTGTTTTTTTTTTAATCAAGTAATGAATTCTAGGTCTTTTCTGCTGCAGGTTGTAATCTGCCTTGCTGCTGTCTTGCTTTCTCAGTCTGTCCTAAATGGAATTTATAGCAGGGCAGGAGCTGGAAAACAGTTATTCATCTGGCTATCTTTGGGAGGAAAATGTGTGAGGAAAGGCTTATTCCCCTTTGGTTCATGAAAAGAAGTGCTTAGAAGACTGTATGTTGTGACGAAGGTATCTCCCCCTATGCATGTTAACAAGACATTATTGTACAGGTAAAGGACTTAGAGCAGTCCTTTCCCTTTGATATTTCCAGTTTCTCCTAAGTGCACTGACGTATGTGCCATTCCTAGCTCTCCCCAGGACTTGTTAAGAAATTTTGCTAAGTTGGGTGCCAGAAATTCTATTGAGTGGTGGATTCGCCCCCCAGAAGAAGAATTTTTGTTATATTAATTCAAAAAGTGATTAAACAGTACAATACTGGAGTGGGGAAGGACTGAAATTGCTCCTTATACTCATCTTTTGGTATGTGGGTGGACATTGGTAACTCAAAATGATTTAAAAGTACTGTTACCGAGAACTCAGCAATAGGGAATCCTGAGGGCAGAGGCACTTCTTAAACACTTTCTTCTTCAGAATTTAAAAGCTTTCCTTATATTCATTTGGGATTCTAATTTTTTTTCTGGAATTGCCTCTAATCTTTCTTAAACAAAAAACAACAAACAACAAACAACAAACAAAAAACAAAAAACAAAACAGTTCACAAGAGGAAGGTCGAGAGTTGGAGAAAAAACATTGGGCAGAGTGATGGGGAAAAGGTATTCCACTTTTTTAAAATACATCCAAAGGTCTGGTTTTAGTCTATATGGTCTCATGCATCTCACCTAATTTCATGTACCTAGGTGAGAAGTCAGTTACTCTATATTCTTCCAGTTGGATAGGGACAGTGATGGATCACTCCAAATTGCCCACACCACCTCTGCTTTTCCTGGTCTCTTCCCATGGATTGTAAGGGTACCCAGAAAAAAAAAGTAGTTTGTCACTTAGGAATCAGATATTCTAATGAGACTAAAACTCTAGTCTTAAAAATCATATTTCCTAAGAGATTTTAGTGCTGAAGGATGGAGAGAAAAATACCTATTGGGATTTCCAAAAGATGTTTAACTTCCGCTGACTTTAATGGGACTATTAGAATACTTTGAAACATAATGTGCTTCCCGAATACCTTTGGAAACTAAGTCTGCAAACCTGAGTTCCACTAAAACCAAACAGAATTTAGTATATTAAAAGCTTAGTCATACAAGAAAATCAAAACTTGATGCTTTAGTTTGGTAGCATTCCAAATTTTAACCTTTGCTCACTCACTTTTTAGAGCAGTTGTATCTTTAATTAAGATGCTCTGTATGCACCATAGGATTTTATGAAGAAAAAAATAACTTATGAAAATAAACAAATTCATCATTGACAGAAGTGCAGGTGAACATCACCTACAAGTACAGAGATTCAACATCAGCTAAGAAATTCCTCAACTCCTGATTGCTGGAAGTGGAAAGGTTACAAATGTGACTTAATTTTTGCCCAGCTACTTATATCCTTGATCTATAATCTTTCTTTAGACACAAGAGATTAGGACTGGATTTTTTTTTTTTTTTTAATAAAGTATGCCTGTTTTTATGTTGCTGCTATTTCTAAATGGGATGTCTCAATCCTTGTAATGTGGACTTCCACAATTCCATTTTACTGTGCAAGCAAAGTGATCCTTGCTTTGCTCAGAACTTCACTGACATCAAGAGGATGTAGTGCCAAGATGTAAAAGCTTCCATGTAGACTAATTTGCAGTATTCAGCCTGAACTAGCATGTATTTGTCTTTCTTGTAGTTGAAATACGCTATTTATCCTGAAACAACAGCATCAGTAATCATTTAGTAAGGTATTAAAGAAAGTGAACTGCAAAATGTTCATGATACACAGGTAATTGTATACTATTATAGTTATTAATTAACATATTAGAACATGTACATGGAAAACTATTGTGAACTAAAATGGAGAGCATGTTCTGATATAGTGAATTTTTGCTAGATATGTTACTAACACTTGTATTATTATGCACATAAGCAAGTAATATTCTTAGGAATCCTGTATTTATTACTTATTGCTTTAGATAATTTCAGCAGGAATAACTAGCACCTATTTATCTAAAAACGGTTGGGTAGATTTAGAAGTCACTGGAGTGAGAACTGATAATTTTTAAATGATCATGAATACATTTACTGTTACTCTCTTTTTTCCCCCCTTTGACACTTTTTAACAGCAATATGGCATGATTTCCAGTATCTGTTTCAGCAGGATATTTCAACAATAACACAAATCTGTGGCACAACAGTGTTACTATTGAAAAAATTCTTATACTTTATAAAGTGCTATCCATGAATGCAGCAGTGGCATGAGAACTTTGCATTACGTATAAATATGACAATAAATCCTGGTTTGTCTGTAGAAGTGACATACCTGTCAGTAAAATACACCAGAAGTAAAGGCTGAGTGCACCCTGAAGATTAAGTTAAGTAAGTTCTTTTAGGAAGTAAGTGTTGGATAAAGCTTTATTTTATTTATTACATTTCAGAAAAATGAAATAAATGCTAACTTCTGCAATGAATGAAATAATTGAACTCCAAATATGATAAGGTTAAATTTTGCATACCTGATAAATGTCTTATTTCTATATTCAGGCATAATCATTAATTTTTTTAATAACTTAGTACTGAATTCATTAATTCCAGATTAAGTATCATTACTGACATGTTACTTGGCTAAAGCAGCCATCCCACTACATCTTAAAAATAATTTTGCTACATTTAATAAAACAGTATCTTCATGAATTGCTTCCCATTACTGTGATGAAATGATAAATTTAAGTAAATTGTCTTTGCTAAACAGAGTATCATTTTTGGGTTTGGTTGTTTTGTTTGGGTTTTTTTTCCCAGAATAAAAGAAAAAATCTCTATTGAATGTGCAATGGAAGCAAGTGTTTTTCCAGTTCAGCAGTTTCTGCTGAATTGTAAACAATTGGGTTGTTTCAAGAGGAGAGTAGCATGGTCCATAACTCCGACAGCTAGTAGTAGTTTAGTTTACTGCTTCTACCACCTGCCTTCTGGCTTAATATTGGAAGCAAGAAGCATGCAATTAAGTATGAGGAAATGAAAATAAATGACACTGTTCATTGCACATTACAAAGTGCCTGGCAGAAAGAATGCAGCTTGCCTGGACCTGATGACCCCTGGAGAAAACATGTCTTGTGCCTGGGAAAGCGCCAGTGAATCAGACTCTGACCCTGGCTTTATCTGTTATCAAATGCTTTGGTTTCCTTCTTAATAATTTCAAACTTTTTTTTTTTTTTTTTTTTTTTTTTGTAATTATAGTCAGCTTCTGAAAAGCAGTGAAATATGAAAGTGAAACATATATCATGTGTATACAGGCTACAGGACACCAAACACACAGGGATATTTTCTAATTTCTTGAGAAAAGTTACTTGGATTACATCCCTAATTAGACCAATTTGAACTGATTATTAAATTCTAAGACTTATTCTAGAGGTGACCAGGTTTTTAAAAAATTCATTCCATCTAAGCAGCAATATTGCATTTGGTACGATATGATTTGGTATGATAACTCAAACCTTCCCCACAGTCCGGAGTCTGAATACTTAAAACCTGTTTCATTTTAAAATGCCTGCTCTGTGAATGCTATACCTTTTTTTTCTATATGCGGTTCATACAGTTGTTCAAACATAATAGTAATATTTGTTTTTTAGTCATTCATCCTAAGTTGTCTAATCACCTTTACAAAGATGAGTAAGTGTTATCCTGATATTACAGAATAGGAAGAAACTGCACCAAATCTGGTGGCTTGCTCAGAACACATAGCACACAGAAAGTGAGATGCCCAACTGAGCAAGAGAATAAAGAATTTAACATAAATCATGTTATTGTGCTACAGAAATCAAATTAATCTTTTTTAAATCTCAGATTACTCTAATGTGTGAATTCAACCACTACTGTCTGATTTGGATGGCCACGTATAAATGGTGGGGAAGGTTTCATAATGAAAGCAGAAGCAAGTAGTCACTTTCTTGTCTTCACTATCTGCTACAAAACTAGTACTCATATAAGGTTTGCCAAAATTTTTAAACCTTTCCGTGAAGCTAAATAGCCAGAGAATATTAAGAAACATACAATTTCAGGTAGAAATGCTGCCAAGATTTTGTGGGTTTTAATTATTTCATCTTGAACAAAGGAGCAGCTTGGTAACATGATGGGTATTGGTTTATTATTTATTATGAGTATTATTTTTTTCACTCCATAACCCAAAGTAAAACTCAAGGGTGCAAAATTAGGAGGAATTGAAACCTTATAAGGATTCACAGACCCTCCAAACCAAAACCACCATCTTTCACATTTCTGGCTATATGCAAGTACACAAACTCTTTTTCTCTCTGTAATATTACAGGCACATTCTGTGGAAGGGGTTTTGTTTTTTCAGCCACATTTTGGGTAAGTTCCCCATGTTCTGTGAAAGGTAGTCTTCTCTATTGCACTCATTAATAGCACTTTTTAGACCCCAACAAAAATAAGGGTATCTGGATGTCATTCAGTCTCTGCTAGTTAAAAAGCACGTCTTTTCAGAGATGCTTTCTATCCATAGTCCTGCACAACATGAAATATGGTTGAAAGCTGTATTACTACACTGCAGATTGCAAAGCAATTCACATTCACACTTCTAAGTGCCTCTCCTTTCAAGACTTATGGATGTATGCCAAATTACTTGCATTGTGGTATATGGCCTTCTATATGTACTTTATAGAATAGGCCTTTGGTTTCCATTAAAATCAATGAAGTAGAGCCCAAAAGAGCTTTTCTGAAGTGTGTACTAGATGTCAGGCAAGGTTAATAATAAAATACTTTATGTATAATATGCATCTTCAACATATTTCAGTGTTTAAGATAGAATTTACTGTATTCAGGAGGGAAACTACTGCTAAATTTAAATGTTGGGAAGGGTTAAGTGCAGCTTTCATTTTTTTGCCCTTATTAGTGTCTTTGTGATAATGGAATATATGATTTCATACCTTATTTAGGCTGTTGCCAAATGTAGTGGACCGGCAGCCATTTAAGGAGCCCAAGGTCCTGTGTTAACAAAACCATCATTGTTACTGCAAATGAAATGCGAAAGACACAAGATACCCTCCCATGCCACTTCATCTAGACAAATTAGTGACTATGCCATGCTATAGTGCCTAATTCTTAGTCACTAAGTTCACATATTTCATTACAGCAGTCAGACAAGTTAAAGCAGATGATCAGCAGGGGTGGTAAAATAATATACTTTATTATTATTAATTATTAAAATATCAGTATGATTACTATTAGTTATATCACTATCATAAATGAGGCAAACTGATAGATTTTAAAAATACAGACCTATGGCAAACATTTTAGTGACAAACTTGGGAAAGGAGGGAAGAGGCAGATGCTTTAAAAACATCTAAGTAAAATATGGACTCCAGTGAGTTTAGTGAGGCTAAGGAAAGGTTGACTTGAAAGAAGAGAAAAGGCTTAAGAATGAGTGTGATGGTGGAGGGTATTGCACCTTTCTATTTATTTATTTACATTTTCAATGTCATTAGTAAAGTTTCCCTTAGGTCTACAGTATCTAGAAGAAAGCAGCAATACAGTTTTAAAATTGCCTTGAAACTTAGAGGACAAAAAAAAAATACATTGAAATCTCTGTCAGTGGCTGTTGTCAGTAAATGCAAAATCCATGAAGTTTTGTTCTTGTTAAAAGGATGTTTTACTGGCGTGGCCTAGTGAGTTGTGCTTCCATTTAATATTATATTTTTGTAGCTGGGTCCCTGTAGGTTGTATTGTCCAGAAGGTGAATGAATTTCATGCAATGTTTTTTTCATTTTAATTGTAGCATATGTGAAAGTCCTGCTCTATGTCTCAAGGATGTTCACTAATATCTCCGTCTGTGGTGAGCAAACATCAGTACGTCCATTTATGAAAATAACTTGAAAGAAGTGATAGGGAAGAGGCACCTAAACGTACTGGAGTAGTTGCAATAGATAATTCTCCGTAAGTAAATTTGGAAATGAAGCAAACTGATGCCCTTTAAAAGAATGGTAGCCTCATTAGTCAGACAGAAAGTATGCTGGTTAATTTTGAAATACAGAAAAGAAATTTCTGGAGATTAAATATAGTTTGTAAGAATTACTATATTGGGACATGCTTCCTTTTATCTCTGCTAATAACGCATGAAGGGTACACGTAGGTTATAGCAAACAGTGCGAGCACAGTATGGTCTTTCATTTGATATGCTCTCCTATGCTTGGCAGTAGCTTCTGGTAGCTCTAACCTCCATGAGTTCATTTAATCTCTTTTAACATCCTAAAGATCAAGTGTGTCACAGTAAGAAAGTTCTTCCACTGAAGTGGTGGAACAGAATAACAAACTCACAAGTGAGAACTTTTCATGCTTTCTTCACCGAACTGTAAAGAATCGGCCATGATTACATAAGCCTTTTCTGCAGGGCTTCGGCAGCTCTAAACATTGTCAACTAAGGTGACAAAAATCAATTAAAGTACCCAAAGTAAGGCTGTAAGTAGCGTAAAAAAACCCAAAGGGCAGAAAATCCAAATTTATTAATAAAGTTGCAACTATCCTTTATGTTGAAATGACTCATTAATTTATAACAGTTTAAAGAGGTTGCTAGTTGTTTGCCTAGGCTTTCACTTGCAGGCCAACCAGATGCTGGAGATGAGGAAAATGTGGGAAAATAAGATGCCTGAAGAGGTTTGGAATTTACATTAATGTAAGATGCATGGCTGAGTCTATAGGAAATTACTTGGTAATAGGAGCACACAGTGAACAGAAAAAATAAATTTCAACTCAGTACTGCTGAAAGTTGAATTCTGCCCACCTTGCTGAAGAAACCCTCTCCAGCAAATAGAATTGTGGCACAACAGTGGCTGTGACCCTGAGATAATGCCTGGTGCCAGGACAATGGAGATAATGTGGATGCCAGGGTATTATTTGCCAGCCATTATTAGCTCATCGGTGGCTCACTAAATGTTCTCCAGGTGAACTGCTCTTGAGACTGCTAGCCAGATCTTCAGCTGTTAACAAAAAGAGAAGATGTGAGTGTGAGGAAAACATCAAATTCTCGCTTAAAGTCCCAGCTGTCTCATGCAAGGACCTCCTGCCAGATTTTGTTGGACTAGTTCTTTACTTTCTCTGCTTTTGTCCTCTGCTGTTAGCCCCCAAAAGTACAGCAAGTTGTATGTTAAAATCCAATGTGTCTTAAAGTAAAAAATGAGTTTATGTACTTATCCAACAGAAACATTGGAGACTGCTCTCTACATTCTTGATTTGGCTTGAAAGTGGAGACCAAAGGCATGGTTGCTGGTCAGATGCCGCAATATAATAGCAAGGCCAGCATTCAGATGTGGCTGGTAAAAGATGAGGATGCTGAGACCTCTGCACAGTGTACACTTAAGTATGGCCTAGTATGATGTGAAGTATACCTCGTAACCTATCTTGCCTTTTTGGTCCCAGAATTGTGAGGAAAATGAAGAATCTGCTATTGGCAAATGTGTGTACAGCAGTCTTGAAAAAATTCTGGGAGGTGGTGATTTTTCGCAGCAGAAAGGAAGTCTCTTCAGAATGCATAAAATGTGATGTATTAGCATAATATTGTTATCAAAGATCAAGCGTTATAATATTTTGTATTTTTTCATTGGTGTTCCATAAACATACAACAATAGCAGGTTAATATATCAAATGCATACATAAAGTCTTCCCACTGTACATAACTGTTCCATATATTACTGTTATATCTTATGAGATTAAGTAAACACAGAATGTAATGTACTCTACATAAATATAGCACTACTGAATCATAATAAAAATTTTAAAATATCTATTTACCATGAGAGCTGTGTCAGAATCTTTCAGTGAAAATGGTGGTTAGCTGAAATGGGTTTTTCTTTTCCCAGAAATGTACAGGCTTCAACAAAATTTCAGTTTCAGGAAGGATTTTCTGGTTAAACCTGAATAGAACAGCACACCCAACTAGCCAATGGATGTGTGTGCACAAAGGTCAGTCTGTCCTGCCTGCTTTGCATGAGAGGCTTGAACCTGGAGTTTCCACTTAGGTGAATGCCCTCCCTCTTGCTGGTAGTTTCAGTTTCCCCCACTGAATGTGCTCCTGTCTGTTTACACCTGTGAGTAAGTGACCATTTTGAAGCTGGAGCTTCAGACCAGCTATAGCACAGTGACCCGGGAACTCAAGGGGAGTGAAAGATGTTCGTGTTCTTGGAAAACTTTTGCATATTTCCAAAATCGTCGTTAGAAAACAAGACTTCTGACAAATATGAAAGTTACAAAAAGGACAACACTTCAAATATATTAATATATTCTTGAAATGGTAATATTTCAAGAGGTAAACACTGCAGCAGTAAGCGACCTCTTTATTTACTGTAAGTGAAGTAACAGTGTATACCAGAATTCACATGGCAGAGAGAGAAATGTTGCCCCTAATCTGTGGAGACAGTGACAAGTTCTTGTTACAGCCGAGAAAGGTGTGAATCCAATGGTTCTTACAGACTTCTGGAAAGGCACATCCCCTACGCAAGCTGCAGGTGGGTGCAGCAGATCTGCCTGTGCAGGCACCGGCTGAGCGTCAGGGCCAATTGCTAATCCACCAAAGGGACAACAAAGAGCTCGGTCCTGCATTTGCTGAAGCCAACATGAAGCAAATAAAATATTAAGTGAAACCCTCACTACATTAACTTCTGTGGCCTTATATCTGTTTCCCATAATACCTTCTTACCCTGCATCTCATTTTGCTATGAGGCAGTCTCCTACAACATAAATTCTTTGCTTGTCCCCTTGATATAAGATTTTACTTTACTTAGAATGTTTGAATCTGTTTGCAAAGGCAGGATAAAAAAGCATTTTATTTGTGCTATGAAATGAGAGAGTGGAGCAAGCTCCTGCAGGCAGGCTGCTTTGTTGAGTCAAATTTATACTCTCATTTTGAGTGTGGAGCTTATACCATTCTTCACTTCACAGGAAAAGATAAGCTTTACGCTAATACAGAGTAATCTCTGTACAATCCCTACTCACTTTCTCTGCTTTCAGCCACACCCTAGCGGGAAATTTCTCTGAGCAATTAACATGGGAATTGGCTTTTAACTGTGTTTTCAAATATATCAGTTAAATTTCTTGTATTGTTATGACAAAGAGATTTTACTACTGCTAATAATAGATCTTTGATAACAGATAAAACCGAGACACTGAAAACTCCTACATGTGGACCTTTTAATTTCCTAATACATTTCGACCATTAAATAAGTTACATTATTGTTAGTTTTAAAACAAATTTTAAATTGGAAAAGCTATGAGTGAAAAAAAAAAGTTATGGCATTGTGTTCAAAAATCTAGACGATGAATATTTTCAACAAATATTAACTATTAAGAAGAAGCTGGTTATAGGTAATCTCGCACTATTTTTGGTTTCTGTGATGTTTTCACTGTAATGGAGCGGTTGTATACAGTAGGTAATGCTAGCTATGTCAGTATGGGTGTCTTGCAAAAGCTAAATAAATAAAAAGTGACTTAGCTTCTATTTACCTTGCAGCAGGTGAACAAATAAGGTGACAGTGAAATAAATTATTTTTTCCTGCTAGCTAAGCATGTCGTCAATCCTTCTTACTAAAGTAATGAAGCAGAGAAACAATATTTTGTTTGCTTTTCACTGTGGTAGAGGAAGTTCACATCAAAAATGAAGATAACACTTCAAATTTAAGGATAGCTGTGGCATGGTATTATGGCCTGCCTGCTGAAGTCATCTACCACTTTCTGTTTTAAATGGCTTTTTAGGTGGCTCTAGACCATCCTATTATGAATATTGCCTCCTGGAAATTGCTAACATAACTTGTAAAGAACACACATGGGCAAATTATTTGGGTCTCAGAGTCACTGTGTTGTGGAAATTTTATCTATGTACTGCACAGATTTTTTTTTCAAAGGAATTATATGTGTCTTTTGCCAATAATCAGATGCTTATAAGTCTTACCTTCTTGCAAAGTGGGACTGTAAAGTGATAGTGCAAAAGAAAAAAAAAATCCATGTTTATTAGCTTCTAATCCATTCTTTCACTTGGGAGTCCAGACTTCAGTTTAAATTTCAGGGGTGCCATTTGGAACAAAGCATATGTGGAATTTAAAAAATGGCCTTTTACAAAGGCAACAGTGAAAATAGTGATCTGTTGTTTTTTAGTTTCCCTGACAGAATTGCAGGGTGGCTTTTCTCCACAGGCTTTTTGATAGTAGACTATTAAATCCACTTGTACTACCAGTCCTGGACTTCTGAAAACTTCTGTAATACATATATCTGACAGCTTGGAGAAGCAGTTGGAGGAAAGACTGTGCAAACTTGAATCCTGTGGCAAGTGGGCAAATTGCCAGCAAATTCAGTGAACCTTTTTCATTAAATTCAGTGTGTTTTACATTAAAGCTGCATTTGGCCCACTGTCTACAGCTATTGAAGTTACACAGCTCTAAAAAGTTACATGGAATTTCACCTACTTGCAAAAATTAAATTTCATGTTGAATCTATTTTAACCCCACTTGAAAATATACTTTTAAATTATCTGTTAAGGAGTCTTATGGTGTATGGCTTCTTTCTTTATTTTCTGTCTAGATGGATCAGTTAAAGTATGTGGTGATGGGTTCCTAGATAGTTTTATACACACACTTGGCAGCAGGAAATGAAAATATATATACCTGGTTCATTTCTACATAAGAAAATTCCTCTGTTGATGATGTTCTGGTTTTTATGGCTGTGCTAGAATTATACATAATTAAGATTGTTCTCCCCTTTCCCCTTTAAACTTGTATTAAATTGATTTTTTTTAATAATGGCCAACATAAGTAAATGTCCAGGAGTCATGGACCTTGAGAGCTCTACTGAGCAAGACATACTTTTATGTCCTAGAGAATATGGACAAATGGCATTCATTTCCTGCCCATACTAAGGAGGTATGAAAAGAGAAATTGGTGTAAGACAGATCTCATTTTGTTTTAAGGGAAACTTTGGGACATATAAGTAGTAACAAGGCTGGTTGAATCATGCATAGGAGACTTTGATACTTGAATGTTGTCTTGCTTTAGTCTGCAGTAGTTTTATCTTGTCCAGAAGAAGGCCTGGAATGGGCCTTACTGCCTGTAAAGTTCAGGAGGTTTGCTGCCATTGTTTCAAAACGTGTGCTGTTGTGTTGGTGTAAAATAATGGTACCCCCTTTGGTCCTCCGTAATGAGAAGTAACATGTTTCTTCAGTTGTGAGTTAGAGTCCTGAATGGGAGACAAGGCTAGAGAACTCAGCAGAAGTTGTATACACAGCTTGAAATTCACTTTGCCGTAAGATATGAGGTAAATAAAAACCTCTTTGATATATTGCAGCCTCCTTTACAATTAGGACCAGAGTGCTAAAGATGGGATGCAATATTGAAAAGAGAAAAAAAAAAAAAAAAGACTATATTTTGGTTTCATCATTTCAGTTTGAGTATACAGCCTGTTCCCGTGGATGCCTGTTAGGACATTTAGAGTGGATACCTCACCCACCAAAAGTAAGCCTATTTAAGTATTGCTATATAGGATCCACATTTCTACTTTTGCAACTACTGGCTCAAGGAATAGGAGGTGTTTGGAGATGGGGAGTATTACTATTACACTATTACTAGTGAATTTTTTGATGGAAGGTCTTTGAGAATATTCTAGACAGCAAATCATATGGTGATATGTAAGGAGATCAGAGGGAAGAGATTGCAGCTACACTTTCTCTTCGAATGCAAATAGCAGTAAGTTTTGCAGTATACATTTTGCTTGCCTGATAAAGTTATGTTCATTAGTTTCTAAGTCTCCAAAGGGACCTGGAGGGAAGTGCAGCTGAATGCACTAGGCAAGCACAAGGAAATTATGTGAATGGAAATGGTTTTCCATAGTGGATATGTTACAGCTGCAAAGCCCTATGTCACATATTTGAATTCCACACTATCCAGTTCCTAGGTCAGAAGGCAAAATTCCTGACCAAAGGCTGTTTGCTGGCCCTTTTGAAAAGAGCAAATGTCATAATTTTTTTTTCCCTTGTGGCTGGGGGCCATTTGCACTAATGGGAAATCTTGAGACTGGAAGGGGACTAAAGCTCCCTTGGTAAAGAAGCCAAAGTTATATTCACTGATATTAGACTGTTGCTTTATTCTGTAAATTTATTCCGGGACACCAGTTTTGAACGTTGTCATAACATGCAGGGATGCAACAAGGAAGGCTAAGGTCCATTTGGAATTAAATCTGGCAAGGGATGTCAAGGACAACAAGGAAG
>JAVJGJ010000037.1:44750422-44779599 GCA_035590215.1 Microhierax caerulescens | reverse complement strand
GGGGGGAAGATGAAGGAATGTGCTTAAGTGGCAAATCTGGAATGCATGCCCACCTTGGCCTCAAAGGCAGAAAGTGGTGGTAGGAGAGTAGGGGCTCTGTATATATTTCATTAGAGAACATATATTCTGTCAGCTGAAAACTACAGAAAATTTACTCTTCTGTTGATCTCCTGATGTTTCTGCCAGAGAGGGGCAAATCTGAGATCAAAATAAACCTTAATTTAAATGTAAACCTGTAAGACTTTTTGCTGTACCAGCAAAACTGAAGTCCAAAAAATTACAGATTTTTCTTCTACAGCTGATCTATTTACATTAGCAGGAAAGAGTAACAGATTGGTGGAGTAAAGAAGAGCTCGATGCTTTCAGGAGCTTCTAGTATATAGTCTGCATAATAATGAAAATCCTGTTTTACTCAGTAATTTTTACAAAGAGCCCCATTCTTGGAACATGAAATCTCCAGAAAAGTGCATCTTCATCTCAGGGCAAAGAATTATAGTAAAACTGTTCTAATTAGGTAGCAAGTGTCAGCAGTCATTACCATTAAATTAATCAATCTTTTGTACCAAAAACCTGCTGCTCAAAGTTGGTGTCTCTGAAACTATAATGATCCTTTACAATTTCACAGCGTGTTCCACCCCCAGATAATTTTTGCATTTTGTGTGTACACAACATTGGACCTGGTAGGCTGTCTGGAGGAGGCTTTTAGCAAGCAGCTGACCTAAAAGACCCTACATGAAGTGCAAAGAAGGAAAACAAAATATACTGTTGCCTCTTGGGGTTCCATAGTACATCTACAGTGTTACCAGAAGGTTCAGGAAGCGGCATCTGTCAAGTGTGAGGTTCTTAAGCTCCAAAAATGCCCTAATTCTCTATTAGGAAAGACCTGGAGATTTTCATCCACCAGAATACTCCCATCTTTTGGTCATACACAATATATATAGCCTATACACACATTTTTCAGAAGTATTTTATTGCCCATTTGTTCAAATTCACATTTTATGTTTTTATTCCTTTGAAAGTGTGAAAGTAATACTTGTTCTGTGTTAACAATATGGTGTTTTTTATTACCAATGGTATGATTTTTCACTTTTGAATGCCGATATTCTGCTCTTGAATGGGTCTATGATGAAATTGCATCTACTCTATGTTTTTATAAATATGAAAATAAGATGACAATGAGGGGTTAAAAGTAGCCTATGAAAATTATTAAATGACTTGTTTCTCTGATGTTTTAGTTTGTAGCATAAATTAATTATAACAGCTGTGGATGAGTATTCAGGTCTGGGATCTGAGTTTTGTATTCAGAGGGATGTGTTGAAAGTTAAACACACTCATCAGTGTCTCCTTAAGTACATGAACATTTCTGGTGCATTTTGCAGTTTTACAGCTTTGCTCCAAAAACAACATCATGAGGTTATACAATGAGACACTCAAACAGCCAAGGGACACAAAAACACTGTCAGAATCACTGGAGTGCAGTTACAGAGCACTTTATAAAGTAATATGAGTAATTGCATGTAACAATTGCCAATATCCACAAGCACTGTATATAATGTCTGTATTGCAGTAGGTGAGGAATGCTGCCACAGAGTTTTAAATCACAATTATCTTCTGCTATAGGGGTTCATTCCAACTAGCAAGCTTGACATTTCCTTGCAGTGGTTTCTCCTTCACCTACTGCATCTGGCCTGCACTACTGAAAGTGATTCAGTAGTGACAAATTTTGCAAAGTTACAGTATTTTAAATCCTCATTGTTCTAGCTAATGTTCTGTTAAGTTTTTTTCTGGTTTACAAGTGTCTTCACAGATTTATTTCAGCTGGAAGGTCCCCAGGCACTGTGGAGATGGAATAGGCTGCTTGGTTTTGTTTCACATAAGAAACAAACCCAAGACATTGTTGGCACTGGTGCACTTCAGCTCTCTGACAGGCAGTGGTGGATTTTCCAAGAGTGTAAGAAAATAGGGGTCAGAATAGCCTCAGTACCTTGAATTGCAATAGGGGTCTACTGCCACATCCTCAAAGGAGTTTCTCAGAGACACAAGCTGTAAATTGCAGAGAAAAATGAAGGGGATGCCTTTACCCAGTTAATTAGCCTGTATCTTCTATAAAACAACAAACACAGGGTGACAAAGTTCTTGATGCAACAGAGTGGGTCTTAAAATATTGTAACCTTTCTCTAACTTGCAAAGTGGCTTGCTATTTCTTTAAACGTCATGCTTTATTTCCAGAGGAATGTACCAAGTCATCATAGGAACGCTGAAGTCCTTTGCTAACTATAAATAATCCCATTTACTGACACTGTCAGGTGGTCAAACAGATAACCAGTTCCCAAGAGAGTAGTGGTTGCATGCCTAGTTGCAAAGATGGAAGAGCTGGTGCACAGAAGACAAATTTTCAGTGCCATAGTGACCCCTGAATTGTAATGACAATCACTTTGGTCAGTGGTCTTTACAGTGGGCAAGAGTTGGAGAAGAATTAGCTATGAACTTCAGAACAAGCTAGTGTCTGAGGACTCGTGGTGCATGTGGAGAATTCAGATGCATCTCTCGGTGACCAAGCTAGGGAAGCCAAGCATTATTTCCTGACTAAATATTGGTAACTAGTGCATTTCTGTAGCAATTCTTCATTTCTTTATAAAATCATATCTTCTAGTTAAACATCATTCATCAAAAAAATCCCAGCCAGCTTTACTTGGGAATAAAGCGGTAAACTTTTTTATGAACTGGAACAGAAAAAAACAAAAATCAGCTTTATACATGCTAGTGCTTGAAAAATGGTCATATAAATTGAGGACCTTGGAAAAAAAAATATCTGTACATATTGAAGTGTAAATGCTGAAAGAATAACTAGATGTTCACAGTCCCTTTTCCTCCAGGGATAATAGACAGAACAGCAAATAATGGTACAAATGAGAATAGTACTTTATGCTGTTTGACATAAAATACACAATGGAAAACTAATATAGTTACATCAATAAATCTTTTAAATGCAGAGAATTCCCTCACTCCAGTGTTGTATTATGAATTCAGTAGCGTAACACTTTATTTGACAGTTGGTAGCAAAACTTGAACTCAGATTATTAATAACTTTTCCACAGTCTATCATTAATGTCAGTGGGTGTGGTTTAAGGATTTTATTTTGGCAAGTACAATATGTTAACATATTAACTGACTGCTCGTATAGTCAGAGCAGAAATGCTAGCCAGGGAAGGCATTTCACACCAATTCTGAAGACACTAAAAATAAACTGCTACTTACCAACTCAGACAACTTGGTAAATGTCTGATTTCTCCAGCCTTTGAAGTGCTACATCATCACCTAATCTAGGGTTTAAGACATTTCTTTCAGTAAGCATTTACATAGAAGAGGGCAGTTTGGCTACAGGATGTTTACAGCAGACAAATCATGTCAGTGATATCTTGTCAAGTTTAACATCCAGTGAAGGCAACCGGCGTCAGTATGTTCTGCTGAAAGAAGAGGGTGGCTGTAAGGTCAGCCTGTGGAGCTGCTGCCTGTTGACCTAGACCGTCGGGCACAGATTCAGTTATTCATATCTTAAGTTAGGCTACGGGGTCTGTTTTTTAGTGTACTGGTATACATAATACCTTTACTGCAAACTACAGTTGGTACCATATAAGAGGCCACTGTGTCAGCACAGAATGGTATATAAATGTAGTTCTCTGCACCAAAAGCTGAGCTAGATGAGCACTTGACGATTTGCTTTGAATTAAGAAGTGAGCATAAGAGCAGACTGGTAAAGGTCAATTACTATTTTTCATTCCTATTCCTTGTTCTGGGAAGAATTACAGTATCTTGCCCCCTTTAGTGTGATGATACCACAGGGTAGTCATCGTTTGAGGTTGTCCAAGACTCTCCTAATCCTCCAACTGCTGCTTCGTAACAGGCAGTATCAAGAGGGCGTACGTTCTCTTTTTCAGTGTGTGGACTCACAGTCTCTCTGATCACCTCTCTCGCCTTTGAAGCCACGTAAAGCCTGTTAGAAGCTAGCCTTAGACGGTAAATCTCAAGTTACAGAGAATATAAAAAGCTGTGCATGGAAGTTGCCTTGAGCAGATTATCTAGTTCCTTCTTGTGCTACCAGGCTGAGGACTCAGACCTAGATCATTCCTCACAGATGTTTACTTAAACTACATTTTTAAAAAAAAGCTTTGAATGGAAAGTCTCTTTAAATCACTGTATTTTGCTGCTAAAGACAGGTGAAATATTTTAGCACCAGCTGGAACTTTTTTTCCTGATAGCTGACTTAAATGTCACCTGTTACAAATTAAGATAAGTATTTCTCTTACTGTTATGGGATACAGAGAATATTGACCATTGTCTTTTTGATATGTATTACAGAAAAAGGTAACTTTTCAGGCTGAGCAATCATATTTTTTCATTTTTTCTTTATGTTATACTTTGTAAATATCTTGTGATTCTTTGTTGCTGTGTTCATATTTTATTAATTTCCTTCTCTAGAAGAGTGGTATGATTGCTGAATTATCCTTGGTCTATCCTACTTAATTTGCTGAGTCCAATTTTTTTACTTTCTGTCTTGTAGTCTTTTCATGTGGGCTATCTTTTCTCTAGTTTGTTTATTAATACATTGTTTAGACAGCTTTAAAAGCTTTACTAATGTCAAGCTAATTTACATCTATTATTTTCCACCAGCCAAAAGAACAATTTTTCTCTCACAGGAGAAATTTATACAGGCTTGACATAGTATGTCCTCAAAATCTTTGTTGATCGTTTCTTGTCAGCTTCTCCTTTCAGCACTTAAAGATGGATTGTTTAAGAATAATGACAGCAACAATGGTTGTAGTATGTTCTAATGACCGTAGGCATTAGCTTATCTCATATGCAACACCCTAAAACTGCTTTTATTCCCTTTTCAAGTACTTTATTTCAGTGTCCACAGTTCCTCCCCTGTCGATTCTTTCTGCATCTCTAATAGTTAATATTTTTTTCTTGTCATTCTTTAATATCCTAAGTGTAGAACTTCAGTGCATTTATTTACTCAAACCTTTTTTTTTTTTTAACCTACCAATTTCCTTTTCTGTCCCAATATATATTTTGCTGTTGAAGCTGACTTTGTTAAGCAGCTTTTCATATTTAACCTCTTGTTTGGGCAAAATGTCATTGGATAGTTCAGTCTGCACTGCATCGTATGGTTAATTCTGTATTAAGTAATGGACTTAATTAGCCTCTGTTTTTCTTTTGACTTATAAGATCTTCTTGGATGTGCAATTCTGTGTGAATGTAGAACCAGTAGAAATCGTATTTGATAACTCCCTTCTGTTTAACGTATTGCCTGAATTCAGAAACACAGGATATCTGTACAAAAAATGGCACAACTGGTTTGCATTTCTGAAAGTTTCCAAAAGGCGTATTATTGGGGTGTCATGCTACCGATAAAGTGAACAAATTTCACCTTTTCTCTGTATAAGTATTACTGTACCTTGAAGTTTTCGTTCAGTTTATAGGATTTTTGTTTTTCCTAAATAAAGTAAACACAGTGAGCAATAAGGGCTGATATTAAAGAATGTTTTGAATAGTTAATGATGGTATTGCACTGTTAATGTTACTAGGCTGACTTGAAGAAGTGATGTTTCAATAAGTAATGCCTTGCAACAAATGGTGTATTTTGCAACAAATTAATTTTCATAATTGCATGCATTATTTTCACAGATAATTTTTCCAGTTTCCATACCACACCAAATGCTTCCCCCCATCCCCAGGTCTGACTACACCATGTACTTTAGTTTAGAACCTTATTATAAAACTTCAAGTTCTCAAATGCTAAAGGGAAACGGACTTTTCATACATTGTGTGCCCATTTTCAAGTACATTAAAGCCTTATTGAATTCTTTATTTCTGATCAGATTAGAAAATTTTGTTTCACAAATAACAAAGTGACAGACTGAGATTTGATTCCAATTACAAAAACTTCCCATATTGCTAATTCAGAATTTCCGTACATGTGGAAACTGTGTATTACATTCAGTGGCACATCTTTCCCAAGGCAATTAAAAGCAATGAGGTAGTTGAATGTCAAGAAGTAAATGCAAAATTAAGGACAATAAATAATTTCCTCTTATTTTAATGCCACTGGACAATTAATGCTAATGTTTTGAGGACATAGAAATTTCATAAACATTTTCTTTTCATATCCTCCTTAGAGATATCTGGCGACTATCATATGATGAAGTTTCTGAATTTCACATGCAAAAACTCTGCCCTTCCTATTCACTCCTAATAGGTGCTGAGAAAACTGCCAGAAATCCCTGATTTGGCTCCTGTGCCAAGGCCCTACCACTGCAATGAAGTTTAAATGACATTAGGATTCCTTAAGTTTTGAGTTAATGGAATATGAAAAGTCCTTTTCCCAATGTTATTCCTAGAGTATAGGATGTATGGATACAAAAAAAACATAAAGGGCATCTCAAAGATAATATAGATCTGTAAGACATGTATCCCTCATGTCATGCTGCCTTGATGGCAGGTAGGTTTCACAGTGTGCCTAGGACTGCCCTCTTGTAGAGCCTATAAAAATCCCAAAGAAATTCTAAAACCCCTTTTGTTTGACACAGAAAAGCTGCAGTGTACAAAACATGAGAAACTAAATGGAAAGAGACAGGTGAGCTATGTGGACCTTTTTGTCTTTCATCCTTCTGAATAATTTATCCAGCAGTAGATGTGTAAATATGCCAAATATGCCAAATAATATAGTTATTTTGGGATTGGGGAAAACTGCAATTCTTAAGAGTGAGAACTGACAGAAAGACGAGAAACAGTGGAGGTTGTATTGTTCTTGCATATAATGCTCACTTAAAAGCACAAAGAGTTAATCTTATCATCCTGCACATGGCTGCATTTATAAAAGATAAAAATCACAAACAAGTAATGCAGAGTTACTTGTTACATATTCTTCCCATTACAGTTGACAGGTTCATTAATCATACAGTGTATTTTACTATTAGAAGCTGTAAAGAAGATCAAATCTCTTGTAATTTTTCTTCTTCTTTTCCATTTGATAAGTGTGTTCTTTCAATGTGCAGATAAAATATAGTGTCACTCACAAACAGTCTCAAGAGAATTGCAACTATCCAGTTAGAAAATTCATCCTTATTTGCAATGTAAAATTCCATGGAAAATGCATCATTTCCTTTTTAACTTGGCCATCAGATTGAGTAAAATGCATATGCCTGGGTATTCACAAAAGAAGTAATCCAGAATGAAGTGCCTGTGGATGTGAGCAATGTTTAAGTAATAGAAATATTGCTTACTGCATGTTGAAAGCATTAGCTATGAATACCCCTATTCATAACATCACATTGATTCATAATTAAAGCCCTGTGAAAATTATAGAGCAAGTTGACATGTTTCACAAGCTGTTCATGGTAAATGTAGCAAATTCTACAGTTTGTTGTGACTTGCCAATAAAGAAGTCTCAGGAAGAAAGATAAAGAAGTGATTCTACGATACTGAGTTTTAGCAAGTGTGACTAACAGAAATGACGACCTATGCAGAAGGCTTAGACCCAGTTTTTCACAGAAAATTTTGAAAACTTCCACTTTAGAAGAAGCAGTTGAACATGTCTAATGAGAAACATTTTGGAGGATGTACAGTAGTAAAGTCTAGCCTACGTACAAAGCAGGAAAGCCTTGAGAAATAAAAATAACCCTCTTACCCAATGAAAGTGAAACAAAGCACTGCAAAGCTGCATGCAGCTGTGAAGTTACATACTGAAGCTTCACTATTCTTTTCTTTTTAAGGAAGAAACTACTAATTCTGTGTCCTTATGTTGTGTGTGACACTGTAATGTGTGTTACATGGTCTGCTTTGTGTTAAGATTTCCACATCAGGTGTTCTGTTAAATATGTAGAAAGAAACATTTTGAGCTAGACTATAACAGATGATATCATGAAAGTGTGCATCAAGCTGATTTTCCACAGAACTTTTCAGAAGCATCAGGGAATGTTTGAAGACCTGTGGTTTAAATGTCTTCACAAAGCGGGGAAACAGACTGCCTAGTTTTTTCTTGCACCGTCCTTTGATCTCTGTAAAGTCGAATTGGGCTTTCTATCATACTAAAAAAGAAACAAATCTGATGCACACCAATACGAAGTTTACACTTCTTCATATTTTATGGAAGTATATTCCATATTTATATTTATATTATGGAAGTGGAGGTGCTCTCCTACATGGTAGTAGCCTCCTCTTTTCATGAACATTAACACCCATCTCTTCAGACAAAAAAAACCCCAAAAAAAAACCCCAAAAAAGGACAATATTCATACCTCACAGTAAAAAAAGAAGCCTAAATTAACACTACTGAGGTTCCCATTCAAATTCTTTCAAAAATAAGCTTTCATAGATAAAAGTGCAACTGATTGGACAGGTTACCTTTATACAAAGTCACTAGTAACTCTCTCCAAGAGACAAGCTTGGTAAGGTAATTTATGAGGTGGGTGAGGAGTTTGGAGCAGTTAAGGAGGAATGTAGAGCTGCTGTAGTTTAGAACAAGAGGTGAAGCTTCTTCATAATGAGATGCACAAAAGGACTGTAAAACCACTTCCTAAAGCAGTTCTGGTACTGGGTGAAGCTCAGCAAGTCTGAAGATGTAATTTATGAAGTCAAGTTTATTAACTAACATTAAGCATTACATTGCTTATACCTCTTGATCTTTCCCCCACCCCTGTATTTGGATTTTTTTAAAATTGTGTAAATAGAAGAAACTGGCATTTGGAGGTCTAAACTGGGAATACTTAAAAGAAAAGACATGCTTGGGTAAAGACATCAGTCCGCTTGATTGGGCAGTTGTTAATTGTTAATACACTAGTTGAGGAGTTAAGGCCAAATCCAATGTATTTAATAGAGACATATTTGTAACTAAAGCTACATTCTTACCCTGGTAGTCAAGTGTTTCTGAATTAAAATGAAGTCTTGCCACTGTGTGTAAGAATATATTTAATTTGCATTCAATACAAATTAATACATGCCATGTGCTCATGACAAATCAAATCAGCAGGTTTCTCAGCTGGTAACACAGGAATTGAGCTGTTGGAAGCTTGCATGTGCAGAAGACAAACCAGCCAATGATATCTGAATGAGAGAAGGTTGGAAAACGCTCTTGAGCAGAAAAAGAGGTAAAAAATTACTTCAGCAGATGTGAGCAAAGTGACATCTACAAATGTTAAGCAGAGAAGTGAAAAGTATCCAGAGGGGACATTTCATGAAAGCGATGTTACTTTTTTTCTTTTTTTCTTTTGTGCAGCAGTAATGATACCATTGATTTCAAACTAAAAGCAAGCTGTGACAAACATCTTGAGAGGTATTTGCGTAAGCGGAGGCTGCAAGCAGTTGAATCTACAGTAGGATAGACAAGTAAAGTGTGAAAAATTGTGAATGAGCTATTTTCTGTGAGAAGAACAAATATATAATAGAAAAGCTTATGGACGTAACAGAGGCTTTTTGCACTGCTAATGTTTCATTTCATGTCCTGCACAGCACTGCTATGAAAAGCTACTTGAAAGCTTCTTGGGAAAAAACATACCTTATGTTGGTGCCATACCCTGTTTAGATCAACGGGGAAAAAAATACTTACCAAAGCTTCTTGAAAGTCATGTGAAACTGTTTCTGCTCTGTTTCTATTCAAAGACCACTTGACCTTTTTGGAAAAAAAAACAAAAACAAAACATGTGGACAATCTGTTTCTCCCAGGATGTTTCTTATGTACAAGCAAATAAAAAGTAAATTAAACTTAGACTGCTACTCCTTGTTTTACATACTTTGTTTTCATGTGGTTTTGTGTACAGAAAATATATGTGCCTATTGTAGGTTTATTCTCCAATCATTTTGGGAAACTGCTGATATTTGTGACATAAATGACTTGAAAGAACTATTGAGGGACTGTTGTGGGTTTAGTGTGTTGTAAACTGATGCATAAGTGCTGATACCTCTGTGTTCATCAACACTTTTCATACCAGCACCACCTTAGTCCTGTGGGGAAAAAAGAATTATAGCTTTGGCAAAGGATTCTAGCTCTTAAATCTCTTCTAGTAGGTTTTGCTTTTTCAGAAAATATCAAATGGTGTTCGGGGGAGGTGGGGTACACAGCTATGAAAAACCCCTACTGAAATCTGAGACCTTTGTGCTTTGGCTGCATGTTTTGTTATTCCAGTGCTAACTTACTGAGGCTGAGTACTTTGAACACAGCCAAGCCAAATATGCTTTGTATCAATTAATGTTTTTAACATGATTCCCATTTTAAAGTAAATTTATTTATAAGGATGAAGTCCAGTGCCATTTCTGATGAGATACCCAAACACAAATTGTTCTCCAGTGCTAACTATTATTGCTTCGAGACATCTACTGGTACCTATTACACTGTAATATTTTTTTTTTCCTTACAAGTATCTCTTTGAGAATGATACACCAAAGAATCAGGAAAGGCAGCAGAATTACATTTCAGATCAAAGCGCATATGCAAACTGATTTTTTTCCCTACTAAACAGATTTATAGCTATTCTTTTCCAAAGCTATTTTAATTGTAGCTTTTAGTACTGATGCCATTACTAATGTGGTTTGCACTAAGGTCTCCTCTACCTGTTGGTTGAAGTCAAAGCTACATTAACTGGTAGGCTTGGGTGCTAATGGTGAAGAGTTCTGACATCTACTGTGAAATTCTTTGAAAGTATCCTGTCAAAGTCATAGACGTAATTATGACATAAATATCAAGGTCAGCGGTGATAAAATCAGTTCATCCTCTACATATCCTTGTGTGTTTGTATGTATCCAGCTTTTAGTTTGATTTGTAGTTTTCATTTTGGGGAGATATTGATGCTAAGACTTATTTAGACATTTTTACTTTCTTCTGTCAGAAAATGTATTTAGAAAATCTGGATAGTTCTGCTTTTCTTGGCTATTAGAACTTCGTGGGAAAAGTAATATTAAGGTCTTTGTGAGATTCAGAGGAATTTAAACACAAAAGTGTTAAACTATCACTTATTTCTCAATACATGAAGTAAATTATATATTGCATGTAAGAGTGTGTATATCTATATATTTATCTCATCTATCTATCTATCTATCTATCTATCTATATCTCCTGAAGATATGCTTAGTAAATCCTCAAATACTTGATACAAGTATAAGGAATTCCCATTTCATTTAATAGATTCATAGATATATGGAAGATTGATTCTTACTTCTAGACTAACCGGATGAAAGCACTACCGGGTCCTGAAATATCTTGACAACATCATTAAATACAATAGTAAATACTCTTTGCATTAGCTGAATTCACTGCTCTGTTGTATTTTTTCTGGTGTTCAGCTAACTTCTTTGATTCTGGGGTGCCACCTCAGGGCAAAATGTTTATTTTGAAGAATACATATTACAAGTCATGCCAGTAATAAATTATAATATACTGCAACGTAGCCAGAAAAAAAGACCTGCTGGTGACAGGCTTTTGAGTGTCTTCAGGAAGTCTAGTTGTCCATGCACAATTCTACTTGTATTTCTTCTCTCTGAGCTATTAACTGTTTCCCCCGCTATGTAATCTAAAAAAGATATCGTATGAAACCTGACTTACCCCTGCACAGTTGTGCAGTCTCCTCTGGGTCAGCCACAGTGGGTGTGCTCTAGTGACTCAGTATTTGTGAAACAGATAATAGAGGAACTGGCATATTACAGTCAGTATGTGTTTTGGGCACTTTTCCACCCAGATAGATTATTTTCCCAATGATTACCCTTGCAACTCTATAACCACCATGGTTCCCCATGTTTTTCTTAGAAAAGAAATCAAGTTTCCACCTAATAAATACTTCAGCTCTGGTCACCCTGACAACTCTTAATCAATTGCAACTGCTTCTAAAATAAAATCACTCAAAATACAGCACTTTAATGAGAAAGGGGATCCTTTGTAAATACCATCAGGTACCAAAGTACTGTCTAATATCTATCCCCAAAGAACCTAAAGTATCAATGTCACTCATGAAATGCTACCTTTCAGCTAAAAGACATGCAAGTTATTTACTTCAAATGTCATAATATCACTAGTTTAATAAAAAGAAGAAAATGACTTGCATGCAGGGATATTTTCTTGGTAATCTCTCCCTCCCTCTCTCAAGCAGGGACTGAAATAATTTTCTGCCCATAACGATGATAGTAGATTAATGGACTAAGAATCTGTTTTTCTACAACCAAGAGATTATCCAGAAACCCCTGCTGTTGTCTGTGCTTAGTGAGAGAGCAGGAAAGCACCTCTTACCAGTGTTGTTACAATAGCTGCCTTCATTGGTCATGGCATAGCAATCTTTATTATTATTATTATTATTATTATTATTACTGTTATTACTATTATTGTTATTATTATTACTACTACTATTATTGCTATTATTATTATTTAGTTCCTTTAGGATAGGATGTGTAGTGTAGGATACTTTCCTCTTAGAGTTAATAAACATTGTTAAAACATTTATTGTTTGTGTTGAGGGGGTGTATATTATCTGCCAAATTTGTTTTGTTAATTCTGGCTTCTATTGACATTGTTATTTTTTAAAAAATTGGGAAAATGACAGTAAGTGTAGGTTAAGTTCTGCTCTGACATATGCATGTTCATTGAAACTAATGGATTTTTGTAGACGTAACTCAGAGCAGAATGTCGTTACTTTTCATCTCCTGGCAGAGGAAGGGAAACTCGGATGCCTTACTATGTAGAAATAAATATATATCCCAAGCATATAGAAATATGTACTGGATTAATTTTAAACACTATAATATATATGTTGTGCCAGATCCAAGCTATCCTATATTATTATAAATTACCAACACGCTACATACAGGCTATTCAAGTACTGAAGGTAAAAAACAGTGCAACTGTACATTTACTGGTATAAGAAAAATAATATATAGCAAGAGAATGTTTTTAGAAAATATGTATTGCAGAAGTGAAGGGATCTGCTACAATCACATTAACAACTTTAACACAGTCCTTGTAAAACTGCTGAAGCAATGGTTAAAACCTTTTAATAAAAGCTGTTTTTTTCTTTGTGTGTATTGCTCAATTAGAACTGTGGGGCTTTGAGTATTCTATGTGCTGTTCTAGCAGAAATTAAAATTCCAGTATCTTGTTAGCAAATTTCTTTTAAGACACTCCAAAAGAGAAATCCAACAGTCATTGTTCAGAGATGCACAAAGGTGTTAATAATTTTAATTTTATGATGCCCTACAGAAAGGTTAAGGGTTCTTTTCAATACAGGAAGAGGTATTTTAATTAAGGGATAGTTCAGGCACAAGAATAAACACAAAAATGCTCAATAATGAATATAGGTTCAAAATAAATTGGAAGTCTATCAGAAGAAGTGGTTCTGGGGGGCAAGCAACTATATTTTAAGGCAAAATGATGTGGCTGGATAAGATTTCTGGGTATATGACTGAGTGATCCTCACCTTTCTTCATCCCAGTCCCATGTTGCTACAAACTGGGAAAATTATCCAGTTCTTAGAATAAGCTCAGTATCAAAAAGAGTTTATGGTTCAGTAATCTTTTGAAAGAAAATAGAAGCAAAGAAAGCAAGAATGTAGATTAATCAGTGAAAGATATGGCTTGCATTTGTGAATTGGAATAATTTGCTTCTAGTGAATGGGTTGTGGGCAATTAATTTGTAATTATTCCGCTCCACTTTGTTTGGAAAATTTCCTTCTTCAAAACTTACACATCTGTAATGGAATTGCAGGTGTAAAGTCAATACTACATTGTTTAGAGGATTCACGTGTTTATTGGCACACCTCCTCCTTCTTTTAAAAATAAAATCTTTCCTGGTCCATTCTGATTCTCCTTGAATCAGAATCACACCACCAGCAAAACTTTTTTTAGTTAGTGCTGTTTCAGCTGAACAGGCAGTGAGGGACTCTACTCTGGCGTTCCCATGACTGATGGGAAGATTTCCAATCTCTATCATTAATGGAGAGGAAACTTAAGGAGAAAAAGAATAGAAAACAAAAGGAGACAGTTCTGTAGTCCTTCACTGTTTTACAGCTGTAGTGTCCTGCCTTCCGAGGCCTCTTTGCCTCTGGCTGACCCATGTGAGGCTCAGTAAGGAAGAACAGTGGCCATCAACAAGTGACGACGTTCCTTTCATCAGTCAAGCATCAGTCCTGGAGGTTGCTAAGCCACTTGAAGTTACTGTACTTCCCTGATAACCATTTGTTCCCAACAGCTCACAGAAAAATCCGTCTAATGAGAATATGCAACTGGATGCCTGCTTCACTAGCCCTGGAACAGACTATATGGAAATGATCCTGAATTAGATCTGTTCGGACATACTGCGTTGTCTGAAAACTCATCCTGGAATTAGGGAACATGAAACACCTAGCATTTCATGATTACCGGTCAGCTTGTGCTGTTGTCTCTTCCTTTTTCATACTGTGAGTTTTATTCTCTTTAAAGGTCTGGTTGTAATTTCATTTTCTCAGTTACCTGTTTGACTTGTGAAATGTAACATTGTCATAGCATACATGCAGAATATTTGTCAGGGTAGGTATGTAATTCTGGGTCAATGTTTTCAACATGACACCTTCTCATCCTGTTTTAGATTGCATAGTTGAAATTACCCTGAATCAACAGATTGAATTGTCCCGATCCTGTTTCTCCCATTTGAAATAAAAGAGCTCAGAAATTTGTACCCAGTGATATGTAAGGTTCCAATAACCACCAAGAGGATATTCTAAAATGATTTTGAGTTGAGAATAATGTGTTGCAATATAATATTTATTATGAAATTCAACTTGGTTAGATTATCAGAAAGAAGTTGAAGAAGTGATTTGATTATGGTGTGTAAGTACCTACATGAGGAAAAATAACTGGTACTAAAGTCTGCTCGATCTGGGACAGAAAAGAACAAGCATAACAAGAACCAATTGGTAGTTCTTAAAGATACTCAAATTCAAATAAAGAATTCAGCACTTATTTTTAACAGCAAGGATAACTAAATATTGGAACAAACTACCAAGGAAAAATTTAAGTTCTTCCCCTTCTGAAGCCTTTATAAATCAAAACTAGATGTCTTTCTGAAAGAAGTGCTTTAGCAAACACAAGTTTTGAGTTCACTTTGGTGTAAGTAGGTTTGGTTGTTCATGTTACATACGAGGTCAAGCTACTGGTACGACTGACCTTGTGCCCTTAAAGTCTATGTATCCATGAATAATTTATCAATATATCTTTGCTTATTTTGTACATCTGCCAACATTTTGATAAATAATGATTTCCATTCTTGCCACATATTGCATTGGTTTCTGAAAATATGTTGTGTCAGTGAGAACTTGAGTAATATATATGTTTCTATAGATTCTTTATTCTTTCATAAATAAAACATATTTTGAATAAAAATACTATCCAAATCATGTTCATTTTTGTAAAAGCTAACCAATTTTAAGGCCTTAATTTTGAATGTTAGAAATGAATGCAAGCCATTCAAAAGTACTGTACACATTTCTTGAGCTATGGCTTAAAGCTCAGTATCTCGATAGAACGACCCAGTTTGAGCAAAAGTGTTTATACATATATGGCTGCTCTGAAGGCAGGTCGTCCTGGCTACACCCTATGTGCAGTTATCTTATTGGGCAGACTTATTTCCTTGACTGAACTCTACATAAAACAATGAAGTAAGACTGGTTTCAAATATACCAGAGTGAAATAAATGTTTTCAAAGAAAAGCTTTTCCTCAGCAGTCCTGAAGTAGGAGATACAGAGAATTCTGTAGTGAAGGTTCACAAATAGATTTTGTTCGTCATCAGTGGGTGTCAAAAAGCATGCCATATACTGTCAAAGAGGTCAGTTAATGTCCCTCAGTGTATCCATAATGTAGCTGCTTTTATGTCTTACAGGCAAATGAATCAGATTTCTCTGCATAATATTAATCTCAAAAACGGTTGCTGATGTGATCTCTCCAACTGCTTTCCCTTTCTTCCTTTTCTACTAATATAAGAAAATACGTGATTGTATTTGCCTGCTTGAATTTGTATACAGAAAAAAATTAGGTCTATTAAGACAAATAATGACTTGTAAATAATACAGAGAAAAATACATCAGGCCATATGTTCCTTCATTTATGGTCCTTTTGTTTACTGCAATGTTAAAAGTTCTTTTCCCAAGGCTACATCTTATTACTTTTTTCCAACCAAATTTGAAAATATTGCCCTAATTTATCTGATCTAGACACCACTAAGTTTTGTTTCAGTTCTGGTTTTCATTTTTAGGTTGGTTTTTTTTTTCCTTCTTTCTTTATCATGTCACCCTAATGGATGTTCAAGAAACTTTGAATGTCCTTTCCCTTGCCTCCTAAGTTTTGTGGTAGAATACTCCTATCATTATACTATAGGTATATTCTACCCTGTGGTAGAATACCCCTATAACTAGCTTGCCTATGGTGTAGCTGTCCCTTTCTTTGCACTTTGAACAATCAGTTATGCCACACAAAGTATGTGAAGGCATCGCTGCCTTTATAATACAGAATAAGCCTGATCTGGCAGCATTTTATACTTTTGGCTGGATGTTAGGCAGTGGCTTTATGAAGATGGACTTTTTGAATGTGGAGATTAAGTTAAATTTTCTGGTTTGCTTTCAGAGCTTAAAAGGAACTTATCAAAATTTAAGCATTAGTAAAAACAGACTAATAAAGTCCCTGCCTCTTGCTAAAAGATGGTCTTTAAAACCCATCTGTAAAACACTGTTACACAGGGTAATACGAGAGAGATTAATTCACTTTCACAACTGTTCGGCACATTGCTTAATGCACTGCTGGGAATGTATGGATACCATTACTAGAGATCAATATAAGACTAAGAGACATGTACTGTTCAGAGTACATGTCTGTATGTGACATAAATATGGGTGAATCTTTAGCATACAGACCAAAGGACTAAAAGATTTCAAAAGCACAGAAGCAGCTCAGTGGCTTGTCTGAGCATTGCATTTTTTTAATGGAAATGCTTTCCTTTGCCATTAAATGTATTGTTTTATTATATACTGTGTTCTCTACCGCATAGCAGCACTTGAAAAATAAGGAGTTCCTACTCTTCTCCATAATAGTACTGACTCCATAACTAATGATAAACTGATAATGTGAATTGTAAATACTGTTCCTTTCTTTTTTGGACAACTACTGTTATTTTAGTTATCTGCAGGGTAGGCCAAGAAAAATGTAAATTGAAAGTCTGCCACTGTACCCTTTGCTCTTAGAAGACAGTCATCTTTTATAGACCAGATCTGATGAAACCATATATTCTGAAAGAACAGACTTAACTATGATTGTTTTGTTTTAAGAATAGGGCGCAAGTTCTTTCTAAGGGGACGGGCCAGACAGCTCTTGACTACAGAATCCAAAAAGGGTGAAGTGATTACAATCTAAAAATTGCAAGTCCAGAATGGGTTCTGTGTATTATTTTCCATTTTTGTTACAGCTGCTGTCATGGGAATGGAGTCACGTTATGGCATTTTATGTTCTTGCAGCCTCTGTCACAAGAACAAAACATGAGAGTTTGCATAGCTACCCTTACCCATAGAAGACAGCTGAATGCTGTTCTTTAACCTTTTATACACTCAGTGTTGTGACTGATGAGGCATTGCAGTAGGCATTCCTCCTCCTTCCCCAAAGCTGTTGGAACTGTACAGGGGAGTCAAAGAATGCCAAATAATCAAATGGCAAAGCACAGTAAAGGGCAAAGGTAGTGAAATTTATTGCAGTCTTTTGCTGCAAGTATGGGACTTTTCACATTTCCAGCCTGCTGAGGCAAAGGTTGCAGAGCCAAAAACATCAGAATATTAGATCAATTATGATTATAATGCTAATAGTGAAAATTCTTATAAGCCTCAGGCACCCCTTTACTTTGTCTACCTTTAATAGAGTAAGCTCAGTGATGCTTTTTCATGCCATAGTTCAGGGCGGAACCTGTAGAGCAAAGCTATCCAAATATTGTTTCTACATCATTTCACAATTTTTTTTAGTATTTCTAGCTTCATGAATGTCTTGTTCTCTGTGCTTCAAAATACACATGCTTCTGTGACATTTTTGAAAATTTTGAGAATTTGAAAAGGAATAGGTCATCTCTGAAACCAAAAGGATTTCTGTCTAAGAAACAAACTTCATTTCTGTGCCTTCCAATTTCCAAGTCTTGCTGTACATCCATGACATTGGTCCAGATTAAATAGTTTTGAACTCTATTCCCTTGTGATTTATCTGCTTTCCTCAAATTTTGCCTGTTGAATTCAGTTCAAGGTCATTGGATACCTTGGGCACTGTCTTGGGGGCGGGGGGGTTGGCTTTATAATTCATGGCATTACATACTTAAGAGCATAATTCCAGTATATATTCCAAATAAACAGCTGTGCACAAACAATGACCTCTGTTGCTTACTTCGTATTGCAGCAGAAATTACAAGGAATTACAGCACTGCAGATTATTGCAGTAGGAATTACAAGGACAGTGGCTACCAGAGCACTGCTGCTTCCAGATATCTTTTCACTCATAAGAAGTACAAAATTCGGGCACTTGGGAAGCCCCAGCTAAGTCAGATATCTTAGTCCATTGTCAAACAAGATGTGTTAGAAATGATAAAATGGGCCTATATATGAAATTTGACTTATTAATTACTTAAGTACAGAAATAATTATTTACATCACTTCTTCTCCCTTTCACGAAATGGAACTGTCTGGAGGCTTCTTCAGCCTGGCGTAACTTTGGAATTTATTTTTATTGCATCCTGGTGGAGGGTGGTAGCTGAGGAATGTCTTGTTTGATGGGTTCTTAAGCAAGAAAACTATGTCTTCTTTGAAAAAAATTGTAAATTTCTGGCAAAGTGAACTAGAAGCACTCTTTAAAGACTACAAAATGACATTTTTTAGCCATTCAGCCACATACCATTAAGCTTTAATGTTGTAAATACTTATGGCTGCTCATTACTGCAACCTTGCAAGTAAAACTTCTGAGCTCAGACTATACAGGAACAAAGTTATACATGTGCATAAGCATTTCAAGCATAGAAAAGGTCATCCCAGGAGTATGTGAAAGATCAAACATTCAGTGTTTGTGTTCTTTATAAATATATGTATTCTTCAGTGGAGAGTTAGTGATATTTTTTTTCCCTATTAATCTCTACAGATGAGAAAGTTTGATATCTTTTTAAATACTGCAAATTGCATAATCTCTTAAGAAACAGAACAGTAGCACAGATTAGATTCAGAAGATACTGCAAAAAGGACAAGAGCACTACATCACTGGAAAAAAGTCTGAAATAGATTGCCATACCATGTACCAAATCAAAACATCTGTTAAGTAAAGAAACTGAATTAGTTGTACTTGGAAGGTTTTTTCTCTTCAGCAAAGAGCTTATCTATTTGTATTTAATGTAATTATATCATTGATTACCTTTTTTATTCTTGGTTTATGCTATAGCTTTTTTAATGTTGACTTTTTGCTCTAGGGAGATACTTATTATGTAATGGAATCTTAACATACTAACCAATTCTTTTCATATTAGCACAGCAGCATCGTACTATTGGTGACGTCTGACAGATTTGTCTTGGTAGCAGTGGGAATGAGATGAAAAAGTAAGAAATCCAAAATGCAATTGCAAATTTACCATTTTAACTACTGTCCATTTATTTTTGCAATTACATTAAAACAACTAAGCATAATCTTTCCTCATAAAAAGTCTTCCCCCAGCTGGCCTACACATCAATCTAAATATTTAGAATAACATTTTATTTTCTGCATATAGGTAGGCTTTGGGAAACCATTAACTAAATCTTTTGCAATTCTTGAAATATGGTTTTGTCAGAGGATATAATAAAAAATGGCAGAGAAGTTAAATAGTTGTATTTAAAATATTATCTTTTGTGATTTTGAACATCTCCCCTCAATACTGCTGACTCTAAATCCTGGAAACCCACTTCCATTGCTTCTAAACTTTCTTTAAAAAAAACCAAACAAACACCATCAGTTACATTTGAAATTGTGTCTTTTCTTCAAAAACACTCAATTGCCTCAGCCTTACAAATCTGAAAAAAGTGATACAGGGCCTAGGAGGAATACAATGGCTGACACCTTAGAATTGTCTTGGGGGCTGACCCTTGACATTAGGGTTGCAGTCCACAAGGCTGAGGCTATCATCAGCCTCAAGAAGTGACAGGAACTTGTGTTAGATCTTACTTTTTCTAATATAAACATGTAGCAGTAAGTACATATTGGAAACAAAACAATGGGAGCAAGAATCTCACCAAACCAAAATACCACACTGAATGCATTATTTTGTCATGGCAAGAGAATGAGAAGGAGAGTGACTCCCACAGACAGTACTGAGGTCAGCACCATGGTATGCACCCCCTGGAAAGTGGTGAAGCACTATAATATTAAAACATACCTGGAAGAAAGAGATTTCACTGAATTTTTCATTGTAGCAATTATTTGGTTGATGGTGCAACTGAAACAAGACAGTAAACGTTACTGGGCATTGTGCTCATTCCAAGAAATGTATTTAATTCCTGAAAAATATTCTAGTCTCTTCAGCATTCAGCAGCAAAATATGTACTGATAAATATTTTGTAATATCAGATTTTGTATGATATCTATCATGTTTTTGCAAACTGTAGAGATCAGTTATGCATACTATCCCACACTAGTACTCACAAACATACCCTCTGTTGACTTCATTGATAAATACTTATCTGCTTCTATTTGTTTTGAAGAAAATGTCTTAGGAAATAATTTGCACAACTTATTTTCTTTATTTGGTCCAACAAAAAAAAAAAAAAAAGTGAGCTGTGTCTTAAATGTTACTAGCATTTTTATTTTTGCCCTTCCCCTTTCCTTCCTTCCTTCCTTCCTTCCTTCCTCCCTCCCTCCCTCCCTTGCTCTTGCTTCTTGAGTTTTCAAAATTCAGAGCACCTGCTATGTTTTATTCTAAAAGTACCTAAACCACCAAATTGAAATTTGCTTCACTACCAGTTTCTGTTGTGAAGTCTGTAAAGTTATTTAAAGCAATAAGCTGTTCCCAGTTCTTTAGATAAAATGTTAAGGTGATTTCTAATAATCAGTCTTATGAAGAGTTTGAAATTTCAGTCTTTTCTTACTGAACTGGAAGAGAATATACTTTTATTAGGACTGTAAGAGCCCTGATTCCATCATGTGACGTATCAGCATAACACAAGGACCTCCTGTACAGCCTTATTAAGCTTGAAAAGTCTCTGTATTGGACTTCCAGGGAGTTCTAATAAATGTGTTGAAGTCTGAAGGTCAAGCTCTGTATTCCTTCCTAACAACAGCTAGGAGAATTATATCATCATGGTTAGTTCTGCTTACCTTGAGATGGAGGAGGTAACAGCAATACACAACTAACTTGTATTTGGTATCAAGAAGGTAGAGCAGAAATTTCACTAGTGTATTGAAAGAAGGGAGGAGTAGCTAGAAGAAGAGATTTAGAACAGCAAAATAAGATGATTTGGAAAAATGTTAGTATGTTCCCTCTTATGGAATACAAAATTTAAAAACAATTAAATCAGGAATCAATAGAATGCATATTTGTCATGTTGAATTCTTTTATTTCAGTAATGTCAAAGAAGTAGATAATGTAGTGAGAAAGCTTAAATTATTTAGTTCGGCAGTTTCCCATTGACGTTTTTCCCTTCCAGCACTTTGATTTCAATGAGACTACATTTTCATAGAAAATGTACTGTTCCTCTCACCTTACTTTGTTCTAAAATAGCCCAGATTTGTAGCCTTTCACGTCATACTGTGTAGTCTTTTTTTTTTTTTTTTTTTTTTTTTTTTTTCCCCTGGGTGTTTAATAATGAGTTGGAACTGAAAGGATAAGAAGTTATTGGAAGAAGAAGGAATTTGATCTATTAAATCACCTGTGTTATCAGCAGTGGTGGTTATACTGAAATTACATTTCTATACTTGAGGCTTTATTTGTGATATTTTTTTTAACTTAAATCTAATGTGCACAGTCAGGAATTATGAATCCTTTCCAGTATTTGTATAACTGTAATGTCTAACTGAACAGATAAGGCTTGTTGGTTGCCATCACATCCCATCTTCTGGATCTGTGTTTCACCAGCTTAAAAAACAGGGGTCAAGTGCTGAATTTCTGCCACTTTATGTAACCTTGAAGCTGAGGACAAGCAGAACTTACAGCCTGACACTTGGGCTGGCAGAAATGCAATTATTTTGCCACGACCCACAATTTCCTATGATATTCTCTAACTCATTAAGCCAGCTTGTCTTTAATTGTCAGGAAATGCCCGAGGTGCTTTGTAGCAGCAGCAATGCCAGCCCAGATGCAAACCCAGAGCTTGTTCTCACTAGTAGTTACCACATGTTTCAAAGGTAAAGGCTACACGGAGAGTATTCTTTGCTAGGAAATTGTTCAATAGACCTGAGTATGATGAATGGAAGTAGAAAAGCCGTGCGTGCGGTGGCAGCATGCTTCGTGCGTTGAGTTGTTGTGCCTGTGGAGTGCCAGCTGCTGCTGAGCCAGAACACCTCTCTGTCTTCTCCTATGGTGGCCTGTGGCTCACAAACCACAAGGAAGCCACATGCTCTTTATATGACAAGCCAGAAGTGTGAAACAATCCGTATTTCTGCCAAAGTACTCTGTGTTAAAGCCATTGACCAGGCTTAAAAAAATCATAAAACCTGTCAGTAATATCTGTTAGAAAGTACCAGAATTTGAAGCTTTGCTAGAGCTTTCCAGCAGCTGACAGCATCATCGTTCATAAATCATTGGAAATACTTGAAGTGAAAGTAAAAAAGATGAAAGCTTATTATAGAAAATGAACAGCTATTTTCCACTATTTCTGCAGCAGAACCTTGATATCTATTTACATACTATTTCTAATATTAATATCATTGTGGTAAAATAAATCACTCCCCATACTTTTACATTTTTAATTACATTTTACTGCACTTGTTCTTTTGTTTACAGTTAGCTAATGAAATATTTATTGTTTCTTTACATATAGGATGGGGTTTCAGTATTTTAATCAGATTTTTCATGTAATCTTCCCCGCCCACACTTTCCTTTACTGTCTTTTTTATAGCCCTAAACACCACAGGATGTTGTTTCGTAGAAAATCTCATTATTTTTTAATGCATGGCTATTTATTAATGTATCATGCATATAACACACTAGCATTTCTTTGTGTTGATGAATACATTTACATCCACTTGAGAACAAGAATTCCCTTAAGGGCCAATCTCACATTTCACTGGCTATGCTGCCAAAGTACTATGCTTCTGATGTTTTCCTGGGTGGTTTTTTTTTTGTGGTTTGGTTGTGTGTTTTTTTAAGAGGCACAATGGGGGCTCTGATTTGCTGAGGTCTTTCTACCAGTGGACATAGATCATTATTCATTTTCTGAATGTAGACCTGCATGTGCTCTGACAGACATTACTGAACAAAGTACTCATAGCTCAGCTGTGTTTTAATAAAGAAGCTCCAAACAGTTCTTTTTTACTGTGAAAGAGGTAAATTGCTCTCACATCACTGAGTTGCCAACATTGGTATTTTGCAGTGGTAGATAAGAACCTATTTGGGATAACAACTGACAAGATGTTAAAGAAAACTTTGCTTGAACCTCATGCATTAAGAACATAAGGACTTTAAAAACATCCCACCAGATCCAACATGAAGTCATCATATGAATTCATCATATGAGAACCAGGTAGAAGACAACAGTTTGTAGGAATGCAATGCATTTAGTAATTTTCTGCATTTAAGATAGCATGCATTGGGCGCAGTTATTGATGAGATTTTTTGTACCTCAATGACTTTAATCAGAATTGAGAAAATTAATCTTGATAGTTTATTTGCATATTTGGACTTGGGTTTTTTTTCCCCTCTTAGTTCATTCTTTGTTTTTGATAAAACACAAGCCAGATGTAATTTTCTGACATTTAACTGTATATTATTTACCAAAATTTTGCAAGCAATTCCTACTTCCTTTAACTTTCAGAGAGTAGTTTGTTGTGAATATTTAATAGCTGAAATATATTAATGCAGTTCTCTTAACAGTCATCTGCAGGAGCTTTTCACCCCAAGTGAGTCAGGCAGAGATAGCCCTGCATCTCATGGAATGTTTGAACAGCACATAGTGAATCATCAAGTCTTCAACTGTTGCTGTGTGCTATGCAAACATTCATACTTAGGGCTAGCAAGCAATAACAGGGGCCAAAAGAAAGACAGTAGTTCCAACAGGCTTTTATCTTTATAACTCAAAATGGTCTTTAATTTTGGGGGCATAAATCTACAGTGAAAATGAAGAATAACATTTTCCCCTCACTACATGCAGAACTCCCATAATCACATGGTAGAATAATATAGCATGAAGTTTCTTCTGTTGTTTTGAGGTAGCTCTGAAGAGTGAGGAAAATGGATCCCCTATTACTGTTTAAAAAGCAAATTAATGCACATGCGTACATAATTTTTTAATCATCTAATGCATTCAGATGAGTCCAAACTAGATTTATCCAAGACATTATATTCTGGATCTCTGTAACTGCTCTGCATGGAGCCTTTATGGTCTATTTGGAAAATAACCCAAATTTTTAAAATTATGTAAATACTTATATACAAGTGAAATCCTAATGTTTCCAAAGGAGTGGTTATGCTGAGTAAATAACATGCAAATTTGAAATTGTCCTACAAATTTATGCATATTGTATCATGTTTGTGTTTGTGGGAGAGATTAATGAAAAACTGCTCTGTTCCTGATGCATTCATGTATTCTTCAGATGCTTTTTATTTGATTTAGCTACTAAACACATCCTCTTTCTTTCTAGATATATTTATGTATCCGAGCAAAGTTAGTATTGTGAATGTGAAAGAAGTACATATAAAAGTTAGTTTATTACTTCAGTCTATACCTATACCTATTCAATTTTTCAAACTCTTGCAGTTTAAGAAATGTATAACATCCCCCTCTTATGCAAAGGTATAATAATGAGTCCAGTATTTTAATGTGGTCCTCTCATAATTTTATGCATCCCAGGGAATTTTTGGGTGGGCAGACTTCAATTATATTGGCTTGTGCTGAAAAGCTTTGGTAACTGCCATCTTACAAAAGTAGATGCAGTAGCATTTACACTAATATTTTCTGTTCTTTTTGTGTAAAATATTAGTGAATTATTGTCATCATCTTACAGAGGCAAAAAAAGACCTTGTGTATATGTGACTTTGATTCATCCTCTGCATTTTGCAGGACAGTCCCATTACAGTGAGGCCACTAATGACTAACCTAAATAGGGCTGCAATGCTTCAGTGCAGGTGCCCCATCCCTAACTTTATCATCAGAATGTTTTCTCAATTTCTGTGCAATATTTCTCTTCCCTACTGTCGGTTGTTTTGCTCATATTTGAGTAATCTGTTTCCTTTGTTCATAATATTACCTCATTGTCATGTAAAGCCTGTTATCCTCTGTCTCTTGAATTTTCATTTTTATAAGTAAGGCTCATCAAATTCCTTCAGCAATGGCAGCAGCAAACCCTTCAATAGTTTTTTGTTCTTGAAGAGAGACAGGGTTGGTGAAGATGTGAGTTGAGCAAAACCAAAACCTTTTATATGAATGTATAGGCTGTAGTCCACCAACAGAGGGATGGTAGCATCCCACCACCCTTAAAATGATTTTGCAAGACTGGTTTAGCTTCCCCCTTGCAGGCTCTTCTCTCTGGAAACCTGCACCAGCAGAATAGCAGAATCTCTGAATGCAACACACAGGCATCACAGATCCATGAGGCTGCAACTTTTTTTCCTTTCCCTTTCTACAAAATAAGAATATTTTTGCTCTTTACAGTTTATCAGCATGGTGTTATTTTCTGTTTATTATCAGGATGTTTCCTTCTAAGCCAGTATTTACTGTGGCTAATAAATGATTTATTGGAGCTTCTCTGGGCTAGGTATTTTATCAGGATGATTAGCTAACAAATGAGAAATTACACACTGGTAACATCCAGCTTGTTAAGGATTTGTAAAGATTATTGTTGAGTAAATAAACATTAACAGCAACCATGTCAATGCCTCCAAAAGACTATTTGAGGAAAGTTTATCTGGGATATAAATGCATCGTGATGTAAACTATGTTCTTAGGAAGAACAGTATTGCTTAGAATATGATATGAAAATTATATTTGTATGATTCAAGGCATTAAGGAGCAACAGACAGAAGCACAGAACTGAGGAAGATGGGCATGAAGAACCTGGAACCAACATTCTTCTTCCTGTCAACAGCACAGATATTTTCAGGAAATATAACTTGTGCATGCGTTTCTGTAGCTAAATTTCTAATTTTTACAGATTATCTTTTAATTATATGCGTAGTCTGATTTCACAATTATTCTGCACGAATATTTCCCATTGAGTTTAAACAGAGTGTATACGATGGGTCAATAACAGGATAGGGATTATTAGTCACTATTACATACACACGCAGACACATTTGCCCATGCAAATAATTGGATATATCCAAGTAACTAGTGAAGTTGAAAATTATTGCCATTTGTTTAGTCTGAATGTCATGGCATTAGTGTGCATTGTTCCAAAACAATATGTGAATTGTGCCAAATGAATAACAAAACCTTGCTCCAAGACAAATTGAAAGGCACAAGCAGGTAACTATACAGTACACTACAGAACAAAATAGCATGTTATCTTCATCGTGGCAGTGCCTCAAGAATGAGTAGGTTCTCAGAAATTTGTGAAGGACAGTTTTTCATACCTTAAGTGAAAACTTGGTGCATATTTTCATGCCAGTCATGATAATAGCAAAGAGACCTTCAAGAAAAGTATCATGATTGTGGTTACAGGTTGGACATAATGAAAAAATGTCCTCCATGATGCTATTCACGAAATGCTAATAAACATTGATTGCAGCATAGTCTTTACGATGGGAGATGGATCTGACATAGCTAAGTAGATGTAGAAAAAATATTGAGTTTTCTTAGGTTATATGGTATCTAAATTTCTGCCTTGTGACCTGTATAGAGCACAGTAAGACTTGTCCTGAGCCTAGATATTGAATCTTTGTTTGATTACCATAAAATTTCACAACCTTAGCAAAGGTGGCTTTAGACAGATAAAGTAAGTGCAATTATTGACCTGAGGCTCCATAATCCCGAAGTACCCACTGGGTTTGACCAAGTTTTCATGTTGGCAACTCATTAATGACATATGTAAATTCATGAACCTATAATATCTTCATAGGTAGGAGAGAGACAAGTTGATTTAGGTATGAATGATTTCACCTATATGAAACACAGCTGAAGATGAAGTGAACTACTCTGTAGAGAAGCCTGTTTTTCTCCATTGTTGGTAAAAGGAGTCTAGAAGACTAAAATGTCTGGAGGTATGTACACTGTCTATGTCTATGGTTATGTCTATGTTTTGTCAGTTAAATCCAGTCCTGAGTATCTTTTCTTATGGTCTAGCTGACTTGTGGAGAAATTATTATTTCATCTAATTCACCCAGTCTTATCCAGTTTTTCCTCTCAAAGAGCTGCTTGCCCTGATCTACGAGTGACAAAACAGGCACAGCTGGGCAGGAGGAGTGGCCATGTAATCCTTCAAGACTAGAGCATCCTACATGTTCTTCCTGATTCCTATCATAATTTCTTTCTATTCATCTAATATTGTTGATGTGCCAACACTAGCCCAAGTTCTATATAAACTTGCCCTGTTTGCTGGCCCTGTCTTGCTTAGGGGCCCTGATCTGGCAGGCATACTCAAAGCAGTTTTTCCTATGGATGAAATAAAAAGTTCACTTGAGAAAATGAAGCTCTGGATTCTGGTTTCTAATCCCATTAATTTTTTGTCTCTTTGTTATTCATTATTCATAAGTGCAGAAAGTTGAATACAGAGGTTGGAAAAACTGGGCTATAGCATCACTTTTTTTGCAGTCAGTTGGCTTAGTAATAGTTGTTCTACACAAAATAGAAGTTTCAGTAGCACATATGGAGAAAACCCACCTTTGATTACTTTTACTAGTAATCATTTAATATTTTGATAGTCTCTGGCTACAATCCTTCTGTGGGACATGTGGGCTCAAATTCCCTGAGACAGGAAACTGAATGCAGTTCTCTGACATCCTGCATGAGAACTCTAAGCATGGGCTGGTACATAATCTCAGCTACTCCCATTCCTGAAGGGGCACCTGATGTAGACACTAGATTTTAGATTTTAGAAAAGAGATTTTAGGCAGGAGCATTGATGTGCCTGAATAGCCAAGAACTTCCTATTGCTGGTTTAGGGGATCCAATGTACATGTTTTGGGACTTCAAATTCTGCTATGGGCCAAAGTGGCAAAAATCTAGGATACTGGATATGTGATACCTACATTCCTGTAACTTTGAAATATCAGAAACATCCTTTTCTGAGCCTTTTAAGATCGCAAGTTGGTCATGGTGGGTCCTGCACTTAGCCTCCAGACTTACGTGCTTTGTGAAGCTGGGAAAGAAAATATTCTCGTTCACAAGCTTCAGTTAGTTCAAAAGCTGCATAATCCCTTCCTCCCTACCTTCCTGCCTTCCTGCTTTCTACCCTGCTTGCCCTTCCTACTTGCTTTATTACTTTTAATTTTGTTGCTAGTGGGGAAGCAGGGTGTTTCAGAAAAAAAAAAAAAATCAGATTTTATTTACAGTGTCCTCAAGAAACCATATGGTAGAGTGAATGCCCATTATTGTAACTCAGGAGTTTTCCCAACAGATATGGTGCATTTGAACAACATGAGTGTCACTCATTGTGGTGGGTTGACCCTGGCTGCTCTATCACTCACCTCGGCTGGACAGAGGAGAGAAAATATAGTGAAGGGCTGGTGGGTCAAGATAAGGACAGGGAGAGATCACTCACCAATTACTGTCACAGGCAAAACAGACTTGACTTAGGGAAAAATAATTTAGTTTATTGCAAATCAGAGTAGGGTAATGAGAACATAAACCCAAATCTTAAAACACCTTCCCACCACCCTTACCTTCTTCTGGGGCTCTACCTCCTCCTCCTGAGCAGCACAGGGGGACGGGGAATGGAGGTTATGGTCAGTTTATCACATGTTGTTTATGCTGCTCCGTCCCCCTCAGGGGAGGCTCCTCACGCTCGGCCCCTGCCCCAGCCTGGGGTCCCTCCCACGGGA